>OY986436.1:12041466-12787091 GCA_963920525.1 Dichetophora obliterata | reverse complement strand
GATTGTCCTTCAAGTCGTGACAACATGTAGGATCATGTGAACCCCGGTTATGCACTTCCTACATTTCATAATTCATTTTCAAAGGATTGATGGAATCTCGCAATATTCTTCGATGAATTTTCATAGCACCTCTGTGTGAGGAATCTCTTGTTGTGCGAAAGTTGAAACTGCAATGTAATTCATTAAAAATCACAGTAAAAAAATACAAATTTTCCGAAAGTAAATCCGAAAAGGGTCAGGCTTAACTCTGCTTCGTTCGGAATTGGGATTAATAAATTTGTTGTTTTCGAAGAGTAGCTTTACGTTCAGAAATTTATTAAGGATTCTGGAATAGGAGTTATTAACATTGAAACCACAACACAGTAAGATAACGTCACGATTTGTAATATATTTCCCACAAAATTTCATTATAGGTCTGTTAACACAACAACTATGTCATGACAACAATTTAGTAGTTCCCTAACTTTTTATTTTAATAAATATCTACAGACTTATACAATAGATTTTCTTAGACAAACGTTCAACGTCTGTTTAGTTATGCAGTGTTTAAGGTTTTGCGCATCCTCTACGCAACCTTGCTTAAATTGTTATTCACAAACATTTTTTTATTTATTGCTTAATTTTGTAAGGTTTGTGTCTAAACAATCGATACTCTTTTACAAAAACGAAGAATTCTTGTATATTTGCAAATCTGTTACTGAAAAAAGTATACCAGGGTCGAAAATGGAGCTTGTCTATGATATAAATATCATATACATCAACCTTAATCGAAAAGACGAAACAAATTTTGAGGTTAAGTTTAAGCAGCCTTTAAACGCAAATTTCGGAGTTTAAGTTATGCGGATCTTAAACTATCCGGAAAAACATTTATGAATAACGATGTGCTGTTTAAAGCTGGTTTAAAGTTACCCAGCCTCTAAAATGAGATTATGAATAAGGCTGCTAATTTATTATTTACACGCGGAGGGAAATAATGTTTCTTATATTAAGCAAATATTTTGCTTGATAAACGAAAATTTAAAATTAAGTCTCATTTGCTTAAATCAAGCATTCAAAACTAAAATTAATAAAAAAAAACAATTATAACGAGCATTTATTGCCAAAACTGAGCAAAATAAACAACAGCTTGAAACAAGCATAAAATACTTGATTCTAGAACCTTCAACAAGACTTGAATCAAGAAAATATTTTCTTAATTTAAGCAAGCGCAGAGTTGTCGCCTTTGAATAATTCAGCGAATTACAACAATTATGAAAATCTTGAAGTTGTTGTAAAAAAGTTGCTAGACAACAAAATCTATGTTCAAGATCACTGTCGCCAAAGCATGCGAAAGTTTTGTTGATCTGTGCAAATCGAGCAAATTATGCTAGTGTTCAGTAAATTATTTACTTGAATCAAGCAAAATGTTCTCAATTGAAGGAAAATGAATTTCTCAAATTAAGTAAATTATTTTAGTTTTCAGTAAATTATTTACTTGAATCAAGCAAAATGTTCTCAATTGAAGGAAAATAAATTTCTCAAATCAAGCAAATTATTCTAGTTTTCAGCAAATTGTTTACTTGAATCAAGCAAATTGTTCTCAATTCAAGAAAAATAAATTTCTCAAATCTAGCAAATTATTCTAGTTTTCAGCCAATTGCTTACTTGAATCAAGCAAATTTTTCTCATTTCAAGTAAATATTAGACTCGAATGTAGAAAAAATATTCTTAAGTTTTAAGCAAATGTTGCTTGAATTGAGTATTTTTTTCTCAATATCATGTGTTTTAAATTTGCTCAATTCTAGCAAAATAATGCTTGAATTGAGAAATTTATGCTTGAGTGTAAGCTGATAGCGTATTTGCTTGATTCAAGCACATAATGCTTGATTTTTCTATCCGTGTATTCATAAGTTAATATAAGTAAATGTAAAACCTTTATTAAAAATTACTCAAACGGAAAAGTTTACAACGCTGATATGCCTATAAATATTTTTTGGTCTCTACTACCAAAATTTAATCGAAGTCTGTAATTTTTAAAACTGTCGAATATTGTAGTAAATATTGCATTATTGTTTAAAAATATTTATATATATTTAAAAGCTACTTACCCCAACTGGATCCTGTTCGTCCCAGGCATTGGCTAGTTTCACCGTTCCATAGGAATTTTTTGAAACCCTCCCATTTGCCCATTTTTACTGGCGGTGAATAATATTGTTCAGCAATCTTTTTATCGGCCATTTTGTTGCTGTTTTTGCTATATTTCTTGTTACTTTCTTTGTTGTTGATTAGTTGTTGATTTTGAGTTCGTTTAGTTTGTTTGTTGGTTTGAAGGTGTAGCTTAACGGGATGGGTTCTTTTATAGGTTGAACTGTTTGTTGTTGTTGTTGTTTGGAATTTGGTTTTGTTTTAAATATTAATTAACTATTTTATTTTCTAATTACATTAAGCTTATTTAACGATTAACTGTGTTATTTTATTACTTAGTATAACAACAAATATTTTTTTTTGTTTTTTTTTTTAAATGTCGTTTTTAATCAACTGCAGTTGAACATTTTTATTGATTTTTGTTCGAGACGAATCCGTTTTCACCAGATGAAGAGAAGCTGTCGAGAACTGGCATAAAGTGATGAGAGTTATAAGTAAATTATTATAAAAAGTGTTATTTAATAAGAGCTTAAAAAGTTTTTCATATATTGTTAAAGCTTATTTGATTTTATGTTAGCAGAGTCAATTTCTTGTTATGTATTGAGTGTCCATTTGAAAAAGAAAACAGCAATTATTTTGGCAAAAAAAATGTCATTATTTTTTTTTTCTCATCAGCACTAGAAACAGTATAATTCGTTATCAATTTTTTATGTAAAAATATTTAAAAAACATTTATTTTTGTGAAACATGATTTTAAACTATCAAACAACTAGAATTTGTATTTAAAATCAAGAATGTTTTAAACTATCAAACATTTAAAATTTGTATTTAAATCATAGAAAATCAACATAATAAATAACAAGGTCGTATAGAAAACTTTACTATGTAACAAACATTAAAAACTAATATTTAGTTTTTCGCTCCCTATGATTTTTAATTAAAATCATTTTACAACAAAAAAAAATTAGAAGTAATTTAAGCAAAAGTTTGCTTATATCTTTCTTATAGACATTTCCTATTTTCAATACTTCTTTTTTCTCTCTTGAAATTTAAAAAAAAAAATCGAATGCTTAGTTTTCACTATGCCAGTTTTATGACGCCATAAAGCTTAATCACCTAATATGTCAACTAAAGAATATTATACTGCATTTTTCTGTATAGCTCAATTGTTTGTAATATTTCTGTTTTTTTTTTAATTTTCCAACATTATCAAAGATAGAAAAAATCTTATCATGTTGTGTATTTTTCATTTGATTGATAACACCTGACCTTTGAAAATGGCATGTGCTTAAGTTTAAAATGGTACCTGAATATTTGCCATAATTGGCAGCCGTTATAGTCTAGTGCTAGTGCGCTTGCCTGTCACCTAAGGGTCCCGGGTTCAAATTCTGGCCGAGCCTTGGTCCTGCGCTTCAACCTTTTTTTCCTTATTTCTTATCAAAAGAACTTTGAAACACATCAATTTACGACGAAAATTTGAAAGATGTGCTAGGTGGTGGTAGAAAAATTTGTGGAGAGGAACGCTTAGTTACTCGATTTAACTGAGATCAGATTAGGTTAGGTTAGGTTAAGGTGGTGGCAGGTCTTTAGATCAGCCCACCTACACCATATTATTGGTCCTTTGTGATACCACAGCATGGAAGAAGGGAGTAATCAAGTGAAACTTTTGTGTAGGCTGTTCTTAATGTGGCAGAAACTGTAGAAATATGTGACATTAAATCTGAAGCAAGTAGTATGCCTTGACCTCAGTCAAATCGAGTTACTAAGCGTTTCTTTCCACAAACTTTTCCTACCAGCACAAACTACAATTTTTCGTCGTAAATTGATGTAAATCCCTTGATAAGAGGACTATGGCTTGGCTAAGGATTCGAACCCGGGACCCCTGAGCGACAGTCAAGCACGCTGCCACTAGACTGTCTAGGCCGCCCAGGGAGGCATAACTTTCCTTCAGATTCAATATCACAAGTTTCTACAGCTTTTTGCCACACTAAGAACATCCTACACAAAAGTTTCACTCGAAACCTATCCTAACCTAACCTAACTTAACCTATCCTAGCTAGCCTAACCTAACCTAACCTAGCCTAACCTTACCTAACCTAATCTTACCTAACCTAACCTAACCTAACAATTTGCCATAAATAACATTTTTTAATACCTTCAAGACCTTGATTCTTACAGATCAAGTCTACCAATTTATGGAAAAGTATAATATACATTACAAGAAATGTTTTTGTAATGCAAATAATTAATTGAGTCATGTTTTAAGATCATAGCCTCTATAAAAGTAACATTATAAAAAGAAATTATACATTTATATATGCTTTTGATATTCAATTAAAAGGAATAATTTTCATTAAGAAAAACAGAAAGTTTACATTTTTTTTGCAAAAGAAATCCGTTTTTGTAATCCATCTAAATCAAACATGCCCATGTAGTTGCTCGATTGGCCCACGTAACAGTTCATACACATTTTATTCTATCTTAATTTTGTCTTTACGCTAGCCCAAAAACACAGATCACCTGCACAAAACGACAATTTGTAATGAAAAGAAAACTGATCAATCTGGTAGCTTCTTTTTAAATATATAGGCTGCAAGTCTACATATCGCACACCCTCTTCAAAAGAAACACAATTTAAAATTTTTACATTTTCAGGAAGAGCAAAAAACAATTTTTTTTTCTTCAAGGTCCTTTGTAAGTCCAGTGGAGAGTGCGCTAGACTATCAACCCAGAGGTCCCTGGTTCGAATCCGTGTTCGAGCATGGTTCTTTTTACGTTTTCTGTTCTAGCCTACATTTAAGAATTATGGAAAAGTAAAAATCCACAACTAAATAACTAAATTGTGGAAAATGTGCAATTAAAGAACAGGAACAACTAAGGGCTGGAAATGCTTACCGAGGTTAAAGCATAGCACTAGCCTCGGTTAAAAGCAATTCAAATTGATTCTCACGTTTGTTTCGCCCAATCAGTAATTCACGTATGGTTCCAATCAATTCTTCTAAATAATCTATCCCTTTCCTTTCAGGTCAAAGACCAATCCACGTTTGTATAAGGTGCATGCCTTGGTTCTTTTATATTTTTTTTAAAAAAAGGACTCCATACAAAACAAAGAAACTAAATTTTTTTTTAATTAAAGATTAAGAATATGTGAATAACATTTAGACTGCCGATGTGGACGATCACTACGAATAGTTTTACACGAAAAAGTAAAATTTGAAATTTTGAGTTCTGCCTTTTTTGAAGAGGGTGCCCAGTATGTAATATAGAATGTACGAGGAAACTGCGATAAGTCTGACGAATCTTAAAGTTTATTGACAATCAATGAGAGATATTCTGAAAAATTATCACAAGTAAAGAAAATTTGCCACTTAGCTCACTGGATCTGAGTACAGTGAACTTTTTCATATAAGGATATTAGGGAATCCAATCCCGGAAGCTTTTCTCGATCCCGGGATACCGGGACTAGTTCGGGATTGAAAACTTTAAGAAGTAAATAATTCAAAACGTTTTTAATACAATTTCTTATTATTTATTACTTGAAAGTAAAAAATGTAAATTAATTCATTTATAAATCAACAAAAACAAAGTAAAACACATTAAGGGTATTCACAATTGCGTTGTTTTCAGTGAATTTGAAAAACCCCGTGGTTTTGATAACACACTTTACCGAGCGGTTTTCATATTTTTTGTTGATTTACGTGAAATCTCTTAAAACCAAAAGTGTTGCAATTTTATGTAGCTCAATGATATGTCTAATGCTTGGTTTTCACTATGTCATTTTCAGTGGTCAGTTGTTGTCGATCAAATTGAAAATAACAACATTTTGACATTTTTTCTATATTTGGCAATCTTAGAAAATTAAAAACAAAAAATTATTAAATAGAGCTATGCAGAAAATGTTCTAAAGTTTTATTAAGGTGTTATTCCAGGTGATAAAATTTTGTGTAGTCATAAAAATGACATAGTGAAAACCAAGCATAACGAACGTGGTTTTTAAAGTTCTATAAACAACTGATCGGTTGCCAGTTTTCTTATTGCAAAAATTGAAGAAGCTCAAAATGCAAGTTAAACTTTTTTATGCCATATATTAATAAAATACATCAAATTGGATAGTAAATGTATTTGTATAGTAACAAAAAGCTGTAGTACGAGGTGCCCCAGCACAAATTCTATTTTAAAGGGTGCTCATAACTGTGATTTTCAACTATGGCAAAAAAACGCAATACCATGACACCACATAATTGTGAATACCCTTATTGTTAATAAACACAATAAAACTTAAATAATATCAATGAGTTTCAAATTGTATTAATTTAAAGAACAAAAAATATAAAAAAATAAAATACATAACAGTTTAAGGCAGAGCCGTAGCCATGGGGGATTTTCGGGGTTCAAACCCTGCACAGGGTCGAAATTTAAATATAAATTAATGCATTCAAATAGTGTATTCATTGAATCACTTAATATGTTCTAAAAAACTTAACAGATCATACACTATCGTTGAGTTTACGTGTAAAAGTCTTTGTTATGAGTTGGATCGTGTAAACAACAATAGTGAAAACCAATGCATCGTAATTTATCGGATCACATGTGATACATTTAAAATTATCATTATAATTATTTTTACTACCCTTGACATCGGCAATTGTAGATGATGGTAGTAACTTAATTTTTATTTTTTTAATATCTTAATAAAAATTTTCAGGTATTTTTTTTATAATTACAATTTTATCTTTAATATGTATAAATTTTAGAAATTCTGGCAATGAATGCAAGCGCTCAAAACCTTTGTAACGATATCTTAAAAGTAAAGATCGCATTTAAAAAAATGAAGTTATTTAAACTTTAGTGAAAATAAATTAAAAAAAAAATTAAAAAAAATTAAAAAAAATTAAAACTAGTAAGGAATTATCTTACGATGACGATTTTTTCAAATTTCATACCTAAAGTTTATATTAATTGTCAAAGGTTTTGTGCAGAATTTGAAGTCATTAGATTAATTTTTGTGGAATTAAAAGAGATTTTACCATTTTGGTGAACTCACTTTGTATGGGAGGTAGACGTGATTTTTATTCGACTTTTATAAATTTTATACTCAAAATGCATATTAAAGGTTAAAGCTTATGTGCAAAATTTTAAGTCATTGATTAGTTTTTGTGGAATTGAAAGAGATTTTACCGTTTTGGGTGAGTGCCTTTGTAAGGGAGGTAAGCGTAGTTTTAATCCCATTTTTACACATTTCATACTCAAAGTTTGTAATAAATATTAAAGACGCTGTGCAAGATTTGAAGTCATTATATTAATTTTTGTGAATTTCAAAGAGATTTTACCGTTTTGGTTAAGTCACTTTGTATGGGAGGTAGGCGGGTTTTCATCCCATTTTTACAAATTTCATACTGAAAGTTTAAAATAAATATTAAAGACACTGCGCTAAATTTGAAGTCCTTAAATTAGTTTTTGTGGAATTTAAAGAGATTTTACCATTTAGGGTAAGTCACTTTGTATGGGAGGTAGGCGTGGTTGTCACTCCATTTTTACAAATTTCATACTCAACGTTTATATAAATATTAAAGATGCTGTGCAAAATGAATTATATTAACCCGAAACACCCTGTCGTTTCCATATGGCAACGCAAACACAAACACTTAAAATGTGCTTATTTTAGTTTAAACAATTTTATATTTGCGTTAACAGGTCATTCTGAAAATTTAAAAAAAAAATTACTTAGGGTGATTCGGGTTAGTTATATTAATTTTTGTGGATTTTAAAGAGATATTACCGTTTTGGTTAAATCACTTTGTATGGGAGGTAGGCGTGGTTTTCATCCTATTTGGATCATGTTCGAACTTGACCTCCATATTTGAATAAGAAGCTTATATATTGAATTTCGTTACGATAGCTAAACAATTACGGCTGTTATCGTGACCACAGACGGACAGACGGACATGGCTAAATCGACTCAGGAGATGATGCTGATCAAGAATATATATACTTTTCTATACCGGCCATGCCTCCTTATCGGCGTTGCAAGCGGAGTGACAGGGTTAATATACCCCTATTACGTTTTTTAAGCGTGGGGGTATAAAAAGGCACGAAAAACAGCATTATCTTGCATGCTATTGAAAAACTTTAAGAATTGTTGATGCAGATTAGGAGAGCCTTTTTCGGCCTTAAATATCTGTCATTTTATTTCTTTTTACAACTATTCTGCCAGCCAATATACTTACGAAAAACATTAGGTGTATTCACTTCAGTGCTGAAATTTCAGCAATCGAAAATTTCTGTCGAGTTGAAGTGAGCGACCGTTTGTAATGTTTCGTTTTTTCCACATGAATCTGTCAAGCTTAAAATCACCATTACGTCATTTCGTTGGTGGGCTTGTAACCAAAACAAGTAATTATGTCAAAAAACTTTCAATTTCTGCCTTTAATTAGAAAAATAATGCCAAAAAAAGTAGCGAAACTAAATTATATGATCGGCTTCAATACAATTAATGTTAATTTTGTTCTTGTTCGCATACATTGCATCAGCTTTTAGGAGGGATTTGACAGAATGTTCTTCTTCTTATTGAAATTATCATATTCACAAAGACTCATACTCATTAAACAGATTTGCTTGTGCTTACTGAACACATCTTTTCTTCGCAAATGTCCGACAATTATTTTTGATCAACTCAATAGATGATTAAATTTGAGTAAACTTCGGAAAACCAAAACAACAACAATTGCACTGAAGTTTTCGTAAATTTCAGCATTTCGGAAATTTCAGCAGTGAAGTGAATACCCTTTTTATCTTTTGAGGTTTTTGCAAAATGTTTTAGCTAACTGGCGGCTATCGTAACAGAGAAAATATTTTGGGGAAACATAAAATAGACCAAGGTTATTTTTTAGAGGGGTACAAATGAATCTTTTTTTTTTGCTAATGACAGTCGAGATACTTTAATATATTTACTATCTACCATATGGGCATTTAAACAGAAAATTCTACCGTGACCAAAAAATTAAAACTTATAAAAAACTTATTTTTCGATGACAGTATCTAAAAAAACAGTTTAATTTTATTAATTTAAGCAACTACTTCATAAATTCATAAACTATGATGATCAAATCGTCTGCAATGTTTCACAAATGTAGTTTTTCTTTTTCGTAAATTTTTAGTAAATGTTTCGTAAACTTTTTTGTTTTAATAAAAAAAGAAGGCATTGAATAAAGATAATGAAAAAATGGTTGAGGCAAAGAAAGGACAATATATTAAATTTGTTTTTTAATTACTAAATTACATAATAACTTAACTACCTAATTACTGAATTACTGAATTAAACTACAATGGAAATTAAGGTAACGTAACGCCAGTAACTCAACGCCAGATCAAAAAGCCTAATAAAAAGAAACCAGAGAAGAATTTAAAATTTGATCACTTGGAAAAAATACTTATATTATTTTAAGACCTTTGTAAAAAAGTTGTATAAAAAAATCTTGCCCAATTCACAGATTTTTGTAAATTTTGTAATCCAAGTCAAAAATCACTTCCATTTTTTGTAACGTAACGCCAGCACATATTCTTGCTTATATCTTTAAATCCTTAGGTTTGATTGTTGTCATTGTTTTTTCTTAATACAGTGCTTCTTAATTACTACGCAAATATAAAAAACCTTTTTAAAAATTAGACATTTTCATTCTTTTTTGTTAATACTTCTTCGTACGAATCGTCCGTAATGCCAGCTTGGAAATGCCCATATATAATATCGATGGCTTAATACAGAAAAAGGTTTAAGTCGTTTTTTTTCCATATCGTGTTTTCAACATATTCTAGTAGATCACTCTCAAATAAACCTCCCTTAAAAAAATCAATGCACTATGATTGCAAATTTGTAGCCTTTTTTATATAAAAACTGCATTTAAAAAGTTTTTATATCCCAAATTTTACAGATTTTATTCAGTTTTTTTCCTACTCCTGTAAAGAAACAAAAAATTGAGCTACGCCTTTTCTACATTAAGCCATCGATATATAAAAAACTTAAGTTGAAAATGAAATAAAACAAAAACTTCCCAGTGAACCAAAACTACAGTTTTCGAATTCATTTATTAACTTTTTCGGGTAGAAATGTTCATTTTCGGCACTCATGATCCTTTTGTATCATTCATCGGACTAAAATGCCTCTCAAAAATTAGCCTTATTTTGTTCGGAAATGATTTAAAAAATAACCATAAATTGTACTTTTTTGTTCGGATATAAGTTCAAAATAGAACCATGGAAAAGTTATTTTTCGGCACTCAGAAATGAACTCTTTTTGAATCAATCGCCGGATGAAAATGTCTCTCAGAAACGATCGTTTTTTTCTTCGGAAATGTGTTGAAAAATGAAGCATAGAAAAGTTCTTTTTCGGCACTCGGAAATGAACTCTTTTTGAATCAACAGACGGACGAAAATGTCTCTCAGAAACAAACGTTTTTTTCTTCGGAAATGAGTTAGAAAATGAACCATAGAAAAGTTCTTTTTCGGCACTCGGAAATTTAGTTTGTATACCATGAACTGGTCTAATCCACGGATTAGCGCTAATACTCGGTGAAAAAATCGGTGAAAAATCACGCACAACACAATTTGATCATAATAAGTTCGGTCAGAGTCCTTTCAAGGGCTGAAATGGCCACTTCATTATATATTATTATGAATTATTGAGGAACTTATTTAATTACTGGTTTGCATGGAGTGTTGTCGTGGTTTTCTTTCCATTTGGGCTTGATCTTAATTTTTGATCGAAATGTTGAAGTGTTATGACAGACTTGTTGATAGATGAAAGGAACTATAGTTTTTTGAACGTGTTGCAGTACATCCATCTCTTTTCTTATGGCGAGAATCGATTCGCACTGGTGAAAAATTTTATATAACTTTTTCATGAAGGCTAACATTTTAATTTACTATTATAAAAATATGAACAAAGGCTTAAATTATTCCTTTTTTAACTCATTTTGGTATCTAAAAAAGGAGTATTTATGATTAATTTTTTTACTCATTTATGAACAAAATTGGTGCGTTTATGAGATATTGTTTCTACTGATATGATACAAAATTATTATTTTTTTAACTCATTTAAAAATGCAAAAAAAAAATTTATGAATCATTTCTGAACCCATTTATGAACTCGTTTATGAACTAATTTATGAACAAAAATGGTTAATTTACGAGGAATGTTTGCCTTCTAAAATGATTCTTTTTGGACAAAAAAAAATTTTTTTATGAATTTTGCAAAATAAGTAAAGTTTTTATTTATGGGAAAAGTTTGAACGTATTTATTTTTCTATAGCAAGCACTTTTAAGCGACAAAATAAAAAATCTAAAATTAAAAAAAAAACTATCCAAAAACGTTTGCAAAACTCTCACCTTATTCAAAACCTTCGCTTGTGGTTCAGTGGGTTATATATTTTAATTTTTAATTTTGATTAAAAAAAATGTTCTTGAGGCTCCCCTACATGTGTAGATCCTGGCTACGGATCAAGTTTAAGGTATTTTTATATTAATGTTAAATATTTTTTTTTAGACACCGTCTTCATGTTTTTCAAAATTAATATTTTTGTTTTAATTATTTTTAAAGTAATACATTAAGCTGATCAAAGCTTCTTATTTTAAATTAGAGAGTTTTTTTCAGATATTATTAAAAATATAACCCGCTGATGAGAAGCATCGTTCTGGTTCTATACTAGTTGAAGAAATAGTTGTACGATAATCGTAAGCAATTTGTAAGTTTCGATCACAATTGACTTCACCACAAAACAAAATTATTTCCTAAGTAAGAATATCTGAAAGTTTTAAAATGCATTGCTGAATTCCCAGTGTTGCAAATTCTTCTAAAACTTTGCAAAGACTTTGCTCATGTGATTCACACCCATCGTCCTAACAATCTTTTTCAGCCTCAATAAAAGGTTTTTCTAATTCTATATTCATATCAACTTAAATTGAAATGGTTGCATTTACATTAATATTTGTAATATAAATTTTTTATTTAATAATTCCGGAAAGAAAATCCCGGAATTTATAGGGGCTTAAGTCGGCCGGGATCCCTGGATTTACTTCCCTAATGGATATATAGACCGAGTTTCTGGTATAATCCATTTTGCTCTATTTTGAACAGAGGGCTCTACTGATAGATAAGTAAATCTTTTCAAAAGCTCGAAAAATTCTGAAGACACTCATGCGATTAGGATTTAAATTTGAAAATGGTGATTTTGGTCATACAGTAGAGTGTTTTGAGCGCTATTTGTTTATTTTGTTTCATGAATATCCCATTTCAAAACCGCGTGAAATGGGATATTCACTGTCTTTTGTAGGTGTATAACAAATACATGAGTTTCGATAAAAACTGTTAATAGGGTCTGAAATATCAGATGGAGTAGCATAAGATCCTGCCCATTATGCTCAATTTCGGACCCTCACATGCTTGTATAGAAAGTGAATTTGCCCAAATTGTCCCGACCGTCGTTTTTCCTGAACTTGTTTTCTTTCAGAAAAATGTATCTCGTGTCGTATTGAAGCTGCAAAATTGTTGAAATCAACGTATTTCACCTTAGATTCGATGTACAGAACAAATAGCACCTTCTGGAACCCCCTTTAATTCCGTAACCTCAGTAAAAAGTGTGTCCAGAGAAATTCCCTATATTTCTCATCTCGAACATATCGCGCAGCCACACTCACAAAGTGAGTGAGGGTACCATTCAAAAGTACTGAATAAAGCTGTTCGGATACCAAGGTACCATCTGTATGTATTATATATTCCCGATTAGAATAGAGCACAGTATTTCAGCCTAGTCTTGCGGTGATTCGCAAAAAAAAAGAAGTTGTACGTCCCGACCGTCGCACAGTGCGCTTTTTTCGATTTTAGGATGACATTTGCATTATCTCAGAAACCATAAAAGCTAGGGCAATGAAATTTGAGTTCTAATGAGTACAAATGAGCTCAAATTAGTTTTATCCTTAATTAAGTAACAGCACAAAAACTTAGAATTATAGTTCATCTGCATCGCCTACCTCCCATACAAATCATATTTTTTAATTTTTAAAATTACTTATCTATGTTTTTAAAGAGTTAATTGGGTTTATTTAACTTCACTTAAACTTCATGCTAAAAATATTTCAAATCGGATAGCTTTTAGATATATCTCCTATAAAACAATATTACCAAGGTATATTCAACACGGTAGAGTCGTCACAGAGAGGTGGGTACCGTAGCTGTCAAACATAAGAAGAGCGTGAAAGACTATAAATAAAAGCTGATATGATACTGTCAAATGTGTTCTACAATTTATATAGTTTTCATTTTTGTGCGTACTGATTGTTTTTTTTTTAGTATTTTTCGTGAAACTATCATTAAATAACTGTTGCGAAATATTTGAAACTGCTCGCAAGTATTTTAATGACTTTTTTTCGACTCCTTTTGCCGAGTGTCATAAATTTTTTTAAATTTCTACAAAAAATCTACAAACAACGACGTAGTGTCTGTTGATTTGTTCCACTCCAGAAAGTGTTGTGCATCCAACAGAATCATTCATACCAAGGACCATGCCTCTGTGCAATTGAGCATCGTCAATGTTGATGCAGAAACCGTTGGTTCCAAGACTTATGCCATTTGCGACGAAATCAGACGTATGGCTAAATCCTATAAATGCAATGTGCATTTGGCAAAGAAGGACGGATTAGCAAGAACTTCTAAATTTGTTGACAATAAAGTTGCTAAAATCAATTTAAATAAATCAATTAAAAATATAAAAATCACAACATAATTCTATTTATTGACAAGCTATTGACAAATTTTGTTTTTTGGTTTACTTTTATTCGTAAACAACGGATTTTGACAGCTAATGTACCCACAACAAGAGAGAATTTCATCTACTAACACTACCTTCTTATATATACCTTGAATATACCAAATAAACGAAATTGTTTAAAAAAAAAAATTTAAAAATGGTTGCTAATACAAAATAAGGTCACAACTTGTTTTAAATGCTTATTTCTATTTTATTTTTCTTTAAATGTAAGAGTACCTACAAATTGTCTTAGAAATCAATGCATTTTAGGGAAAAATTTTATTTGTAAGAATTTTTTACAAGTTAAGTGGTTTTTTAATAGCAGCTAGATGCAGCAGGTTTTTATAGAAACAAAAGCAAGTAGTACGATATTTTATGATAGTTATAGCCTTCGACTTTAATAATGCTTAATAAGCTAGATATTTTCTGCTTAATTTTACTAAAATTCCTTGAAAAATTTACAGTCATATTTCAACGATTTTTCTATTTTTATTTATTAACATTTTTTATTGTATTTAATATTACATTCCATGACGATTAAGACATACTTTTTGCTCGAAGTTATTATTGTTTTAACTTTACTTTATTTTTTGGGTTTTATTGAGCTTATTTTTGGTAAAAAGTTTTAACTTTGACGAATTTTATAAAAATAACCATAAAATATATCAAGTTTTTAATACCACATTCATAATACATGTTTTCTAATCTGACGAATAAAAATATTTTTTATAAAATTTAACAAAAAAAACCCCCAAATGTCTTACTAAAATTAAAAAGCTCACAGTGCGTCGTTTGCTAAATATGGCTAAATCGCCCCCACGGTTGCCACCTTTAGTAGAATAATATCATATTTGGGCAATTTTTTAATTCAGCATGGTATTTTTTAATTCACGTGGGATTTTTTTTGGGAATTTTTAATTGCCGTGGGAATTAAAATTTCTTATGGTATTTTATAATTCACGTGGGATTTTTTTGGGGAATTTTTAAGTTTTAAGGATTTTTAATCAATATTTGCGCAAAACTTTGTTTCTTTACAGTTTTAAAATGTTATTTTTGCACAAATATCTCCGCACGCTTTTTCACACCTGGTTATATATTGAATGTGTTATAAACGCATCCAAATTAAAAAAGCGCACGCAGCAACACATTGAACGTATTAAATTTAAAAAAAAACTACACTTAGAAACATAGCTTCGACGGATTTGGTCGCCGCTATTCTTCATGCAAAACGCTTATCACAAAAAAAAAATTACAAGGTTGTATTTAACAAAAATCATTATAATTTGTTTAAAAATAATTTGTACGACTTTAAACATAATGAACAAAATTAAGAAATCGACAGCTAAATGTAAATACAACTGCAGTCAAATAATAGCAGTGCGTAAAACTAATTCATAAAAATTAAAATCAGACACAAAAACAATTATCAGGCATGTTCTGCATTCCACTTCCGAGAGAAAGTGAAAATAAATCATAGTTGAATTTGATATTTGGTGTTCTACATATAATTTTTTTCTTTTTGTATTTTATTTAATTTATTAATATAATCAATTGTATAACCAAAAAAATTATATATACATATGTTATATAGAACACCAAATATCAAATTCAATTTTGATTTATTTTAACTTCCACTTAACTTTCCACGTGGAATGCAGAACATTTTTTCTTATGTATTCTTTTATTATTATTTATTTATATCTTTGCTGCTAAGCACGGTTAATTGAGAAATGCTACTTGAGTCGCACAATTTTGAATGAAATAACGGTTCTGTTCTGTTCAACCTTTGAATTCAATCAGTCAGAATGAAGTCAGTTATGATTTAAGAACTCTATTTTGAATTAAATTTAGCATATTTTGAAAATAAAAACATGTACGGACTTTCTTAAAAACGCTTTTATTTTAATTTGTTTGTCTTACTGCTATTTTTGAGCACAATTGTACATGTTTTATTTATTTAACTTGTAATATTTGTTTGCGTTTCAATGTAACAAAAGTATGCAATATTTACATTTTTAATAAATTTTGTGGTATTTTTAATTCGTATGGTATTTTCTGTGGTATTTTTTAATACGTGGTATTTTTATGGTAATTTTAAATACTAATGGTATTTTTTGTGGTATTTTTAATCCGTATGGTATTTTCTGTGGTATTTTTTTACGTGGTATTTTTGTGGTAATTTTAAATACTTGTGGTATTTTTTGTGGTATTTTTTTAATAGCCGTGGGATTTTTTTTTAGTATTTTGTTATGGGAATTTTTGTGTTAATTTTTTTTTTTTTGTTCTCGTGGGAAAAAGGTATTTTTTATGGGAATTTGAGGTGGCAACCGTGATCGCCCCTCTTCACTCGGGAGAGGCCCTGTAGCCTTTCTACAGGTCAAAGGTTGTTCTCAGAAGTACCAATCCCTCCCCCCCCCCTACTAGCCAGATCTCGAATTTACATATATTTTTTTTTCTCAATTTTTTGGGAAAGAAAAAATTTTTTCTATGGATTTGTGCGCTTTTTTGAATTAAAAAAAGCTCTTTTATTGATTTTTAAAGTGGTTTAAGTCAATTCTTAGGCCTTAAAAATATATTATTTTTAAACAAAATGTATATTTATGCTAAGTTGTTAAATTAGTTCAGTTTAGTTAGATTAGTTAGATAGAAATTTTCTCAGTTTTTTTTTTTCATTTGTAGCATTCTTATAATTTCTTTATTGGTTTAAATTCCCAAGATAGAAACTAAGTGTAAAAATAGAATTAGAATTTTAAAAATATTTAAGAAAAGATTTTTTACCTAATTTTATTTTTTATTTGTTAATTTTTTTTTTTTTTTTTTTTTTTTTTTGTTAATAAAATCTTTTTATTTTTATACAAATATTTTCAAATTTATTACGATGCAAACCCTTAATTGTCCCGATTTTCACATTAACAGACATGAGCTACTTTTCCATAACCGGCTCATATATTTAATTTTTATAAGATTTAAGGCTAGTGACACAGTAACTTTACCTTTTGAAAGATATTCCTACCAAAATATGGCTTTTAATTCTTCATAAGGTTAATTACTTTTCATTGAAAAAAATCGAAATAGAAAATATTTTCCTTTTCTCTACCGAGGATTTCTTTTTCTGTTTTGTGCACTTTACCGAAAACACTTTATGCACTTTTGTGTATAAAGCCGAAAGCATTATTTTTAAAAAATTTTTGAATATAACAAATAAGTTAATTTTAGTATTTAATAAAAATTTTCACAATTTTTTTTTTCATTCGTAGCATTCTTATAATTGCTTCATTGGTTTAAATTCCAAGATAGAAGCTTAGTGTGAAAATAAAATAAGTATTTAAAAAATATTTAAGAAAAGGTTTTTTTATATAATTCCTTTTTTTATTTGTTAGATTTTTTTTTTTTTTAAAAAGAAACTTAAGCACTTGCAAAAAGAAATATTTTCAGTGATTATGGATAGTAAAAATATTTTATTAGAAAATAAAAATTGTATTATCATAAGGACAGGAGCAAGCTTAAAAACATTTATGAGTACCTACTACTAAAGATAATGTTATGTAAATGTTTATTAACTCAGAATATGGAATAGTGCTCTTGTATTTCTAATCTTACTCCACTCATTTTAAATAGGCACACGTAACTGAACGTGTAAAAACTAAGGTTTGAAAATTTCTATGCTTTCGTAACACCGGAAACACTAACATTTAATAAAAATATGGGTGTAATTTGTATGGAAAATTTGCTGTAACTAAAGGTTTGATACAAACGGTGTTCAAAACCTTTTAATATAAGGCTTTTTATAGCTAGTTCTGTATTCTTTGCTCTTATTTTACGGGAAAACTTTTAACTTTTGAAAGTCATCAAAAGATAAAACTATTGAAAAACATTTATACACAAAACTTAGCATCTTTAGAAATGAAATTTCTCCATAAATATATGACAAAGTTAATTAAAAAAAATTCAGAAAAATTTCTCGCCACTTATGTAAACGCAAAATTGGAATCCCTGGAAGACCACTCTACTCGGGTATGAGTAAAAAAAGTATGTCTTTACAAGGACATCTATAGAATTTGATATTTTCCTCTTTTTCAGGTTGTCAATTTAAATGTCAGTAAGCACACAATTTATAGTTTATCACCGTTAATCGGCTGGAATACTTTTTAAAATAAATATTATTTACATTTATTTAAACATTTAAAACAATTTTCCCACTAACGTTGAACGTTCTTTCGCGTAAAGGCCGATTTTTCACACACCGTTATGTAACAGCGAAACCGACGTAAAGAAATATTCTTGCGTTGCGCGAACACACACAGCCACACAGACACGGACACTAGGACAAAGACTAAAAATATAATGTTGTACTAAAATTAAGACTTCCACGAATCCACTGAATTCATGAATTTCCAGCGTAAAGTGAAAAAAGCTGAATGGAAGTCGCTGATGGAAGACACAAATGGAAAACCAATGCAAATTGGAAACACAAGGATAATGTGTAAAAGCTGCAAGGATATTTGGCCGAAGCAAAGGAAGTACTAAAAGTAAAGTTTGGAAGAAAAAAGAAACTGTGTGAAAATGGAATGTTCTAAATATGTAATAGTTGAAGTTGCTGAAGCAAGGCAAATTGATGTTTAACGTGTGAAGCGAAAAATGCTAAAACTAATGCAAGCTATTTGCAGAGCAAGAAATGGGAGAGTGAATTTTTTAGAAGTCTTTTAGGAAGTGCAAAAAAATTTAAAATATCAAAGAAGAAAGCTAAAAATGGGTTAAAAAAATACAAAATTCATAGAAAATATACTACCAGGCAGGCGCGTACGCAGGGGAGGGTTTCGGGGGTTAACCCCCTCACCCCCGAAATGAACGAATTCTAACGAGCACCGAAAGCAATCGTCAAAGAGCTTTAGATGATATTGGTCATTAGAAAAAAATAAAAAGAAAGAATTCAAAAAATTTATTGTGAAGAGACTATAATATATAGAGACTTAAAATTTGTTCACGTAAATAATATAAAAAACAGTTTTTCAAAATATATTTTCTGTTTGTTTTTAAATGCATCTTCTCGGTAGGTGGCATAAAAAAAATTGTCCTTTTCAGCCGGTGCCAAGATATTTAGGTCCCAATTTTTCGAGAAAAAAAAAATCAAAGTGCATTTTAATAAGAGCACTTGTAGCTACAACCTTTACTAAAATGCTTAAGTTTGGCCCAATAGGGAAAAATTAGCGCGAAATTTTTAAAAAAGCTGTCATTTTCAACCCTTCGTTTCAAGCCTTAGCAGGGATCAGTCGTAACCTAACTTTTTTAATAGTAGTTGAGGCGACAAGTAATCTTGTTAATTGCACTTTGATTTTTTGTTCTTTTTTTATATATTGGAACAAATCTTGAATTATAACACATTGCGCCGAAATCGACCAAAAAAAACACAAAAAAACTTTATAGAAATTCTTAAAGAGTGACCTGTTGAGAGTCCATCGCACGTGATTTGACCTCTCAATTTCGTTACATATTTTTTTCAATTTATTTTTAAAGTTGAAGTGTGCAAATTTTTTTTGCCGATATTCATTGAATTTTTACAGCCATTTGCCTTGTTGAAAATGAAAAAATATCATTTCTCTTCCGTAGAATGATATGTAAAATAAGACTATGTAAAAATAAATCCGATAATATACAAAATTAAACGTGTAGCGACAGCAATTCCTTAACTCAAAAAATTGTGTTTCTATAAATTTTAATTAAATAATATTCCATAAATGACATATGTTTTTTCACAAAAATTAAACATACCTTAAACAAACATTTTGGTATTACAAACATTTTGGTGCATAAATCGTCCTAGTAGGATGTATGGTTTGGGAGTTTTGACGAAAAAGCAGATGTTTTTGGCCAACTATAACTCCAAAAGTGCTCTATAACTCCTAATCTAGAAGAGATATAGCAAAAGGCATGTCAAGAAAGAAGGAACCCGCCTTAAGAACGATGCTATGGCAATCATTTTAATGCATGAATCGTTCTTTTCAGATGTATAGTTTCGATTTTAGGGCGAATTTTATGGCGAACAGACGAAAAAAAAAATTCACCAAAAAAAACATATGAAAATATGATGTAATATTATTTTTTACAATTTTTCTAAGAATGCAGTCTTGTAGGCAGAGGCTTAGCAAACATTTTGGTGCATAAATTGTCCTTCTATGATGTATGGTTTGGGAGTTATGGATAAAAAAAAATGGAAGATCACCAAAAGTTACGTAAAAATCTGAGATTCTTAAAAAAAAATATTTTTTCTAAGAATTCAGTCGTGTGGGCATTGGTATTACAAACATTTTGGTGCACAAATCGTCCTTTTAGGATGTATAGTTTGGGAGTTTTGACGAAAAAAACAGATGTTTTTGGCCAACTATAACTCCAAAAGTGCTCTATAACTCCTAAACTAGAAGAGATATAGCAAAAGGCATTTCAACAAAGAATCGTCTTTTTCAGATGTGTAGTTTCGATTTTAGGGCGAATTTTATGGCGAAAAAATTAAAAAATTCATCAGTAAGGACATATGAAAATATGATGTATAATTATTTTTACTATTTTTCCAAAGATGCAGTCTTATAGGCAGAGGCTTAGCAAACATTTTGGTGCATAAATCGTTATTTTTTTATGTGTTGTTTGAGAGCTATGACTAAAAAACAAAAAAGTGGGAAATCACCAAAACTTACGTAGAAAATTAAGATTCTTGAAAAAAAGGTTCTTTCTAAAAATTCAGTCGTACGGGCATTGGTATTAAAGACTGTTGGTGCATAAATCGTCCTTGTAGGATGTATCGTTTGGGAGTTTTGACGAAAAAACCAATTGTTTTTGGCGAACTATAACTTCAAAAAGTGTTCTATAACTCCTAAACTAGAGGAGATATAGCAAAAGGCAAATAAGAAACCCGCCTTAAGGACGATGCTATGGCGATCATTTTAATGCATGAATCGTCATTTTTAGATGTGTAGTTTTGCTTTTAAGGCAGATATTATAGCGAAAAACGGAAAAAAAAATTCACCAAAAAGGACATATGAAAATATGATGTAATGTTATTTTTACAATTTTTCCAAGGATGCAGTCTTGTAGGCCGAGACTTAACAAACATTTTGGTGCATAAATTTTTCTTTTTTTATGTATGGTTTGGGACTTATGGCTAAAAAAAGTGGAAAATCACCAAAAGTGACTAAGAAAACTAAGATTCTTGAAAAAATATTTTTTCTAAGGACACATTCGTATGGGTATTGGTATAACAAAAATTTTGGTGCATAAATCGGTCTTGTAGGATGTACGGTTTGGGAGTTTTGACGAAAAAAACAGATTTTTTGGCCAACTAAAACTCCAAAAAGTGTTCTTACTAAAAGTGCTATAACTCGTAAACATACCTTTCCATTGAACTGAAGAACATCGAAATCAGTTAAGAATTCGCCAAATGGCGTCAATCTTAACGTTATTTTTTGTTTTATTTCGTCAAATCTTTTACAAAATCTTATTCCTTGCAAAATTCTATCTAAAAGAAAAGCATTTTGTTTTTCATTTTAAGCAAGGCAAATGTAAATGTTTGTAAAAACTCAACGAATGTCAGCACAACAAAATTTCGAACACTTCAACTTTAAAAATAAATTGAAAAAAATTATGATGACATTGAGAGATTAAATTAGGTAAAATGGGCTCTCAACATAATGCCTCTTTAAGAATTTCAATAAAATTTGGTTGTGTTTTTTTTTGGTCGATATCGTCGCACTGTGCTATAATTCAAGAAAAAGAATATTTGTTATTAAATTATTCAGTCGGCTTTTTTTAACGTGAGTGTAAATACTAAAGCCTTTTTACAATTAATATCAACGCTAGTCTAATTTGTATTAAAAATTCATTAACACTCAACGTAACTTCTTAACCCTTGAAGAGCACACTTTCATTTTATATCGTTGCAATATTTTTAAAAGTTTTATATTTTTCCCTTAAACAAGAAAAAATTACCTTTCTAATGATATCCAGTTTACGAAAATCTAAGCTACGTTATCTCAAAATAGATTCTATTTTGGCATTCGCATGGCTGTGGGTCCGCGAAAAAAATATAAAACTTTCAAACTCCGCATTTGGGTTTTTAAACAATAAACCAATCTAAGAACAAAATTTGAGTCAAATCGAAGGTAGTCAATGTAACTGATATATATATTCATATGCTTGAAGGATAGAGAAGTAAATTTCTAAAATAACAGTAAAGCTAAGGCCTTGGACAGCTTGAGAATATTGACCTTCTATAATGGCATGGTGAGCTCATGTAATCGTAATACCAGATGTTAAAAGAATTGCAGTGTTTTTAAAAAAGAGGAATTTGGAAAGGGTTAAATGGAATAATTCCTATGGGGGGTCATATCGACCCAATTTCAACTGAGGCCGAGCCTTCTCAAAGAGTCATGCTCAAAAAAAGGAAACAAAAAACAAAATTTCTGAAATAATAAAGATAATTTTTCCTCAGCGAAGTCCTAATGTTACAACATAAGTGTGTAGACCCTGGAAGGTTCTCTCTCATGTTACGTCTCTTCAATACTGAAAGATAGTTAAAATAACAATTTGGTTACCTGGGATAAAAATGTCATAAAAATGGAATCATTTAACTATACCTGAGACTGTTACTATTGCCCAAATTGCACTGTTAAAGGGCATGGTCTATAATCTACAGGATAGAACGAATGATTTCAATGAGTTGATATTATGTCACTTCTCTAGAGTATAAAGTTATTTAAATAGAGAACACGTATAATTGAATAATAGCTATTGCTATTTCTAGACTCAAAAGAGTTAATTGGGTTAGTAATAGGATAACAACTATGAGGTCAGAAATTGAATTTCCTGTGTTTCCTAAAAGGGTTAACAATAAATGTTTAGCTATTATATTAGCGGTTAAGCGAACTGCCAAGCTTCCTGGACGAATTAGACTTCTAACTGTCTCAATACACACTAAAAATGGCATAAGAATAGGAGGAGTTCCTTGAAGAAGCGAGAAAATATATGTTGTTTATTATTTAATCAACCAAATAGTATAAATCTAATTCATAGGGGAAAGGCAATTGATAGAGAAAGAGTAAAATGTCTTGTAAAAATGTACAGGAATAATCCTAAAAAATTATTTATAACAATGAGAGCAAAAAGAGAAATAAAGATTAAAGTTCTACCCGTTTCTGAACTCTCCAGAAGTACTTTGAACTCAAGGTGAAGTTTCAAAATAATAGATGGGCTGAAGATATGTATACGAGAAGAGATTACCGAATATGATGAGGGAATTATCAACAGTCCTGATACTGATCCTAATCAATTTAATGAAAAATTAAAAATACATGAAGAAGGGTCAAATATTGAGCATAGTTTAGTTATCATTTTCAATTAAGGAAGGGGGAGGGTAAAAAGCTCGGTAATAGTCCTAAAAAATTATTTATAACAATAAGAGAAAAAAGAGAAATATAGATTAAAGTTCTCCCAGTTTCTGAACTCCCCAGAATTACTTTAAACTCAAGGTGAAGTTTCAAAATAATAGATTGGCTTAAGATATGTATATGAGAATGGATTAGCCAATACGATGAGGGAATAATCAGCAGTCCTGTTAATGAGCTAAATCAATTTAATGAAAAATTATAACTACATGATGAAGTGTGAAAGATTGAGCATAGATTTGTTATCATTTTCAATTAAGGGAGGGTGAGGGTAAAAAGCTGAGGGTAAAAAGCTGGGGAATGGGAATAATATCTTAGCATAATGAACAAAATAAAAACCACTCAAAATATAATTGTTAAAAATATTCATTTAATTGGAGCTGTTTGTGGAATTAAAAAGTTTTTAATTTTAATTAATTTTAGGTTGACACTCTAATGTTATAGATTAACTAACTTTTTCATTAAGAGTAATTGTTAATTTACTATTAAAAGGTTTAACAGACTAATACTTACTTTAAGCCAATTAATGTTAAATTAAATTAATTCATTTAACAAATGTATCCACTGATACTCTCTCAATTACGATAGGTATAAATCTTTGGTTAGCCCCACAAATTTCTGAGCATTGTCCAAAAAATAGACCAGGATACTTTAAATGAAATGGGCTATATATTGAAAACAATTTTTTCTAACTTTGACGAAATTTGGCGAAAAAACATGCATTGATATTAAAGGCATTGTGTTGAATCTTAAAACGTAATGATTTTTTCAGTATATTTATTGATTTTGACCAACATTTTGTACCCCATATTTGTAGGCACTGCTTGAATCAGACAAATCGAACTGTAACGTTTATCGAATCCCTTCATTTTGCGATGCAATGATATATTCATTCCTGAAGATTGGTGCAACGTTACCAGTTTCAGTCTCTTCAAGCGAACGCTCGTTTTCGTCACTTTGAAAACATACATGAGAAAGTAAAACTGGAGAAGAAAGGCTCAATAAGTTAGCTCTTCTAAGCGTTCACAGGGATGTGAAAGTGACCACGGAAGAAATTTTAAATGCACCATCCCGAAACGGATAACAACTGCAGGAAGTGCAAGGAACCGGGCACAGTGGAGACCCTGGAGCACCTACTATGCACATGCCCCGCCCTACTTAGATCGAGACTAAAATACCTAGGCTCATCGACATTCCCGTCGCTTAAAGATGTAGCCAGGGTGTCTTTGGAATCCCTCCTAAGGCTTGCGAATTCAACGCAAATCTTTAAAGACTTTTAAATAAACACAAAGGTTCCTTTTGTTCGCTACCGGTACCACTAAGGACCTGAATTGGTCTATGTGAGCCTTCACGAAGGCATCCAGTTTAACCTAACCTGCCCGAAATAAAAGGAGACTAGACATTATGATATAAATATTATTTAATAAAAAAAATTCAAATAAGTAAAATAAGAGAAAAATTAAAAACCCCCGAAATTGTTTTCTGGGTACGCGCCTGCTACCAGGTAAAAAATTTTCTTCTTAGTGCCATGAGAAATGAGTGCTTAGTACTTATATCATAGTGACAGAATAGTATTCTGTCGCTTTTGTCTGTGAGATTAACTTGGAAAGGTTCTTGAAAAGTTATTAAAAAATACTTATATAGTAGTGATTTGCCTATTGAAACTTCAATTTTAATATTTTCACTTTAAAATGCATTTCTGTGTAAAAAAAGGATGATATTCTTAATTTTTCTTAATTTTTGTTAGAGCTTCTTTAGAAAAAGTCTTTCTCTTTCGCTCTCTGAACTAGTTGTACTCTCTCAATGATGGGCAATTTTTCCTTAACTCTCTTCTTACTCTATTCCTTGTCTATATTTAATTTTCTTTAAAATATTTTCTAGTGGGCGTTTGTTAGTGTTGGCGACATTTTTTCCGCCAACTGCTGCTACTTTCTTTTTCACATTTTGTCTTCTGCTACTCTCTATCTCTCTATTGTCTTTCGTTTAATCATTTCCTTTAAACATCTTTATTTTTTTTTATTCCTTTAATACGTTTACTCTTTGCGCAAGCTATACACTCTGAAGAAACGGTATTTAAAAAAGTCCATACACACACATATACACACTCATAAAGTCCATCACTTGTGAATATATGTGTGTGTGTGTGTGTGCGTGTTTGTGTGACACCAATACCACAGCTTATGAAAACTGTTACAAAATCACAAGTTTTTGCTACACTTTAATGAAATTTTCATCTGTTTTTTCGTACGAGTTTTTTTTTCCTTTCGTCCTTTTGGCAAGGTATAACACTTGAAATTCCAATTTTTTTTTTCGAAATAGACACTTATGTCAGATCTTTCTCTTTTGCATAGCCAACTTATGGATTTTTCTTTTAAGTTTCTGTAGTATTTTAGATTTTCATTTCGATTATTATCAGCAGCTTTTTTCTTTTTATATACTTAGCATTAATTACTGAAATATTTTATTCTTCTAAATTTTCTCGTCGTCCTTTGCGTAAGTTTTTTTTTTCTACAGGACACCACCAACAATACACGCAGCACCAAAAAATCGAATTCGTGTATGTATGTTGCTGCGTTTGAATGTATGTGTGCGTAACAAGGATTTCCTTCCTTCCTTCTTGAAGTGAAAAATTGTCACATCTGCTTTTTTTCCGCTTTAAAAAATTCGTTCCTTTTTTCTTTGCTTGAAGTTTTCTTTCGAAAAACACTATTTTTCTCTACACATTCCGTAGTTTTGAACATTCACCTTTTTACACAATAGTTATAACTTATTTTTCACTATATATCTTTTGCTTATATATATCGCTTGTATATATTTCTTTTGTGTGTGTTTGTATTTCAGTGTCTTGCACCAAATTTTGAGAAAAGAATTTCTTATTACTTCTTCAATTTTTTTTCCCAGTACACAAAGTGGTATATATAGGCAAAATTTATTCCGTGTTTGTTAAAACCACGTCCACAGTTAAAATGCCAATGAAGGTTCCCAGATGCGACTGAAAGAGCATCATTTGTTCGCATTCGTTTCTGGTGGTGAGTCTTGAAATTTTTCGTTCTCGTACTAAACTTGTGCTGGACTGGAAGCTTGGAAGCACAAAAGCACAGCTTTTAGTTTGGTGTTGGTTAATTTTGTGTTTCACTTGTTTTTTCGCTTCTTTGCAATTCTTCTTCTTCTTCTTGTTCTGCTAATTCCACTTCTTCTTTTCGTGTCGGTTTCCTTTTCAGGGGGTTGTTCAAGTTTTTTGTGTAGAGTGTTAAGCGTTCATCGTATGACAGTCGTTTTACTTGTCGTTTGGTAACTTAGCGCGCAACTGCTTTAAAAATCATAGATGATAAAGCGAATTTGTTCGTATTGTTGTTGTTGAATAGTTCAAAGCATATACCATAATAACAACTACAACTCAGTGACTTGTTGTAGAAGCAGAGCTTTAGTTGATAACACACTCCAAGTTAAAGCTTTTGGATTGACCAGATGTTGCCACATATTTTCAACAGCTCATATAAAAATCTTGAATAAACAGTTTTCATCACTTCGCACAGTGATCACAGCTAGAACAATCTATCTTAACAAATTTTATATACAGTAGTGGTCATGAATTGAGCACACTTAAAAAAATTTATTGAATAATTAAATTTTCTATTTATTCGTTTGAAATTTTTAAGGAACTTTTATTCAATATATACAGTCAAGAGGGTGTGATGACGATTTCCGTGGCCCCTCGATTTGAGTATGCAGTTTTGAAGTACTCTTTGAGAAAATAAGATTCACTGAAGGATTCATCGATATATCGATCAGTTATCGAGATATCGATTTTTCAAAAAAATGTTTACTCAACGGAACCAATATATAAATTCGGTTATATGTTTTCTAATATTTGTCCAATCTGAATGATTTAGCTGTCATTCGAAAGATATTTAAAATTTTTTTAATATAGATTGAAAAAAATATGCTTCTGCCTCTTACAAAATGTACTTTTTCTGTAAAAGGAGCCAGATAGACTTTTATCCAAGTACCGTACCGGTTATGGTTTTTATCAAAAATATCAGATATTAACAGTTATCATTTAACTTTTATTTTTTCCAACAAAAATATTAGTTATTTTATGCTTTTTATTTTTTCGGGCAAAAATAACTGTTAGTTTTGACTTTTATTTTTTAAGTCAAAAATAACAGTTATTTGGTGCCTTTTATTTTTTCGGTCAAAAATATCAGGCAATTAGAAGTTTTCTAAAGGCCGCTTGAACGACAGTAAAAAGTTTAGTGCAATTTTCATTGTCTCAGCAGCGCGCACATTTTGAGCTACAACACTGTTTTCGTTTTAATAGTATTTTATATAGTCAAGCGGTCTTTGAAAAAATACAAATTGCCTGATATTTTTGACCGAAAAAATAAAAGGCACAAAATAACTGTTATTTTTGACCTAAAAAATAACAGTCAAAAGTAACAGTTATTTTTGCCCGAAAAAATAAAAGGCAAAAATAACAGTTTAATTAACCTTTTATAGTAACAGTCGAAAATTTAAAAGGTGTTTAATATTCTCGATGTTGCTACCACTACGATTATAATGGTTTATTTAAAAAAGTCTTTCGGCAACTTTTTCGTTATGACTTTTTCATTTGAAAATTGTAAAATAACAGTTATTTTCAGTCCCTGCTTTTATCAGAGGTTTTTTTTGTTGTATTCTGAAGTATAAATTGATATTTTTCCTAATTTTTATAAAAAGTAGTGGCTCTGTCTTTTACAAACTGCACAATTATTTGTTTTTTTTTAATGATACCCAAATTATCCCGATCGGTCAAATATTAGCATAGATATAGTCGAATTTACATTAAGACTTCTTTTAGTAAAAAAATTTTGAAAAATCGATAACTCGATAACTAATTAATATATCGATAAATCCTTCGGTGAATCTTATTTTCTCAATGTGTTCTTCAAAACTGCATATTCAGATCTTGGTGCCACGGAAATCGTAATCGTGCCGTGAAGAGCATAAATGGCCGAATAATGTTGACCAGTGAACCAAAACTATCTTTTTTTAATCCATTTATGAACCTTTTCGGGATGAAAAGTTTATTTTCAGCACTCATAAATGAACCTTTTGAACTCATTCATTCACAAAAGCGAACCATTTTTTTCTTCAGAAATGAGTTTTAAAAAAAAATCATCAACTGTATTTTTTTGTTCGGAAACGAGTTGAAAAATGATTTATTGAAAAGTTATTTTTCGGCACTCAGAAATAAATAATTTTGACTTCATTCACCGGACTGAATTATTTCTCAAAAACGAACCTTTTTTTGTTCAAAAACGAGTTTAAATCCCATAGAAAAATTTTTTCGGCACTCGGAAATTAATATTTTTTTAAAAAATAAATTGTTTTATTAATGCAAATTCTTTTCGTTTTATTTGAATAAAATAGTAATATATCCATGGCCGTCGCCAGCGAAATATTGCTCGCAGAAATAAATTTATTTGATATTAGAAAACGGTGAAAATATAAATAAAAACTAAACTTTATGGGAGCCTTGGACAATTTTTTTGATGAAAACAAAATTTAATGAATTAAGTCCTATCAAGGATGTAGTTTAGATACACTTATTAAAAAACACAAGCTAAAAAAAAATTCTACCCGAAAACATACGCAAACTCACTTTACGCTCAGTAAAAAGATGAAAATTTTATGATTGTTTATTGAACTAGTTTACGAATGTGAAACGGTATCATTTATTATCAGGGACCATAACTGTTACAAATTTTATAAAAAAAATTCTTAAATAACAGCTATTTTTCAACTTTTAATTTTCTGTTTAGTAATAATAGTTAAATTTTAAGTTTTTTGTTTTGCTCACAAAATAAAACATATTCACAAATAACAGTTATCTTTTAAATTTTATTTTTTCCTCACAAAACACAAGTTATTTTCGAGTTTTACTTTTTCCCCTCACAAATAACAGTTATTTTTTAAGTTTTGTTTTTTTCCTCACAAAATAAAACTTATTTTTAAGTTTTATTTTTCCCTCACAAGTATTAGTTTTTATTTAAGTTTTCTTTTTTCCTCACAAAATAAAACTTATTTTCGAGTTTTATTTTTTTCCCTCACATATAACAGTTATTTTTTGAGCTTAATTTTTTTCCTCAAAGTAAAACTTATATTTGAGTTTTTTTTCCCCCCTCACAAGTGTAAAAATGCTTTTTAATGAAAATAGTTAGAAATTGCTAGATTGAAAGTTATAACTCAAATAGCTCAAAGATTTTTTTTTTGTGATTTAAAATATGAAACTTAACCTTTATCTGTGAAGAAAACAATAAGAGTATTCACTTCAACGCTGAAATTTGCGAAATGCTGAAATTTACGAAAACTTCTAGGCAATTGTTTTGGGTTTCCGAAGGTTACTTAAATTTAATCACCTATTGAGTTGATGAAAAATAATCGTTGGAAATTTGCGAAGAAAATATGCGTTCAGTAACCATAAGTGAATCTGTTTAATGAGTGTGAGTCATTGTGAATATGATAATTTTGATAATAAGAAGCGCATTCTGTCAAATCCCGTCTGAAAGCTGCGATGTCTGCGAGCAAGAACAAAATGATCATTAATTCTATTGTAGCTGAGTGGTAGTCGATTTATATATCTGTGCATTAATCTGTGTTTAACAAAATATGAACAAAATCATTTGTTTTGGTAACAAGCGCACTAACGAAATGAAGAAATGGCGATTTTAAGTTTGACAGATGCATGTGAAAAAACGAAACATTACAAATGGGTCGCTTATCAACTCGTCGGAAATTTCCGATTTCTGAAATTTCAGCATTGAAGTGAATACTCCTAATAAAACTCAAAAAAAATTTTTATTTAGAGAGCAAAAATATAAAACTTAAAATATAACTGTTATTTGTGAGGGGAAAAATAAAACTCAAATTTAAGTTTTATTTTGTAAGGAAAACTAAACTAAAAAAGTAACTGTTATTTGTGAGGGAAAATAAAACCTATAAAATAAGTTTTATTTTGTGAGCAAAAAAAATAAACCTAAAAATATTAAACTCTTCATTTGAATTGTGAAAAAATATAGAAATATTGTGCAGTGATTTTTACATAATGATTTTTTCCTTTAAAATTTTAAAAGTAACTGTTATTTTCGGTTCCTGTTTATTATTCATTTCTAAACTTGTTTATGAATAAAAAATGGTTCATTTATTAGTAATCGTTTCCTACTAAAATAATGAAACTATGTTTTATTTTCGGCTCAAAATGAGTTTGTTAATAATTTTGCAAAACTATTAAAAATTTTTTTATGGAAAAAATTTTCCAGATATATTCTTCTCTAGCAAGAGCATTGATCATACAAATTAAAAAAAAATCACTAAAAACATTTCTACCCGAAAACGTACTCAAAACTATCACTTTACACAAAACTTTCGCATACTGTTCAGTGGGTTGTGTTTATATAGCGCTACAACAACAATAGCATTCCTATTTATACCCCCACTCCCCGCATAAAACAGTGTGTATGATTTGATTGAGCCGTGTCCGTCTGTCCATCCGTCTGTCTCTCTGTCTGTGATCACGATAACAGACGTAATTTTAGAGCTATCGTAACTTCTTTTCGTAACTTCTATTTATTCTATTATCTTCTATTATCATTCTATCTATCGTATCTTTTTATTCAAAATCGCTTTTTGTTAGCAATAAGTTTTTTATTCAAATATAAAGATCAAGTTCAAAAATCAGTCAAATCGCAACTACGCAACTACGCCTACCTCCCATACAAAGTGACTTTACTAAAACGTTAAAATCTTTTTAAATTCCACAAAAATGGAAATTTTTTCGCACATATCCTTACACTATTAATATGCTCCTTGAGTAAGAAATTTGTAAAAATATAATTAAGACCACGTCTACCTTCCATACAAATTAACTTTACCAAAGTTTGAGTATGAAATTTGTACAAATCTAGAATGAAAACCAGAAGATAAAACGACTTGAAAATCAAAATTTTGACTTTCCATGCAAATATCTCTGCTGTTTTGAATATATTTGAGATGTTTCTTTTTATTCAATAACTCGGTTCTGTGACTTAGTCGAGAACTTGTTGATATTACTGACGTCACACTTTTTCGATCCAAAATTGTCGATTAAGCTAGTTCAAGTGTGTCTGTAGCTGAAAATCTAAATAATTCGGAATGTGATGGACCTGAATGGAACACAAGTCGGCAAGGAATAGTTAACATTTTCTACAGCCTCCTAAACTTCAAGGTGCTGTTTCTTTCTTGCATATTTCGTGAAGTGCACCTTGCTAATGCTTCGGTGCTGTTTCATCAATTGAAGCAGCTGAAGCTTTTGGCTGCGTGCTATGTGACCGGTAATATTTCTCTAAGATAAAATAAAATTATTCATAATGCTTTTTTGGAGAATGAAACTTATTTTTTTTCATTTTCCATTGTTTAACTTTTGATTTATTTTTGCCACCATGATATGAAATGATATTTTAATTAGTTAAACGTATAGGTTTCTATGAAATCAGTTTTTCCCTTCTAGCTCCTACAGGAAGGTTTGCGACCCGACTCCCATACAATTTTTTGCAACGTCCCCTATCCACCTGTTTTAGTTTGTTCATCATGAATAGTTTATATGGTTTTTTGTGACATTTTCCGTTTTATCAATTTCAAATCACAACGGTGCTAAAGAAGTTTCACTTCAAAAAACACAAATCATTTGCTGTTAACTGATTTTCCATTTATTTTAAACCATGTAGGAATAGCGTAATGTGCTCGTTCTTCCGCATTTTCAATCACATTTCGTAGTTTTTCAGGTGGAATAGCGGCCATTTCATGTTGAATATTGTCTTTCAAGGCTTTCAAGGTCCGTTGCTTGTTGACATAAGCTTTGGACTTCACATTAATAACTATGGAGGGGTTAAGTTGGGCAATCGCGGAGGCCAGTCAAAATTAGCCACCATATTTCGAAATAAGGTGATCGGGTAAAAAAGGACGCAATAAAGCGATCGTGGCTCGGGCCGTATCGCCATCCTGTTAGAATGAAAAATTGTCGATGCCACTATCAGTCAGAATCGTCATTAACAAATTTGTTATCATGGTCCGGTAACGCTCTTCATTGATGATTTCGGCTGATCCAAAGTCGTCTTCGAAGAAGAACGGTTCAATGATCCTTTCCACACAAATGTCTCGAACGACTTCGGCCTTGATGACTGGCGTTACCAAGTAACAGGTGGCGATAAACTTTTGGTGTAAATGCCTAATGGTGTGGCCTGAAGGCGCTCTCTTCACTCTATAATTGAGAACATGTTTTATATGTAAAAATTTTTACTACGTATTTTTTCAGTCAAGGTGATACTCCCTTATTTTTCACAACAGATATGTATATAGACAAATAAATGTGATTGTGTATTTTGTATTTTGAATTTTAAACCGCAAGGCTTAAAAAGCTGTACTAAAATTTATTTTTTTAAACCGTGTATCTCTTAAAAAAACTTGAAACAAATCCTTCGTGGAAAGAGCATTTCGTCGAATGAAAAACTTTTGCTGCCGTGGAACAGTTTATTGCAAAGCTTCAAAAAAACCATTATAGAGATGTTATAAAATTATTAAAGGATCAGTTAATTAGTTTTTATGATCTATTAAATAATTACATGAATTAAGATTTTGAGCTTTAGGATCAAGTAAGTTTTTAAGAAGGCAACAACAACAACAACAACTCTGTATAGAGTCAATCACTTAGCTGACTAGACAGTCTGTTTCGGAAATCGCTACATTTTCCTCTTCAGTAGTCTTTGAGTGATTAAGTTGTGATCAACTCACTGTTTAAATTAGTATATGAATGTGCAGTTTTTGGAAATCATTCTTATGAATTATATGGCTACTAATCATATGGCATTTCAAAGCAGTAGGCTATTTATAGATCACCGCCATCAACTCTATCAAGGGTTGCCATATGTTCTAGTTGCTTATTTATTTATTTCAATATTCATTGGTGTTCGATAGTTTGTCGAAATGCACCATAGAAATGAAACGAGTTTTTGCTTCGCCAGAAGCTAGTGTTTTAACTGAAACACTAATTTATTGAAGGATCATTGGAATAAGTGATTTTTAGTTGAAGCAGATTAAATTGAATAAAAAAACTATTTCGTTAAACAATTCACATTCTTTCAATTTTGCTTTCAATACTTTTCAATCAACCTGTATTATTATATAAATTTTCTTTCAACTTGTCGGTGCATTTCTTTTTTACTTCTTACCGCAAATAATGCTCCCACCCAGCATTTTATGAAATAATTGATCATATTCTAGTCTTTTTTGAGTCCTCTGTGCGATTAGAAACAGTCATAAATGCGCTCATTTTCTAATCATAGAAGACTCTTTGGTCGAGAGATAATGGTGCCCTACCCGCGATTCTTCCTGAAGAGTATTTTATTACCAGCTTTTTTAAACAGTTTCGAGTCTTTTCCGAGTGATTTTTCAATCGTATTTCTTAACATTTTCGGGTCTTTTTCGAGTCGTTTTTCTTTCGTATTTCTAAACATGAGCGAGTCTTTTTAAGTAATTTTTCAGTCGTATCTCAAAACATTTTCGAGTCTTTTTCGAGTCATTTTTTAATCGTGCATCTAAACATTGGCGAGTCTTTTTAGAGCCATTTTTCAGTCATATTTCTAAACATTAGTGAGTCTTTTTCGAGTCATTTTTCAAATTAATTTTAAATCGTTTGCATTTAAAGATATATTGTACTGAACAAAAATTTAAAGGACGTAAATAAAATAATAAAACTATTTTTTAAAAAAGCCATTTTTACATATGAAAATGATATTGTGAAATTATAAAAATTAAACAAATTAAATTAAAGTAATCCATATAATATATAGCAACAAAAAAATCAAAACTAACAAGAATTAAAACTAACAATTAAAAATTCAATTTGCATGCTTTCTTTTTGCCACCCTGTCCTTAGTATGGACAAAATGGTTTTGAAGCACACCGTTCATGTCTTTATCTGTGCTTTTGAATTTAAGATGGCAAATAACTAAGATGAAAAATATTAATTTTGTTTGTTGACTTTATATGATTTAAATACAAATTCTAAATGTTTGATAGTTTAAATCATACTTGATTTTAAATACAAATTCTAGTTGTTTGACAGTTTAAAATCGTTTATCGAGCTTAAGGTCAAAGTTAGAAACAATTAATTGTTCTAACGAATTTTTCTAAAGAAACAACAACAACAACAAAGTTTTTTCAATATGAAAGGAAAAAAAACCACTAGCAAATTGATTTTATTGTACAATTTCTGCGTGCTAAACGCGTCATCAGAAATCTTTGTGATTGCCCGTGCAAGCGCGTAGACGCACTGCACCATCGGGGCGATGAGATTTTGAAGCTTCAATTTCTCATTTTTTCCCTTAATTTCATAATGCCACATTTGTTGTTGTATTTCTGTTTTACTTTAGTTTCTATGCCTATATTATATGTAGTCCAACAGCCTGCTGGAATTCTGCACTAACAAAGCATGTTTACTGAAGTTGTTTTTAGAATTTTTGCTGATTTTGTTTTTCAGCTGTTTCCGTTTGGTCGAGCTCTACCATTTGATTAAAGTTTTTTCCTAAATGACCTCTATGTTTATTATGTTGACTTTATATGATTTAAATACAAATTCTAAATGTTTGATAGTTTAAATCATACTTGATTTTAAATACAAATTCTAGTTGTTTGACAGTTTAAAATCGTTTATCGAGCTTAAGGTCAAAGTTAGAAACAATTAATTGTTCTAACGAATTTTTCTAAAGAAACAACAACAACAACAAAGTTTTTTCAATATGAAAGGAAAAAAACCACTAGCAAATTGATTTTATTGTACAATTTCTGCGTGCTAAACGCGTCATCAGAAATCTTTGTGATTGCCCGTGCAAGCGCGTAGACGCACTGCACCATCGGGGCGATGAGATTTTGAAGCTTCAATTTCTCATTTTTTCCCTTAATTTCATAATGCCACATTTGTTGTTGTATTTCTGTTTTACTTTAGTTTCTATGCCTATATTATATGTAGTCCAACAGCCTGCTGGAATTCTGCACTAACAAAGCATGTTTACTGAAGTTGTTTTTAGAATTTTTGCTGATTTTGTTTTTCAGCTGTTTCCGTTTGGTCGAGCTCTACCATTTGATTAAAGTTTTTTCCTAAATGACCTCTATGTTTATTATGTTGACTTTATATGATTTAAATACAAATTCTAAATGTTTGATAGTTTAAATCATACTTGATTTTAAATACAAATTCTAGTTGTTTGACAGTTTAAAATCGTTTATCGAGCTTAAGGTCAAAGTTAGAAACAATTAATTGTTCTAACGAATTTTTCTAAAGAAACAACAACAACAACAAAGATTTTTCAATATGAAAGGAAAAAAACCACTAGCAAATTGATTTTATTGTACAATTTCTGCGTGCTAAACGCGTCATCAGAAATCTTTGTGATTGCCCGTGCAAGCGCGTAGACGCACTGCACCATCGGGGCGATGAGATTTTGAAGCTTCAATTTCTCATTTTTTCCCTTAATTTCATAATGCCACATTTGTTGTTGTATTTCTGTTTTACTTTAGTTTCTATGCCTATATAGTAAACATGCTTTGTTAGTGCAGAATTCCAGCAGGCTGTTGGACTACATATAATATAGGCATAGAAACTAAAGTAAAACAGAAATACAACAACAAATGTGGCATTATGAAATTAAGGGAAAAAATGAGAAATTGAAGCTTCAAAATCTCATCGCCCCGATGGTGCAGTGCGTCTACGCGCTTGCACGGGCAATCACAAAGATTTCTGATGACGCGTTTAGCACGCAGAAATTGTACAATAAAATCAATTTGCTAGTGGTTTTTTTCCTTTCATATTGAAAAAACTTTGTTGTTGTTGTTGTTTCTTTAGAAAAATTCGTTAGAACAATTAATTGTTTCTAACTTTGACCTTAAGCTCGATAAACGATTTTAAACTGTCAAACAACTAGAATTTGTATTTAAAATCAAGTATGATTTAAACTATCAAACATTTAGAATTTGTATTTAAATCATATAAAGTCAACATAATAAACATAGAGGTCATTTAGGAAAAAACTTTAATCAAATGGTAGAGCTCGACCAAACGGAAACAGCTGAAAAACAAAATCAGCAAAAATTCTAAAAACAACTTCAGTAAACATGCTTTGTTAGTGCAGAATTCCAGCAGGCTGTTGGACTACATATAATATAGGCATAGAAACTAAAGTAAAACAGAAATACAACAACAAATGTGGCATTATGAAATTAAGGGAAAAAATGAGAAATTGAAGCTTCAAAATCTCATCGCCCCGATGGTGCAGTGCGTCTACGCGCTTGCACGGGCAATCACAAAGATTTCTGATGACGCGTTTAGCACGCAGAAATTGTACAATAAAATCAATTTGCTAGTGGTTTTTTTCCTTTCATATTGAAAAAACTTTGTTGTTGTTGTTGTTTCTTTAGAAAAATTCGTTAGAACAATTAATTGTTTCTAACTTTGACCTTAAGCTCGATAAACGATTTTAAACTGTCAAACAACTAGAATTTGTATTTAAAATCAAGTATGATTTAAACTATCAAACATTTAGAATTTGTATTTAAATCATATAAAGTCAACATAATAAACATAGAGGTCATTTAGGAAAAAACTTTAATTAATTTTGTTTTTCAATAATATAAATGTGTACCTACTTTTAATTGCTGTTATGACGTAGCAATTTTCGGCGCTTTGCTTAGTGCTGGTCACCTTCCAGCTGTAAGCAGAAGCCAATTCGCCTGTTTTTGCAATGAATTTTTTCTGAAATTTTTTATAATTTATAACTAATTTTATTGAGAGATGCTTCAAAATTATTAAAAAAATATGTGCAGGTTCGAAGCAAGCCTACTGAAACACAAAAGCTAAGTCAACAGAGAAAACAGTCACATTTCAATCTTCTGCATGATCAATTTACGACTGCTCTATATTTTGCTATTGTTTTTTTCAATAAATCACATTTAGAGCGTAAGAGCGACTCTTTTGCAAGTCTCTTCTTAATCGCGGAGGCGATTTATCAGTTTTCAATCATCAAAAATGATCGCAAATGACTCAGTAAGGTGATATTTTTTTTTCGTAATCTTCTAAATGCTAGGTGGGCTTTGAATAATTAAACTGTTTTATCAACACACGTAAACGAATTGTTCTTAAAAGTTATAAACATCAAAATAAGTATGATCATAAGTAGATGTTTTTTCAAAATATCCGTATATCGGATTTTAAAAGTTTGTATTAGTTTCCTGTATAAAATTTATTGGCACATAAAAATATATCATTATTAACCCTAGGGTGGGCAACACTCTGGGGGGCGGTAACATAACCTACTGGGCCTAAGTAGGCACATGTAAAGAAAACGAGAGATGTGGCCTGTTCTTTCGTATTTTTGCATAGGCTGGTATGATGTTGGCAGGAATGATGATTATTTGTAGTTTCCCCATTATTTTCTCCCACACAATAAACAAAAAAAATTCAAAACCTTTACACAACTTGGGCACTGAAAACACTGAAATTACAAACAATAATAATAATAATAACAAAAAAAAATATTACACAATAATCGTCGTTGATATGGTAAGTACGCAACGCAACGCGTGCGTGCAAAAACACGTCCGCAAATGATCTCTTGCATGCGAAAAAGCTCCGGAGGGGATTTCTGGGGGGTCTGGGCTTACTATAAAAAGAAAAATTTCTTCTACGAACTGAATCCGATCAACACAAATTTTTCTGTTTTTGTGCTCATGAAGCATCACCACAAGAGGTCATGAAGTTTCAGATCGATATGTCAAAAAATATTAAAGATATACATATTTAAACGCAAAATGAGCATAGTTAGGCTAACATAGCAGTTGCCCATCCTAGATCATTTCATCATCGGTTTTTCTTACATTTTCATCAGGAGATTAAAAACACCATGAAAATCACAGTTTTTGAAATTTCTTCTGTATGATTAACTTTTTGTGGGTGTAACCAGGAGAAAAAAGGGCATTACAAAATTTTCACGTATGAAGTATCCCTTCCAAAATGTATCCATTTATCCGTTTAGCTGTAGTAAATTCGCAGTTGTAGCCTGAAAATATTGACCTGGCGACACTTTCTATTGAATGCGATCATATTCACATATAATTTACTTTCTTTTTTCAACCCAATAAATCTTCATCTAGATTTTTCTAGACAAAACACTGTGCGTCTTTGAGATATTTCAAGCAATATAAATTTTTTATACAGCACTAAAATCTGTACAAGTTCAACATTAAAAAGGTATTATATCAAAACAGATGTTTATAACTATCCCCAATTATTACAGTACACTGTAAAAATTTCTTGATGGTCTAGTTCTCACCGATATAGACTAGCCCGTATAAAGAATAACACTCCGTCTCCGTAGTCTACATAGCAACTAAATATTTTTTGTTTTGACACAACAACAATAGTCATGACTTATTAATTTTAGTGTTTTAAAGTTTATTAGTCGTTGACATAACATTTGAATTCTAATTACAAGATCATGTTGCGGCATATGAACTGGAAATAACTTTGCTAATATGAACGTTTTATACAATTTGTTAAATATGAGTCAACTGTTGAGAAGACACGTGTTGATTTAACACTTTTCGCACTTCGCGTTTGTTGACTTCATTAAATCTTAGAATATATTGTACATTGTTTCAAATGCTAGCAATACTAAAATAATGAATTTAAAATGGGATAGTTTGTACAAAAATTTTATTTAAAGGAATTTTTCAAACAAAATTTGTTTTAGTATTTCTCAGGTGCAGAGTTTCTCAACCTTTTTAAAGTAAAATATTTAAGATTTAGGGAACTGCCATATCTTTATGGTCACCATCAGGTAAAATCTTTTAAATAAATAAAAACCTTTTTGTTAGTTCTTGAACAAGAATGATTGTTCCCAAACCATATAAGCTTCCAATTTGTTTTGTTAAAGTGGACATATTGAATTTTTTACACGGAAAGAAAAAATGTAGCATTCTGTGCTTGAATCAAGCAAATAGGCTACACTCAAGAATAAATTTCTCAGTTCAAGCGTTATTTTGCTATAATTGAGCAAATTTAAATCACATGATATTAAGAAAAAATACTCAATTCAAGCAACATTTGCTTAAAACTCAAGAATATTTTTTATGCATTCGAGTCTAATATTTACTTGAAAAGAGAAAAATTTGCTTGATTCAAGTAAACAATTGGCTGAAAACTAGAATAATTTGAGATTTGCTAGATTTGAGAAATTTATTTTTCTTGAATTGAGAACAATTTGCTTGATTCAAGTTAGCAATTTGCTGCAAACTAGAATAGTTTGCTTGATTTGAGAAATTTAATTTCCTTGCATTGAGAACAACTTTCTTGATTCAAGCAAACAATTTACTGAAAACTAAAATAATTTACTTAATTTGATAAATTTATTTGCCTTCAATTGAGAACATTTTGCCTGATTCAAGTAAATAATTTACTGAAAACTAGAATAATTTGCTCGATTTGCACAAAGCAACATCACTTTTGCATACTTTGTTGGCACGCAATGGCAACGTTGATTTTGTTGTCTAACGACTTTTTTACAACAACTTCGAAATTTTCATGATTGTTGTAATTCGCTGAATTGTTCAAAGGCGATAACTCTGCGTTTGCTTAAATTAAGAAAATATTTTCTTGATTCAAGTCTTGTTTCAGGTTTTAGAATCAAGTATTTTATGCTTGTTTCAAGCTGTTGTTTATTTTGCTCATTTTAAGCAATAAATGCTGATTATAACTGGTTTTTTCTTAGTTTTAGTTTTTAATGTTTGATTTTAGCAAATGAGACGTAATTTTATATGTTCTTATAGCAAGCAAAATATTTGCTTAATATAAGAATATTATATCCCTCCGTGTATTATATCCGTTGGAAATTTTAATTTGAAAATGAAAACCCATATATGTCTTAGTGTACAGTAGAGGGTTAAAGTGGACATATTGAATTTTTTACAATTTTGCGTTACAAATTCTTAGATGAGGCCAAGACCGACATACGGTTGTAGCGCCAACTAAGTAAGTAAGTATAAGATAAGAAAATCTTTAAACTTTCTCTTCAAGACAGCTTTGGTCTTCATTTCAACAAACTTAGACTTAGTTTACGAAGATCCATAAAACTTCCATCTAAGTTAGGCACCATCCGGATTTTGTAAGTCCCTATCTAATTCATCGATTCGCACTCGATGAAACTCGAAAAGTCAGACGTCAAAGACTTCTCATACTTAGTTTCATTCTTGATTATGGTAATATACTCATGTGCATTTGCTTTAAAGGTATTTGAAGCGGTTGAATTTCTACTCAAGGGTTTTTGAATGAGTGCAAAATTCCTGAACCTAGATCAGCATCAACAGCAAACCAACACTACTTCCAAATTTAACAATAGTACTCAACACTTGACTCTCTAAACAACGAGTTTCCAGCTCTTCCTGTATTCTCTGTTTCTTCCACAACTTATGGAACTTTTACACAAATTAATTCCAGTATTGGAAGTACTAAAAATATTGACTTGGAATATTTGTACCAAAAACTTCCAATCATATATAAATTACACCCTCAGGGTACATAAAGCGGCTAAGCTCGCCCTTAAGATTTATCATTTTTTGAATAAGGGAAAGAGAGCACACTATAGTAGCGCTATACAATGTACAAGAGCAGAAGATTCTCTGCGCATGTACGCAAAGCGTGTAAGAAAGAATATTCAAAAATGTGGAAGACTAAAGAAAAATCTTTAAAATATTTTTTATTGATTGGTTTAGTAGACGGAAAATATATGGTGACAGAGAGGAAACTCCACAATTAGAGAATGAGATTGAGTGATGCAAAACGCATGCGTTAAATTATTGCATTAAGCTGAGAGTACGGGAAAATCGTTGGTTAATTTGAGTAATGAAAATTTTTAAGACTATTGGTAAAATTAACAACATTTTTGTAGCTATTCAAATAAATGTGTGTCTGCGTGTATGTATGTATGCATGTGTGTTTGTGTTTTTAATCTTTGTATGGCATGCAAAAATAAAATATTGATAAAATGACTTAGAAAAAGGTTTAATAAATTACAGGGGCTGCCAACTTTATAGCCAATGATGGAATGAGATAATCTTAATGGAGGAGAGAGAAAGCAATAGTTTAACACAACCGTGAAAAAAAGAAACAAACGAAAAGTTAATTTCAATTTATAAAAAAGAGCGTGCAGAGTTGATGTTGAGATAAACAGGATCAACTATTGATGAATACAAAATATAATACTAAAGCTAATCGATCTGATCGATACTGATATTATAATGTATAAAATTTTTGTGTAAGTTTACTTTTTTAGAATCGATTTCATATATGAAAATTATATAGGGAGTGAAATCGAGCGTTAACAAAATACTAAAGCGTTACATTTTCCTATTCAACAACATGTGTTGAAACCAACGAAGGAAACACCAACAAAATACACACAGCAGCAATAACAACAAACAACAACAATGCTATGCATATTTTTTTTCTTGCTGTCGATGCGCAGACGAAGTCAATTTTTCGAATTACAACACACACGGAAATGGTTGAAGTTGTTGTAAATGAGCTGAAAGAGCGGCCAATATAAAAGAGGATGGAATGATTGTAAAGTGGGGTCGACAAGATTTGTGTAAAAATTCAGCTCCATTCTCTTGTCAGTATAACCGCTCGCTAAAAAAGTTTTATATATAAAATAACTAAGTGCTATTAAACGTTAATTCTTAAATACTAAAACTAAAAAAAGGCAATGAATTTGTTTTTTTAATTGTAGAAATTATTCAAGAAATATGACGCCACGTCATTTGCTTTTGTTTGCTCCTTTTTGGCGTGTGCTCTTTCGTTCTCGTTGTTTTTGGTGTAGCGAAAATTTTCGTTCAATATTAATTTGTTCTCTCCTATCTTGTGCATACCTCTCCCATCATGGCTTACTGTGTAAGGTAGCTGTCATCAGTGTTTTAGCGGCCGTGTCTATACAAATTTAATTGAGAATTGCTTTGGAGGCTTCGCAGCTACATTGTATTTAAGAAAAAATTGGTTACGTAATGTGTCCATTTACCACTGGATAAATATCACAAAAAAATTTTAGCCTTTACATATTTCACAAGAAAAATTACTTTTATTTATCGATGTTGATATTTTTTTAAAGTGACATTAATACTGAAGAAAAGCAATTTATCTTATAATATATTTATGTAAAATAAGTAATAAATTTTAAAATATGAATAGAAGTATGTTATCCTTTCAGTAATATAAGAGATATCTTCATTTGCCCCCTTTGCATTTTATATAATCTTCAAATTCCAAGGTAATCTGTCTTAAAAAGTAAACTCTAGTCGCGCGTCGGAGCTGACTCGCACATTTGTTTTTTTGTTTTTTTTTTTTTTTTTTGTTATGGATTCTCATATAAATATGCTGTCAAATATCTGAAATGTTTTAGATACACTCAAAAATATTTGTGTGTAAATATTACTAATAACTGCGTCCACTCTACAAATTTTATTCGTAGTTTTCAGCCACGAATACGATTCGTCGAATCGACGTGTATTAGTACATATTACGAATATTCTATTCGTATTCTAAAAACAAAATTCTGTGTGAGCTGGGGTTTGAACCTCGGCTCTTTAGTTTACGGGCTACGCACTCTACCAGTAGGCTACAGTCATTTTACAATCATATAGTTCCTTACGTTCTATAGATGTTTGACAAACAAGGCTGAACGATTTCGGTTTTATATTTTTTAGACTCTACTTATAATTCGTACGGTCAGCCTACGAATGAATTGTTTCTACTAACATTATTTTTCATTCGTAAATAGTACGAAAGCAATAGTAAATACTACGAATGTAATGAAAGAAATTACGAAAATATTCGTACGAGAAATTTACGAATATTATTGTTTATATGTACACAATCAATCGTACAATGCACTAATACGAATTGACTTATTTTTGTTTACGAATATCATAAGTATATAAAACAAATATATTCGTAGATACTACATCAGGTATTAGAACATTTTTACGAATGAATTCGTAAAGATATCGCAATAAAAATACTTTGTATATTGTATGAATATTTGTAGAATGTACGAATATTTTGTTTACGAATATCATTCGTAAAAATTTTACTAATAAATGTTTTGAGTGCGCTAATATCGAGGTCAGAGTAGGGATGGATAGTCAAATAAGAAAATCGATTTTCGACTTTTTATTTTTTTTAAATTTTTCAATGAACGATTTTTTCGAAGTCGATTTTTCTTGCCTAAATAATCGATTAAAATCGGTTTTTCGACTTTTTCCATCATCTCTTACATCATTTTTATACACTGAGAATTAAAGAGTTCAAAATGTGCTAACCTCAATTCGATGCATATTTGAAAAAAAACATATATTTTTTAATAAAACTTTTTTATTCTCAAAAAATGTATAAGTAAAATTTCTACGAACGATATTACAAAGTATTTTTATTGTGATATCTTTACGAATGGATTCGTAAAATTTTTCTAATACCTAATGTAGTATCTACGAATATATTTGTATTATATACTAATGACATTCGTAAACCAAAATAAATCAATTCATATTAGTGCATTGTACGAATGATTCTGTACATGTAAATAAAATTATTCGTAAATTTCTCGTACGAATAACTTTGTAATTTCTTTCATTTAATTCGTACTTTTTCTAATGCTTTCGTACTATTTACGAATGAAATATAATATTAGTAGAAACAATTCATTCGAAGGCTGACCGTACGAATTATTAGTAGAGTCTAAAAAATTGAATACCGAAATCGTTCAGCCTTGTTTGTCGAACATCTACAGAACATAAGGAACTGTATGATTGTAAAGTGACTATAGCCTACTGGTAGAGTGCGTGGCCAGTAAACTAAAGAGCCGAGGTTCAAACCCTAGCTCAGACAGAATTTTTTTTTTACTGGTTTATCGAAGAAATAAACAATATAAGGAACTGTATCATTGTAAAGTGGCTGTAGCCTACTGGTGGAGCGCGTGGCCCATAGACTAAAGAGCCGAAAACCCAAGCTCAGACAGATTTTTTTTTTGCTGGTTTTTACAAATAAAATATTCGTAATATGTACTAATGTACATCGATTCTACGAATCCTATTTGTGGCTGAAGACTACGAATAAAATTCATAGAATGGACGCAGTCATTAGTAATTTTTACACACAAATAGTTTTGAGTGTAGTATTTATTGTAATCCTTGTTTTATTAAATTTTATTATTTAAAAAAAGATAGAAACAAATTAAGAGAAAACAAACATAAAACTAAATAAATCCTTTTTGACTATATTAAAGGAACACTTCTGTAAAAACTAAAAGTGAATTGGAATTGATTTCACTTATATTACGATTATTAAATAATTTAAATTTTGTTACGATTTTATTTTTGTCAAACCAGATGTCCTCACCAATTGAACACAAAAACACTAACATATTGATTTGTTTTGGCGAAAGGCTGTGGCGTAATTGGTTGGCTATAATACTTGCATGTGAGAACAAGGGCTCGCAAGGTACGGACGTTGCAACTATAGGCAAAACTATTTTTGCAATATCCCACACGAAAGTTAACTCAACTCGCATCCCATAGCAAAAATGGATTTTTGTTTAATTTACGATTTGCTGGTGGTTGTGCGTATTGGTGTAGTTGAATAGTAATTCCATCAACTTCTGTTGCAGTGTTGCTCTGTTCTGTTACTCTGCTAACGGATAGGTCAAAAAAGTCCCAAATGTGGTCATTGGTATCCCTGTAGTTCGGCTGGTGGCAGCATATCCCTTTGGACACCTTTACAGGTACAGCCCAATGGGACAGGAGAATTGTAAAGCCCATGGTAATGCACGTTGGGTCCATTCGCCCCTGTCAAGGACATCGATGTGTTAAAAGGACGTACAAGATAAGTGGCGAGGGGCATGCCCCTACCACTGGGGGTATATGAATTCTCATACCACATAGTAGGTCCAAGTTTCAACTTGGAACTACTGGGATGTTCATCAGAAATGCACACAATATCAGGCTCAGCGATTTTTATTTGTGTGTTTGAAATGTTTTATTGTTATTATAATTTTTATTTCACCAATTCATAATTTATTTAAAAATTTTAAATATTATTTTTTTTGTTCACCATATTTTTGAATATTAAACCATACTAATGATTTACGTATAAGTATTTTATAAATGACAAATAGTGGATTCAGTGTTGAGATTTTAGATTGCAAATTCTTTAAAGGTATTGCAAGGTCCATGAAAGCAACTGCTTAAATTTTCATATACATATTTACCCCTAGCAGTGTTTATTTCATATCCTGCTACCCTGGAAAATGGATGGAAGAAAGTCTATAAAAATTGTAGCATGTGACTTATAAGGTTGTAGTACTATTCACATTTGGGAAGTATAGTAGTACGCACTATCCAATAGGAGTAAAATACTACAATTGTAGTACTTTAGGCAGCACTGGCACAAATTAGCAATTAACATTATATTGTTTTATTGAATATTAATTATGAACAAAACAAAATTCACAAAAACCGAAAATATTCGATAAAAAAATCGATTTTCAACTAATAACTAAAAAATCATTAACCGACTTTAAAAAATAGAAAAATTTTATGAAAAAGTCGACTTTTCGACTACTCAAATATCCATCCCTAGGTCAGAGTTGCAGTTTCGACAGGTGTAGTAGCCACGGTTGCCCATGTCGACGCATTTCAAGTGATATGGCGGGTCGCATTTATTGCAATGAATTTAACTGTTCGAATTCAATTTTTTTTTTTTGCATCAATTCCAAACACAACAAGCAGTCTCGTTCTTTTTCTTCGGAGAAGGGTTCCTGACGACGACGCAGTTTCCTTTTTACATTTTGGTTTTTGCAATGTACTTCCCTTCTTCCTCTCAGCACTTTTCTTTGCTGTTTCAAGAAGCTCCGAACGTTTTTGAGGGGAAGTTAAGACGACTAACTTCATCGCCTTTCTGCCATGATTTGACCTCGGCTTTGCTGCAGCAAATTTGATCAGAAGCATAAGCGGCTGTAGATGCTGATCTGATAGGCCGCATATACTAGCACCTTCTGATGTAGAGACCTCCTTGTTCGAGCCAACGTTCGTATTATTAAGAACGACGAGCATATTTGGCAAATCTTCAGCCATTACGTTAGCGTATATTCGGCCATTAGACTTTCGCAGCTAATGTTTGCCGCAAGAAAGTCGTTGTCTCTGAATATGCTCGAGTTCAGACCATAGATGACAGTGGCTTCGAAACCAGATCTTATATTCCGAAACATGCGACTGACACCATTCCATACACTTCTGCGTGAACGCGCGCTTGAAGGTCCCGAAGACCGAAACATCACGAAAGCTGAAGCATCAATGGACATGTGTGATATGTGGTTGTCCATTATCCGTAGCAATGGATTGGTTTTGACGGCAGACGGATGTTTTATGAAATGATTCATGTATAGGATGAAATGAAGTCTCTATCCAGGCTGAAACATTGGCGTAACCGATGGAACCCCGCGGTGCGTTATCAAGGAAAACACTTTTCATATTCTTTCTTGGGAAGAGAAACATCGGCGGAATGGTGTTTGCTCTTTCCGCTGAGAAGAACTGGCCCACACCGGCGCCTTTTTCGGCTACGACTTTAACAACGTTCGGGGGCACGGTGGGGAGTCCGGTTTCGTCCATGTTCCACACTCTAGTTGGATCGACTATGGCCTTCGCAATTGCTTCTTGCAAATGAAACGCTTCACACCACTACGGCCATTTTGAAAGCACGGCTGGCTTCACACAACCACTCGATAGATATTTCACAAACACTTTATATTTTTGAAGAACAACATTAAACTAACACGACTGATATATTGACCTTGAATTTGTGTTGAGTAGATGGCATAAAACACAATAAATTCACTCGATCCAAAACTTTTGGAAAAATGTTTTTACCACTGCAATGCACTGTTTTGAAAGAGCAACATAATGTACGTCTGAACGCTTCGCTGTATCATTAAAAACTGTGTGACAATGAAAGCAACACGTGACGGTATGACACTTGGTTATATGTAAGTGCGCTGTCAAAATTTCTTAGGTGAAACGCTTCTCCCCACCTTACTCTCAAATCGTGAGCACTGTTTTACAAATATAGTTTTTCTTTTTCGTAAGAGTTAAGTAAATGTTTCGTAAATTTGTTTGTTTTAGTAAAAATGTAAGGCATTTGCTAAAGATAATGAAAAAGTTGAGGCAAGGAAAGAAAAATATATGAAATTTTTTATTTAATTATTAAATTACATAATTATTTAACTACCTGAGTACTTAATTATCCAATTGAACTACAACGGAAATTTAATTCCATTTAATTAATAAATGTGGATCAAAAAGCATAATAAAACTAATAAGGAATTATTATTTTAGACTGGGCCGAAGTTATAATACCCCACGGACGACGATTTATCTAAATTTGATACCTAAAGTTTATATTAATTGTTAAAGATTTTGTGCAAAATTTGAAGTCATTAGATTAATTTTTGTGGAATTGAAAGAGATTTTACTATTTTGGTAAACTCACTTTGTATGGGAGGTAGACGTGATTTTTATTCGACTTTTACAAATTTAATACTTAAAATGCATATATAAGGTAAAAGCTTCTGTGCACAATTTTAAGTCATTAGATTCGTTTTTGTGGAATTGAAAGAGATTTTACCGTTTTGGGTAAGTCACTTTGTAAAGGAGGTAGGCGTAGTTTTCATCCGATTTTTACAAATTTCATACTCAAAGTTTATAATAAATATTAAAACGCTGAGCAAAAATTGAAGTCATTATATTAGTTTTTGTGGATTTTAAAGAGATTTTATTATTTTGGTTAAGTCACTTTGTATGGGAGGTAAGTGTGGTTTTCATCCGACTTTTACAAATTACATACTCAAAACTTATATTAAATGTTAAAGACACTGTGCAAAATTTTAAGTCATTCAATTAGTTTTTGTGGAATTTAAAGAGATTTACCGTTTAAGGTAAATCACTTTGTATGGGAGGTAGGCGTGGTTTTCATCCGATTTGACTCATTTTCAAACTTGACCTCAACTTTTTAATAAAAAGCGTATATATTGAATTTCGTTTTGATAGCTAAAAAATTACGTGTTAAATCGACTCAGGAAGTGATGCTGATCAAGAAAATATATACTTTTCTATACCAGCCACGCCTCCTTATCGGCGTGACAAACGGATTGACAAAGTTAATATACCAATATTACGTTTTTTAAACGTGGGGGTATTAAAAACTAGAGAAGATTTTTAAATTTGATTAATTGGAAAATAAACTCATATTACTCTAAAAAAAGCTGAACAGTTCACAGAGTTTTGTAATCCAAGTAAAAAAAAAATTTTTCCGTAACGCCAGCACATATTTTTGCTTATAGCTTAGTATGCTGTAGGAACGAAAATTTTTGGGCATATAACTCTACACGCGAAATTTTGGTGTAGAGTCAAAATTTTTGTGTGGAGAAAAAGCACTTGCTGTTCTGGTTGACAGATTCATATTTTTATTGCTGCAATTTTATATCCTATAAAAGGCAAGACTACACATTAATAAACTATACAAATGCAACAATAAATTTGTTAAATAACATATTCAACACTTAAACATACTTCTTATTTTTTATTGTTGAATGGCAAATTTCCGCGCCAATTAAATATACGGGCATATAATCGACAGCAAAATTTTGATATTTCAATTCTCCACTCACGAATGGCAACATAGCAATAATTTTCGCTTCTACAGCGTACTAGCTGGCGAAAAAAATTTCGCTGCCTGTTCGTTGTCAAAAGTCTCAATAGGGGTATTCACACTGACTTGGGTAGTTGGGTATGGGTAGATTGAGTACTTTTGGTTATTGCGAGCTCCCTAAATTGCAATTAAGTACTTTATAGAATAGTTTTGGGCTGCATGTTTGTTTGATCTCCCCAGTTTATGTAGCTGATGAGAGATGAGTGATAGCTGGAATAGAGTTGCCACCAAATCATTTTTTGTCATTTGGTGGCAAATATGTGCGAAAAATTTAGGCCATTAATTTGGCGTAAAAAAAGTAGTTTTATATGCGAGTCATTTATAACTTGATCTCGCAGCATCTTAGCATTTACTAGTAATCCAGGGGAAAACGTTGTCCTGTCACAGACCGGCTTGCTGCCACATAAGAATTTCCATGCCAATCGAAAAAAATTTAAATTTTTTGTATATCTGAACTGGCATAACTGTAACGTTCATTTTTAGTTCAGTTTTCGAAAGCAACTATATGCACTAATTTACCAAATTTTGGTCTAATACGACCAAAACCGTCAAAAATATAGCATTTTTATTGATTTGTAGGCAGTAAAAGGGGGTTTGGCAAAATTTTCCCAAACTATCTCGTAGGCGAAACAAACCGACTGCCAAAATTTCAGCGCAATCGGCCAGTAGTCAATTTTAATGATTTATGAAAAAGTGGGCGTTGCTATACAGCAACCACGTCCATTTTTAGTACTGATCCCGAATGTAACCATAAAAACTAAATTACCAAATTTAAGTCTTATACGACCAAAATCGTCTTAAATAAAGTATTTTTATGGATTTGTAGGCTGTAAAAGAGGGCGTGGACACCCATTTTTAAAACAGTTTCAGACAGTGGCCGTACAAACTAAATTACCAAATTTTAGTCTAATATAATCAAAACCGTCCGAAATATAGCATTTTTATTGATTTGTGGGCGGTAAAAGGGTCTCATTTGTCTCACTTGGTCTCATAGCAAGTATAAACCAAGTTTCATTATAAAAACATGCACAACTCAGGAATTATAATTTATAAAAAGTAGGCGTAGTTATAGTTCAACCAAGCCCATTTTTTGTTGAATTGTTGATAGTAGCCATACGAACTAAATTAAAAATTTTTAATCCAATACAATCGAATTCGTCTGAAATATAGCGTTTTTATTAACTTGTGGGCGGAAATTGGGGGTGTGGCAATATTTTTGTCAACATATATTGTAAATTTTATGCTCTTAGGTCAATTATTGCCTGTTTTTGCAAAAGGTGGTAACACATGGAAAAAGTACTCAATTTGGCAAGAAAACATTCTACCCAAGCAATTCATGGGGTCAGCTAGAGTAGATTGGTAGGTGGGTACTTGGGTAGAATGGTACATTACAAAAACAAAATGTACGGCATTTGCCAATCTACCCAATTACCCAAGTCAGTGTGAATACCCCTAATATATTTCTTATGGAAATCTTTTTTTTGTTCCCACAGCATACTAAGCTTATATCTTAAAATCCTTATAGCCGATCGTTTTCATTATTTTTACTTAATAAAGTGCTACTTAATTAATACGTAAATATAAAAAATATTTTTTAAAATTCGACTTCGACAAATCGTACGTAACGAAATTTTGAAAATGCCCATATGGACATTTCCATGGCTGCGCACTTGAATGTCGTACGATTGTAATGAGTGGAAAATCAAAACAAAATAAAAAATACAGTTTTCCTCTATTTTGATTTTTCAATAAGCAGTTTCAAACGTTTGATTTCATTTGTACACGAACACAGCTCGGGAGTGAATAGGTCGAGTGGGTTTGTTAATACACGTTTATAAAGGTCATTTCATTGTCTTTCAAATCGGCTCTTAAACTAAAACATTGTCTTAAGTTTTCCGTGAGTTAATTTTTCTGCCAGAAACAAAAGTGTGAATCAAAGTCTTGAGAAACAAATCAACCCCATAACTCCTAAGGATGCAAAAATAGACTCCCCTCCCCTCTACAATATGATTTTTCGCTTAACTCGACCTCCCCCCTCTATAGTATTAGAATATAGTATTTGTTTTTTAATTTAATTTTTTTTCTAAAAGTTCTTCTATTTTTAAGATATTTCCAAAAATACAGTTCGAAAATTATATACAAAACACAAGTTCTTCCTACTTGACTCCCTCCCCAGTTCATAAGAAATACAATCCAACACATAATTAATAGCTTGACAGCAATAGAGAACAAAGAAAGCAATCAAGAGTGCTCACCCAAAATTTGCGACCCACAATACGACACAAATCCATAATGTTTATTTAAGAATTTAAAAGGAACTCATGTTTTTTCTCTAGTTGTAATTTTCTGCTTTAAGTAAACACATCATCATCATTATCCACCATCTATCAACACCTCTCACCAACTTTTTTCTTCCCAAACATATTCGTAACTTCCTTATCAGACGCTTTCAAAAACTTTTTTTGCAGCTTTAAGGCCTTGCCCCTACTTTATTTACGTCATCTCTCAGCTGTTATGAAATGAACCTTCGATGCAAGTCTCCAAGAGAGAAAAAAATTAACTCACCCCGGCATTAAACTCTACATAAAGCCAATTTTATGTATGTCACCCAAAGTCAAGCTGTTCAGCATGGAATAAAAAAACAAATATTGTACAAGAAAAATAGTTCCTCAAGGAAATGTCAAAAAACAAATTTTCGACACAAAATCTATCCATCTTCTTCAACTTATATTTTAAGGTATTTAAAAAAATATGTGCAATCATCTGACTGTTGGAGATTTTTTTATTGTGGTCGGAATTGATGTAGCGAGTGGAGTGTAGAAAAGTGGTGTAGAGAAGAGTGGAGTGGAGTGCTCAAAGTTGATATAGGAAGGGAGATAAAAGTTTATAGTAAGGATAGAAAAGCTGCTGTTAGATAAGAGTTTATGGTGAATAGGTAAAGGAAACAGGGCCGTTGCCAGGATTTACACATGGGGGGCTTTGATGAACATTTTATTAATCAAAATTAAAAAATTAAAATATACAAGTTTTTGTTTCATTTCATTTTCAAGTAAATTTTTTTTATATTAGGGGTATTCACACTGACTTGGGTAGTTGGGTATGGGTAGATTGAGTACTTTTGGTTATTGCGAGCACCCTAAATTGCAATTGAGTACTTTGTAGAATAGTTTTGGGCAGTGCTGCATGTTTTGATCTTGGTTGTTTGATCTCCCTGGTTTATGTAGATGAGTGACAGCTGGAAAAGGGTTGCCACCATTTTTTGTCATTTCACCATTTTTGGGCATAAGAAAGTCATTCTTTATACGAGTAATTTTTAACGTGAACTTAGCAGCATCTTATCATTTACTAGTAATCCTGGGTAAAACGTTGTTCTGTCACATACCGGATTACTGCCACACAAGAATTTTCATGCCAATCGAAAAAAAATTTCAATTTTTTGTATATCTGAACTGGCATAACTGTAATGCGACTACGCCAATTTTTAGTTCAGTTTCCGAAAGTAACTATTTACCAAATTTTAGTTTAATACGACCAAAACCGACTAAAATATAGCATTTTTATTGATTTGTAGGTGGTAAAAGGGTGTTTGGAAAAATTTTCTTAAACTTTCTCGTAGGCGAAACAAATCGACTGCCAAAATTTCAGCGCAATCGGCCCAGTAGTCAATTTTAATGATGTATGAAAAAGTGGGCGTTGCTATAGAGCAACCACGCCCATTTTTACTACTGTTCCCGAATGTAACCATACAAACTAAATTACCAAATTTAAGTTTTATACGACCAAAATCGTCATAAATAATGTATTTTTATTGATTTGTGGGCTATTAAAGAGACGGCCTCTTTTAATACAGTTTCAGACAGTAACCATACAAACTAAATTACCAAATTTTTGTCTAATACGATCAAAACCGTCCGAAATATTACATTTTTTGATTTTTGGGCGGTAAAAGGGGGTGTGGCTTTTTTCATTAACCGAGATATTAACAGATATTGTAAATTTTGTTCCTAAAGTGTTACCGTTCCTGAGATCTTAAGAGACACCGCACGATAGATTTTATGTATATAGAAGGGCAGTAAAAGTAGGCGTGGCAAAATTTATATATCTAGTGACCACCACTTAGTCTCATGGCAAATCTAAACCCAGTTTCATTATAAAAACATGTACAACTCAGGAATTATAATTTCTGAAACGTAGACGTAGTTATAGTTCGACCACGCCCATTTTTTGTTGAATTATCGATAGTAGCCAAACGAACTAAATTAAAAAATTTTAGTCCAATACAGCCGAATTCGTCTGAAATATAGGTTTTTATTAACTTGTGGGCGGAAATAGGGGGTGTGGCAATATTTTTGTGTATTACTCGAGATATTTGCCTTGACAACAAATGTTGTAAATTTTATGCCCTTTGGTCAATTATTGCCTATTTTTGCAAAAGGTGGTAGATCATGAAAAAAGTACTTAATTTGGCAAGAAAACAATCTACCCAAACAAGTCAGGGGGTTAGCTAGAGTAGATTGGTAGATGGGTACTTGGGTAGAATGGTACTTTACAAAAACAAAATGTACGACATTTGCCAATCTACCCAACTACCCTAGTCAGTGTGAATACCCCTATTATGTACGTAAGCAAATATATTAAGGTGCCCGACTTCCATTAGAAAAAAGTTTCATTTTTACCCATCTAAAAATTAGCCTTGGTCTATTTTATAACGATTCCCAAAATATTTTGACTGTTACGATAGCCGCCAGTGAGCTAAAACATTTTGCAAAAACCTCAATAAATCATGTTTTTCGTAAAAATAATGGCTGGTAGAATTGTTGTAAAAAAAAATAGGTGCGTCGTTGGACACACGAGAGAAGCGAAGCTTTTTCACAGTTTCATAGATTTATTAATTTATTAGTTTTTTATAATAAAATTATTTTTAAATTCAAAAATTTTAAATAACATCAAATTTATTAAGAAAACACTAGTCTTAATCACTCCCGTAAATTTTAATACATATCATTATTTTTTTATTTCATTACATATTACATCTATTTTGAATTATTTTTGTAAATGTTTTCAATTATTATTATCGAATTTTATTAATGAAATTCAGGGGTTTATGATGTCAGCAATATATCTAGAAAATACTGCATCAATAGCTGTCCCTAATCGAGTTGTACAAATATTTGGATCGCTTATTATTTGTAAATTAAATTCATCAGAAAGGAATTGTTTGAGTGCCTTTGAGGACTAATGTCTAAAATCGCAATTAAAATCGCCACCAAAAACAATTGGTATTTTGTGATAATTTTCACCCAGTTCAATGGAACCTGCTCGTGAATAACATAAAAGAGATCTGTTGGTAAATTTTATTATGTTATCAATTTTGTTTTTTTCGATCGTATTCTGAGGTGAAATGTAAATCAAAATATATTTTCCATTAGGACCTATCATTTCTGCAGAACATACTTCTCCAATTTTTGCAATATCTGCGGAAAAATTTTGTAGCTGAAGTCTGTTTAAATATTTTGACATATTCCCAGTGACTGTATTGTACTTATCTTTATTATACTAACGATAAATAGCAATTCCTCCAGAACGACAATTATTTCTCTACAATACAAGCGATATACAAGCGAAATAAGTGTTATCGATACTTTCATCGATGCATTAGTGTTATCGATGCAAAATGCATTTTTATTTCTGATAGCAAAATAATGTCAGAGATTTGAGTTATAGATTCGGTAAGATCTTGAGAATGAGCATGGAGACTCTGACAATTTAAAGTCATTACAGAAAAGAACTGTTTGTTCTCTATCTCTATTTTTTATAGTAATATATTTAGTTTTTAATTTGTTAAAAGATAATCTTTGAAATTCTCGAATTAAATCAACATTTGAAAAATCATTTCGCCTTCCATGATGAAATATAAATTGTTGAGGGTTGTCATCAGGGGTTGTGATAAAAATTCGGTCAATACCAGTAACACGAGATAAAGCGACGTAGAGTAATTGCAAGGAATGCTTTTTGTCATATTCGTAAACAGTCTGCGAATGATCCACCCTGTGACTTATGAATAGTTACAGCCATTGCAGGAATTAATGGAAAAAGATTTCTTGTAACTGTGATTGTTTTATTTTTATTGAGAGTAATGCTACTGTTTTTTCGTAGTATTGGCACAGCTCTTTTTCCAACTTGAATCGATTGAGCGTCAGCAGAAGCTTTCACACTTGTTTTCTGACCAATTTTAGACTCATCGAATTCCAGCCAAACTTTTTTAACCTGGTCATTCTGGTCAATTTCAATGTGCACTAGTTTACCAATAGCCCCATTCTCCAAACCATCGCTAGCATTAATATTTGTTGTTATAAGATAATGTTTATTAATGACAAAAACAATTTCAGAAGATAAACCACCTGTGTCGATGACTTTCAAATTATGCAATTTTAGTTTAAATTCCTTCTTTAACTTTCTTCTTCCTGTAAATCTTTCTAATGCCATAGACTTCAACTTACTTAGCACCTTTTATGGCAGTGACTTGCAGCAAGTCTCTTCTGTACAAAATCAAAATGGCAGATGGTTGGACCTAATTTTTACTAACTCGTATGAAGAAGTGAAGGTTATTCCATGCATGGGAGCAGAAAATTTATTAACCGACACTGTTCATCATACAGTCTTAAAAGTTGTTTTCTCTGCTAATGACATCAACTTTACCCAGTCTTATAATAACACCATTGCGTACGATTACCTCAGCGCCGATTATGAAAGAATAAAATGTTATCTTAGTTCTCTAAATTGGAATCATATTCTATTCAACTTAGATTTAGACAGTGCTGTCTCTATATTTTATCAGCACATTTTTACCGCTATCGAAAGTTACGTGCCAATAATAAAGAAAAAGAATAAGCTCTCAGAACCATGGCTAGACAACAATCTCAGATTTTTGAGGAATCGTAGAAATAAATCCACAAACTTCTCAAAAACACTGATAATATAAGCGATGAATTGAAGCTTAGATATGACGAGCTATCAAGAGAGTTCTCTATCAAGTCAGAAGAAGCGAACAAGTTGTACACGAACATCATCGGAAAGAAAATTGTCCAAGAGCCGAGAAAATTCTTTGACTTTGTTAATATGAAGCGCAAATCTAGCAGCTATCCATCGTCTATGTTTAAAGGTAATGTCACTTCGTCCAAATCTCTTGAAATAAGCAACTTGTATGCCGATCACTTTAAGGAGGTCTTTTGTCTTCCTACCACCTTATCTGAAACTTCTCCTAGCTCAACTATTATAGTTGATAGTTTATATTTAACCCAGGAGGAGATTTCTAATGCAATAAAAGAACTGGATATATTAAAGGGACCAGGACCAGACTTAATACCTACAAGCTTTTTGGTGCGATGTTTAGACCAACTGCTATTGCCATTACACATAATCTTTAACGAATCACTGGTTTGTGGGACATTTCCTTCATATTGGAAATCATCCCATCTTACGCCAATTTACAAGAATGGTGATAAAAGATCAGTTGAAAATTATAGAGGCATAGCAATCTTGTCAGCCATTCCAAAACTTTTTGAAAAACTTATTTGTGAAAAGCTAACAAGTTTCATTAACCCACGTCTAAATGAGCAGCAACACGGGTTCCGAAAAGGGCGGAACCACCCTCTATCATCTACCACCACTAATCTCATGATTATGGTATCAGATGTTTTAGTCAAAATGGAAAAAGGGCACCAAATAGATGCTGTTTATACTGATTTCAGTAAAGCTTTTGATCGAGTTGATCACAACATACTTATTCAATAAGTTAGAAAAATTTGGTGTTGCAGGGTCCATACTAAGTCGGCTAAAATCATATTTAAACGGCAGATCCCAGTTTGTTAAATTCCAGGGAGTTCTATCGAAAAAAATTTCAGTTTCCTCGGGAGTTCCGCAAGGTAGTCTTCTTGGTCCTCTTCTTTTCAACATATTCATATCCGATCTTTTAGAAGTTCTTAACGATATCCCACATCTTATGTATGCAGATGATTTAAAAATGTACTATTCAATTCAATCAGATGCAGATGTAAATTTTTTGCAATCAAAATTGTTGTCTCTTGAGCAATGGTGTTTTCAAAATAAACTACATCTTAATGTCAATAAATGCAATGTTATTAGCTTTTCTCGTAAAAACAACGTAACATTACATACCTACCACCTCAATAGTACCGGACTAAAAAGGGCCAACAATATAGTGGATCTTGGAGTTGTCTTAGATTGCAAGATGCGCTTTAATCTGCACTATGATAAAATTGTGTCCAGGCCAAACAGCTCGGTTTTATAAAAAAACGTGCAAATGAATTCAAGAATATATGGGTCACAACATCCTTGTACCGTGCATTAGTGCGCCCAATACTTGAATATGCATGCATAATTTGGAATCCATCTTTCGATTCCCATAGAGAAAGAATTGAGTCTATTCAAAAGCAGTTCTTACTATACCTGCTTAGAGATATGTACAACCCCCATGATTATTGTAGCCTTCCATCATATGAACATAGACTCAGCCTTTTAAATTTGATGCCACTATCAACAAGAAGATCGTTATTGGGCTCATGCTTCACATTTGATGTAATTAATGGTGCTATTCACAGCGAATATAGTTCTAATATGATTTCCTTTAACGATCCAATTAGGCGCACTAGGCATACTCGATTGTTAACTGAATATCAGCACCAAACTACATGTGCAAATAATGAACCCATCAATCGTTGTTGCAGAGAATTTAATAATATCTCTATATACTACTCACCTTCTATGTCCAAATCCTCTTTCAAGCAAACCCTATATAAATCACCCAGTAATCAGAAATAACCCAGGCCTCAGATAAACTATATACATGTATGGATTTATATGTATAAGCATTTATTGATTTGTTTAATAAATCAAAATTCTTTAACATCCCTCTCCAAATCTCCCATTTACGTCCTGTTGTCCTTATAGTCTTAAGAATTATATATATACATCGTATCTTAAGTGTGTATATAGTCTCTCTTGTTTTCCTCCTCTTCTCTTATTTTTGACATGGTTTTTGAAATCATGACAATCTGGTGGGCGGAGTATGCCCACTAAGAGCACCAAATAAAAAATAAAATAAAAACAAGGAACGGGGAGAAGAAAAACAAAAAACTTAGTAATCTTAGTATAAGTAAACAAAACCTGTTAGAATAAGTTAGAATAAGTAAATTGCATTGCCTTCTTTGGCCAATAAATAAATAAATAAATAAATAAATTTTTGTAATTATTCATTATTTTTACATCCACTAATGTTATCTATTGCAGAGGAAATTTTGTTGTGTTCTATTGCGCGTAAGATAGAATTATTTAATAAATCTACAGAAGCATTACTAAAAAATAATCTTATTGCATTTGGACACAGACGGCTGGCAGTTTCCTTCGTAAAAAATCGACTCTCTATTAAATATAACTCGTTTTGCTCAAGTTTTTTACCATCACCAATCTTCGTTAGCAATGACGAAAACTTTTTATTACTTTGCCGCATAACTTGTGTCAATTCATAAAATTAAAAAATAAACAAAAGAAAACACGTACTTAGCGATGTTAATGACAATGGTAGTAAGTAGAAGCAACATTTTATTGTTATATTTTTTGCTGATTTTGTTGTTTGGATAGCCAATACACAATCCTTTTATATAATAGATTAATGTAATCTGCATCATAGCTTCACGCATTCAAATGTTGGATAGCTAATGCACAATCCTTTAATAGATTCTTGTCATCTATGCAACATAGCTTCAGTTAATACTTAATCTATAGTAATAAAACTCATTTTCTGTTTGTTTGTTTGTTTGTTTGACATTTATACAAATCTAAACGGCTCAACGGATTTTGCTCAAACTAGGTATACATATTAAGTACATCCCAACTTAAAATGTAACATACTTAGTTTTTGCCACGCCTCCTCTGAAATTTTTCAACTAACGGTAATTTTGTTATTATAAAACTTTTTAGTATCGGAGATTTTTTTGTATTTAATTTTAAAAAATTTTTGTTATTTTGACATCAAAAACATTCACATATCTTCAAAATTGGAGAAATTTTCAGCATAACGACTTTTTCATAAAACATCGTTGCCTAAGAATGAGAAAAAAACGACATGAAAATCAAAGTTTGGTCTTTCGATGCAAATATCTCCGCTGTCCATTAATATATTTCATTCAAATTTTTTTTGTTCAAAAGTTCAATAAAATCACTTCACAAAAATAGGTTGAACTGTACCGTTAAGTTAGTGTATATATGTTTTATGATTATGTCAAAAAAGGTCCAAAATATTGACTTTTTACTCAAAAAATGACTCAAAAATTGTTGTTGTTGTAAAAACGAAATCAATTAAAAATTGCAAATGTGGCTACCTTTCATATGACATAGCATTTATTTGCAAAAATTCTTCCAGCTAAGCGCAAACATTATTTTACTGTTTTTGTCATCAAAACAACCCTTTGATTTTTTTCGCGAAATTTCTTTTTTCCAAAATGTTGTTTTTATATTTTTTACAAAAAAGTCAAGTCTCAAAAATAATTTATGTGAAAAAATTACCCCAATATCTCTTTCCAATCAAAAGTAATGGCTAAAAATCTATTTTTCATACCAGACTATTAATAAAACTTAGTTTTGTGTTAAAATTCTCTATATAGTTTGAACGTCCCCATATATCTCTAAGAACGCAGTTGTGTGTCTAAAGTAATTACGAACATTTTGGATTATACAAAATTTTCTTTATAGTGATCATCTACTTATATTTTGCCTCCCCACCCCCCGTCACCGTATTGTGTCACCGTTGTCAATTAGTTCTTTATCAATGGTACTTTAAATGTAGTATATATATCACAATTTTATCGAAAAGATGACTGTGAATAAGAATGCGAATAGATGGCGCCACATGTGTAAGATGTGTGGGTACAAACTAAACGTACACCTTGCGTTGAATAGCTGAATTATGTTTTTGCAAAAGTTTCTTCAAATTTAACCCCACACGATTGGGATTACAGACAGGTGGCGCTATTTTCTGCTTACAGAAGAATATCTGATGTTCTTATGCAGCTAGCAGATAAGTTTTGCGAAATATTTTGCGAAAATTCTATTGCTACCAAACTTTTAAAAAGTAAAATAATGCAGTACTGCCAGTTTTTTTAGAAATTTTAGTAGGTACAATCATTTTTAGCACAACGAATTTTCATAAAACATTGATAGCTAATAATGAGAAAAAAATTATATGAAAATCAAAGTATTTACTTTTAATGCAAATAACTCTGCTGTTTTTAATATATTTCATTAACATTTTTTTTTTTTTTGTTAAAAAGTTCAATATGTTTTTTAATATAAATCTTTGTTTAAACGTTAAAATGTCCATATCTCAAGGACGCATTGAGTCCCATCATAATTTTTATTTTGTTGAAAAGGTAATTGTGCTTGCTTTAAGATTGAGTAAATATAAAAATTCTTTTTAATTTTTAAAATCTGTTTTTCGTACCGCTTCTTTGAATTCAATTAGCTCACCGCAAGAGATGGAACCACCAACAACAAAAATTTTCCTAAACTTTTTTGGATCAATGTTCGTTCAATTACCTAGCAAACGGTGGATAAATAAAATTAAATAAAATAAAATTCAAATAAAATTCAACATGTTTTTCATTATTCCCGATTTTAAAAAACATTTAATCGAGAAGTGTATGTTAAAATGTTTATATAAATGACTCTCGAGTAACACTGGGTATATCAGCTAGTATTAAATAAACTAACATAGTCCACGAAAGTTTTTGGATCAGTTGGTAGTGTATTGGACTGTCAATCGAAAGGGTGCGAGCTCTCGATCCTCATTGCTAACAAAAAATGTTTTAATTCATTTTATATTCTCTTGTTGCAATTGACGCAAAAAGTAACAACAATTCTAAGAAAAATGTGTACGGAAAAAAGTGTTGTTTTTCAGATTTCACTCAAGCAAATCACAAAACGAGGCGTTAAAAGCTTCGCTTCAAAAAACCTTCATTGATTTTGTCAAAACTACTTGTTTTTAATGCAGATACAGGTTTTTGACGTAAGTAAGAAACATGTTAGTAGATAGAGGCTCTGTTAAATAGATTAAAAAAAGGTGTTTGGATTTTTGCTCTAATATTAATACCATAGATGCAACCGAGGCCAGCCATTATTTTGGCATTAAAAATAAAAATACCCAAAATGCAGATAGAGAAAATGAATATTGGCCCTCGATATGATTTGTTAAGATTTTTTAGAACATATTTAAGTGATTCAATGAAATAATTATGTGAATGCATTAATTTTTATTAAAATTTCAAACCTCGGAGGTGTTTGAACCCCGAAACCTCCCCTTAGCTACGACCCTGAAAGGAAGACATAAAAGAGAAAACGTTATTTGTTCCTTGTTTTGTCTTTGGGTTGTGTAAAAGTTCCGAGAGAAGCTTCAATTACGTTAACAATGCCTTGGAGATTTATGGAGAAAAAAAAAGTAAACATAATTTTATGTGTATCATGAGTAGGCGTTAATAAATAATTGAAATAATGTTCTAATAATTTTCTAATTTCTAAATAATTATCTAATTTTAATTTTATTGTTATTAATAAATTTTTGAAATATGTAATCCAAATCAAATGAAAACAACTTTTTTCCTAATAAAAAATTAAACAAATACCTAGTTTCATATTTTTGGGGTAAATATAGCTTACTCGTAACAGGTGTTGCGGTTCTCAAGTTTCCAAAATCTCAGTACAGAATGTGAGCTTATGTCACGCACTTAAAGCGTATTGCATGCGCCATCAAGACTCCAACTCAGACTCGAGGGTAGTTTAATAAGAATAGACTAGAAAATGCACAGACATAAATATTTTTTTAGTCAACATTTGTGTAATTGTTCCATTTATAGCAAGTGTAAAAACCAAACTTTCCACATAACCATACAGATGGCATGTGGAATATCAAAAATGACTCATAAAACTACAAACTCAAAACAGAATTGTGTCTGTCAAAAAGCTCACAGGCTACCACTCCCACTCCTATAAATAATTTCCTTACAAAATAATTCGATCTGAGTTCATCATAAAAACGCTATGTTGTACGACAACAACAACATTCAGTAGTAAAGAGTGGCCCAACCCAGCGTTGCAAATAGCATAAGTAAACTACCATTAGAACACATATCTCTTATAAAAACATTAAGTTTCTAAAAAAAAAAATCAAGGACACGTCTACTTAATCACAAAAGTTACTTTAAACGACAATAAAAATGCACAACAACTACAACAGTGCCATCACACCAACCCTTAGTCCCAAAGCTCATATGGAAGCCAAATTTTTTTTTCCCCCTTTCAACTCCCATTGTAAAAAAGAACCCACACCATACATTGCATTTAAAAAATAAATTGTCACTGCAAATAACTTTCTTCGTTTATCGTAAAGTTATGACCAAGAGACTAGCGTAGCTCAAATGTACAAAACTAATAGACGAATGGATTATAATCAGAGAATAGAATCAACAAAAACTAGAGTAAATAAAAAATAAAATTGAAAATAAAAAAAAAACACCACAATAAAAAGTTTAGGAAACAAACAAACAAATGCTGCAAGTTGACCCACTTCGATTGGGGTTGAATTGGGCTGTACGTCAATAGAAAGGAATGAGTATAAACAAGCTCAACAAGATACACTCAACAAAAAAAAACCGATGCAATTGTAGTCTATGATAAACGTTTACCAGTTTTTGAAGTGAAACTTCTATTGGAACGGTTGATTAATTTTAAAAAATGAAATCGAACTTGAAATTGTTGTAGGCTAGGCCTTTTCTACACAATGATGATGAAATTTTAAATATAGATATGTGGTGCCTTGATATCACAAACACTTAACAATATACAATAAAAGACTTTGCCCATACATTTTAAAATTTAATATGTAATTCTAATAATATATACAAACTTTCTAAAATGTTCAAACTTTATTGATAAAAAACCGTAATGGTTTGACATTTGGAAAAATTTGGATAAAATTTGGATATTGATAAAAAACCGTAATGGTTTGACATTTGGAAAAAGCTTTAATGCATAATTGTTTATAAAACATTTATTTTCAATATAGGCATAAAAATAAATCCATTTTATTTATCAAAAAAATGAAAAGTAGCAATTATTTCGTTTATGATATGGCTAATGATGCCAAATCATAGGCGCAGCAAAAGGCAATGCAATATAGCAAAATTAATTACCTTTGTCATACGATTAAGTTCAATGAAAACAGTTTAAGAAAAAATAATAAGCAAAATGTCAAATTAAGAAAAGAAAAAAAAACAATGGCCCATTATCATAGTCAAAATAAAGTCAACTTTAAATTTAGTATAAGCATTTTTGACAGTTTTTCAATATAATATGTTGTCAAAAAGCTTGCACTAAACTTAAAGTCGACTTTATTTTGACTATGATAATGGGCCAATATCTTTACCCATGATTTAATTACTATAGCTTGTCCATTCGTTTGACGTTTTCTCACAAGAAGCAAAAGAGTAATTTTTTAATGACAAAATAAAGCTCAGTTGCCTAAATATCATACATTTTCGTAGTACTAAATACAGTACACATAACAGTACACATAACACAAAAAGTTTTTAAATTTTATGAATATTTGTATTGTTTTTGATCTTTGCATTTACAATTAGTAAAAAATTCAGTTAAGAAATAAATTTCATTGAAACGTGTTTTTAAATATAGATTGAATGTTTGCTTAAATCTATATATATAAAATGGAATGCGTGTTTGTTTATTTGTTTGTTTGTTTGTACCTTATAGGAGACCAAACCTCTGGACCGATCTTCCTGAAATTTCCACAGCATTTAACTGGGACTCTGGTATGATTAATAGGGTACTTTTTCGACCACGCCCACTTTTACGCCCACTTTTTTAAAATTATGTAATTGCTCCCATATAGTTTTTAACAGATTTACTTCAAATTGTATACACATTATACTCCAGGCGATGTAGAAATAAACATTTCTTACGCCACGCCCCCTTTAACGCCCCTTTTCACGCCAAATTTAAGTTTTAAACTTTTTGTTCTCTGTACAAATTTGTTCCTTCCAACGGATTATTTTTTATTTGGTAGTATATTGCTCTTAATACTGTTAACGTCGCCATATTACTATGAACCACGCCCACTTCACCGCCCCCTTTTCTTAATTCAGATACTAACTTATACCACTAACAATGTTTGCTTTACAAAATACTTTTTTTGTAATATGTATTTACCTAAAGTTTTATATACTTTTTATCTACAGGTAAGGTAGCCATAGATTTTTTTATTACCAAATCCCCCTTTTTCGCCCCATTTTACTTTAATTGTAATTAATCTGCTTTCAATCTTGTATATATATAAAAATGAATGTCTGTCTGTCTGTTTGTTTGTTTGTTTGTGCTTTATAGGAGGCCAAGCCCTTGGACCGATCTTCCTGAAACTTTCACAGCATTTTACTATGACTCTGGAAAGAATAATAGGCTATATGAAGTTTTTATTGGAAAAAGGGGCGTGGCACTGCCCATATAACCCAAACATTTAAATCGCCATATTTTGGGCATTTTTTGACCTACGTTGATGCTATTTGCTACATATGGTATTAGCATAATTAGGAATACGTACCAGGAGAAAAGTGGGTGGGACCACGCCCCTTTTTAGGAAAAATCGCAATATAGTCTTAACTACTGGACCGATCGTCATTAAATTTTCACAATAGGATATTCTTACGAAATAATAAATTCTTGACTATATAAAGTTGTGAGTGGACGAAGGGGCGTGGCCTCGCCCATATAACACAAAATTTAAAATCGTCATATCTTGGGCATTTTTTAACCAAAGCCGGCAGTATTTGCTATATATGGTATTGGCATGAATAGAAATACGTACCAAAAGAAAAGTGGGCGGAGCACGCCCCTTTGTTTGCGATATATTGGAGGCTGGAACTGATAACCGATCTTAAATTTTCACAGCGTTCAGCTTTGACTCAGGAATACTTATTACATGATAATATTTTTCGACCATGCACACTTCTGCACCTACTTTTTTACTACGTTTATTAACGGCTTTACCACAAATTTAAAATACATATTAATTAAAATAGTGGGGTAGCCCCATTCTCTTTCTTCCACCACTGTCTTCAAAACAGCTGATTTTATAATATGTGTTAATTAAAATAGAGAGTGGGGTAACCCCATTCTCATTCTTTCACAACTGACTGCGAAACAGCTGATTGTGTAATTGCTGCTTTTTGATTGGTCTAAAAATAAAAAGGAGGAGCATGAAGCAAATTACATGCGATTCGGTGCTGAATTCTAATTGGTTTACAACAAAAAAAGAGGCGAAGCATTGCAATAATTAAATTAAATAAATAAATTTTTGTAAATATATAAACACTTTTAATTTTATTTTATACGAGGGGGGTAGCGAAGCACACCGGGTTCAGCTAGTGTAAAAATAAAACTGAAGCTACAATAAGTAAGCCTGCAGACTGGAAGCTTTCTAGCCCTAGCTCGAGAGCTAATTTTGAGCATCATGAAATTGATTTGTAAGCATATTATTTTTTTAATTGTTACAGGAATGACATAAATTGTCAGGAATGACAAAATCATCTATATTTGAAGATCGCAGGTATCAGAGATAACTAAAACACTTTTCCGCACGTTTTTGTCATATAAATATTTGATAAATTCTTTAATGTGATATACTAAATTTCGTTTTAGTCTAACTGTAACTGAATAAACAGTTGGTTACAACATTATCTTGGTTTCCACTTGTCGAGACTTTTAAGCTTGACGCTTAAATTTACGCAATGGAAAAAATTTTAAAGTTTTAGCTGATCAGTTTTATCCATTGAGCATGGATAAAATCCATGGATCAGCTGATCCATTTTTTTAAATTAAATAGTTGATCATCGCAACAAACATATTAAAATTAGAGTACACTTAAAAAAACGAACATGGATTTTATGTATTAAATGAAAGATATAACTGTAGGCTTTATACAATATATAAAATATATTTTTGACACCTTAATGCTGCAAATTTTTGAGAAAATAACGGTTTTATCAATAAGCAAAAGTAAAATAAAACTGCTCACAAAATTAATATTATTAATTTAATATATTTTATTTGTATTTTGTCTAATAGATATCTCGATAACTAGTTAGTTACATAGAGTATCAAATAACAACTTCTTTTAAAAAAATTCACAACGAAACACTGAAACATAACTTTTTTTCTGAGAAGACAACAAAACCCTGGTTGTCATTTATATTTGAGAGAAAATATATATGTGTTTACATATGTACGGATGTTGTCAAACGAATGGACAACCTATAATAATAAAATCATGATCTTTACCTAAATTAAACTCGCATTTCATATTGTTGTTGTGATCCTAACATTCGTTTTCAACCAGCGCACAATGGGGTATATTATGCCAAAAGTGAGCATTTATTAAAAAAATTTAAGATACACAGTAGTGTTTAGAACCCTATGAAAGAGTGTGAAATTCTGCTTACCTAGGTGAAAAAATGGTTGTAAATATTTTACCGTTTGACAGCATTGGATTTTGAAAGTCATCATTTTTTTCACAATTTTTTTCACAAATTAGCACAACCTGTGCTAATAATAAAAAGCAGTAAACGCCTAACGTCTTCCTCCCCAAGATTCATGAGATCATCAAAAAAGAGATTACTTAGATGCTTATGTCTTCTGCGGGATAGAGCGGGACATGAATAGAGGAGATGCGATACCGTCTCCTCCTCTTCCTCATCCCTGCAACTCCTGCAGAAGTCATTCGCATAAGCCCCTATTCTTAAGGCATGCCTACCTATTAGACAGTGCCCTGTTATAACGCCTATCAGAATGGAGAGATCTTTCCTCGCCATTTGAGTGAGCTTCTTTGTTCGTTATTCAGTAAAACTAGGCCACATCTGTCTAGCAGTGTTAGAGGTGCTGCTATGATTCCACCTGAAATTAGCCAATTCTGTGGCATGTTGTCTTAGAGCCAGCTTGCACGACGCAAGTGTCATGCCTAATGTTTCCATGTCGGGCAGCAGCGCTACCGTTATATCTTCTCTAGCGATCTCATCTGCTCTATGACTTCCAGGAATATCCCTATGCCCTGGTACCCAAACCAGATGAATGTCCAACTTATCGGCCCTCTCATTAAGAGAAAAGTGACATTTAACGGCTGTTGGTGATGTTAAGAACACTCCTCCAAGGGATTTCATCGCTGCTTGGCTGTCCGTAAAAATGCAGATATCTCTAGTTAATATCTCATTATACCTCAGTCATCCCCTTCTCAGCAATGATCTGGCAATCTAAGGTTCTGGTGTCTAGATCCATAAAACAGACGCCTCCTCCGACTTTGCTGTCAACTTTTGACCCGTCAGTAAAATATGCACACCAACTTGGTTTAGCGGCAGTTACCCGTCCCATTCTACTCTGGTTGGAATTTCTGCATGAAAGGCGTTTTCAAATGAGGAAGTGGCAATAGTGTAATCGATGTTGCCAGGAACTGCTCTTGCAAGATCGATAATAGAAGAGTGACCTGTGCGAGTGTTAGCCCACAGCGAGGTTGCTCTAAGTCGGATGGCTGTTTTTTTAAAGGTAGGTTAGGTTAGGTAAATAAGGTCGTGCACCGTTACCGACGCTTCCGCAGGGGCCTAGAGGTCCATTGCGAGTCCCCTTTTTATTATTTTTTTTGTGGTACCATGTTAACCATTATCGATTATTCCTCAAACCAGCCTGTACTTTTTATAAACCTCCAGATGTCTAGCAGTGGTGTGTTCGCTTAATCTTCCAGGTCTTTGAAAAATCTGTTCCCCATACATCGAAGTCGACGGTTCTGTAGACTTGGACATTCGCATAGAAGGTGAGTTATTGTTTCTGTTTCTTCCAGATCCTTGCAGCTCCGAAAGAAATCTGGGGCTGTTATGTTCATTCTATTGGCCGTTACCCCAATGGGACAATGACCTGTTAGAACTCTAACAAGAATCCGGATTTTTCGTTTGGCCAAAAGCAGAAGGCTTTCGGTTCTCTTCTCAATTAGCTCCAGCCAGAGCATTTGAGATATGTTGCAGTCAGCTCTAGAAGCCCAGTTAGTGTTAGCATTATCTTTGGAATGTACAACGCCTATTGGAATGTACACTTCTGTATTAGCTCTGTTTGTACTTGCGATTACTCCACTCCTAGCCAGTTCATCCGCTGCGTCGTTCCTTCGATATTACTATGTCCGGGAACCCAGCAGAGGGTGACATTGAGGGTATTGCAAATACTATTCAGTGCCAGTTTACAGTTCTGTACCGTTCGAGCCTTCGTCGTTTTACTATTCAGCGCTTCGATGGCCGCTCAGCTATCCACAAAAATTACTGCCCTTGTGGGGGTAAGATTTTTCCTATGAATGGCCTGTGCAGCTTGAATAGCATATATCTCTGTCTGAAAAAAACGCTACAGTAGTCGGGGAGTTTGTAGGACTCTTTGATTTGTAGCGTTTCACAGTATACACCTGATCCAGTTCCGTTTTCCCTTTTGGAACCATCAGTATATAATTGGAGATTGCTGTAAAATTCTACGGCCGTTTCTTCCCATTCTTGTCTACTGGGGATGGATGTGGTGTATTCTGTGCCAAATCTCATACAAGGTATAATATAGTCGGTTGTTCTTTTTGATTCCTCGGTTCCAAAGAGATTCAGAATAGATGCATGTCCAAAAGTGTAGTTCCTCCAGGCTTGTGATTCGTTGAGGCGTTTCGCGCTTTTGGTTGCTGAACACTTAAGGACCTCTTCTATGGGGAGAAGATTTTGCATCATTACCAGACCCGCATGTTGCGTTGATCTCATGGTTCCTATGCATGCTAATCTTTGGACTCCTGTTAGGGAGCTAAGGTAGCTCTTTTTATGCGCTATCGTTCACCATACAAGAGAGCCTTAGGTAAGAATAGGTCTCACGATTGCTGTATACATTCATTGGATTATGTGTGGTCACAGTCCCCATTTCCTGCCAAAGACTCTCTGACATGCGTAAAGAGCGCATAGTGCTTTTTTCCTTCTTTCTTCTGTGTTGCGTTTCCAGCTCAGCTTGTTATCAAGGATAATTCCAACGTATAAAGCTTCCGTGGAAAGCTTCAGAGTTACTGCGTTCAGTTTCGGTAATGTGAAACTTTCTCTTTTCCTTCTTCTTGCAAACAGAACGAGTTCGGTCTTGGTTGTGTTTACACCAAGTTCATTCGATTCTGCCCACCGCGATAGTCATTAGTTCGCTAGCTGTTTGCAGGTATTTCCCTCATATTAGGATGGCGACGTCATCGGCACATTTGTTCCACCCGTTTTGAGTGTAGTGAGAATTTCGCCAACCACAATCAGCCATATCAGAGGGGATTAGACTCCTCTCTGCCGTTAAACCCGCCATATGACCTTAGAGGAATCTGCCTGTACAAAGCCAGGACTCAAAGGGTGATAGTTGGTTATTAGGTGGACAATTTATGGTGCACGGCTCATGAATTAATCTCAAAATGAGATCATTCTTGAGGCACGGCTCTTGGATGTTCATCTGATTTCCGTAAAATAAAAAGGTTTACCTTGAGCTTTGGTTGTTGGCACCAAATCTTGGAGAAAGCATGGTTCTGGTATTAAGTTATCATAACATTGTTATTGTAATATGTCTTCGATGGCCGATCAATCCAATATAACTTGAAGAGAGGGGCAGTCATCCATCAATGATGAGAAGACCTGATCTATCGTTGTTCTGCAGACCTTGTTTTAGAATGAGGGTTCTATGTAAGAAGCATTGAATCCTTCGACCGAGTATAAGCCAATTGGTATACTACGGCTCACGCTTCCTAGTTTTCCGAAAGTGGCTTTTAATTAAGCCTTAATTAGGCTAACGAAGTTGCGTAAGTAGGATTGTGGTTCTCTCGGTATTTTACTGGGAAACCAATGGTTATTTTTAAACTAGTCATGTACAATTCTAGTGACTGAATGTATCACAGTCAAATATAAATGTTCTAAGAACTTTTGGTCTGTAGACGGGATGTTGAAGAGCCTTGTCTGGTGGAACCTTGAGCCCGGGTATTAGCTGTCGTGGGATAGGTCCTTCGGTGTTCATTCGCTCCGACTGTGGTTAGACCAGGAAGGTCGGTGTGAGTTACACTTTAGTTGAACTCGGGATGGTAACTCCCTTAAATTACTAAGAGAAAGATGGTAGATAAACTCTTGTATATTTCAAACAGTCAATGTTAGGAAGGTAAGCATCTACCGGATCAATATACTGTTACCTTTGGAATTTGAGAATAGGTGACGGGGAAACCTAAACAGTCTGAGTTGTGTCCATAAATGATTGGGGAACTTTATGAAATAGCAACAGTACCATAGGTTTTATGTAGGTATCGTTTCCTAGTTTTCATGACAAAGACAAAGTAAGCGAAGTTGCGTGCCAAAAAATAGGTTAAATTATCGGTATATATATCGATAATGACCTATGGTTCTTTTATAACCAAGTCATGTACAATTTTGGTGGCCGAATGTGTCACCCGAGAAACAATTTCATATTTTGTGTCAATAAAGTATCTGATAAATGTCCGGTGCCCGTGTCGGTAAATGTCCGACCTCTGCACCGAAAGAAGTGCTAGTTCTGGAACACCTTGGGCAGGCACACTGTACGAAAGAAGACCGATTCGGGCACTCGTAAGTTAATTGTGTCCGAAAATAGTCGCTCGTTTTTTAACACTTTATTGACATAATACAGACTTACTACGGTACTTTTCCAGGTGCCTTTCAAAGTACTTGTTGGGCATGTTTCGAGTACATTATATTTAAGACTCAGGCCAGTTTCGATACATATCAGCTACTTTATTGACACAATATATACATTTTTTTCTCGGGTCCTATTAGCTGAAGCTCGTTTCTATTCGGCTTAATATCAATGTGCGATTCTTTTTTTTTCATAAACTTCGCAGTTTTTCGTTACTACTCGTAGCTTTTAAAAATAAAATTGAGTCCGATACTCTGGACTCTTGTGCCTGAGTAGTTTGGTACGGACACAAATTGTTTCACGGGTCACTGTCATTTATAGTCAATTGCTGGTTAAAGGTTGGTCTGTGCTGTGGAATTAGGGGAACCTTTCTGGTGGATCTTTTGAATTCCGAAGGGGCGTTGGCCGACGCTTCATATTGGTCCCAAGCTTTGGAGTACCGTAGAATTAAGCCTTCTCCGCAAGGGTCTACGTTAAACACACAGAGGATTTCCTCCCTGTGGTGTGCCTCTTGTGACCTCTTTCCTCACCACGCTCATTCCCATTTGTGAGCTTATACGTCTGCTGTAGAGCATTTTATAAATCCACCGGGTTATTTTACTGTTGACTCCTTTGTCTACTATAGCATTCTTTATGGAATCTTTATTCACACTGTTAAATGCGCCTTCGATATCCAAAAAGTTGCTAAAGTATATTCTTTGTGATGAAGGGTTCCTTCTATGACTGAAACCACCTCATGCAGTGCCGTTTCCACTTTTTGAAGGTAACTCTGTCGAGTTTTTAATTTTACTTTTTTCATTTTAGGATTTTTAAAATACCGATTTTTGACTAAAAGGTCAACAATTCAGCTATTACAAGAACTACTTCAAATTAAAAAAAAATCAACAGCGTTATCTCGCTGGTAATGTGTAGAATGATTGTGCAGAGTTTTGAACAATATTGGTACAGGAGATTTCGAGTAGAAGTGTACACCGACTTTGAAAACACAAGTTGTGGGAAAATCGAGTTAAAGATTTACACTTAAAATCGAAAAATTAAACATCAATAAGCAAGCGTTTTTCTATTTTTATCTACATAGAACCATCAATACGAGGTCCATACAATAGAGAGCTTTAATTTTGGATGTCTAGAGCGTGTTGTTGCTCTTGTCTATGGCTAATTCTTCCTTTGTTGGTTTTATTCGCAGCTTGAAGCTCCGCTCAATTTATTTGATTTTTGTCTGCTTCCGGTTCAGAGTCGGTGACTAAAAACGCTCTTTCTCCGTCAGTTTTTTTTTTTCTGATTGCCTTTTAACACAATAATCTTGAAATGCTGTACTTTCATCAGACAACTTTTGAAAAAAATCGAAAATAAAAACAAAAAATACTTTACCCACCGTATTAAGGAGGGCTTAACGCAATTCTTTCGAACTTCATGCTAGCCAAAGACCATTGGAGCACAGTTTAATTATACCCTGATTTCTGTACTTAAGAAATTATTTTCTCCGTATGAATTTTCATGGTTTATCTTCAAGGTTTTATTTAATATCTATATTACAGCTAAATGATTTTGAGAATCTTATAAATCTTTAAATTTACCCTCAAAACTACTAAATAATTCTTGCAATTCTATCACAAAGCTTTTTAACTTGGAGCCTAGACTTTTAATAAATATATAACTATTTACTTATACTAATTGCAAGTTCTTAACTAATATTCGATGGTGATACATTTCGTCTTTAGATACTCATTAAGCGCTTCTTGACCCAAATCCTTGCCATAGCCGCTCTGCTTGAAGCCACCAAATGGTGCTGCCACATCAGTCTTATTGTAAACATTCACAAAAACCGTACCGGCCTCAATGCGATCAGCAAATGTTAGAGCTTTACTGATATCCCGCGTAAAGACACCACTGGCTAGACCATATTCGGTGTGATTGGCACGCTTCATGACTGATTCCACATCGCTGCCATTGAATTTTGAGATAATCATAATGGGACCAAAAGATTCCTCCTTTGCAATAAACATATGATCCTCGACATCGGTAAAGATTGTAGGTTCGAAGAAGAAACCCTCAGTTTTTGGCACCGGCTTGCCACCATACACTAGGGTTGCACCCTCAGCAACACCATGTGAGCAAAACTCTATGAGTTTTTCGAAATGGGCACGATGATTTTGTGGGCCATGCGCTGTAGAACGATTTAAAGGGTCACCAATCACCATGGTGCGCACATCTTTGACAACGCGACGCACAAACTCATCGTGTATGCGATCCTCCACAAATAGCCGACCAGCAGCTATGCAGTTCTCGCCCTTATTGAAGAATACCGAAGACATACCCTAGGAATAGTGAAAAGGTGACGGATCAGTCAAATAATTTTAATATCACTGTAATTTTGGTAGCTTACATGCTTCACCGCCTTGTCCAGGTCACAGTCGGCAAATATGATGAGCGGACTCTTACCGCCCAACTCAAGCGAACACTTCTTGATGTTGGAGTTAGCACACGACTGCATGATCGTTTGTCCGATGGGCGTGGAGCCAGTGAAGCCTAGTTTGCGCACCAGCATATGATCTGCTATGGCTTGACCAGCCTCGGAACCCTTACCGGGCAGAATATTGATCACACCTGGTGGAAAACCAGCCTTAACTGTTAGTTCGGCAAATTTGAGAGCGGTGAGTGGACATGTTTGTGCAGGCTTGATGAGGCAGGTGTTGCCAGCGGCTATGCAAGCGGCCATTTTCCACGATAACATCATCAACGGATAGTTCCATGGTGTTATCAGACCACAAACACTGTAATGGAGAGAAGAAAAAGAGAAAGGGAGAGTGAAAATAGTTCACTATTTGTCAAAACTGTCAAAGATCCAAATTATTAAAATAAATAGCACATTTTTTCGCCACTGAACAAGTTCTGCGATGTGCCTAATGTATGCTATCCTATGCTGCTATAAAAAGCATACAGTTACATCACGTAAAAATATTACCATGCGAATTATTTTTTCCAATGCGGCACATGATAGCACATACTGAGCACATCGCAGCACACACTTCATATTTAATCATAAATAAAAAATGGCGGCGCTATCTTCATATATTCTTCTTAATTGAAAAATAGGCGAACATGAACAATAATTATTTTTTCATCAAATCTTACCCGATTGGCTCCTTTTTGGTAAATGTTAGCACATTGTTGGGCCTTGCGGGGCTCGTAGGAATTGTAGTGCCTTGTATTTTATCACACCAGCCAGCAAAGTAGCGCCATGCATCGATAGACATGCCGACATGTGTTTTCAGCGCCAAAGTGTAGACTGCACCTGAGTCAACCGCTTCAATGGTGGCCAGCTCCTCTTTGTGCTGTTCCATCAGATCGGCCAATTTTAGCATAATCTGGCCACGTTGTCTGGCCGATACCTGTTTCCAGGAGCCGTAGAAAGCTTTATGTGCTGCTTGCACTGCCTTATTGACATCGTGCTTGGAAGCACACGCCACCGAACACAGCACCTTCTCATTGCAAGGATTCACAATTTCCAACGTACGTCCTCCTTCTGCATCAATAAACTGACCATCGATAAACATTTGGGTGGGCACCTCAATTTCACGTTTGTTGGCCTGCAGCACGAAGCCCTCAAAATTGACCTTAATATTAGCACCTGAGCCACCTTGACGCAATGCCTTGACAATTTCCACATAGAACTCTTCAAAGACGGGCGCCATGAAAACGTTTTCGTTTTCCAACGGCACATCGAAAGCATCCTTGCATTCCTCCACCAGACGCACTACATCCATGGAACCAGCACCACAAGCAAAGAAATCCGTGTCCTCCTCTATGGGGCACTTGAGTATCGAGTGCCAGATGCCGCGCAACTGCTCTTTTTTAACTAGTTCATCCTCGCTGAAGTCCACTAATTCTTCTTGTTGACCCAGTTTAAACCAATCACAAGCCGATATCATTTTACTGCCACGTTTGAGACGGCGCACATTAACATAGGCGCCATCCGTGCCCTTTAGCAGTAAACCCTCTGCATGCACCAATGCTGCTGACGACAGACCCTTTAGTCGTAAAGATTCCACCTGCGTGGGCAAAGGCGCCGAACAGATGTGTGCCCCAAACAATCGTATCTTTTCCTCACTACCATCAGCATGCTGCACCACCGCCAAAGCACCTGGCACCGAGTCTAAGCCACGCACGAAATTCCAAATACACTCCGCTGTTTGGTTGAGGTCAATGTACTGGTTGTCCTCTCTGAACATGGCAGCATCGTAGGTGGCACCCACCTCAGTTTGTGTGATCTTTGGTGCCTGCCCCTGGGCTATTAATGCCACAGCGTCGCCCATAGATTTGACGCCCTCCGGATACAAGAAACGCTTGTATATCGTGTCAAGTGTATCTGTGGGTTCGAGTGGAGTTTGTTTTTGCAATAGTATCGGACCTGTATCTAGCCCATCGTCCGCCCAGAATATGGTAAATCCGGCCACTTCATCACCCTCTATCAATGTCCAGGATATGGCGCTGGCACCGCGATGTCGCGGCAACACCGATGGATGATAAATAATGCTGCCCAGTGTGGCGCCATCAATAACTTCCATCGGTATGAACTGAGAACAGAAGGGCATCACATTCAGGTTGGCCCCCACAGATCTATATTGTTGCAGAACTTCTGGTATGGCAACGCCTTTACGGCGCCATGAGGCAAATTTAAAGACAGGTATGTTGTGTCGCGTAGCAGTAGTGGCCAGAATATCTTCGCGACTACCTTTGTTCGGTATGGTAAAAACGCCGACAATCTTGAAGCTTTTCTCCAACAACAATTCTAAGACATCAGCCGCAAAGTTACTCTGTCCAATAATGGCAACACGAAGATCTTGCTAAAGATGGGAGATGAATGAAAGAGAAAATAATAGATTATCAATATTGCCAAATGAAAAAAAGTAAGCTATAGAGAAAAATTAAAAATTACTGATACTAGGAAAAAACGGTTTCTTAAAACTAGTTTTCCTCAAAGATTTCAGCTTACTGAGATCCCGGAATTTTGGTTTGGTAACCCAGGACAAAAATGTATTAGGGCTATTCACGATCTTGTTGAATCGTTGCAAATGTTTTATAACAGCTGTTTTTTTTTGTTTACATTTTTGTCATCATTGGCTTATGAAAAGTGTTTATAACGGGTGATCCAATACGAGGTCCCTGTATTAACTGGGTTGTTTTGACAGCTGTTATGTGTCAAATGGCTTATCCATATAACGTTTGTGTTAGCATTCAATACGACTCAATCATTAATAGACTTACTCCTGAATAACGTTTTTTAATTGTAGAAACTCACTACCAAAAACTGTTAGAGAATGTTAGAGAGAATGTTATAAAGTTCTTATAAAGAATGTTATACAGTGAAGAATCGACTTGTCGCCGATCTCGAATTTTGTCGAAATTTGAAAGTTGGACCCACAGAATGGACCATTTAAGAGCTAGTCGTGGGCAACAGTTGAAAGAAATAATTTTTAAGCATTAAGTTGTAGGAACCGAACTATCATTCCAAATAAAGATATGCATTCATACATTGATTTTTATGTATTTTATTTAGAAAACAGTGTAGGAAGCTCTTATTGGATCACCCTTAATTTTTGCAATAGGGCAGTTCACGATCTTGTTGCATCGTTGCAAATGCAAAATAAACAGCTTTTACAAAAACAAATAGCATATGTTGCAAAAGCTTTTCAATGCTTTTTGTTTTTGTTAAAGCTCTTTATTTTGCATTTGCAACGATGCAACAAGAACGTGAACTGCCCTAATATTTTTCGAGTAAATGAAATGACATTTTCCCTTTTAATTTTCTTTTTTATACATCCCGCCATTTCTTCATCACTTCTTTTATAAATACTTAAATTAAACTTTTTTGCCGCTAAAATTGTAAGCAATATAAACCGCTGCTCAATCAGCGGTGATCAAAAAATATCGGTGGTGGTGTTCAATGCAAAATGAACGCATTCATTCACAAAAGCGTCATGCGGTATTTATATTAGGGCAGTTCACGATCTTGTTGCATCGTTGCTAATGCAAAATAAACACCTTTTACAAAAACAAAAAGAATATGCTGCAAAAGCTTTTCAATGCTTTTTGTTTTTGTAAAAGCTGTTTATTTTGCATTTGCAACGATGCAACAAGAACGTGAACTGCCCTATTATTATTGTATTATTGAATTTGCATCTGCTACAGTCTTTTGTTATAGCAAATGCATGAATGTGACAAATACATGTTACGACAACAGGCATAATTTTAGAGCTATCATCACAAAATTAAATGTATTCAAAAATGCAGATTGAAAATGAGCCAAATCGAAAGAAAACCAAGCCTACCTCCAATACAATGTGACTTTACCAAAACGATAAAATCTCTTCAAATTCCACAAAAATTAATATAACGACTTAAAATTTTCACATTAATTTGAAATTTGTAAAAATCGAATGAAAACCACGTCTACCTCCTATACAAAATGACTTTATGAAAACTGTAAAGTCTCCTTAAATTCCACAAAATTGAGTATGGCTTCAAATTTTGCAAATAAGTTTGAATCTATACTATACACTAGGGTCCGACCGAATATTTTGTTTCGGCTTCGGTATTCGGCATATTTGGCCGTATTTTTAACCTTCGGCTTCGGCCCTAAATAGTCGAATATTTGCCGAATGTTTTTACTTTTCTGTAATGACAAAAAAAAAATTTATTTTTATTTATATAAACTGTGTAAAATATCATTATAATGCTTGGTTTTCACTATGTCATTTTCAGTGAGCAGTTGTTGTCAATCAAATTGAAAATGACAACATGTTGGCATTTTTTCTACACTTGGCAATCTTAGAAAACTAAAAACAAATAAATTACTAAATGTAGCAACGCAGAAAATATTCTTGAGTTTTATTAATGTGATATTCAAGGTGATAAAATTTTGTGTCGTCATAAAAATGACATAGTGAAAACCAAGCATAAAAGGTTAAAGATAAATTCGTAATTGTTCAAAAGTTATGAGCCTCTGAGCCGACCGCAGGAAGGCAGGAAGCGCAATATGCTTAAAACTTTAAAACGTTTTCGAGCTTGCGACTTTCATAACTTTCATTTTTAACGAATCTTTATGTTGTTTTTTCAAAATACGAGTTATTAAATTGTTAATGGACCATAATCTCATTGATAAATTTCATTTTGGAATTTTTATCAACAAAAAAGTAACGAAAATATGCAGCAAAAATTACAAAAATTATGCCATAATCACATTCATACTTAACAGGAAAATATTTTTATTTTTGTTTCAGATAAATTTTGCGACCTGTGGGAAGGCCGATTTTTACAAATTTCATACTTAAAGTTTAGAGTAAATATGAAAGACACTGAGCAAAATTTGAAGTCATTACATTAGTTTTTGTGGAATTTAAAGAGATTTACCGTTTAACGTAAGTCACTTTGTATGGGAGGTAGGCGTGGTTTTCATCCGATTTGGCTCATTTTCGAACTTTCGAACAAAAAGCTTATATATTGAATTTTGTTGCGATAGCTAAAAAATTACGACTGTTGTCGTGACCACATACGGACAGACGGACACGGCTAAATCGACCCAGGAGGTGCTGCTGATCAAGAATATATATAATTTTCTATACCGGACACTCCTCCTTATCGGCGTTACAAACGGAGTGACAAAGTTAATGTACCCCTTTTACGTTTTTTAAATGTGGGGGCATAAAATTTTTCAGCAATTTTTTTTTTAATATCGGAACCACCCTGTTCTTTTTTTATCTCATTACAAACTTTGATAGTCTATTTTTTAGTTTGTTTTGGTTGTGATATTAAAAGATTCTGTTTACTAGGCTGTTCAACTTTCATGGAATTTTAAAAGTAACAATAGTTTTATTACTATACTATTGTTGTTTTACTATAAAAGGAATATTTTATTTACATCATACTTTTCACTAACAGCTAACTAGTTTATTTGAATAAGAAGTTTTGTTTTCTTTTTAAATTTTTTAAAAGATAAATTTATGTTGTTTGCTCTGTTTAACTTATTGCATATTGCATACTTAGTGCATATTTTGATGTTTAAGCTTAGTATGCTGTAGAAACGAAAATTTTCAGGCATTTAATTCTACACGCAAAATTTTGGTGTAGACTGGCCTGTAAAGCAGTGAACACAGAGCTAGCGATGGGCGACGAGCGCCAAATGTCACTTTTCATTTACATGTATTTCTTATGGGAAGAATTCTTGGAGACATTTACGATGACATTGTCGCGCGGCATCAAATGCCGTTGTCGCCAGCTTCAATTTAATTCTAATTTGACACGCGACAAAAGGAAATTTCTTCCATTGTATACATTTGTCATTGTTTCCTGCAAAAAATGTTACAAATTATATTTATAGAATTACGTACATATATTAAATGTGCACAAATTCACAAAAATAATTGATTGTAAAGCATAGTACTCTGTTCAGTTTCATGTGAAATTTCACTCAAATCTCTATACAAAATATGACAGCTGCGAAACAAGCGTGGAAATTTTCACAGTATTTTTGTCAGAGCAGTACTCTGTTCCGCAGCGTGAAATTATCGCAACATGTTTCTGAGCAACATTTTTTCACAATTTAATTATACTGCCTATTTATTTTGAAGTGAAAAGAGAGAGATCATATAAAATCTCCCAACATATTCTCTGAATCTCTCTGAGAAACGTTAAGTCAGAAATTTCACGCAACAAATAAATAGATGTTACCAGCGAAATTTCACGCAAACGAACAGAGTACTAGGCTTAAATATCAAATGTTAAAAACATTTGCTGCTGAAGTTTATTGCTGTCGCGTTTATTAAAATCAAGTCGCTGAACATATCTCTACAACGACAGAATGAAGACATGTCGCTCGTCGCTTGTTGTGCTGAATGTGTTCAGGACTTAACACATGCTTACCATAACGTGTTTGTTGAATGTGTTAGTTGAACATTATTGTTGAATGTTAAATTTCCACGCCAATTAAATGTACGAACATATGAAAGACAGCGAAATTTTGAGATTTTAACTCTCCAACCATGGTTGTGAGCTCGGCTGCATTAGAAAAATTTTTCGGTTCAACAGCGTACTAACCAACGAAAAAAAATGTCGCTACCTTTTCGCAGTCAAAAACGCAATGCATTTCTTACGGAAGATTTATTTTCGCTTCTACAGCATACTAAGATTTATAATAAAGTGAAATATTATTTGATATTTAAATATTTTGGGTTTTGGGAAATATAAAAAATCATAATTTTTTTATTAAATAAGCTTATTACATAATTTAAATAATAAAAATTTAGATAATATCTTTAATTAAGGACCGTAAAGATTATGATTTTTGTTAAAAAAAAATCATCATATCATAATCGTAATTTTTTAATTTAATTTTTTTTTATCTGATTTAACAGGTGATGTACTACCCCAACAACACTCAGTTCGTTCGCCTGAATATTTTTTAATATAAACACTTTCAATTTTTATTTATATTAAGAAATCAATGTTTTTGATGCAACTATGTTTGTTGTGTTCTTAAAGCTTAAAATGTCATTTCTAAGGCCGCGTTCAAAGTGGTTGCTTTGGCTGAAGCTGAGTCATAAAGCAGCTTTGTCGAGCTGTTTCTGATTATAATGAACGCTTATTCAACGCTTCAGAAAGCAGCTTGCTGAGCTTATTGGTGTTTATAGTACTCGCTCTTTGTTTGTGTGAGCAAGCGAGGTGGAGATATAAGAGCTGAAAACCATTTAAAAAGTATTTTTATGCTCGGACTCAGCTTGAGCTATAAACACTAAGCTTTTTATATAGTTGTATACACAAAGCATTTTTCAACAAAACCTCTTAGCTCTGTAAAAAACTATAAACCCGACCTTAGAAATGAAATTTAAAGCTTTAAGAATACAACAATTTGTTTGTAACAAAAGCATTAATTTCTTAATATAGTTAAAAATTTAAGGTGTTTATATAAAATATATTAAGGCGTATGAACTGAGTGTTGTTGGGGACTTTTAAAAGAAGAAGGTTCTCAAGTTGGTTAGTTTCTTTGTTTTTTTTTTTAATGTATGTACATCGATCGATAACTCCTAAAGTACTAGCAATTTTTTGTCAACAGATAAAGCCATTGTACGCGGAGGTGCCCGTCTAAAAAAGTAGGCGGTATTCTACAAAGGCGCGTGGCAATAATAGAAAAATGCTGTCACTCAAATAATATTGACACTAGAACACTGAAATTAGGTACAAAGGTAGGCATAATTATGAAAATTTACGGTCAAGAAAGTGGGCGTTATTGGACAGAAGGGCGTGGCAATATAATAAATATACTGTATCTCAGTTAATATTGACACTAGGGTTCTGGAAATTGGTACAGGGGTTGGAACAATTATTACAAGTTACGGTCAAAAAAGTGGGCGTTGTTCAATAAAGGCGTGGCAATATTAGACAAATACCGTAACTCGAATAATATCGACACTAGGATACTGAAATTAGGTAACAAATGGGCGTTATTGGACAAAAAAAGCGTGGCAATATAAGAAAAATACTGTATCACAGTTAATATTGACACTAGGGCGTTGGAATTTAGTACAGGGGTACGAACATTATTACAAATTACGGTCAATAAAGTGGGCGTTATTGGACAAAAGGGCGTGGCAATATTAGAAAGACACTCTATCTCGAATAATATGGACACTAGGGTAATACAATTCATTATAAGAATGTGTAGAATTATTACAAAACACTATGATGAAAGTGGGTGGTAATAGACACAGGGTGTGTGACTTTTATAACAACAATGTATCTCAGTTAATATTGACACTGGGGTACTGAAATTTAGTACCATTATTTTTTTATTATTTATTACAAATATTATTATTTATTTCAAATAACGGTAAAAAAGTGGGCGTTATTCGACAAACGGCGTGGAAATCTGGTAAAACAGTGTAACTCGAATAATATTGACACTAGATTACGGAAATTCGGTACAGGAATAGGTAGAAAACTAAAACAAAACACAATCAATGAAGTAGGCGCAATTTTTCAAAGGGCGTGTCACTATAACAAAAACACTGCTTCTCAAATACTGACACTAGGGTACCAAAATTCGTTTCAAGAATGGGCAAAATTGTTGTCATAATCTCTAAAAAAGGAAGAAATAAAAACAATTTAACAAAAAAAAAACCAACTCCAAAACCACTACAAAGTAAAAAATAATTTTAAATAACTTTTCACATTATTTCTTGGTCAAATTTGATTATTTATTTATATATATTATTAAATTGGAAATCTTATTATTATAGTTTTTTTTTCTATTTTGTATTATTATCATAAATATATTAATTTCTCCATGAATATAAAACCTTAAAGTCGACGCTAATATAATCAGACTTTTATAAAATTAACTCTCCAGCTTTAAAGGTTTTTTATTCATGGAGAAATTAATGTATTTATGATAATAATACAAAATAGAAAAAAATTATAATAATAAGATTTCCAATTTGATAATATATATACATTAATCAAATCAAATTTGACCAAGAATTAATGTGAAAAATAATTTAAAATTATTTTTTACTTTGTAGTGGTTTTGAAGTTGTTTTTTTTTTTTTTTGTTAAGAAGTTTTTTTATTGTACTATTAGCTGATGTAGTCATTGTACTTGCCGTTGTGGTAGTTTATATTACCATTGAGCTCAATCTTTTCTGCTTTAAACTCTTCTTTTACACTATGTAAATGGAAGTAAATCCGTCGGATTTTAAAAATGTTGACATAAAATGTAAGCAAATAAATAATTTGAATAAATGTGCCACATACAGAAGTAGGTGAAACTTTTGTAGCATTTCTCTTTTGAACACACCTGGGTGCTATACGCTCTAATTATACTCTAACGTTTTTATGTGTTCAACTTTTGCATTATTTTTCCTTCTGCTGGTGGTTTTTTTTTTCTTTTCTTTACTTTATTTTGTTTTTATTTGTTTACCTTCGTCCTTTCCAATACATATTTGTAATTGTCCTCTATTATCATTCACCTGAATTGTAATTTAATTGCTGCTGCGTGCACCCGAGGGAAGCAGCAACAGCATCAGAAGCATTTTTATTATGCTTGACATAAATTACACAAACCTACAAATAATAAAAAATAGCAACAAACTGAAAGAAGAATAGTACTTTCCGAAGTATTTTTTCATGCTGAATTCTAATCCGTTCACAGAATTGCTGTATCAAGTAAATATTTCGAGAGATCCTAACCAATAAGAGTAAAAAACACGGATTTTTTGGCGCCATTTACAGAATGCAAGAAATTGAGAAAAAATGTCAAAAAGGTCGAAAGTGTATTTTTACGAAAAATCGTATCTCAAACACTTATTAAACGAATGTTAAATTGGAACTGTTGGAAAGATCAAACAGAAAATTACTAAACGGACTTTAATTTTAAAAAAATGTGAGAAATTTTGAGGCCCGGGATTCCATCCCTTGCGGTAAAGTAATTGATTTTGAAGTAGAGGTTCAAAGAGCACACTTAAAAAATTCAAAATTGTTCCGATTTTTGACGATTTTTGTCAACTATGTGCACATTATAACTCCGCCAAAAATCACGCCAAACTTTTTACCTCCAAATGAAGTTTTTTATTTCCGTCAGTGAATCTCCATGCAAAATTTACCCAAATTGGATATGTTCATTCCGTAATTTTTACTTTTTCGGTACGTTTAAAATGAAATTGCTGAATTCTCTTAATCAAATTTTAAAAACTAATTAGCGGATTTAAGCGGATTTTTTTGTCAAACTTTGCGGATTTTGATCAGCAGTAGCTGGCAACACTGCGTACCATGTTTTAGTGCAGTGGCCGACAAAAGTCTACACATGGCATCGAATTTTTATCGAGTCTCGCATTCATGTTAACAAACGTTATAATGTCTTGGAGTATCTGTTAAAAAATTAACCGAATTGTACCGATTCTTTGTGATATCTAATTTGGCAAAATGATCCAAAATTGCTATTTCACAGAAATGTTGTATCATATTAGACTAAATATACAATAGGTAATTAAGCTTATATGGTTAATATCAGCAAATTTACTAAAAATGGGAAAAAAAATTAATGGTTTTTTGAGGGTTTTAATTGTATTACTTTAGAATGGTACATTTGGATGGTAGATTCGGATAAGAGCGTTTTCGGTGCATTTTTTTAAAAAAATAATATGATCTGACACAAAATTTAAAAATTTGCCCTATGTTTGCAAAAAGTTGAATGATTTTTAACGGGTTTTTCGTTTCTGAAATCAAAATGCTACCTTAAGATGGTAGAAACTGGTTCGGTGGATCAGTACTATAAGGGGTCAACTGAGTTCAATGAGTTCTGGAGACAAAAAGTAGGCCTTTTTAACAAACAAACATAGACATATCATTCTTTAAGATCGGACGATAAATACCGACGTTAAGAAGAAATATGTCCATGCGCAACCCCTACGTTCGGTCAATAATGATCAATTAGATCGAAACGTTCTTTCAATATAGCTTCGGATTAGGTGGTGTGCGGTGAAATTTTTTTTTTGCTTATAAGGCGAGACGGGTTAATCATTAGACTCTAATGCACAGTTTTGAAAAGTAGGAAATAAAGGCATTAACCGAAAATTACTTTTTGGCGAAATGTGTAGAGTTTTTAAATTTCCATAATATTTTGAAAATGCTCAAAATGCGAAATGCAGACTGCCAAAAAATCATGAAGATTAGATCACTTCTTCTTTTTTTGTCCATTTTTTTTTTATATGAACTCAGTCTATTGTGCGTCATCTGATCTTGAATGAGAGAGAAATGATTTTTTACAAAAATTTGATATTTCAGTTGATCTACTCATTCTTCAATTGATCTTTTCTGAATATCAATTTATATTTTCTGAACTTCAACTTATCTATTCTGAATTTCAAATGGAATTTTTTTAAATATTTCTAGTAAAAAAATAGAGAAAAAAGATTTATATAAAAGTTGAATGATTTTAACGAGCTTTTCATTTCTGAAATCAAAATGGTACCTTAAGATTGTAGAAACTGATATTAGGCGGGTCAGTACTATAAGGAGTCAACTGAGGTCAATGAGTTCTGGAGACAAAAAATAGGTCTTCTTAGCAAACAAACATAGACATATCATTCTTTAAGATCGGACGATAATTACCGAAGTTATGAAGAAATATGTCCATGCACAGCCCCTACGTTCGGTCAATAATGACCAATAAGATCGAAACTTTCTTTCAATAGAGCTTTGGATTAGATGGTGTGCGGCGAAATTTTTTGCTTATAAGGCGAAACGGTCTAATATACAGTTTTGAAAAGAAGGAAAGAAATAGAGGCATTAACCGAAAATAACTTTTTGGCGAAATGTTAAGAATTTTTATATTTCCATAAAACTTTGAAAATGCTCAAAATTCGAAATACAGACGCTATTCTTCAGAAGAATAATAGCTTTGGCATTAAATCTGATTTCATTTTTGAAATCACCTACTCTAAATTAACTAAAATGGCAAATGCCAAAAAATCATGAAGATTCTATGTTAGTCCATTTTTTTATGAACTCAGTCTACTGTGCGTCTTCTGATCTTGAGAGAGAAATAATTTTTTACAAAAATTTGATATTTCAATTGATCTACTCTGAATTTCAAGTGATCTTTTCTGAATATCAATTTATCTTTTCTGAACTTCAATTTATCTATTGTGAATTTCAAATGGAATTTTTTAAAATATTTCTAGTAAAAAAATAGAAAAAAAAGATTTATATAAAAGTTGAATGATTTTAACGAGCTTTTCATTTATGAAATCAAAATGGTACCTTAAGATGGTAGAAACTGAGGTTCGGTGGGGCAATACTATAAGGGGTCAACTGAGATCAATGAGTTTTGGAGACAAAAAATTGATCTTTTTAACAAGCAAACATAGCCATATCATTCTTTAAGATCGGACGATAAATACCGAAGTTATGAAGAAAATATGTCCATTAAGGTGGATCAAAAAGAAAACATTTTTTTCGACACTCATATTCTGGGAGTTGGATTCAGGTAGATCTTAAATCCAAAAGGATATCCAAATCGGTGGAACCGTCATCCAGTGGTTTTGATTTAAAAAAATCACTTTTTCGCCAAAAATCACAGGTTTTTTTGCCGTAACTTTTTATCAATCTAAAATAACTACCTAAAAAATGGGTGCAAATGAAAGGTATCTGGGACACCAAAGTTATTAATAGGAAGATTTTTAGATTCAAGAAATTTTTTAGTGCAACAGTGTTCAGAATTCGGTCAACATTTTGGGTCCTTTTCACTAAAATCGCTATAAATTTGCTGTTCATTCGCTATAAATATGTTCATTTTTTATTGTTCACCACGAAAGGTGAAGCCTCTTCAAAGCCACACCATTTTAAAAGTAGCAAATTTTCTAAAATTTACTGAAAATTAGTGGACTTATAGATTTTTGTGAAAAATACCCTTTCAAAAATACTTTGCAAAAAAGTTTGAAAAAAAATCCACTGTTTTAATTTTTTATTTTTTATATATATATATATCAGTAGATTACACCAAGTCTTTTTGAACAATACTTAATTTTTCCAAATTTACTGAAAAATGGCAAATTTTATTGCGATTTAAGTGAAAAATACCCAAAATGTTGACCGAATTCTAAACACTGTTGCACTAAAAAATTTCTTGAATCTAACCATCTTCCTATTTACAACCTTGAGGTCCAAGATACCTTTCATTTGCACCCAACTTTTGGGTAGTTATTTTAGATTGATAAAAACTTACGGCAAAAAACCGGTGATTTTTGGCGAAAAAGTGATTTTTTAAAATCAAAACCACTGGATGACGGTTCCACCGATTTCGATATCCTTTCGGATTTAAGATCTACTTGAATCCAGCTCCCAGAATATGAGTGTCGAAAAAAGTGTCTTTTTACCCCTGAACAAAACGATCCACCTTAATATCCATATACAACCCCTACGTTCGGTCAATAATGATCAATAAGATCGAAACGTTATATCAATATAGCTTCGGATTAGCTGGAGTGCGGTGACATATTTTGCTTATAAGGCGAGACGGTCTAATGTACAGTTTTGTAAAGTAGGAAATGAAGGCATTAACCGAAAATTACTTTTTGGCGAAATGTGAAGAATTTTTATATATCCATAATATTTTGAAAATGCTCAAAATGTGGAATACAGACGCTATTTTAAAATGCCAAAAAATCATGAAGATCATTTTTTCCATTTTTTATTTATTTTTTTTTTTATGAACTCAGTCTACAGTGCGTCATCTGAACTTGAATGAGAGAGAAATGATTTTTTACAAAAATTTGATATTTCAATTGATTTAGTCTGAATTTCAATTGATCTTTTCTGAATATCAATTTATCTTTTCTGACTTTCAAATTTTCTATTCTGCATTTTAATGGAATTCTGAATTTCAATTCATCTCACCTGAATTTTAGTTAATTTTAATTGATCTTTTCTAAATTTCAATTGATTTTTTTGAGTTTAAAATCTGATCTTTTATAATATCCAATTCATCATTTCTAAATTTTAATTTATCTCTTGTAATTTCCAATTGATCTTTCTGAATTTTAAATTGAATTTCAACTGATCTTTCATTATTTCCAATAGATCTTTTTTGAATTGGAATTAATCTTTGTTAAATTTCTATTGCTCTTTTCTGAATTTCAATTATTAATTTTTTGAATTTTAACTGAATTTTTCTAAATATCAATTGATCTGTTCTAAATTTCAAATCGATTTCTTTATAAATTTCAATTGATCTTTTATAGTTTTCAATGGATCTTTGAATGAAATTGACCTTTTCTAAATATCAATCGATCTGTTCTAAATTTCAAATGGATTTCTTTATAAATTTCAATTGATCTTTTATAGTTTTCAATTGATCTTTTCTTTATTTTTATTGATCTTTCCTAAATTTGAGTTGATCTATTTTGAATTTTAAATGGAATTCTAAATATCAATTGATTTTTTACTGAATTTCTATTGATATTTTCTAAGTATCGAATGGTATTTCTGAATTTCAATTGATCTATTCTGAGTTTTAAATGGAGTTTCTGAATTTCAATTGATCTATTCTGAGTTTTAAATGGAGTTTCTGAATTTCAATTGATCTATTCTGAGTTTTAAATGGAGTTTCTGAATTTCAATTCATATTTTATAATTTCCAATTGATGTTTTCTGAAATTCAATTGATGTTTTCTGAATTTTAAGAAGTTTTTTCTAAATTTCAATTCTTCTTCTTTTCTGAACTTCAAATGATATTTTTGTAATTTCATTGTTTTTATTTTGTATTTCAATTCATCTCTTCTGAATTTTAGACGATTTATGAACTTGATATGATATTTTCTAAATTTAAATTGATTTATTCTGAAATACAATTGGAAATGGTGTAGCGTACATCTTTGTTAAAATATTACTTGACCCACCAAATGTGTAAGTTTTAATGGTAATTGTTAGAAAGATCTTTTTTTACAAAAATTTGTTTTTTATTTATTTTGGAAAAGGAATCTTAGAATTCCTTTTGATAAAATATATTTGCAGTTTTATTTTAATGCGGCTAAATATTGTCACTTTATTCCGGCACAAAAATTAGGTTTTTCATGTGACTATTTTGTCAATACCAAAAAAGTCAACTTCTATCATAATGTGTACTTAATGTCACGCGCTTTAAAGTCATACTATGATCACAGCGATTTATTTATTTTCTGATGATGTTTTCACAATTGTGATAATTAGTGTCACATTTTAATTATTACTGTTATTATGATGTTATTATTATATTGTTCACAATATATTTCTTGTGAAACAATTGCAAAATAAAAATTTTAACTGAGTTGCATTGAAATTATTAGTTTAGACCAAAACAAAACGATCATAAAATAATTGAATAACTTTTTGAAAAATTGGAAAACTCATTATTATTACAAACTTCAAAAGCATCATAATTTATATATATATATCCAGCATACTACAACAAAATGTCTTTATAAAAGTGATAAATATAAAAAATCAAATTCAAAAACCTATAATAAATAGACTATTTACACTTTACTTTTTTCACAGAGAACTTTCGCGTAGGGGAAAATAATGCCTTGCTTATAATCAAATATTAATATGTTGCAATTTGTTTGCTACTCAATGATAACTTTTCATAAATAAATCTTAACTTAAATGGGTTAAATTTTGTCGCAAATACTAACAGTCATTTTTCTATTTGATGCTGCACACAGAAATAACTTCAGAACTTCAAAAAATTTCACTTCACTTCACTTCACAATTTCACTTTTCCTTTCTTTTTTGTTTTAAATTTTTTTCTATAAGTTAGCCTAGTTTTTTTAATATCTGTTTAAAAATCTTCTAGCTCTTAAACCGGTTGCAACTAAGTGCTGCAGACTATTGAAGATTTGTTTGCGCACCAGCCTCTATTTATACTATCTTACTGGAAATCGCAAGCGATCGATCCATCCACTTAGTTACTGGTCTAACGATCGTCTGTCTAATCAGCTGAGTTCAAATAAATAATTCTGAAAAAACAAAACAAAGCTAATTATCAATTTTGTATTCGTTAATTTTTTTTTTATATACCTATTTTGTCAACACGAGAACTTAAATCCACTTTTAGCTGGAAATGCGATTTCTTATCAATGAAATTATAGCCGCAGCTTAAGCTATAAGAAAGTGGCACCGTCACCGTTACCGATCTGTTGCTGTGTCTAACTTTTCGAAGCACCACGGCTCGCGCTCATCTTTTAACAATTTGTTTGTTTATGTTTCTGGCAATGAACTTTTGTTTAGTTGTAAATATTTGTTTTAAGCTGAGATGCATTTGGTTGCTAGTTTATTGTGTGTGTGCTTCTTTTTAGTTTCATTTTCATTTTTTCAGCTACTGTTTTAACTGCATTTCAATTTCAAACTGTATAATTTAAAAAGTTGAACCTTGTTGTCGAAACTAATTAGCAAAACGCCGTTAAAGAGAATTAAATAATCTCGTTGCTGAGTGGTGAAGATTGATTGGAAAGGTGTTTGCGGGCGATAAGATTTAGGTGAGGGCGATGGCTTAAATATTTGTTGTGCTGTGTAACTAAATAATAGTCAATTGAGTTGTGACCTGAGAGCAAAACTAAATTAGATGAACTGGCATTTGACTTTCATTTATTTTGTCAGAACTGTTGTGGCAAAAATGGAACTAAAATTAAATAACTACTATATTCAATGAATGAACAAAACAGCTTTTAATTATATTTTTAATTAGTTTTAGTTGCTTTGAGAGGTTTTTTTTAGATAATAATAGACTTGCAATCAATTCTACATAACAAAACTTGAGAAAACAGTAAAAATATCTTGTAAAATTATTTTCTAAAAGTTACCCTGCAAACATTTACAATCGCCTCAGGATCGCTAGCGAATCCCTTGGAAGATGAGACAATCACTGGCGAGCTCACAGCTGAGATCATAAAAGCGATTCGCTGGGAAGATTCGCAAACGAATAGCCTAAAGAAGAGATGCACAAAGAGTGCCCTCGGCGTCAACGTTGCGAGCATGCAGCAACTCATCATTTAAAACCCCTACAAAATAGCATCTGAGTGTGTGAGTCAGAGAACTGCACAAGCCTACTTGAAGTTGAAGCCTTTTCAAGTACTTGAGTTCAAATATGTATCCAAACTTGAAAAAGGAAACTTTAGCCAGCTTGCAAAAATACCAAACAGATACAATGTTGCCAGGTTAGGGAATTTCCCCCTAGATTTGGGGGTTTTTTAACTGTGTTGAGGGATTTTAGGGAAAATTAAGCTTTAGGGGTTTTTTAGGGAGATTTAATCTTTTTTAGGGGTTTTTTAGGGGTATTTGAAAAACAGACCTTTGGAAATAAGGTTTTCTTACTTTTTCTTAAAATTATGCTAAAAATTTAAGAAAAGAAGATATTTGGCTTTTTGGGTATTTCAGCAACACTTCATAAAAATAGCTGAAGTGGCAGAACTTCAAATAAATTACTTCAAACTTGCTTCGCGCTATACTTGCAATTGATTGATTCCGTGTAAAAACTAAAAACAAAGCAAGTATAGTAAAAACTATAGACAAAAAATATATGCTCACAAATATATCAAAAAGTCGGAGTTGGAGCCTGCTTTCAAAAGTAAAACTTAATTTTAGGTCAATTTAACATTGGACAATTGAGAACTATGAAGCAACTTCCTGCCCTTGTGAAAGACGTCCAACAGCTCAGCCACTTAAATACATAGGCTTTCATTGCAGTTGTACTACTTTTCAGTTGCCCCCTATGAAATTTTTGTATATTTTTCGAAAAAAAAATTAGGAGAATTTTAGGGGGATTTGAAATCCAATCTTGGGGTAAATGGTGAAAGGCACCTGGCAACACTGGATACAAGTCATATCCATGCTTGCTCGTTGGCTTGGCTTGTTTAGACTTACTTTGTCGGGCAGAAAGTTGAAAAGCTTGAAACGATCGGCAAAAGTTTGTAAGCTCGCAAGTATCCAATTAATTGAACTAGTATCGCCTGTGGCCGAAATTCGACCAATTTTCTGAAATTTCAATCGGTTTTTTTCTCATTCTGAGGCGATGGCCATGCTTTAAGAAAATTTGTTGTACTAAGAAAATCTTAAGTTTCATATTAGCACAATAACATTAATATTAAAATAGCCGACATTTTTTTCAAAATATTATCTGTAAAAATATTACCCAAAAAAAACAACTTTGGTACACCGTTATTTTTCACAACCAGGGCTTTTAATACAAAAATACGTTTTTGTTTTTTTATAGGCTTTTTTTTTGGGTACTAAGAAAAGCCAAAGTTTTCGAGATATCGTCATAACTTTGATGTCAAAATAAAGGAAATTTTTCAGAATTTAATATTTGTAGGAAATTTCACCATCACAATGTATATTCACACATTTACATAAAAAATGCTTATTGTAGGGTATTCGAAAAGAAAAATGTGTTTTGTACATTATATTAATGTATAAAATTTCCTCTTACACCATGTTCTACAATTTCTTATAGTTTAGGTTTTACTTAAAAATTTTGTTTAAACACTCAAATTTCAGGTCAAGGGTCACAAAAATATTCGGTGAACTCTTTCTCCCTACTTTAATTTATTTAAAAAAAATTTATCAAAATCGGTTCAGAAACACGGAATAACTGTTTCTCCTAAGCCTACTTTTATGTATAACGAAATGGCTTAAAACATAGATTTGTGTATATAACTTTGGAGTAGTTTGAAATATTTTAAAACTTTTTTCACAGAAATTATTTTTTAAGCTGTAGCACTTTGTAAAAAATATAAAACAACATATTGAAAAATTTAATTTTCATCAAAAAAATCATGGGAGGGTGCTCATGATTTTCGATGATAGGAACTGTTTTTTTAATTATGTGTCAAAACTAAGTAATTTTTGCAAATAAATGATATGTTATATGAAAGAGTGTGAAAAAAGAAAATTACATAAGAAAAAATATTACAACAACAAAAACTTTTGGCCTATTTTTTGAGCAAAAACAGAATATTTTAAAGGTTTATTTAAAACAACATAAAACATTGAATTAGTCAGATAACGGTAAATCTTTTCTTGTTTCTACAAAGTCATTTCTACAAGGAAAATTTGTTAAAAATCGATTGAAAAATGGCTCAGATATTTGCTTGCAAAGTCAAAACTTGATATTTCAATAGTTTTTTCTCATTCTCAGGCGATGGAGAATATATAAATTTTCCGAGATATCTAAATAATTTTAATTTCATTTTGAGGGGATTATTTTTCAACATACTATCCGTGGAAAATATTACCAAGAAAGCTTTCGTATACCGTTATATTCCTCAACCAACGACTTTTCATACAAAAATACGTTGTACTGAGAACATCTATAGTTTTCGAGACATCGCTATAATTTTTATGTCAAAATAAAGGAAATTTTTCAGACTTTACTATTTGTGAGAAATTTCACCATCTCAATATATATTTACTCTTGATGTATAAAAATTCTTATTGTAGGGTATCCGTAAGAGATGGCTCAAAATGTTGGAAGTATTTTTTGTACATCTTATCAATGTCTAAAATTTGCTCTTTTTACGCTCATGTTTCCGGTCGAAGGTCACCAATCTAAAATGTAGTCATACTGTGCAGCCAGATCTTTCATTTGATACCTCATTCACCATTTCATCTCTTCCTAGCCCTGAGATTCCTTACTAAAAATAATACAAATTTTCAACGTTAATATTTCGAGTCAGAGGTCATAAATTTAAAATCTAAAATGATTCTGCACATATAGGGCTTAGTACCTTTCGAATGATATAAGTTTCATTGCCCTTATTTTAAAATTAATATCGAAAAAGTGTACGACATTTGATGTTTGCCTATTAATAAGATTTAAAGCAAGTATCCAAAGAATTCAATGAACTTGTGTAGAGCTAGCTGAAGCGTAATAGGACTTTTAAGGGTTCTGTAGACTCAGTTGGCAGTTTTGGGGGTAGCTGATTTCGGAATTGAAAATTCAAGATGCCGGATAGAGTTACCACCTAAATTTTTTTTTTGTATTTTTGCGAATTCTTGTAGTTTTGAAAATCTGACAACGGATTTGATTCTGAATCTAATGCCACCGTTTTAACTTTCAAAGTGGAGGCTAGGGCTGCCACCTAAATTTTTACCACAGCATTGCGACCAGTAAAATGTATTTTTAAGAGTTTTAAACATCATTTAACAGTGTTAAAAGGTAGCTGATTTCGAATCTGAAATCAGAATTTTTACATTTAATATGGTAAATAGGGTTGCCACATAATTTTTTTATTTTTACGACTTCGGTGCTGGTGCGAACAATAGCGAAAAATGGGAAAAAAATTTGAAGTCAGAATTTTAAAATTCAAAATGATTATTAGGGCTGCCACCTAATTTTTTTTATTTTTACGAATTTGGTTCTGGCGCGAACGCTGAGTAAAAATGGGTCGCTGAATCCGAATCCATTGTTAGAATTTCAGAATTATTAAATTTTTGTATAATAGGGTTGCCACCTAAAAATATGTATTTTTAAGAGTTTTAAACATCATTTAACAGTGTTAAAAGGTCGCTGACTTCGAATCTAAAGTTAGAATTTTTAAATTCAATATGGTGGATAGGGTTGCCACCTCATTTTTTTATTTTTATGACTTCGGTTCTGGCGCGAACACTAGGAAAATGGGTCGCTGAATCCAAACCCGTTGTCAGAATTTCAAAATTATAAAATTTTTGTATAATAAGGTTGCCACCTAATAGTATGTATTTTTAAAAATTTTAAACATCATTTCACAGTGTTAAAAGGTCGCTGATTTCGAATCTGAAGTCAGAATTTTAAAACTGGAAATTATTTTTAAAAACTCTTAAAAATATATATTAATGGGTGGCAACCCTATTATTAAAAATTGCATAGTTTTGAAATTCTGACAACGGATTCGGATTCAGCGACCCATTTTTTATCTAATGTTCGCGACAGCACCGAATTCGTAAAAATAAAAAATTAGGTGGCAACCCTATTAATCATTTTGAACTTTAAAATTCTGACTTCAGACTCGGAATCATCGACCCCCCTAGCACTGTTAAATGATGTTTGAAACTCTTAAAAATACATTTTACTAGGTGGCAATACTGTGGTAATAATTTAGGTGGCAACCCAAACCTTCATCTTAAATTTTAAAGCTGTGGCACTAGTTTCGAAATCAAATCCGTTGTCAGAACTTCAAAATTTCAAGAATTTACAAAAAAAATATAGGTGGCAACTCTATCCGCCATCTTGAATTTTAATTTTTGACATCAATTCCGAAATCAGCTACCTCTTGAAACTGCCAACCACGGAGTCCACAGTACCCTTAAAAGTCGTTATACGCTTAAGCTTTCTCAACACAAGCTCATTGAAGTTTTTGGATACTTGCTTTAATTTCGATACTTGCCTTCAATTTCAAGCCTTTCAAGCTTTTTGCCGAAGGCATCAAGTTTTCCTTTGCTTGGGACTTTGTGTCGTACGCTTTTTAGCTAGCACACTTGCAAGTCGCAAGCTGTAGTGGGCTTATTTATATTCAAGTCCAAGTTATACTTGATTGAAAATTATCAAGCCGAAGCAAGCTTGAACTTGTGTTTTAAGCAAGTACTTGAAATAGACTTCAAGTAGGGTTGTGCAGTTCTGTGCTGTGACTATTCAAAGCACAGCACAGTAGTTAAGAGCACTCAAATAAGCAATTCCCAAAAAATACTCGCCGTAGTCCTCATCACTCATTTCAGGCGAGTTGTGCATCTCTAGCCTAAAGGGTTCGTAAGCTAATCGCAGGAAAAAGTCGCTAACGAATAGCCGAGAGGGGTCTAAAGCAATTCGCCTGAAGGGCTCGTAAGCGATTCGCTGGAAAGGGCATCTAACGAATCGCCGAGAGGGGTCTTAAGCAATTCAGTGGGAAGAGTCTCAAACGAATCGCCAAGAGAAGTCCTTGGTGAGTCGCGGGAAAAGTCGCACACGAATCGGCAAGAGGGATCTTAAGCTATTCGCCAAAAAGAGTGGCAAACAAGCAGCTTTTATGGTTACTCAGCGATTTGTTGCGAGGCGTCTTTGTTGAACGTTACAAGTTGTTTTATAGGGGACTTTCTTTGTCAAATCGATAAAAAATAGATTGACCACCGAAATCGTGCTGATATGAATAGCAGTTCATACGACATATCAGTTTCCATAAAATTCAACACAAAAACTCATTTTTTTTAATTTGTTCTATTATTTTTAGTGGAGAAGTATATAGAATTTATAGGACTTTTGACTGTCATCAATAAGGCCTGCTTCATATTCCAAAGATAGATTTTGAAATTTTTTAAACAAGCCATTTTTCAACGATTGCCGGAATGCGCGAAGGAAGATTTTGAAGATTTCTTTTGAATCGCGCATTCATCGCTTGGGCGATCGAAAAGCGATCCATCTTCCAACGATTGCCGGAATGAGCCAAGGAAGGAATGAAATACGATCCATCTTCCAAAGAACCCTTGAGCAAATAGCAAGAGCTTCGCAAAATCAACTTATCATCCAATCGTCTTCCAAATGTTTGCATAGAAGGCTTTCTTTTTTTTCGAACTTTTTATTTTCTTTTATATAATTTAAAGTTTATTGCATTAAAACAAAAATCTTTATTATTTAAAGAATCTACTTAAAATTAAACCAAAATAAATGTAAGAGTTGTTGCAAGAATGACCACACCCACAATAAAGCCGATCACTCAACGCTTAGAATAGTGGTAATGGTTATGGGATTAATTTTATTGTTCTTATAGGTTATCATGCAAATTATACAAAAGTTTATTTATTATGTTGACATACTTAGTTTAATCATTGCTTACATCACAATTTTGATTGTATTAATGTTCACATCAAGTTTTTTTTTTAAATCAACTATCTTTAAGAATCCATTTTTGTTCTTAAAAATTATTTGTTTTTTTTTTTAATCAATTAATGTGTATTAAAAAGATTGTTGCAAATCTAGATCGGCAGTGCGAAATTGTAATAGAATAACCATATGCGTGACCAAAGAGCTGAAAATCTGTAAATAGAAAACATTTTATTTAACTTTATGTATACTGTATGGGAATATTGAAGATGTTAAATAGAAACTTAGATATCTCTATTTATGCTATTATATAAAATTGAAGTGCAAATTTAATGTTACCACTTTACTCCAAGAGTACTGGGCCGATTTTTTTTAAAAAAAATTTTAAATATGATACTTGTGCTACAGCATAATTTAGAGGTATTATTCTTTCAAAATTGTATTAATAAGAATAATAAATGAGAGCATTAATTTTTTTTTTTTTTTGAGAAATCAAAGTCTTTAATAAATCCAAAGCGGCACTCTAAAACAAAACTAAAGAAAAGAAGAATTTTTTTTCTTTGACATGTATTGAGATTGATAAAAAACCTTCGTGGCGAAGCCATGGTCACAACAGTGGGCTTCAAGCTAAGATATAAAATAGAACCATCCAGCACTTACAGCCATTAAGAGCTTGAGGTTTATTTTGAAGAATCCAATAGCACTAAACTCAATAGGATTGTCAACGATCTGCAGCGAAAACTCATTAACTAGATCATTGTAGAGACGACCATTGGTATCAAAACCATGAGACTGCAGCAACTTATGCACCAGGGACGCGGTGCGACGGCACTATAAAAAGTAATGAAAATATAATTTGAATTCTTACATTTTGGTTTTAGTTTTTCTACAGCTGAAATAAATACTTATTTTTTCTCAACTTACCGCACGATCACACTTCTGGCAGGTGCAACACAGCGCAAGAAGTAAGCACAATAGCGCTATAAGCGTCATCATAGTCAGAAAAATATAATGAAATGCATAAATATCGCTTAGCGTTAAGAACGCCCAATACGCATTGACCATGATGTCCAAAAAGACGACCAGCACTATGGCGAAAGCAGACCAACCAAAACACGCCTGCCAAATCTGTGACAACTCGGCAATTTCACCATAAAGACCCTTCAGCACCATCAATTGTTCCAGCGACTCCAACAAGGTATAATTGACATCGAGAAATTGACGCTGTTGCCGTACTTTACAACTCCAAACAGCCAATAATTTCCAATTCAAGCCCTCTTGATAGAATGAAATAACATCCGCATAGATACTGAGCTGAATGCAACGGCAACGTATAATCAAAACAGACGGTATGGCATAATAGAAGTAACCGTAATAGAGTTTGATGGTCATAAGTATTATCGACCCAGTTAGGCAGGCAATTGTGACCAAGATGATCGGACTGTATTTCCTCAACAGATATCTGTTCTGGCTTCGTGCACAGAAACGTAGCTGCAGCTTGCGCCAGAAAAGAAACTCAATCTTTTTGGCCTTTGTATAGAAGCGCTCCTGTTGCTTCAACGTGGACATGGCTTCAATAATGATGATAGACATTGTAACGATTTGTGTGATATAGACCAGAAGGCTCACCAAATTGGACACAACTACATCAACTAGACGTCTTAAAATTATACCGGAAATTCCAAACATCACTGATACAAACAGTAGTATCAGAGTATATATCTTTTTTTGTAGCAACTTTCGATGTTTATTTTTGTTGTCTTCGACATACGGCATAAAACCGATTATAACCGAATATTTAAATAATGCCTGCAAACCATTTAACATGGTTATTCTTGACCAACTACAATAAAAAGCTTTTGCAAAGTCCTACTTTAGTTTACTACTACTTAGTTTAGTTCAGTCTTTTCTGCGTTTTATTTATGTGGGGTTTCTGTTTGCCATCAAATGTAGCAGTTATTTATTATCAGCGCAATTTGACGACCCAGTTCAAAAATCATTTTCTATACGGTTCCATTTTGGAAATTTAAAGTAAAAAATTAAAAAATTTAAAAATTTAAAATCGAAATCGAAATCTAAATCGAAACTGAAATTGAAATTGAAATTGAAATTTAAGTTGAAGTTGAAATTGAAATCGAAATTAAAATTGAAATTGAAAATGAAATTGAAACTGAAACTGAAACTGAAAATGAAAATGAAAATCAAAATCAAAATTAAATTGAAATTGAAATTGAAATAGAAATTGAAATTGAAATTGAAATTCAAACTGAAACTGAAATTGAAATAGAAATTGAAATTGAAATTGAATAGAAATTTAAATTTAAATTGGAAATGAAATTGATATTGAACATGAAATTTAAATTTAAGTTGAAATTGAAATTGAAATTAAAATTAAAATTGAAATTAAAATTGAAATTCGAATTAAACTTAAATTGAAATTGAAATTGAAGTTAAAATTGAAATTGAAATTGAAATCGAAATTAAAATTGAAATTGAAATTGAAACTGAAAATGAAAATGAAAATGAAAATGAAAATGAAAATGAAAATGAAAATGAAAATGAAAATGAAAATGAAAATGAAAATGAAATTGAAATAGAAATTGAAATTGAAATTTAAATTGAAATTGAAATTGAAATTGAAATTGAAATTGAAATTGAAATTGAAATTGAAACTGAAATTGAAATTGAAATTAAAATTGAAATTTAAATTCAAACTGAAACTGAAATTGAAATAGAAATTGAAATTGAAATTGAAATTGAAATTGAAATTAAAATTGAAGTTGAAGTTGAAGTTGAAGTTGAAGTTGAAGTTGAAATTGAAACTGAAATTTAAATTGAAATTGAAATTTAAATTGAAATTGAAATTGAAATTGAAATTGAAATTGAAATTGAAATTGAAATTGAAATTGAAATCGAAATTTAAATTGAAATTGAAATTGAAATCGAAATTTAAATCGAAATCGAAATTGAAATTTAAATTAAAATTAAATTTGAAAATGATATTGAAATTCAAATTCAAATTGATACTGAATTTAAATTGAAAATGATATTAAAAATGAAGTTGAAATTGAAATTGAAGTTGAAATTGAAATTGGAATTGAAATTGAAATTAAAATTTAAATTGAAATTAAAATTGAAGTTGATATTGATATTAAAATTGAAATTGAAATTGAAATTGAAAATGAAAATGAAAATGAAAATGAAAATGAAAATGTAAATGAAAATGAAAATGAAAATGAAAATGAAAATGAAAATTAAAATTAAAATTAAAATTAAAATGAAAATGAAAATGAAAATGAAAATGAAAATGAAAATGAAAATGAAAATGAAAATGAAAATGAAAATGAAAATGAAAATGAAAATGAAAATGAAAATGAAAATGAAAATGAAAATGAAAATGAAAATGAAAATGAAAATGAAAATGAAAATGAAAATGAAAATGAAAATGAATATGAAAATGAAAATGAAAATGAAAATGAAAATGAAAATGAAAATGAAAATGAAAATGAAAATGAAAATGAAAATGAAAATGAAAATGAAAATAAAAATGAAAATGAAACTGAAACTGAAAATGAAAATCAAAATCAAAATCAAAATGAAATTGAAATTGAAATTGAAATAGAAATTGAAATTGAAATTGAAATTCAAACTGAAACTGAAATTGAAATAGAAATTGAAATTGAAATTGAATAGAAATTTAAATTTAAATTGGAAATGAAATTGATATTGAACATGAAATTTAAATTTAAGTTGAAATTGAAATTGAAATTAAAATTAAAATTGAAATTAAAATTGAAATTCGAATTAAACTTAAATTGAAATTGAAATTGAAGTTAAAATTGAAATTGAAATTGAAATCGAAATTAAAATTGAAATTGAAATTGAAATTGAAATTGAAATTGAAACTGAAAATGAAAATGAAAATGAAAATGAAAATGAAAATGAAAATGAAAATGAAAATGAAATTGAAATAGAAATTGAAATTTAAATTGAAATTGAAATTGAAATTGAAATTGAAATTGAAATTGAAATTGAAATTGAAATTGAAATTGAAACTGAAATTGAAATTGAAATTAAAATTGAAATTTAAATTCAAACTGAAACTGAAATTGAAATAGAAATTGAAATTGAAATTGAAATTGAAATTGAAATTGAAAATGAAAATGCAACTGAAATTGATATTGAAATTGAAATTGAAAATGAAACTGATATTGATATTGAAATTGAAATTGAAGCTGGAATTGAAATTGAAATCGAAATTTAAATTCAAATTGATATTGAAGTTCAAATAGAAATTAAAATTGAAAATTGAAATTGAAACTGAAATTAAAGTTTAAATTGAAATTGAAATTAAAAATTTAGTTTAAATTGAAATTGAAATTGAAATTGAAATTGAAATTCAAATTCAAATGGAAATTAAAATTGAAATGAAAATTAAATTTGAAATTGAAATTAAAATTGAAGTTAAAATTATAATTGAAATTGAAATTAAAAATTAAGTTGAAATTGCAATTGAAATTTAAGTTTAAATGGAAAATGATATTAAAAATGAAAGTGAAATTGAAGTTGAAATTGAAATTGGAATTGGAATTGGAATTGAAATTGAAATTAAAATTAAAATTAAAATTAAAATTGAAATTGAAATTAAAATTGAAGTTGAAGTTGAAGTTGAAGTTGAAGTTGAAGTTGAAATTGAAACTGAAATTTAAATTGAAATTGAAATTGAAATTGAAATTGAAATTGAAATTGAAATTGAAATTGAAATCGAAATTTAAATCGAAATCGAAATTGAAATTTAAATTAAAATTAAATTTGAAAATGATATTGAAATTCAAATTCAAATTGATACTGAATTTAAATTGAAAATGATATTAAAAATGAAGTTGAAATTGAAATTGAAGTTGAAATTGAAATTGGAATTGAAATTGAAATTAAAATTGAAATTGAAATTAAAATTGAAGTTGATATTGATATTAAAATTGAAATTGAAATTGAAATTGAAAATGAAAATGAAAATGAAAATGAAAATGAAAATGAAAATGAAAATGTAAATGAAAATGAAAATGAAAATGAAAATGAAAATGAAAATGAAAATGAAAATGAAAATGAAAATGAAAATGAAAATGAAAATTAAAATTAAAATGAAAATGAAAATGAAAATGAAAATGAAAATGAAAATGAAAATGAAAATGAAAATGAAAATGAAAATGAAAATGAAAATGAAAATGAAAATGAAAATGAAAATGAAAATGAAAATGAAAATGAAAATGAAAATGAAAATGAAAATGAAAATGAAAATGAAAATGAAAATGAAAATGAAAATGAAAATGAAAATGAAAATGAAAATGAAAATGAAAATGAAAATGAAAATGAAAATGAAAATGAAAATGAAAATGAAAATGAAAATGAAAATGAAAATGAAAATGAAAATGAAAATGAAAATGAAAATGAAAATGAAAATGAAAATGAAAATGAAAATGAAAATGAAAATGAAAATGAAAATGAAAATGAAAATGAAAATGAAAATGAAAATGAAAATGAAAATGAAAATGAAAATGAATATGAAAATGAAAATGAAAATGAAAATGAAAATGAAAATGAAAATGAAAATGAAAATGAAAATGAAAATGAAAATGAAAATGAAAATGAAAATGAAAATGAAAATGAAAATGAAAATGAAAATGAAAATGAAAATGAAAATGAAAATGAAAATGAAAATGAAAATGAAAATGAAAATGAAAATGAAAATGAAAATGAAAATGAAAATGAAAATGAAAATGAAAATGAAAATGAAAATGAAAATGAAAATGAAAATGAAAATGAAAATGAAAATGAAAATGAAAATGAAAATGAAAATGAAAATGAAAATGAAAATGAAAATGAAAATGAAAATGAAAATGAAAATGAAAATGAAAATGAAAATGAAAATGAAAATGAAAATGAAAATGAAAATGAAAATGAAAATGAAAATGAAAATGAAAATGAAAATGAAAATGAAAATGAAAATGAAAATGAAAATGAAAATGAAAATGAAAATGAAAATGAAAATGAAAATGAAAATGAAAATGAAAATGAAAATGAAAATGAAAATGAAAATGAAAATGAAAATGAAAATGAAAATGAAAATGAAAATGAAAATGAAAATGAAAATGAAAATGAAAATGAAAATGAAAATGAAAATGAAAATGAAAATGAAAATGAAAATGAAAATGAAAATGAAAATGAAAATGAAAATGAAAATGAAAATGAAAATGAAAATGAAAATGAAAATGAAAATTAAAATTAAAATTAAAATGAAAATGAAAATGAAAATGAAAATGAAAATGAAAATGAAAATGAAAATGAAAATGAAAATGAAAATGAAAATGAAAATGAAAATGAAAATGAAAATGAAAATGAAAATGAAAATGAAAATGAAAATGAAAATGAAAATGAAAATGAAAATGAAAATGAAAATGGAAATGAAAATGAAAATGAAAATGAAAATGAAACTGAAACTGAAACTGAAATTAAATTTAAATTCAAATTAAAATTTAAGTTAAAGTTGAAATTAAATTTAAATTACTATCTTTTTAATAAGTTTTTGCTGCAGATCTTTGACAATAGTACTAAGTTTAGCGCTGTTGGATTCTACAAAATAATCCTCAAGCTTTTAATGACTGTAAATGATTTTGTTTAATCTAATGTCTTACTATCTAGGATTTATCTATTTTATGTGAATTTTTTCAATATTCACATAAAACATGCATAAAGCTCCAAAATATTTATTTTCTAATTATAGATTTGTAGCTCTTTGGTCACGCACGTGGTTATTCTTTTACAATTTCACACTGCCGATCTAGATTTGCAACAATATTTTTAATAAAATTTTTAATAAATTGATTTGAAAAAAAAACAAATAATTTTTAAGAACAAAACCTGATTCATATAGATAGTTGATCTATACTATACTATACTATACTATACTATACTATACTAAACTATACTATACTATACTATACTATACTATACTATACTATACTATACTATACTATACTATACTATACTATACTATACTATACTATACTATACTATACTATACTATACTATACTATACTATACTATACTATACTATACTATACTATACTATACTATACTATACTATACTATACTATACTATACTATACTATACTATACTATACTATACTATACTATACTATACTATACTATACTATACTATACTATACTATACTATACTATACTATACTATACTATACTATACTATACTATACTATACTATACTATACTATACTATACTATACTATACTATACTATACTATACTATACTATACTATACTATACTATACTATACTATACTATAAAAAAAACGTTGAATTCTGTTGTGAGCATTTATACAGACAAAATTGTGATATAAGCAATAATTAAAATTATATCAAAATAATAAATATAATTTTTTTAGAATTATATATGAGCTTATACAGAAGGTGTTTGTTAGTTTCAAAAGCTTATCAAAGTGGATGGTACTACAGAAACCACAAAAGGACTTTTTATTTTCAACAAAAAATGGAGACCATACCACAAATTTTAAAGTTTTAAGTAGAAAATTAAAAATTGCAAGTTGAATTAATGTTAAAATTGAAAAAAACAATTAAAAATTAAAAATTAAAAATAAAAATTAAAAATTAAAAATTAAAAATTAAAAATTAAAAATTAAAAATTAAAAATTAAAAATTAAAAATTAAAAATTAAAAATTAAAAATTAAAAATTAAAAATTAAAAATTAAAAATTAAAAATTAAAAATTAAAAATTAAAAATTAAAAATTAAAAATTAAAAATTAAAAATTAAAAATTAAAAATTAAAAATTAAAAATTAAAAATTAAAAATTAAAAATTAAAAATTAAAAATTAAAAATTAAAAATTAAAAATTAAAAATTAAAAATTAAAAATTAAAAATTAAAAATTAAAAATTAAAAATTAAAAATTAAAAATTAAAAATTAAAAATTAAAAACTAAAAATTAAAAATTAAAAATTAAAATTAAAAATTAAAAATTAAAAATTGGACATTTTATTTCGTTAATTGAGGAATTGAATATTAAAAATTTCTCCTCCTTTGTAAAGTCAATTTCGTTGATACATCAAGTTGATCAAGTTTATACAGTCCCTTTTTGCTGTAACTACTTTAGAAAAACTGCTAAACGTTTAGTGATATATTTTGTATTTTAATGACCGTTACAGTTTTCTTACCTGGGCACTCATTTAGTTTTCAAAACTTATTCATAAAACTCAAGCATGTCGATAATATCAAATTATTGCATCAAGCAGACAAATTTATCAAGAATTCACATCGGAATCACAATTCTTACTGCATTAGCCAATTACTATTTAATATCAGAGCAGTTTTACTGCAATCAACCGCTAAACAAGAAGTTAAAAACATGGAATTGGATCTGAGTGAAATTGGCAACTATCACTGGTGCATGGTTGTGATTGGGCTCATACCGTGTTCAACAAAAAAGCCACAACAGTTTATGCAAAAAATCTACACCATATTATTGATGCTCTGTTTTATTGGAGTCTCCGCTTATGGTATTCATGATGTGCAAAATTCAATCGGTATTGAAAACGATTCAATGATATCTATATCGGTGATGACCATTTGCTTTTTATCGGATGTAATCACATTGACAGTCGTTCTACTCGAAATGGTCTCAACGTATAACGAACATGTAGCTTTTATCAACAAATCCCGCCAAATCTATCTGAAAATCCATCATAAAACTGGCTACAAAATATGTTCCGGTGCTTTTGGTGCATGGATGCGTAGAAAATATAGTCGCGTAGGTGCTGTGCTGGTTGGCGGCATTCTAGTTTATTTGCTGATAGCTTGTTTTAGGGATTATTATGGATATTTTTGGTATTCGATGCTGATCATATTCATTATACGCGCTCGCTTCCTGCAAATGTCACTCTACATCGACATTATACACAACTATCTGCATGTGATCAACAAGCAACTGCAACAAATCGTAACCATTAAACAAAATAAATCCTTAATACTCTTACATGTTGATTGCTCTGTGGTCGAAAGTCTTCAACGTTTACTGATCCTCAAGGAAATTTACACGGATATCGCCCAAAGTGTTGAACTGTTTAATGAAGTTTTTGGTTGGTCCATCGTAACTGTTATTGTTTGCAACTATCTGGGCATAACTGTGCATGTGTACTGGTGCTTCATGACCTTAGATGGCTTCTATCAGCAACATTATCTATACTTAACCCTTTGTGTGCTGATTGCACTAACGACAATAATGATTGTTTTCGGTTATAATTGCGAGAAACTCCTTAAAAGCGTAAGTTTACGCAAAGTTGAAATTCTGAACAAGAATATTTTTTTAATTTTTGTAGCACTGCAGAACAAAATCGCTGGTGAAGAGGTTGATAAGTAGTACCAATCCGGAATATAAGGCCGTGGCCTACGAGTTCTCACTACAAATCTACAGCAGGCCTCTGCATGTCTCGGCTAAGGGATTTTTTCAAGCCGATATGGCAATGCTTATGGCGGTACGTCAATTTTATAGTTCTACATGATTAGAAAAACACACAAAGAACACAGTGTTGGTATAACCGTTTTTATAAAAATTTCCCAAAGAGTTTCAGTTATTTTTTGGTGCATTCAAGGCCTATGGCTATAAACAAAATATATGCCAAGGCATTTAGCATTGTTTAGCAAAATTTTTCCTTGGGACCAGAGAATATAGAGATACTTACTTAGGTAACTAGGTATTACACATTATATGCGGTCGAGTTACGTCTGACTTTATGCAGTGTTACAGAGTGAAAAACCAAGCATTCTACTACGACTTCACATTCATGCATAAAGTTCTCAAACCAAGCATTATTTTTCTTGTATCAAGAAAATTTAATATGTTCTGGTCTAAGTTAAAGTTGCTTAGTTTCTTAAATCCTTAGTTTTTTTTAAAAATTTCGTCCGAATTGCAGAATGTAATCAACACAGCGAATTATTTATGTGTCAAGAACATTGCTGACTTTAATAATTAGAAGCATCGTATAGTAAGTCTATATTTGGTCTGCAAACATTTGGAAGACGATTGGAAGCGAGATTGATTTTGCGAAGAACTTGCGATTCGCCCAAGGGTTCTTTGGAAGACCGATCGCTTTTCGGTGGCCTAAGCGATGAATGCGCGATTCAAAAAATCTTAAAAATCTTCCTTCGCTCATTTCAACGATCGTTGGAAGATGGCTGTTTTAAAAATTTTTCAAAATCGATAGATGGGGGCAATTCTGTATACTTTTTCACTAAAAATAATCATCGAACAAAATTTAAAAAAATGATTTTTTGTTTTGAAGTGCCATATGGAAATTGAAAAAATTCATTTCAGCACGATTTGCTGTGGTCGATCTTTTTGTTGACCGATTTGACAAGAAATGTCGCCTGTAAAATAACTTTTAGCGTTGAACGGAGACGCTTCGCAAAAAATCGCTAAGAAACCCTAAAAGCGGTTCGTTTGACACTCTTTTTGGCGAATCGTTTAAGATCCCTTTTATTGATTCGTGTGCGACTCTTCCCGAGAATCGCTAAGGACTTCTCTTAGCAATTCATTTAATACTCTTCTCAGCGGATCGCTTCAGAACCCTCTCGGCGATTCGTTAGCGACTCTTCCCATCGAATCGCTTACGAACCTTTTAGGCGATTTGTTTGCGAATTTCCAATCTTCCCTGTGAATTACTTTTATGGCCTCAGCTACTAACAGTCGGTGATACCAGGATTACTCCCAAACAGGCTTTCTCATCTTCCAAGCAATTCGCTGGCGATTCTGAGGCGATTAGAAATATTTTCAGGGTAAGAACTTTGCCACAATTTAATAGTCAATACATAGAAAATAGACTCATTACACTTCTCGCTAACTCAACGGCATTCATTTATTATGACTGGTTCTGTTTACATTTCGGGATAATTTTTTTGGTGAAAGTAAAAAAAATAGACCAGGAATATCTTCTGAACATCCCTAAGAATATTTATTAAATACAATAAAATATATTATGTGTAAGTTGTATATTTAATAGACAAAAAGGGTTGAAAAGTTTATACATAACATTTTCAGATGATATTTTCTTGTTTCATACTTTTTAAAGCGTAATTTTTAGTAGTCGGGTTTTAGTTTGCCCAGGATATTATTTCCCAGATAATTGTAAATAGGTCACCCGAAGACATGAAGCTGTTAAAGGTAATAAAGGTATACCTTTAAAGGTAATAAAGGTAAAAAAAGTTTTTCTAACAAAAACTGCAATGACATTTACTTGACATTGAAACCCGCGTTTCTCGAAAATGTGCTGAAGGATTAATCAAAAATTAAAGCCATTAAATTCAAATCCTTAAATCCTTAAATCTGTGTTCAGAAGGAATTACGACTAAGCTCACAGTATCGTAAAAAACGATATTTTAATTCCACGAACTACGACCCATTTTTTTGAAATATATGAACCGTTACGAACAAAATATGTGCAGACATAATTGATGATCAATTCTGGGCAAAAAATGGATATCTGCATACTTCCAAAAATTGGCAATAAAGTAAATTCCATATCGCTTTTTTACGATATTTTGAGCTTAGTCATTATTCCTTGTGGCCACAGAAATTATGCTGAAATGTTATGTTATATTTAAAAAACTTAATAATAAAAGTTCTAATATTTTGTGATTTTTATCAAAAATTTTTAAATTTATAACTGAATATGTTTTGTATATCAAAGCTTGAGAATAATATCAAGTAAATATATTTATTTTAGTCAATTTATGAAGGTTTTTCTGCAATTATGATGACACTTTGCATTGGAGGTAGACGTAGTTTGAATCTAATTTTGCACAATAAGTAAATTTAATAATCTTAAAATGCATAATAAAAAATTTAAACTTCTTTGCATATTTTAAAGCATCGTAGTAATTTTTGTGAATTTAGGGAGATTTTATTGTTTTTTAAAAAGACATTTTGTATAGGAGATAGAAGAGATTTTTATTAGATTTTGACAAATTTCATACTAAGCATGCATATTTAGAATTAAATTTTATGTCTAATATTACATTAAATTTGTATGATTTCAAGAGATTTTACTGATTTAATAGTCACTTTGTGTTGGAGGTAGGCATGGGTTTCATTCGATTTGGTTAAATTTAAACAACAGTTCACGAAGAGATGTAACAGTCGATAGTCGATTAGTCAGTTGTCTGGAACGTAAAATTCAATAGTCAAAGCAACTGTGGCAGTCGACAGTCAGATATTGCTACAGCAGTTGCTATCAATGTATCATTACTTCTAAGAGTTGTTTGGCACACTAGACTTTTTGGGGAAAACTCGGGATTTATTTGTGTAAAAATGGCACGAAACTCTGAAAAAACTGTCACGCAATGGACGACTGTGAAGTTAATGGCTGACTATTAACTGCGTCAGCTCTTCGTGCTTCGACTATTGACTTTTATGCAGTAGACATCAATGGACGACTATTGACTGCGATAGCTGAGTATATGAGAAAAAATGTCACTCAGTTGACGTCTGCGAAAGCTGACTCGGGATTTATTTATGTAAAAATGGCACGAAACTCTGAGAAAAATGGCACTCAATTTACGACTGTGAAAATAATAGCTGACTATTGACTACGACAGCTCTTCGGGCTTCGACTATTGAATTTTATACAGTAGACATCAATAGACGACTATTGACTGCGATAGCTGAGTATATGAGAAAAAATGTCACTCAGTTGACGACTGCGAAAGCTGACTCGGGATTTATTTATGTAAAAATGGCTATTGAATTTTATGCAGTAGACATCAATGGACGACTATTGACTGCGATAGCTGAGTATTTGAGAAAAAATGTCACTCAGTCGACGACTGCGAAAGCTGACTCGGGATTTATTTGTGTAAAAATGGCACGAAACTCTGAAAAAATGGCACTCAATTGACGACTGTGAAAATAATAGCTGACTATTGACTATGACAGTTCTTCGTGCTTCGACTGTTAAATTTTATGCAGTAGACACCAACGGACGACTATTGACTGCGATAGCTGAGTATACAAGAAAAAATGTCACTCAGTTGACGACTGCGTAAGCTGACTCGGGATTTATTTATGTAAAAATGGCACGAAACTCTGAGAAAAATGGCACTCAATTTACGACTGTGAAAATAATAGCTGACTATTGACTACGACAGCTCTTCGGGCTTCGACTATTGAATTTTATACAGTAGACATCAATAGACGACTATTGACTGCGATAGCTGAGTATATGAGAAAAAATGTCACTCAGTTGACGACTGCGAAAGCTGACTCGGGATTTATTTATGTAAAAATGGCTATTGAATTTTATGCAGTAGACATCAATGGACGACTATTGACTGCGATAGCTGAGTATTTGAGAAAAAATGTCACTCAGTCGACGACTGCGAAAGCTGACTCGGGATTTATTTGTGTAAAAATGGCACGAAACTCTGAAAAAACGGCACTCAATTGACGACTGCGAAAATAACAGCTGACTATTGACTATGACAGTTCTTCGTGCTTCGACTGTTGAATTTTATGCAGAAGACATCAATGGATGACTATTGACTGCGATAGCTGAGTATATGAGAAAAATGTCACTCAGTTGACGACTGCGAAAGCTAGCTCGGGTCTTATTTGTGCAAAAATGGCACGAAACTCTGAAGAAATGGCACTTAATTGACGACTGTGAAAATAATAGCTGACTATTGACTATGACAGTTCTTCGTGCTTCGACTATTAAATTTTATGCAGTAGACATCAACGGACGACTATTGACTGCGATAACTGAGTATATGAGAAAAAATGTCACTCAGTTGACGACTGCGAAAGCTGACTCGGGATTTATTTGTGTAAAAATGGCACGAAACTTTGAAAAAAATGGCACTCAATTGACGACTGTGAAAATAATAGCTGACTATTGACTACGACAGCTCTTCGTGCTTCGACTATTGACTTTTATGCAGTAGACATCAATGGACGACTATTGACTGCGATAGCTGAGTATATGAGAAAAATGTCACTCAGTTGACGACTGCGAAAGCTAACTCGGGACTTATTTGTGCAAAAATGGCACGAAACTCTGAAAAAAATGGCACTCAATTGACGACTGTGAAAATAATAGCTGACTATTGACTATGAAAGCTCTTCGTGTTTCGACTATTGCATTTTATGCAGTAGACATCAATGGACGACTATTGACTGCGATAGCTGAGTATATGAGAAAAATGTCACTCAGTTGACGACTGCGAAAGCTGACTCGGGATTTATTTGTGTAAAAATGGCACTCAATTGACGAATGTAAAAATAATAGCTGACTATTGACTACGACAGCTCTTCGGGCTTCGACTATTGAATTTTATGCAGTAGACATCAATGGACGACTATTGACTGCGATAGCTTAGTATATGCCATTGATTTTGCAATTTGTATCGCATATACTATTACTGCGCAGCCACAGCACTATTGTTGGTGGTTTTACTATTTCTGGTGCAGCAACCTAAACACTGCTTTTACATGTGTTTTTCAAAATATTAAACATATTTTTTTGTTTTTCAGCTTGGATCCTACATAGCGTCCATGCTGGTGATATTGGTGCAATTTTCATTAGCAGAATTTGCAGAAAGAGCATTTCGAAGTAGACAAAATTTAACTAACTAGATGTTATCAAGTACATAAACACATTTTTTAAGTTACATATTAAATCATCAAATAATTAAATCAATTGTGTTCAATTATAGAAAATATCAAACCCATTAATAAGCCATCCAGAGTTAATTGAAACAATATTTTGTTATATCGCTCGTATTCCTCAATAAATCATAACTCATAAAAACCATTTTTTAAAGAAGAAGTCTTTCAATTGTTAAAAAGATAAAGGAAATTGTGCCTTAACTTTCAAAATATCGCTCAAACGCAAAAACCTTTATCCAAATACGTGGATTCTTACACATTGCCACCTCAAATAAATGTCAGATGCACCAATTTTTCTTTTTGCATGTGGTGTTATTACAAAAACCTATTCTCAGGCAGAGAATAAAAAAGATATCGTCTGCAAGATATCTTCTTTATAAACGAGGGAAATTTGATAAGTCAGAGTAACTTCTTGAATAAAGGTTTTTCGGAGAAAAGAGTTTTATTTCTCAACATAGTCTACTTTTAGATCAAAAGTTCTAAATAATAAGTTTTATCAAGATGCTCCAAATAGACGTTTGTTTCAGTGATGACCTCTTTGTTTGAGCCGAATCTCTTACCGCCGAGCCATTTTTTAGGTTTGGAAATATAAAATGGTAACATGGGGCTGAATCTGGAGAATATGGGGGATAGGCTAGCAGTTTGTAGCCGAATTTAGGGATTTTTACCATGGCGACTACAAACGTGTGCGCCGGTGCGTTATCATAGTGAAAGAACGCTTTTTTTTCTTCGCCAAATGCGGTGGTTTTGCTTACAATCCATGTCAAATCTGTTTAACAGCTGTGAATAATAATCGATTGTGTGTAATCGGTGTGAATGACTCCGCATGCATCCTAAAATACTGACACCATGACCCACCACCACACAGTGCACATTTTAGGATGACATTTGGATTTTTTTTTAATTTTATAAAAAAATACTTTTGTTCGTCAGATTATAAAACATGTATTATGAATGTGGTATTAAAAACTTGATGTATTGTATGATTTTTTTTTCATAAAATTCGTCAAAGTTTAAACTTTTTTAAAAAAAATAAGCTCAATAGAACCCAAAAAAAAAGTCAAGTTTAAACAATAACAACTTCGAGCAAAAAAATGTCTATGAAACAAAATAGAAAAATGGTTGAAATATGACTGTAAATTCTTCAAGGAATGAAAATTTAAGTAAAATTTATTAGAAAATATCAAGCTAATTAAGCATTATTAAAGTCGAAGGCTATAACTATCATAAAATATCGTACTTCTACCTTCTGTTTCTGTAAAAACCTGCTGCATCTAGCTGCTATTAAGAAAAACCACTTAATTCTAAAAAAGTCTTAAAAATCAAATTTTGCCCTAAAATAAAAGACAATTTATATGTACTCTTAAAATTAAGAAAAAATAAAATAGAATTCATAATTTGAAACAAGTTGTGACCTTATTTTGTATAAGCAACCATTTTTTAAAAATAATTTTTTTAAATTTCGGTTATTTGGTTATATTGTTTTATAGGAGACTAGCTGAACCCGGTGTGCTTCGCTACCCCCTCGTTATAAAATAAAATTAAAAGTATTTATATATTTACAAAAATTTATTTATTTAATTTTAATTTAATTATTGCAATGCTTCTCCCCTCTTTTTTGTTGTAAAACAATTGGAATTCAGCACTGAACCGCATGTAATTTGCTTCATGCTCCCCCTTTTTATTTTTAGACCAATCAAAAAGCAGCAATTACACAATCAGCTGTTTCGCAGTCAGTTGTGGGAGAATGAGAATGGGGTTGCCCCACTCTCTATTTAACTAACACATATTACAAAATCAGCTGTTTTGGAGACAGTTGTGGGAGAAAGAGAATGGGGCTACCCCACTATTTTAATTAATATGTATTTTAAATTTGAGGTAAAGCCGTTAATAAACGTAGTAAAAAAGGAGGTGCACAAGTATGCATGGTCGAAAAATATTATCATGTAATAAGTATTCCTGAGTCAAAGCTGCACGCTGTGAAAATTTAAGATCGGTTAACAGGTCCAGCCTCCAATATATCGCAAACAAAGGGGCGTGCTCCGTCCACTTTCTTTTGGTACGTATTTCTATTCATGCCAATACCATATATAGCAAATACTGCCCAAGATATGAGGATTTTAAATTTTGGGTTATATGGGCGAGGCCATGCCCCTTTGTCCACTCACAACTTTATATAGCCAAGAATTTATTATTTCGTAAGAATATCCTATTGTGAAAATTTAATGACGATCGGTCCGGTAGTTAAGACTATAATACGATTTTTAATTTTCCTAAAAAGGGGCGTGGTCCCATCCAATTTTCTCCTGGTACGTATTAATAATTATGCCAATATGATATGTACCAAATATCATCGACGTAGGTCAAAAAATGCCCAAAATATGGCGATTTAAATTTATGGGTTATATGGGCGGTGCCACGCCCCTTCGTCCAATAAAAACTTCATATAGCCTATTATTCTTTCCAGAGTCATAGTAACATGCTGTGAAAGTTTCAGGAAGATCGGTCCAAGGGTTTGGCCTCATATAAAGCACAAACAAACAAACAGACAGACAGACATTCATTTTTATATATATAGATTGAAAGCAGATTAATTATAATTAAAGTAAAATGGGGCGAAAAAGGGGGATTTGGTAATAAAAAAATCTATGTCTACCTTACCTGTAGATAAAAAGTATATAAAACTTTAGGTAAATACATATTACAAAAAAGTATTTTGTATAGCAAACATTGTTAATGGTATAAGTAAGTATCTGAATTAAGAAAAGGGGGCGGTGCAGTGGGCGTGGTTCATAGTAATATGGCGACGTTAACAGTATTAAGAGCAATATACTACCAAATAAAAAACAATCCGTTGGAAGGAACAAATTTGTACAGAGAACAAAAAGTTTAAAACTTAAATTTGGCGTGAAAAGGGGCGTTAAAGGGGGCGCACAGTGGTTCCAAATCGAAAAAAGACAGCCAAAACCTCAAGGAGTGGTCTGATTTTCATGAAATTAAGTATATATAGGTTTTTGGGGTCGCTGATCACGAATTTGATGTCAAAAATTTAAAATTCAAAATGACGGCTACAAAATGGCGGCCATGAACAAGCTAACTTCTTTAATAATTGTTTAATTCAGCTCAAAATTGGTATTCGGGGGTTTTTGAGGTCGCTGATCACGAATCTGAAGTCCAAAATTTAAAATTCAAAATGGCGGCTTCAAAATGGCGGCCATGAACAAGCTAACTTCTTTAATAATTGTTTAATTCAGCTCAAAATTGGTATTCGGGGGTTTTTGGGGTCGCTGATCACGAATCTGAAGTCCAAAATTTTAAATTTAAAATAAATAACAAAATTTTTTATATTTTATACAAAGTATATTTAACACATTTTTATGTACACTAATTTTCCAATAACGCTAAAACTTCTTCAGGTAAATGTTTTGTTTTAATTGTTGGCAAATTTCCTGATGACGATATTTTAGGATCTGAATAGAGCAGCCATCTGTTAAACACGTCTTCATTGGTAGTAATTCGGGACATTTTTCTTGCGTTATTTAGTCGAAACTTTTTTGCTACCTTCGCTTCTAAAACTTCCTCAGACAGCTGACCTAGTGGAAGCAAGGAATTTTTCACCACAGCTGGGGCATGGATCAATACCTTGTGGACACTTGGTGGCATGTGATACCAGCCATATAACTCAACGTAAAGTTTTGCTGTATCGATACAGTAGTTATCAAATTCTGCTACCTTTATGTGTCTGCAACTTGATATAGTTTTCAAAACTACAGAAAACCTTCTTAAGATTTCTTCACTTATACCTACATATGAATTAATTTTTATAAGTATTAAGTTCATAAAGAAAAGCTTATTATTTAGTTAAACTATCCAGTTATATCTGCTGTAAGTGAAATATTGTCAAAAAACCTTCTTGCTGTATTCCCGTCATTTGAGGAACCAAATCCTGGCTTAGGAAAATCTATACGAAGGCCAGTTTCTTTTAAGAAGCGAGTTTGAATTACATTTTTGCGAGCTTGCATTTGAATCTTTGTTCCATCTTTCTGGCTTACCTAATAAAAGTATAAAATGCATATACATAATATAAATTAGGAATGTGTGTATGTATGCTTAAAAAATGCTCTTACTCTCCACTTTTTAAAATCAAGTCGATATGAAATATGCAGTAAACAATTCATAAAATTTATATAGGCGTGAAGTATTGGTAAGTTGTATTTCAGGACATTAGCTTACACAGCTCTTTCTTTCATTTTTTCGACATTATTCATTTCAGAAACCGAAGCATGGCATATGTTGCATGACATTGATGATGTACCAGTTAATGCATTAGATACCTAAATAAAATGGATTGTCCTTAATTCGTTGATACCGAATTTAAAACCTTAATTTGCAATCATTTCACAGAAAATGTGAACTGATCCTCTAGACGATAAAGAATAACACAGGTTTACACGGTTTTGGACCAGAGAAGCCCAAAGAGGTTTCATATGTATTCAGAACTACTTCTTCAAAACTACAGATAGTAACGAATTTTAGTAAAATCTTGTTTAAAATCTTTAAAAGTTATTTAAAATCGGCTTATAAATTAAAAATATGGTCCAATTGCCAAAAAAAAAACTTTTTCACATTTATGCCTATACCTCTAAAACTTGACCCTAAAGAAAAGAACAGACTGCGGATTTGAATTCAAAACGCAAAAATAAATACATATCTACTTTTGTTTTCTCTGATCCAAAACTTAATCCTTATTTGTTAGCCTGAGTTATTCTCTTTATATTACCACACCTTTCCATCAATCATGCTTAGGTGAACTTCGAAAGATACTGAGTAGTTATCGTTTTGATAAGGTTGCAGCTCAGCGATTTGTGCGTCAATATATAATTTCTCTGCTCTTGATATTTCATCAGTTTCGTGTAACCATTGTAATCTTATTGGCCTGCAAAAGCGCGGTGAAGATGTCGACATATTTACCCATACAATTTTTTTGGAAACTTTTTCAACCAGTTGTAATGGTACAATCGATGTTAAGAATATATTTTGAGATCCACATGCCACTATACTTTTCTTATGGTTTTCGGCCTTCTAAACACGAATATCCGATTGGGGCACGTTTGGGCAAAATGTTTTTCTTCTATTAGTATTATAAGATACCCCACAAAGTAACCAATACCTTTCTATAGGGGCGTAACGCGGCGAACACTTTCGTTTTTTCCATTTTCGCTGATCCAAATTTTTCAAAAAATATAAATTTTCAATGATTTTTTTAAAATATTAGGCATGAAATTTTTTTAAAGTTTTAAGTTTATTCTAATTGCATATGCTTCGATTCAATATATGAAAATATAAAACAACTTAAATTACTTGTACAGATAATACAAAAAATGTTTGAATTTGGGTCAAAATTTTACTATTTTTTTTGTAAAATTTTTGCCAAACTTTCAAGGCGTTAAAAATGAAAAAAGAAAATTTTTAAAAAAAAATTGACATCGCAGTTTTTTTCATTTATCTATCTTTAATAGGTATTTGAAGTAAAATATGTTTTTCAAACATCTTTAAAAATGAGGTTTTGGCCGCCTTTTTCATGTTTGGAACCAATGTGGGGCGTGGCGTAAGAAATGTTTATTTCTACCTCACCTGGAGTATAATGTGTAAACAATTTGAAGTAAATCTGTTAAAAACTATATGGGAGCAATTACATAATTTTAAAAAAGTGGGCGTAAAAGGCGTGGTCGAAAAAAAGTACCCTATTAATCATGTCAGAGTCCCAGTTAAATGCTGTGAAAATTTCAGAACGATCGGTCCAGAGGTTTGTTCTCCTATAAGGTACAAACAAACAAATAAACAAACACACATTCCATTTTATATATATAGATATCCAATTCTAAAAGTTATCCAATTTGAAATATTTTTAGCATGACGTTACAGTGAAGTTAAATAAATTTAATTTATTTTTTAATAACATAAATAAGCAATTTTGTGCGTGTTTTTTTTTATAAAAAAAGATATGGTTTGTATGGGAGGTAGGCGACGCAGTTGACCTAGACTTCTAATTTTACTGCTTTTACTTCATTTAGGCTTAAACTCATTTGTACAAAATTTCATGGCTCTAGCTTTTATAGTTGTGAAGATAATACAAATGTCATCCAAAAATCGAAAAAAAGCTAACTGTGCACCGGCAGACCCCATTTAACCATCTTTCATCCACGTTCACCCGGAGAGGTCTACTGCTTTGACTGTTCCTTGGTGTCTGGGGTGCTGTGATGTATCCATGTTTCGTCTACGGTTACGAAACTACTTCGGATTGCGGTTGAACATCGCCAAACACTTCTTTGAAGTAGTCATACGGCTGTGCTTATGGTCGAGTGTGAGCGATCGCGGCACTCATCAAGTCTTTTCTTGTTTTCGCGATGGTGATATGGATGGTGATATGGCGATGGAAAATAATGCTTCTTGAGCACACGAAATTCACTTTTTTCAATTTTCGTCCAAATTCACGAGGTAATCTGGTTTCAATGGCTGTCAAACAGAAACTAAATCATGCAGCTTGCTCAAAATTTAGTAGTAGTCTATTAACAGTTGTTCCCCGTAGGCCAAAATTCCCTTGAAGAATAATCGTCCGTGAATCCGAAAATAATTTTCACACTTTATAAAAATTTACTAACGAACTTCCTTACACTTTTCTACTACCGGCATGTGGCCTCACGATTTGCAATGCATTTATTATTAAACAATATTCAGAAGTTGAAAAGTTGTGCAAAAATTCAATTGAATAAAATTTGTAATAAAAAGGTGGTAAATAAAAGATTTATTTATATAAATTTATAATAAAGGTAAAAAAAATAAAATTCATCTTGCTTTCGTGGGCGAAATTTTCTTCCTATTTTCGTTGCAGAAATTTCTTTCATATTTCTGATTTTACTCTTGTTTTCGTTGATGGAATTTCTTGCATTTTTCTTTCAAGGTTTCGTATTCGAAAATTTGGACACTTATATCTGTGGAGTTTTGACAAAACAACTTAAGTCTATCTAAAATTCATAGACAAAACAGCTTAAGTCTGTATGAATTTCGTATCAACTTAAAGGGTTTTGTCAATGAATTTCAGATCGACTTAAGTTGTTTTGTCAAAACTCCACAGATATTAAATTTTCCTGCACGATTTGTGTGGGCGACTCCTCAAGTTTCGTCGGCGATTGGGTATTTTCGTTCATGAATCCTCCATGAAACCTTAAGGAAATAGCCAGTTGGATTAGTTGGCAGGACCAATGTTGCATTTAAAGCTTCTACGAGGAAAATAAAAAAGTCACTGGCGTCACAAACTCTGAATATAATTTGTCTATACGTGTATGTGAAAGTGAAAAGAACCATGGCCGAACCCGGATTCGAACCAGGGACCTCTAGGTTTATAGTCTAGCGCACTCTCCACTAGTCTACAAAGGCCTAATATATAGGTCTAATATATCAGGTACGAAGAGTTTTTGGCGCTTTCTCTTTAGATCTATCTTTAATATCTGAGAGCGCTGTAGTACAATTCTTTTACAAAACCGCCAAAAATTCCTAAACCACTCATATGATTAGTATGATGTGCTATATGATTATAACGATGAGTATTTTGGTGCTATCTGTTTTTATCTATCTTTTACACCAGAGAGTGTATAACCGCCAAAAGCTCCTAAGCCACTCATATGATTAGCATACAAATTTGTATAAAGAGGTTTTTATACCCAAAAGACTTTTTTAAAATTGTATGCAGTTAAAGTAATATAATAACGATTCCGATGAATTTAATATGATATAAGTATAATTTTATTATATATCCTATTAAAATGTATGCATATGTTAGTATAATATAAATAATATTATAATTTTATATATTAATAGGCAAACATCAAATGTTGTCGTACACTTTTTCGATATTAGTTTTAGACTAAGGGCGATCCTTTCATATCATTCGAAAGGTACTGCGCCCTCTACCATGTGCAGAATCATTTTAGATTTTAAATTTATGACCTCCGACCCAAAATATTGACGTTGAAAGTTTGTATTATTTTTAATAAGGAGTCTCACGGCTAAAAAGAGGTAGAATAGTGATTGAGGTATCAAATGAAAGATCTGGCTACACAGTATTATTACATTTTAGATTGGTGACCTTCGACCTGCAATATGAGCGTATAAAGGGCATTTATTAATAAAATCTAAACTGTAACAGATGAAAGAATATAATGTAAGAGGGTGCGCCATCTGTTACGGATACCCTACAATAAGCATTTTTTATGCTAGAAGTGTGAATATATATTGTGATGGTGAAATTTTTTACAAATAGCAAATTATGAAAATTTTCCGTTATTTTGACATGAAAACTATTATGATAGCTCAAAAACTGTAGATGTTTTCTGTACAACGTGTATTAAACGTCATTGATTCAGAAATATAACGGTATGCATAAGCTTTTTTGGAAATATTTTACTCGGATAATATGTTAAAGAAAATTCCCGTTATAATGACATCAAAACTATTGAGATATCTTAAAAAATGTAGATACGTTTCTCAGTACAACGTATTTCCTTGAAGAAGGGTCATCGCCTCAGGATGAGAAAAAAGCCATTGAAATTTCAAGTTTTGATTTTGCAAGCAAATACCGTTATCTCACCAATTCAATGTTTTATATGGTTTTAAAAATACCTCTAAAATATTCAGTTTTTGCTCAAAAAATAGGCCAAACGTTTTTGTTGTTGTAATTTTGTTTTCTTATAAAATTTTCTTTTTTTCACACTCTTTCATACGACATATAATTTATTAGCAAAAATTGCTTCATTTTGACACATAATGCAAAAAACCGTTTCTATTATCGAAAATCGTAAGCACCCCTATGATTTTTTTATGAAAATTCAATTTTTCAAAATGTTGTTTTTATATTTTCCACAAAGCTCTACAGCTTAAAAAATAATTTCTGTGAATAAAGTTTTCAAATATTTCAAAGCACTCCAAAGTTATGTACCCAAATGTATGTTTTAAGCCATTTCGTTATATGTATATAAAAATAGGCTTAGGAGAAACAGTTCTTCCATGTTTCTGAACCTATTTTAATAATTTTTTTTAAATAAATTAGATTAGGGAGGAGAAGTTAACCAAATAGTTATGTGACCTTTTACCTGAAATATGAGTATTGAAAGAATATTTCTGAAGTAAAACCTGAACTAAAAGAAATAGAAGAACATGGCGTAAGAGGAAATTTTAGATATTAATACAATGTGGGAAAAACATTTTTCGCTATCTCTTTCGGATACCCTACAATAAGCATTTTTTTATAGTACATTTTTTTATGAATTAAGATTGTGAGCTTTAGATCAAGTAAGTTTTTAAGAAGACAACAACAACAACAACAACAACTCTGTATAGAGTCAATCACTTAGGTGACTAGACAGTCTGTTTCGGAAATCCCTACATTTTCCTCTACAGTACATTTTTTTATTTTACAATTAGTAAATTCTGAAAAATTTTGATATAAAAGTTATTACGATATCTCGAAAACTGTTGCTTTCTCTCGAAACTTAAGATTTTCTTAGTACAACACATTTTCTTAAGGCAAGGTCAATGCCTCAGAATGAGAAAAACGATTGAAATTTCAGAAGGTTGGTCGAATTTCGGCCACAGGCAATACTACATTACAGACAATACCACATTAAAAAAAATCTTAACTTTTTAAAGTAGGTCATTTAGTGATTTTATTACAATAATTATTTGTTTTTCATTGATTTATTACAACTAGTGTCGCCTGTGGCAGAAATTCGACCAACTTTCTGAAATTCCAATCGTTTTTTTCTCATTCTGGGGCGTTGACCTTGCTTTAAGAAAATGTGTTGCACTAAGAAAATCTTAAGTTTCAAATTATCGCAATAATTTTGATATCAAAATAGCCGAAATTTATTTAAAAATATTATTATACCAAAAAAAAAACTTTCATACATCGTTATTTTTCTCAACCAGGACTTTTCATACAAAAATACGTTGTACTGAGAACATGTATAGTTTTCGAGATATCGCTATAATTTTTATGTCAAAATAATGGAAATTTTTCAGACTTTACTATTTGTAAGAAATTTCACCATCACAATACATATCACTCTTCTGGTATAAAAAAATGCTTATTGTAGGGTATCCGTAAGAGATGGCGCAAAATGCCGGAAGTATTTTTTGCACACCTTATCAATGTCTAAAATTCCCTCTTACATTATATTCTTCCATCTTTTACAGTTTAGCTTTTATTTAATAAATGCTCTTTTTACGCTCATATTTCAGGTCGAAGGTCACCAATCTAAAATTTAACCATACTGTGCAGCCAGACCATTCATTTGATACCTCATTCACCATTCTACCTCTTCCTAGCCCTGAGATTCCTTACTAAAAATAATACAAACTTTCCACGTTAATATTTCGGGTCAGAGGTCATAAATTTAAAATCTAAAATGATTCTGCACATATAGGGCGCAGTACCTTATGAATGATTGAAGTTGCATTGCCCGTATTCTAAAATTATTATCGAAAAAGTGTATGACAACATTCGATGTTTGCCTATTAATATATAAGATTAAATCCACATCCATTAAAAATTGCATGATTTTGGAAAAAGGGTAGTTTTGTGGTATTTTTTGAATAGCTGCTTTTATTGGCATCACCGAAATGGCAGAGGCACGATCTGTCAACGCAACGGTAAGTTTTGCAAAGTTCTGAGGTCGTCCGTTTTGGCACTTGTATCGTGAAGTTTTTACAACGCAGACTAAAGTACGATCTATTTTGTAACGCTATCTGATATTCTGATCTATATTTAAGGTATCAATTAATTCAGTAAACTATCGCGTTGTATTTTTAGAACGTACAAATTGTTAATTTAACAGTACCCGGGAAAGGCCGGGTAAATTAGCAACTATAAGACCTGACTTATATCATGACTTAGAAATTTTTTTTTTCCTGTATAATTAGCTACACTTTTGTGTTTTTTGAATTAGCTACACAGAGAAAAAAGCATACTAAAATCAAAGAAAATTTACTCACTATTGAAGAAAATTTTACTTGTTTTAGCGCCGAGGAATTTTTTTTTTCAAATGGAACTTTTTCTTTGAAAAAACAAAATAATTCACCAAACAAAGTTTAAATTATTAATTTCAAGGAAAAATTATTTCTTTCAAAGAAAAATTTTCATTTGAAAAAAAATTCCTTGGCGCTAAGACAAGTAAAATTTTTTTAAATATTGAGTAAATTTTCTTTGATCTTAGTATGATTTTCCTGAGTGTGTTACTGACTTTTAAAAACAATATGAAAACAAAACAAGGAAATTTTTACTTTTCAAAAGTTCAAATTTTTTTAACAAATGCAAGTTCTTTTGTTTTAAAAAAAAAAAACTTTCCTTAAAACTAAAGAAATTTCAGATTTTTTACACTTGTAGTTTTTTATTTAAAAGTCGAACTTTCTTCTGAGTGTGTAACGTTATTGAAGCGAGTGATGTTTTTTTTTTATGTTTGTTAACCGCGTTCAAATTTCTCTCTATCTCTCTCTCTCGAGAAGTAGACATGCCCACGGTTGCCACCTTTGTGGGAAAAATCCCATTTGTGGTTATTTTTAATTACCGTGGGAAACGGGAACTCCCATGGGATTTTTTAATTCAGTGTGGTTTTTTTTATTCACGTGGGATTTTTTTTTTTTTTGTTTTGAAGGATTTTTTTTTATTTTTCAGTTAAAATATGTATAAATATATGCATAACAGTGTATATTTTTCATATTTTGTTCATTGTCAAAATTGTCTCAACCCATCTATATGATTTTCGCAACGAATTCGTTAAGATTTCGGTTACTTTGGTAGGAAGTTCTTTCACTCTTGACATAATTACATGCATTGGGAAAATATGTTTCAGTGAGTTATTTTTCTTCTTTTATCAATATAAAAAATTGGTATATCTTAAAATTGATTTGTGATTGGCCCTTATTACGAGTTGCTTTCGAAGTAATCTTCGCTGGTTATCGAATAACGAATATCGAACGTCAAACCCTGTCGAAATGTTTGTTTTTCATCGAATTTTCAGTTGAATAGAATTTTGCTTTTGATGCGGTGTGTGCAGAGCAATAATTGTTAAAAAGATAACAATTTTGTGATTGTGTTTTGCTTTTTAAAGACTAAAAACTAATTAGGAACACTTTTTGTAAACTTTATACAGGTCTAAGGTGGGTTAAACAAATATTTTTGTATTGAATATTATTACTAAAAGACTAATTAGAACACAGACGAAGAAATGTACTTGTTGTTCTTTTTAATTTTTTGTTTCATTTCTGACAATTTGTTATGTCAGTTTTATTTACTGTGGTTATTTTTAACAGAAGAGAGATTTTTGTGTTTTTTTTTAATACAAATGGGATTTTTCGTGCTTTTTTTTTATTTGCGTGGGATTTTCGTGGTTATTTTAAATGTCCGTGGGATTTTTTGTGGTTTTTTTTAATTCCGATGGGATTTTTTTTCAATATTATACCATGGGAATTTTCGTGGTTATTAAGTTTTGCTATTGTGGGAAAAAGGTTTTTTTCGTGAGAATTTGAGGTGGCAACCGTGGACATGGCTGAAAAGCATTTGGTTCTAAAATTTCTTGAGCTGGGGAACAAGTATTTTCCAATCATTTCCCAGTGAACGACGCACACTTTCATCGCATCAATTATTAAAATGACAAATTTATCAAGGTATCACATCTCAAGTTTCTGAGTCTTCTGCTCTATACATTAGCCAATTACTGTAGTCCATCTGAGTGCAGTTGAGTTGCAACCGTACGCAAAACAACAACAAGTCAAAAGCATGGAATTGGGTCAGCTTAAAATCGGCAGCTATCACCGATATATGATCGTTGTGGGTCTTATACCCGGATCAACAAAAAAGCTACAGCAAAGATTGCAAAAAATCTACACCATGTTATTGCTCCTCACTAATATTGCAGTCTCAGCATATGGCATTCATGAAGTACATAGAACGATGGATTCAAAAAGCGATTTAATGATTTCTCTCTCGATGATGACTTTCTGCTTTTTATCCGACGTCAGCACATGTTCCGTGATTCTACTCGAAGTGGTCACAACATATAACCAGCATGTTGCATTTATCAACAAATCCTACCAGATCTATATGAAATTCCGTCATAAAAGTGGCTACAAAATATGTAGTGGTGCTTTTGGTGCTTGGATGCGTCGAAAATATGGTTGCTTAGCAGCCGTGTTGGCTGGCAGTCTACTAGCTTATATGCTACTAGCATTTTTTAATTATTTTTATGGATTTTTTTGGTATTCATTAATGGTTATCGCCATTGTACGATCTCGGTACCTTCAAATGTCACTGTATGTAGACATCATACACAACTATCTGCAGGTGTTGAACAAGCAACTGCAGGATATTGTGACCATAAAACTGAATAAATCCTTATTGCTCGTACAAATCGATTGCTGTGTGGTGGAAAGTCTCCAACGTTTGCTGATTCTCAAAGAAATCTACACGGATATCGCCCAAAGTGTTGAGCTGTTTAATGAAGTCTTTGGTTGGTCCATTGCAAATATTATTGTATGTTATTGTCTTTCACTAGCAGTGAATGTGTACTGGGCCTTCATGGCCATGGATGGCTTTTATCCGCATCAAGTTTTATATTCCGCTATAAGTATACTGATTCCACTTACTACGATAACAATTGTTTTTGCTTATAATTGCGAGCAGCTACATAGAAGTGTAGGTTTCTAACAAATATTATATAACTTGTTCGAAAATGGCTGTATCTATAATAATTTTGTTATTTAACAGAATTCCAAAACTTTGTCGTTAGTGAAGCAGTTAATAGGTATCAGCAATACGGAATATAATGCCGTGGCATATGAATTCTCCCTACAGATCCACAGCAAACCTCTACATGTCTCGGCTAAGGGATTTTTTCAAGCGAATTTGGGAATGATCATGGCGGTAAGTAAAGGCACAGTCGTATTTGATATAACAACAACGACCAAGTAAATAAAATTTAACCATAAAGTTTATACGAAATAAGTGGCTACAAAAGATTATTATCAATAACCACCGGATGTCCCCATTTTTGAATGTCAACACTTTGGTGCTTCCCCTCAGTAATGCCACGCTTCAAGTGATCCGATTATTATCTATGATCCCAACATTTTTGGAACAAAGTTCCTTTACTGCAAGCTGTGGATAGTGTGATTTGGTAAAAAAAATCACGTAACCGTGTGAATGCTGTGTGTATGCGTGCAAATATCGAGCACACTATACCATGGTATAATTATTTAACAAGGTAGTAGCGTAGACTGGCTTTTTTCTCACAAGCAGCGATGGGTAGTTGTCAAAATTAGCTGTCCATGCAATTAATCAAAGAAATGTGAAAAAATAAGCAACGACTTAAACATAGCTAGTCAATCGCAGCAAACTAAAAACATTCCAATTAACTTCACGAACAAATTGAATGAATCAAAGAAAACTTAAAAATAAGCACATAGCTAGTCAACAGCAGCAAACTACTACAACTCCTTTAGCTGTTTTTGACAACTACCAATCGCCAAAAAACTGTTACGGCTACCTTGTCAAATAATTATACCATGCACTATACAAGTGGGCAACAGCAGAGCTTTGAAGCAATTATAGCAGGCCATCATATGAATTTTTTTAGCCCTTCCTTACTCATATCATATAAGCCCATTAACTTTTTTATATGAAATGAGAAAATTTTCTAGGCCATCTTCCAAGGAGGAAAGGGGAAGTGAGTAATTTCGCTCCTAAATCTGAGCTTTTTTTTAATCGATGGCTTTTTAAATAGTTTCTTTATGTTATCTTTTTTTAATGTGTAGTTTTACCTTTTTCTTTGAATCTAGACCAGTGTCGGGCAAAAATAAAATTCCTATTCACATGTCATTGAGCTAGCATTTGCTGTCGACGTCAATGTTTCCACACGTACACAATAAAAACTTCGAGTGGCGTACGAACAGTAGCCGAGTAATGGCTTTGGTTCGTGCCATGGTTGAACTAGTGAAGGTATATGCATTTCAGACTGCTCTCTTTTTCTCATAGCCAGAATTGTCAAACTCAAGCAATTTGCTATTCTTGCCTATTTTTGCTTTCTTATCGCATTCTCATCGTTTTCAGATTTTGTATGAGTTGTCAACTTCGTTTTGACAGTTCCATCAGTCTGTCTCTCTGAAATGCATAAAGGCCCAGTTATAATAGACGTAACGTAATGTAGTGAAATGTCACTGCAGCAGTGTGTTCTGTCACCTACTGTTTCAATCAATACTTTTCTTATACAAGTGATTATAATAGAAGTAACGTAATGTAACGGGAAGTAAAGATCTGTTGGATTTCGATTTCTACGGTACTTTACATTACGTCTGTTCAAAGAACAACTAAAAATTGAGGTTAGATTCGATTATTGCGCTATTTTATATTGTTGAGCTACGCTTTTTGTTGAGTTTTCGTTATTAATGTGATAGTTTTATGTATCCGCAGCTATGGTTGACGAAGATTTAATTGTATTTGTACAGGAACGTGCAATTATTTACGACAAACAACTGCCTGGTTACTGCCTATTATAATTGCTACAATGTTTTCTTACATTACGTCCCGTCACGATGACAGTTGACTACATTACTTTACTTTACATTACGTCTATTATAACTGGGCCTTTAACCTTCTCTTATTCTACTATGAATCGCGGTTATGAGAAGCTTTTCGAATTTAAAGCTAAATATTTTTTAAGGTTTATTGCTGATGATGTTAATAAAAATATTAATAATTCTAATATTCGTAATAATAACATTTCTCTGTTGCAATTTAAAAAGGCATCCTATGCTGAGTCATTAGACTTGGCAAAAAAATGCCGACCGTATGAAGATGGTATGTTTTTTACAGAATTGAGTAAGGTTGTTTTCAGTTTTTTTGGGGAGCAAGGGAAAGAAATGCAACAAATTGTAGAAAAAATACGTTTATCCAGACGAACAATAACTCGTCGAATGGAAGTTATTAGTAAATATTTATGTTTTACTACTAAACAAAGATTATTAAACTGCAAATTTTTTCTATATGCCCTGACGAGAGCACGGACATAAATAATTTAAGCGTATTAATCATATGTGTTAAGTCAGTGGATGAATATTTAAAAACAACAGAAGAAATACTTTTCGTTGTTTCTATGCATGGGCATTAGGGTGGTTTTATCTCATAGGGTAAAAAAAAATGTCAGAATTTTTTTGGGGGCACCCCCCATATATGTGTCTTTCTGTCAGATTTTAGGATTGCCAAAGTTTGAGCACGATTGAAAGATGTTAACACGTGCCATTGGGGCCTCAAAGTTTTGAAAATCTCGATTTTTTGGCAGTTTGGCGACTTTGCCGACCCATATCTCTAGAACGGTTTAATATATTTGCGCGTGTCATACATCAAATTGAAGGCGATACTGTTTATAATATTTTATATGCAATAAAAAAACACGTAAGTAGAGCTGAATTCGAGATAATAAAGCCAATGTCCCTAAAAACGTGACTAGGTGGGGTACCTCAGGGTAGAGCGAAGATGGAACCTATTGTGAAAAACCCATTTTCCTTCCTATATTATCAATTTTTGGAATGAAAACAATTATGTATTTCAAAAATCAAGTATAATCAATGTCTTTTTCATTTTATTCTTATTTAAATTTATTCAAGGGACTGACATAATGTGGTTTTGGAGCTATCTGGATACAGCTGACGGCATCTGCTAACTACTTGTAGAACGTATTGTTTTTGTTGTTCTTCCTTTGTTCGTAATTGGTTGTAATCTGTGATGAGCTTAACTCCTCGCTCTGCCATGTCGTTCACAACTTTCAAGTTGTTTACCATCATTTGCCCCTCCTGGTAGTTGATGTTCTGCGGCCAAGTTGCAGGATCTTTTTCCAGAAATTCGGTGTTAATGTTTAATCTCTTGAACAACAGGTAAGTCTCACTTGTAGTTAGGGCTGGGAGACCTTTTTCTAGGAATTTCGGCAGTTGTTCTTTTTTTAGTTTGGGTCGCATATTTCTGGAGCACTTCTCATTTTCTTCTGCTTGATTTGTTAAGATTTTTGTTGCCATTTGGCTCTTTACGGTGTTTTGCACTGTCGGGTCAAACAATGCTAGGGCAACAAGTTCAGGACTAAGATACCACAGGTGATTTATAATTTTGTTAATTCCTTTTTCTGATATTTTTTTGTCAATGCTTTCGTATTTCAATAGATTTTCATTGAGGTCTAGGTCCTGCTTTGGTGCTAAACACGCTCTGGGGGCGTTAAACCAGGCTTTACAGTAGATTCGAACTATGAAAACACAAAGTGCTTCTAGGGCCTCTTGTTCTTGGGAAATCAGCTTAAGCTGGTCACGGAAGAGTTGTATTTTCAGACAGTAAATAGCTTTTGCCATCCACCGGGCATGGTGTACTTGACCTGGAGACCTGAAGCGTACATCTTTTCCGTCAAGGTGGCCAAGATATATCAATGCCAACTGTAATTGCTCTTTGTAATCGTCCCTTGGCTGGCATTCCATTAGTTTTCTTTGCAGTTCTTCTTTGGTATTCTCTACTTTTTCTTGGGCAGTAGTTTCATAACATTCTCGTCTACATCGAACTTGGATTTATCTATCGTCAACCATTATTTTTGAAATCTCTTGAATATGTCTGGTTGAGGTCCTGATGTGCTTCCAAACTTGCAGTCAAAGCCCCTCTCAACAAGACTTCTAAAACGTGGTGTCGGCACGCTAGGTACAGGAGCTCTCGACCTTACATCTGCTCCAGGAGATTGCACGCTCCATTGAGTCTCCCAGTATTTGATGCTGTTGTATCGAAGTACATAGACACGACCGAGCTGGCGAGACCCCATTCCTCTAGACATTCGTACACTGCTAGGGCTTGTTCCTCCCCTGAGCTACTGTCAGTTTCAGGAACGCCCAGGAGTTGTTCTTTAGTCTCATGTGATACCAGAACAGCAACCCGTTCTTTCTGCTCTGTTTTGAGGATACCTGGTTTTCCATCCCAGTAATTTTCCCAGTAGTTTTGCCAGTAGTTTTCCATCCCAGTGCACGCAAACAGCCTCATTTTGGCTGGTATTTTTTCACGGTTTATTCTCCGCTGTTCATGGATAACGCTTCTGGAGATCTTATATTCTTTGGGAAGAGCTTCTACTGTAGCCAAAATGATACGAGTAGCGTTCCTATCAGACACCTTACAGTGGTCCAGCAACAATGACAATTTCATGGTTAGGACTTCTTTAAAGCCACGCTTGATTCTCTTGGGGGCAGATGGTCCATCAGATTCTACGTTCATCTCGAGCTTTTCACACGGCGTTTCACGTCCTCCTGACTCTTCTGTTGTCTCGTCGTCCGTGAGCTCCACCGTCTCTGTGAACAATGAAATGAGACAATAAGTATAAAGTTAATATTGATGGAAATTTCAGCTAGTGACCTAGATCTTATAAAGTTTCGCTACAAGGAAAATATTTTTTTTTAATGACCTTCCGTTGTTTCTGTAGTAGTCTTTCTTCAGCTTGTGCCAACTTCAGGTCAACTCCGAGCATGGAGCCTGGTCTTCCTTTCTGTCTTTGTTTCAACAGAAACTCCTTATCTTCTTCTGAAGTCATCATCGTCAGGGCTTCTTGGTGGGCAATATCAAAAAGATCATCCAACTTTAAGGTAAACTCTTTTACAGCATTTCTTGCACTTTCCGTTTTTCTATCCTTGTACTTTTGCATTTTTCTCCAATCATCGTACAGTTTTTCCAGCTTTACTATGACATTTTTCTTTTGTTTTGTAGGAATTCGAGCTTTTGTCCAAAAAACTAAAACCTCGTCAACAGTAGTTGTGGCAGAGGCTCTCACATTTAACTTCACAGTACGCAAATTGTAGAACATAGTAACTAGAACTTGTCGATTGGAGCAGCTTACATCCAGTTATCTGATGAACTGGATAGTCAATTAGAAAAATTTTCCCTAGAAGAAAGAATAAATGGCACAGAATGACTCTAACTAAAAAAGAGTACGTGTTAGTAGGTACCGACCTAATTAAAATAAAAATTTTTTTTGTAGGTAATATTAAGTGGGTTTTTTTAAACTCGATCACACGAACGTAGAACAAAATACGACTTTCACTGATCAGCGAATACTTTTCAACTGACCAAGAAACAAAATCATAAAAGCAAGAACCACCTAGCTATCCTTTTCTTTTTTTAATAACGGACTCTGAACCCCTGGACTTCTACTTAAAATATAACAATAGGTAGTAGGGTAACCCAATACATTTTTAAACTACACAGTGAAAAATTTGAGGGTAAATTGTATCTTTTTTTATAAAATTTTATAAAATTTATTAATTTTATACCACTCAATATTATAAAAATAATAAAACAAATATAATTTAAAAATTTCATATGGATATCATGTGTAAATCAAAATATATTCTGGTTCGAAATTAAAAAATGCACCGAAATCGGGAAATTTAAAAATATAGTGGTTTCGATTGGTCTGACGAGAAAAATGGTCTGGAAAAATTTATAAGATTTGATGGTATAACTTTTGAAATATTTTTGGTTTGGATTTATATGTATACAAAATAGTATAAAATTTATGCTCATATTTTTTAATGTGTTGTTTGGTTTTACCTGCTTGGGGTCGCCAGTGATACAGTATGAGGAAAAAATAGATACATAGCTGACATAAAAAAAACATTGTTGTGGGTCTAAAATTAACGGTATACCATAGCAAACATATTTAAATGAAATGGAATTCCAAAGTGCAAGAATTTGTCCATAATAAGCAATAATAATACAAATAACGCATCTTCGCTCTCAGGGGGACCTAGTCACGTTTTTAGGGACATTGGCGCTATTTTTGCGGTTCCAGTACTAGTTGCGTATTTATTGTGCAGAATATAAAATGTTAAAAACAGTATGGACTTTAATTTGATGTATGACACGGGCAAATAGCTTTAGCCGTTCCAGAGATATGGTTCGCCGAAGTCGCCAAACTGCCAAAAAAAATCGAGATTTTCAAAACTTTGAGGCCCCAATGGCACGGGTTAGCATCTTCCAATTGTGCTCAAACTTTGGCAATCTTAAAATCTAACAAAATGAAATATTCTAAGGGGGTGCCCCTTAAACTATTAGTAGGGTAATTTTTCAATTTTTTTGTTCAAATAAAATGTGCGCACCAGAAAAATAAATAGTCTGATAAAAGGTAATCTTTCATATCGTCGTTACAGAAGTAAGCTAGCAAATAATAATAATAATAATAATAATAATAAAAATAATAATAATAATAAAATAATAATAATAATAATAATAATAATTATAATAATAATAATAATAATAATAATAATAATAATAATAATAATAATAATAATAATAATAATAAAAATAATAATAATAATAATAATAATAATAATAATAATAATAATAATAATAATAATAATAATAACAATAATAATAATAATAATAATAATAATAATAATAATAATAATAATAATAATAATAATAATAATAATAATAAAAATAATAATAATAATAATAATAATAATAATAATAATAATAATAATAATAATAATAATAATAATAATAATAATAATAATAATAATAATAATAATAATAATAATAATAATAATAATGATAATAATAATAATAATAATAACAATAATAATAATAATAATAATAATAATAATAATAATAATAATAATAATAATAATAATAATAATAATAATAATAATAATAATAATAATAATAATAATAATAATAATAATAATAATAATAATAATAATAATAATAATAATGATAATAATAATAATTATGATAATAATAATAATAATAATAATAATAATAATAATAATAATAATAATAATAATAATAATAATTATAAATCATAATAATTAGAATTATAAAAATAAGACATAAAACAAAAAACTTTTTTTTTTTACAGTGTAAATAATACCAGCGCTGTCGCTCTCTCTTGGACACACACACAAGCTTGCATGTTAATTTAATTCATGTAATAATTTAATAGATCATAAAATTAATACTAACTGTGGCGGAGCACGTTCAAATAAATTTAATTAATGTCAAATTAATTAAATAATCTAATAATTGATCGATTTCGGTCAAAGTCATGTGTAATTGGACATTTGGTTGTGAAAATAGCCACCTTTCAGTTTGAACACTAGATTCTGGCGAAGCAAAAAATCTCGTTTCATTTCTATGGTTAATAATTCGGGCGTCTACACTAGAATACTATCTAAATAAATTAAAAAACTTTAATTTTTAAAATTGTATCTTACACATAAGCTTTGATAACTAAAATATACTCTGAGTCTCGAATTTTAAATATTTGGATAAAAACAACGCCCTATTAAAGTAACTTCATTACAGTAATAAACATTCAAACTTTCGGTTACACTAAAATACGGCTGTAGGGATAGTTTAACTTCGGTCCAGTCAAAGATAATTCCTTACTGGTTAGTGTTTATCTATGGTTTTAATTGCTTTTTAGCATACTAAGGAATTATATTAAACGCTTATCTGTTAGCAAAAGTACTATAGTACATAATGGAGAAAAAATAACATATTATAAATAAAACAAACTGACCTTTCAGCCCTTGGAAGCACTTTGACCTAGCTTCTATTGATCAATTGTGTTGTGCGTGTTATTAAATTTTTATCACAAATGACCGAGAACTGGACCTACGTGTTTTGTGCCGACTCCGAACGGCTTTATGTTTTCAAGAAGCTTTACATGGCAATTTTTACTCTTTGAGATTTGCCATTGTCTGCAGAGAGGTGACGACCGAACAGAAAAATTAACTCAATTGAAAAAACTTTCTGTCCGAGCTAGAATTGAACCCGGGCTGCCGCAGTTCTTTAGCTTAAGGGCCAAGCACTCTACCCACTAGGCTACGGCCGCCGAAAAATAACATGCCATTATAAATATCAGTATTAATAAATTTGTAAATATTTATTTCTTTTTTATTTTACTACAATATTTATTATTTTTTATTGACATTTTTAACTTTGTCTTTCAGCTTGGAGCCTACATTGCATCCATGATGGTGATATTAGTGCAATTTTCTTTGGCTGAATTTGCAGACAGAGAGTACCGCATCACAAATATAACTTATTGGGGGTACAAACAAGTTTTGAGGGACTCACAAAATATGGCGTAAATAACATTAAATCGCATTGGATCATCTTGTAACTATATTCGTGTTAAGAAGCAGTAAGCTAATATGATTTTAAAGTTAATTTTAGATGCATTAAACAATAAATGATACAAAATCTGCATGCTTTGTTCTTAATTTGTAAAGTGTATTAAAATTTACCGCCAGAAAAGTAGACGTGCTTCAAGCATTTAAGCATTTGGCTTAAAACTGTTTCTTAAACTGAGAAACAATTGTTGTTTCCAAGCATTTTCCACTTATCAAGTGCATTAACAACGCACTTATCAATTGCATCAATTAATAAAATGACAAATTTATCAAAATGTCACATCTAGTGTCAATTCCATTAGCCAATTACAGTCGTCCATCTGAGTGCAGTTGAGTTTCAAACGAGCGCAGAATAACAACAATCCAAAATCATGGAATTGGATCTTATTGAAATCGGCAACTATTACCGGTACATGATCGTGTTGGGTCTTATACCCGGCTCAACAAAAAAGTTACAACAAAGAGTGCAAAAAATCTACACCTGCTTATTGCTCCTCACTAATATTGCAGTATCAGCTTATGGTCTTCATGATGTTAATAAATCATTGGATTTAGAAAAAGATTTAATGATATCTCTCTCGATGATGACGATTTCCTTTGTGTCCGATGTGATCACATTTGCGGTGACTCTACTTGAAGTGGTCACAACGTATAATCAACATGTAGCATTTATCAACAAATCCCACCAAATATATATGAAATTCCGTCATAAAACTTACTATATAATATGCAGCGGTGCTTTTGGAGCTTGGATGCGTCGAAAATATGGCTGCATAGGAGCTGTATTGGCTTGCGGTCTACTAGCTTATATACTATTAGCATTTTTTAATTCTTTTTATGAATTTATTTGGTATTCAATAGTGATTATCATCACTGTACGTTCTCGTTACCTGCAAATGTCACTGTATGTCGACATCATACACAACTATCTGCAGGTGTTGAACAAGCAACTGCAGGATATTGTGACCATAAAACTGAATAAATCCTTGTTGCTCGTACAAATCGATTGCTCTGTGATCGAAAGTCTACAACGTTTGCTGATTCTCAAAGAAATCTACACGGATATCGCCCAATGTGTTGAGCTGTTCAATGAAATATTTGGTTGGTTCATAGCAAATGTTATTATTTGTTATTGTTTTGCCGTAACTTTGAATGTGTACCGGGCCTTCATGACCTTGGATGGCTTTTATCCGCATCAAGTTTTATACTCCGCTTTAAGCATGCTGATTCCAATAACAATGATAACAATTGTTTTTGGTTATAACTGCGAGCAGCTACAAAGAAGTGTAGGTTTCTCATAAAAATTATGTTACGTGTTCGAAAATGACTGGATCTATAATAATTTTGTTATTTTCCAGAATACCAAAACTTTGTCGTTGGTGAAGCAGTTAATAGGTATCAGCAATCCGAAATATAATGCCGTGGCACATGAATTCTCGCTACAGATTCACAGCAGACCTCTACATGTATCGGCTAAGGGATTTTTTCAAGCGGATTTTGGAATGCTCATGGCGGTATGTGAAGCCACAGTCATTTTCGAAAAAAAAATAAGAACGCAGTGTTAATTGAAAACGTTTTTGCATATTTAGTTGCTTTCTCAAACCCCACATAATTCCATAAAAGTCGTAATATTCTTTATTATCCGATCTTTTGGCAAGAATTCCGAGTACACAAAACCTCGATAATCAGTTTAGTTGGCTGGTTTGCATATCAAACTCGTAAACTCATGTCTCATCACAAATTACAATGCGTTTTATGAATGTGGGGTCAGAATTGACTCGTTCCAGCATGTCATCCGCGACCTTTACGCAGTTGGGTTTTTTGAAGAACCTTCGAAATAGTCGAGTGGAAACTCGTTTCATGCCAAAAAAATAGTTTAAAATGGTACGAGCTGATTCCTGTAGCACAGATTGTTCAGCGGCTGTCTCTCTCTTACCATTTCCTTCACTTGACCGATTTAACTTCAGTTTAAAACGTAAAAGGCCGATCAGAGGCATATCTTCCACCACAATTCAACCCCTATTGATAAAGTCGACTCAGCGTAAAAGCCCAAACCAAAGAGTAGTAAAGAGTTGTCAGTTCTGCACAGTTGCGTTTGTGCAGCTATTTCTGGTCAGCGGACATTGGGCGAAAGCGGATGTGAAGGAAGGCGATAAGAATGAAATTTGTCGGCTGACTTTTCTCTGCTCTGTTTAGCTGACGTAGCTTTGATGTCGCGATGCCCAGAGACGTTAAGGGGCATGTCACACGTAGCGCACACGGACAAATTTGTTGTTGTTTTCACGGGTACAAGAAGCTCTCTCAATTTCCAGATTTTTATTTTACCTGCGAAAACAACAACAAATTTGTCCGTGTCCGCGCAAGTTCAAAGCTACGTCAGCTAAATAGATCAGAGAAAAGTCAGCCGACAAATTTCATTCTTATCGCCTTCCTTCGAGACGCAACTCGGAGAAAAAAAATTAATTTTTTTTTTGTTATTTTTTAATCTTCATTTTTTTACAAACTGTTTTGTGTATTTAAAATTTTTTTTGAATTTTTTTATAAATTATCTTCAAACAAAAATATAAGAAAAGACTTGGAGTTTTTCCATATAAATGTATTCATATAATATGTAATGTTTTAGTTTTCGGGAGCCCGGGTTCGAGACCCAACTCGGACAAAAAAAATTTTTTTTTTAAAATCTACATTTTTTACAAACTGTTCTGTGTAATTAAAATTTTTTTTTGTAAATTTTTTCATATAAAATAATATAAAAAGAATCAGATCCTAGGTAAGAAGTACTCATCAATGCAGTGATCATGGAAGGTGTATTGACGCCAATAATAGCAGTATTTATAAATGCCTTCTTTTGCAGAGCACTCGCTAAAATGCCCACTGGGCAATGTCAAATTTTATACGAATACATAGAAATGATGTGTACAGACCATAATAGCTCAAGCCAGCTTTTTCGTTAAGTTTCGTTAACTTGATCTGGCTGCAGGCAAAGCGATTCAAACCGAAAGCTCCGTGCGTAACTGTCGAATAAAATTTAATTTTCTGAATTGATGAATATAAAATGGCAAACGCTGCTGATTACGAGTTTATATCGTGCCTTATAGACAGAGCTGTAAAAGAATGCATTCAATTTGATTTTATTCACAAAAAAATGAATCAGTGAATAACGAAATAAGAGTGCATTCAATGAATGAAGGATTGATTTTTAAACAAAATTTTAAGCTCACATTAATTTTTAAATAATTATTATTACTAATTTCTATTATTCATTTTCGTTGTTCAGAATAATGAATCAATTTTTTTATTCATTTGAATGCTATTCACAAAGAATTTTAGAATTTTCAATTATTCTTTTTTTATTCATTATTCATTTTTACTCGTAATTAATTTTTTATTCATGATTCATTTATTATTCATTATTAATTTGATATTCATTATTCATTTTTTATTCATTATTCAGTTGTTATCGTTATTTATTTTTTATTCATTATTAATTTTTTTATTCATTATTCATTTTTTTCATTATTCAGTTGTTATTCATTGTTCATATTTTATTCATTATTAATTTTTTATTCATTATTAGTTTTTTATTAATTTGTTATTCATTTTACATTTATAGCTAAGTAAAAAATTAAAAATTAATAGCAAATTAATAATGAAAAAAAATAAATAATGAATAAACAATTAATAATGAATAATATATGAATAATGAATAAAAAAATTAAAAATTAATATATTATGAATAATGAATAACAAATGAATAATGAATAAAAAATTAATAATGAATAGAGATGAATAGTGAATAAAAAATTTAAAAAAAAATAAAAAATTAATAATGAATAGAGATGAATAGTGAATAAAAAATTAATAAGAATAAAAAATTAATAATGAATAAAAAATTAATAATGTATAAAAAATTAATAACGACTAAAACATTAACAATGAATAAAAAAAGAATAATTGAAAATTATGAAATTCTATGTGAATTGCATTCTTTGTGAATAGCATTTAAATGAATGAAAAAATTGATTCATTATTCTCAATAACAAAAATGAATAATTAATAATTTTTTCAGAAATGAATGTGAATTAAAAATTTTATTTATAAATCTATTTTGCATGCATTGAATGCATTTTGATGTCATTATTCAGTTGTACTTAAAATTTTGAATATGAATGCCGATTTTCAGAGCTGTAAAAGAATGCATTCAATTTGATTTTATTCATAAAATAGTGAATCAGTGAATAACGAAATAAGAATGCATTCAATGAATGCAAAAATGATTTATAAATAAAATTTTAAGCTCACAATAATTTAAAAAAAAAAATTATTTGTTATTCATTTCAATTATTCATTTTCGTTGTTCAAAATAATGAATCAATTTTTTATTTATTTTAATGCTATTCACAAAGAATTTCAGAACCAATTATTCCTTTTTTTATTCATTATTCATTTTTTACTCGTTATTCATTTTTTATTCATTATTCATTTGTTATTCATTATTCATTTTTTTCATGATTCAGTTGTTATTAATAAGTCATTTTTTATTCAATATTCATTTTGTATTCATTATTAATTTGTTATTAATTTTATATTTATGGCTTAGTACTAAATTGAATAAACAATTAATAATGAATAGCAAATTAATAATGAATAAAAAATTAATAGTGAATAAAAAATTAAAAATGAATAAGAGATGAAAATGAATAAAAAAATTAAAAATGCATTAAGAATGCATAAAAAAATGCATTCAATTTGATTTAATTCATAAAAAAGTGAATCATGAATGAATGCAAAATTGATTTATAAATAAAATTTTAAGCTCACATTAATTTTTACAAAAATTATTTATTATTCAGTTCTATTATTCATTTTCGTTGTTCAGAATCATGAATCAGTTTTTTTATTCATTTGAATGCTATTCACAAAGAACTTCAGAATTTTCAATTATTCTTTTTTATTCATGATTTATTTTGTATTCGTTATTCATTTTTCATTCATTATTCATTTGTTATACATTATGCATTTTTTATTCATTATTCATTCGTTATTCATTTTTTATTCATTATTGTTTTGTCATTCATTATTCATTTTTTATTCAGTATTCATTTTTTATTCATTATTCATTTTTTATTCATTATTCAATAGCAAATGAATAGGGAATAAATAATGAATAAAAAATTAATAATGAATAAACAATTAATATAGTTTTTTAATGTGAAAAAATATGAAACATGAAAATCTACCCCGATTTAATATGAAGATATATAAAAAATTTTCACTTTCTAGGGGGGAAACTTTCCCTTTTTCCCCCTGTGGATGCCCATGTATGCAAGTTTGGGTTAATATCTATTCAATATAAAATATTGGTCCGTGAGTTAAAAATTCACAAATTCTTCGAAGCTAAAAATATTTCAAGCAAAACCTAAAGAGTGGCTTGTATTTTAAAATTGACAAAAAAAAAATACAATTTTTTACTTTTGATTTTCTGTAACTTTATTTTTGACCGATCGATCTGGTTAAAAATTCGCATGGTGAAGTTTTAGCGACGAAGATCTTAGTTTTAACATCGAACAAATTGGCCATTTCAGCCCTTGAAAGGACTTTGACTAAACTTCTACTGATCAATTATTTTGTGCGTGTGACCGAGAACATGACCTTCGAATCTTAGGACGCGTTTATTGTAACGACTTGTTGCTTTGCCGAGCCGAGCTGAAAGCAGCTGGTAGTTGGTATAGTGAGCGCTTACCGTCGCTGACTTGTTGCAGATGGTTTTTGACTACATTGTGTTGTTTGTATACATTATGTTTCCTTTTTGTTTATTTTTACAATTGACGCGTCAAATAAGTCAAGTGATTTCGTGTGTGTTTTCCGCTTTCCTCAAAACAGCGGACAACAAGTGAAGAGACAAAAATGCAAAAAAACTATGCTGAAACGCACTTTAAGCCACTGTAAGTTGCTTTAAGACGCTGACTTGTTCTAGCTGGTTTTTGACTATTTTGAGTTTGTTTGTACATATAACGTGTTTTTTTTTTTTAATTAAAGCATCAAATAAGTCACGTGATCTCGTGTGTGCTTCTTGCTTTCCTCAAACCAGCGGACAAGTCAAGAGACGAAAATGCGAAAAACTATGCTGAAACGCACTTTAAGCCACTGTAAGTCGCTTTAAGTCACTACCTGTCACAGCTTGTTTCGACCTTTTGCAGTTGTTTTGTACTGTTTTTAGTGGCTTTATCGCTTCGTTTTTATTTAGAATTGTTTTTTAAACAGAACAGAAAAAATAACAACATAAAAATAGTGGGGAAAAAGTCAATCGGCTGAATAAGCGACTTATTAAAAGGCTTATTAAATGCAAGTGGATGAACAAATAAAAATTAGCGATAAATAGCTTTTGTTTTATTCTTAATTTGTAGTGGAAAAATCAATCATTGGACATAAATCATTTATGTGTTAGTAAATATTTGTTTGCATGCATTGCACACACTCGTTCATGGCTTCATTGACCAACATCTAATTATTTTGATATTTTACATTCACATAAAATAGAACATTGATATCAAATTATGGATTTTTCTACTACAAATTTAGAATAAAACAAAAGCATTTGCATTTGATACCACGAAAAAGCGAAGAAAAGGCGCAACAGCAAAAATAAAAAAAATGTGTATGTATTTTATTGGAGTTTTCCTTGTTGCTCTACCTTTTTTTATATTATTTAATGAAAATAATAAGTAAGCATCGTGTAAAATAAAACTTAACACATGCAAATCGTGCGAGCTAGCGAGAAAGCAAAAATCGGCACTCTGAATACCAGCGCACAAGTCGCTTTAAGCTGCTTGTTCGGCTGGTACTATACGCACTTTGAGCTTTTTTCATATGATTGCATATGCTGCCTTTTTCAGCTTTCCCTCTCGGATCGGTTCAGCAAAAAATTACAAAAAAATCAAAATAAGGAATAAAACACATTTCACAAGGAAAAAAACGGAGTTTTTTGTCCTTCAATTCATAATCTATGTAAAAACTTAATTTCATAAATTCAGCCCAACCATTCATTATTCATGTGTTACTTTTTCGACAAAAGTACTTCATTTCGTTTTCGTAATATAGGGCACGCCTTTGGAAAAAATACTATAGGGGTATTCACACTGACTTGGGTAGTAGGGTATGGGTAGATTGAGTACTTTTGGTTATTGCGAGCACCCTAAATTGCAATTGAGTACTTTGTAGAATAGTTTTGGGCAGTGCTGGAGGTTTGTTTGATCTCCTTGGTTTATGTAGATAAGCGACAGCTGGAAAAGGGCTGCCACCATTTTTTGTCATTTTATGCGCGAAAAATTTAGGCCATTATTTAGGCGTAAAAAAGTTATTCTATATACGAGTAATTTTTAAAGTGAACTTCGTAGCATCTTATCACTAGTAATCCAGGGTAAGATGTTGTCCTGTCACATACCGGCTTAAAATACCGGCCACATAAGAATTTTCATGCCAATCGGAAAAAACATTTAAATTTTTTGTGTATCTGAACTGGCATAACTGTAGTGCGACTACGCCGATTTTTAGTTCAGTTTCATTATAAAAACATGCACAACTCAGGAATTATAATTTCTGAAAAGTAGGCGTAGTTATAATACAACCACGCCCATTTTTTGTTGAATTATCGACAGTAGCCATACGAACTAAATTACAAAATTTTAGTCCAATACAACCGAATTCGTCTGAAATATAGGTTTTTTATTAACTTGTGGGCGGAAATAGGGGGTATGGCAATATTTTTTGTGTATTATTCGAGATATTAGCCTTGACAACAAATATTGTAAATTTGATGCCCTTAGATCATTTATTTCCTATTTTTATAAAGGTGGTGGTAACACATGGAAAAAGTACTCAATTTGGAAAGAAAACAATCTGCCAAACAAGTCAGGGGGTCAGCTAGAGTAGATTGGTAGATGGGTACTTGAGTAGAATGGTACTTTAAAAAACAAAATTAACGACATTTCCCAATCTACCCAACTACCCAAGTCAGTGTGAATACCCCTTATGTCAATGCGAATACCCTCAATACTTTTAGTGTAAAATAAGCAGATATGAATCAATTAAAAAATTTGTTTGCAATTTTTCTTATTAACATATTTGAGATTGAAATTAATTACACTTATTTTGCTATTTTCTGTCTTTCAGATTGGAGCTTATGTTGCGTCCATGATAGTGATATTGGTGCAATTTTCTTTAGCTGAATTTGCAGATAGAGGATATCTAAGCAGAAAAAATATACCTACTTAAATGATATCAAGTACACACATACTTTATTTAAACTTTTCATATTAAAACAACAAATTAATGAGCTTTTAACAAAGAAAAATGTATTAAATAAAAAAAATCAAGGTATTCACGATGTTAAAACAAAATTTCTTTAACCTTTAATCTGTACCATGGGGCGCTCAGAAAACCTTTAAACCAGCGTAATTTGCAGACAGAGGATATCTAAGCAGAACAAATATACCTACTTAAATGATATCAAGTACACACATACTTTTTTTTTACTTTTCATATTAAAACAACAAATTAATGAGCTTTTAACAAATAAAAATGTATTAAACAAAATAAATCAAGGTATTCACTATGTTAAAAAGATTGTGTAGCCTTTGATCTGTACCATGGGGCGCTCAGAAAACCTTTAAGTGCAAATAAAAGTACAAAAAAATTTTACAAACTTATAAAGACCAATACCAATCGAAAGAATGATCCTCCACCTACACACTAGTGAATTCTTCATATTGATATGAGAATGTGCATTTATGCAATGCATAAGTGTGTTTTATTTTGAATTAGTGCTAAGTTCAATTGCGAAAACTGCGCAACTCTGTGGATTTTCTTAAAAATAGTATAGTTGCGCATTTTTGGTTAATAAGCTTCGGACCAACTCAAAATAAAACACACTACCCAATCAGCCACACAAACTTAGAATAAGCTCTAAACAACCCAATCAGAAATTTAGAAATAGTGATTGGATTAAGCTTACATACAATGCAAAAACCAATCCTTTTCCAAGAACGCTTGTAAGACACTTGCGTAGGTAATAAATTACAAGTTGCTTTGTAGAATTATAGCGTAAAAAATAAAAAGTAAGTGCTGTACAATAATACTTGGAAAGACTTGCTTTAAGTAAGTGTTTTCCAATCATACTTGCAAAATGTTAGCCAAGGTAATAATTTTGCAACTGTTCAAATTTGCGATTAATGTTAACTGTTGGCCTGTGTAGTCTTGTGGAGAGTGCGCTAGACTATCAACCCGACCACGACCGAGTCCGGGTTCGAGTCCGGGTTCGGTCGTGGTTCTTTTCACTTTCTTTGCTCTTTACTACATTTAAGAATTATGGAAAATATTGAATTTAAAGGACAAGAACCACAACTGAGGGCTGAAAATGCAACCAAACAAGTTTTCTTGAAGGCAAGTCCGAGTTTGATAGTGAGAAATGAGGACGGGTACAGCTTTTCGTACCGGCAAATTTTCTTTTTTATTCTTATTTGTCAATTTAAGATGGCTGCGCATTGTTTGGTATAAATATTTATACATAAAAGATGCGTATTGAAATACTAATTTCCAATTGTTAAGAAACACTTGGAAAATTCTTATTCAAATACTAATTTCCAATTGTAAAGAAACACTTGGAAAAGCTTATTCAAATACTAATTTCCAATTGTAAAGAAACACTTGGATCAAGCTTATAGCAAGGAATATTTTTCCAAGGTACCGTTTTCGTTTATTCTACAATTACTTGTAAGCATTTTCCAATAGTAATCTAAAGCTTTTTCAAAGCTTGATGCTTACGGTTCTAAGCTTGTTTAAAGCTTATTCCAAGCTTGTTTGGCTGATTGGGAAGCTTAAAACCGTAAGCATCAAGCTTGGAAAAAGCTTACGATTACTGTTGGAAAATGCTTAAAAGTATTTGTAGAAAAAACGAAAACGATCTCTTGGAAAAATCTTCCTTACTATTGGAAAAATATTAAAGAGCAAGGAAAGTGAAAAGAAACACGACCGAACCCGGACACGAACCGGGGACGTCTGGGTTGATAGTCTAGCGCACTCTCCACAAAACTAAACAGGCCAACAGTTAACAGCAATCGCAAATTTGAACAGTTGCAAAATTATTACCTTGGCTAACATTTTGCAAGTATAATTGGAAAGCCGTTACTTAAAGCAATTCTTTCCAAGTATTATTGTACAACACTCACTTTTTGTTTTTTACGCGATAATTCTACAAAGCAACTTGGAAATTTATTACCTACGCAAGTGTTTTACAAGCGTGCTTGGAAAAGGCTTGGTTTTTGCATTATATGTAAGCTTAATCCAATCACTATTTCTAAATGGCTGATTGGGTAGTCTAGTGTTTATTCTTAACGAAGAAAATAAGGCGACGATTAATTAACAACTGCGATGGTCGAATGGATAAGACCATGCACTTACACTCACGCGGCCGAGGTTCAAGTCTGCGGATAAGGCTGATTGCTTTTGCATAAAATTTTGCTAAGTTATTATGTATAAACTGGAATAGCATTCTCCATACAACAACGGACATATATACATATATGTATGTCTCTTGCATCAATTAGTAAAATGACAATTAATCTAGGCATCACATCTAGAGCACATTTCTCTTTTCATTAGACATTTACTGTTCTCCATCTGAGTGCAGTTGAGTTGCAACCGAACACTGAACAACAAGTCAAACTTTAACAATAAAAAAAAATGGAATTAAATATGCGTGATATCGGCAACTATCACCGGTGCATGGTTGTGATGGGCCTCATACCGTGTTCAACAAAAAAATTACAGCAAACGGTACAAAAGGTCTACTGCGTGGTATTAGTGCTCAGTACTGTTGGAGTCTCAACCTATGGTATTCATGATGTACGTAATTCGATGGACTACAAAAACGATTTAGTGATATCTTTTTCGGTGATGACGATATGCTTTATCTCCGATATAATTACGTTGGTGGTGATCTTACTCGAGATGATAATAATGTATGATCAACACATCGATTTTATTAACAAATCCCAGCAGATCTACATGAAATATCATCATAAGACTGGCCACAAAATAAGTAGCAGTGCTTGTGGAGCATGGATGCGTCGAAAATACTATTGCCTAGGTTCCGTGCTGGGTTGCAGCCTTCTAATTTATTTTCTTATAGCTACTTTCAAGGTTTTGCACCACGGATATTGCAAGTATTCAGCATTGCTAACCGTTTGTATACGTTCCCGTTTTCTGCAAATGTCACTCTATGTCGATATTATGCACAACTGTTTACATTTGCTGAACAAGCAACTGCAAGAAATTGTGACCATAAAACTGAATAAATCTCTCATGCTCTTGCATATCGATTGCTCCGATGCCGAAAGTCTACAACGTTTACTGATCCTCAAGGAAATTTACACGGATATTGCCCAAAGTGTTGAGCTATACAATCAGATGTTTGGTTGCTCTATCGCAAATATTGTTGTTTGCTGCTATCTTAACATAACGGTGCATCTATATTGGGTCTTTATGGCCTTGGATGGCTTTTATCCACACCAAGTTTTATATTCGGCCATTAGTGTGCTGATACCACTTGCGACGATAATTACTGCTTTTACCAACAATTGCGAGCAACTGCAAAGAAGCGTAAGTTTTTCAATATACATACATATCGTCGTCCGGGGATTCATGTGCTCCATACGCCATTTTAACAATTTTGAGTCATTGCTATGGTAAATGGAGTCAGAGATCACCAGCAATTAATGTTTCAAGGGATATAGAGCAAAATGAACACAAAATATCTGTTTCCTGGAAGAGATATTATAAGAGAGCAAAAAACCGATCGCAGATTTGAAAAATTTTGTATCAAAAACCATTTACGTTATTATATTTTTTGCAATTATTAAAACCCCCACCCTCCCCCTCGCCAGCAAGAGTAAGCAAAGCTCTTACCCCAAGCATAGACAAGTAGGGTTGCCATATGTGCTCAAATCAAGATCAACTAAATTTTGTAGAAAATTCGAAAAAGTAAAGAAATAAATACTGCTGACGTAATCACCATCCAGACCCTCCCCCCAACCACCTTGTCACCAAAAATAAGCAAAGCAAAAAACTCGCCCCCTGTAGTGCTTAAGTTATTCTTGAATGGCCCCTATGGAGCACATGAATCCCCAGATGACGATATGATAAAGTGTAAAATTCAAAAGAAGTGTATTTTAAATATTTTTTAATTTTGAAGAATTTCAAAACTATGTCGCTGCTGAAACAGTTGATGGGTACTACTACTAACCCAGCATATAAAGCCGTGGCATACGAATTCGCTCTTCAGATCTACAACAAACCTCTACATGTTTCGGCTAAAGGATTTTTTCAAGTGCACCTGGGAACTCTAATGGCGGTAGTTATATTTAAAAAATAAATTTTTAGTTAATATATCTTTTATTTTTTTAAGTGAAAACTTCTTGAGGCGCATTGAGCGATTTTTATTAAAAGGGTAAATCTTTGGTTTGCGTCTTTATTGCAGCGAATAGCTTTTGTCATCAAGACGCAGAGTAGCATTCGTCATCAATACAGACAGCGAGTTGCTTTCGTAAATAAGCTTGACACTTATTATTACAGAACTTCCACAACGTAGATTGATTGTATAATTAATTCAGTGCTTCTAAAATTTTCACATTCAAAGGTCCAATGTAAACGTAGTATAACAGCCTTATTCTGGCAACTTGACAATAGTCAACCAGTATTTTTTATTTTTCTATGTGTTTGTTGTAATTGTTTTATTTCAAAACAAAATTTAAAGCTCAAAAATAATAAATTTTGATAAAAATTGTCAACTGCTTTTGAGATAGTGACAATTTCATTACAAAAATTTAGCTTTTTGAGCTTCAAATTTTGTGTTGAAATAAAAAAATTACAACAAACACATATAAATATTAAAGTACTGGTTGACTATTATCAAGTTGCCAGAATAGGGCTGTAAATCATATCAATATTTATATTCAATTCATTCTATACTTATTTGGTTCACTTTTTTCGAATCAATCACATATGAGTACTACTTTGGAAACTACTTATACTTATTCATACTCATTTTTGAGTAGGTGGCTCATGATTCAAAAATGTGATTCACTTTTTTGTCATTTGCCATTGTACTCATTTTTGTGCAATATAAGGAAATTTTACTTATTTATAAATGTCACTTTATATAGGGGAGGTAGACGTGGTTTTCATTCGATTTCTACAAATTTCATACTCAAAGTGCATATTATGCTCTAAATTTGGAGTCATTAGATTAAATTTAACTTTAATTAACTTTGAGGAATTTAAAAAATAAACATGTATTTGAGTTTCAATTATTAATTAACAAAACTTAATATTGGTGGTGGCCGTAGCCTATCATGGTAGAGTGCATGATCTGTAAGCTAAAGAGCCGCGGTTCAAGCCCCAGCTCAGATAGAATTTTTTCAAAAGGATTAATATTTTTGTACGGCCGCCACCTCTCTGCAGACAATGGCAAGCCTCAGAGAGTAACAACTGCCATGTAAAGTTTCTTGAGAACATAGCCGTTCGGTGTCGGCATAAAACTCGAAGTTCTCGAACCAGTTTCCGATCATTTATTGTCAATCAAAGTCCTTTCAACGGCTGAAATGACCAATTTATTATTATTATTAATCTTAATTTATATAAATTTAATTTATATAATTTTGTCCCAAACTTGCGGTATTTTTTGAGTATTTGAAATTTCCGTATTTTGGAGTTTTTTTTCTATAATTTTAGAGAAAATTTTATGGGATTTTTAATAGGAAATATTTCATTGGAAATAATATAAGAGTACTATGACTTGGGGAATTTTTTCATTTAATCATCACTAGCAATTTTTTTCATTTCCAAGCTTATAGTGCTTACATAAAAATAAGTTTTGTCCAATATATTTTGGTTAATCGCAAACAGAACTTTGATTCTGATTAGTTCAATGATTGGTCTACTTTTTAAAAATTACCTTTTTAATCTACTATTTGATTTGGTATTATTATATTTTTATAGGAATTTTAGCTTTTACTTTTTAATTGGATTTTTCTATTTCTTGTTTTATTCACGGTCATTATCTCTCTTTCAGCTTGGAACTTATATAGCATCCATGATGGTGATATTGGTGCAATTTTCATTAGCTGAATTTGCAGATAGAGAATTTCGAAGCAGAAAAAATTTCACAACTCTAGTGTAATCAAGTTTGCACACACCATAGATGTGATTGCTATGTATGAAATTAAATGAAATCGTGAATTAAATAAAATAAAAACAAATAAATTATTAAATAATATTAATGCTCATATCGAAAAGCATACCCTGGGGTTTGGCTAGTGATAGCCCCAAAAGATTAATAACTGGCACTATTCCATCAGGTGATTTTTCGAGTTGCCAACAATACATTTGAATCTGAGTCGGATAAGAATCGAAATAGAAGTGCAGCATAAGAGGCTAGAAATAATTTTAATTACAAGCTAAGCTCTATAGATTTAAAATAACCTTATCTTAACTAAACAAAATATATAAGAAGATACTTCAAAATTGGAAACTAGTTTGAGCTAGTTATGCGACGATCCCATTTTGATAAGTGGTTTTTAATTGTTTATTATTACGCTTAAAATCAACAGCTTTTAGCTTTTTCATGTTTATTTTTATATTTACTATTTTGAAAATCAATCGGTCAAGTCAGTGTGTTTTTCTTTGTCTGGTTGCTGAAGCGGTTAAAAGCGGTTTTTCTTATTACAAAGACACAATATAGCATATATTTACTTTTTCTGTCCGATTGCAATATAGTGCAAACAGCGCCTTAGAGATAACAAGCAATAAGTTTTAAATCTTATCAATGAAATATTTTAAAGCAACTAACTTGTCTACTTTACTTATAGGGAAGAGGCTAAACCTAATTATAATAAACCATTTTTAAATGGTTAAATAGAATTTAAACTTCTGAACTCAAAAAATTAAGTGTTAAGCCAATATGCTCTTAAAACTCTTTTCTTTTCAATAAATTTAAAAAAATCTAGTTGTAATAAGAACATAGCCTTTTTTATATAAATTTTATTAAATTTAATACATTTTAGAACACTCTAAGAATTAATTCGGAAGAGATATGAAGTATTTTCAAAATTTTCCTTGATTTTTTGTATGGTGACACCCAGAAGAGTGGCAAGCAGGGGGTAAGTATAGTCGAAAAAATATTGAGGGGTGAAAAAATAACAGCAGCTTATACATTTGACCCCTCTTCTGGTCAATTCAGAAGAGATATGAACGATTTCCAAAATTATTGGAATTATTGGAATTTCATTATTGGAATTAATGTGGCAAATTGAGGGGAAATATTTTTATGTTGGGGTAAAAAAATAATAGATGCGTGAAAGTGATGTACTTGATACTCTAGGCTTCAATTCGGGTGAGATGTGAACCAGAGAACTGCACAAGTTCACGCCTTTTCAAGTACTTGAATTCAAGTATGTATACAAACTTGAAAAAGCAAGCTTTAGCCATCTTGCAAAAATACCAAACAGATACAAGTCATATCCATGCTTGCTCGTTGGCTTGGCTTTTTTAGACTTAATTTGTCGGGCAAAAAGTTGAAAAGCTTGAAATGATCGGCAGAAGCTTGTAAGCTCGCAAGTATCCAATTAATTACCGGTGTGAAGTTAGCCCAAAATCTTCATCCCAAATTTTTTAACTCAGCCCAACTTTTGAATTCGCCGTAAAACTCGACCCAATCATTTTAATTCGTCGCAACGCATTAAAAGTGGCAAAAACTAGCTAAATTATTTTTATTAAAAGAAAATAATTAAGAAAATACGCAAAATAATGCAAAAATACAACCTTTATAGTAAAATTTGGGCTGAAGTGCAAAAAATAAAGATTTTTGTATGAAAGTTAGAATTTAAAATTTTTTTGAAACGAAAAAAAGTAAAGAAGGAGAAAAGGTTCCATTCTACATCTTTGTTCGAAAATGTATTTAAGGCCCTTATTATGAGTTGCTTTCGACGTTCGATCTTCGCTGGTTATCAAACAACGAGTATCGAAAGTTAAATTCTTATTATGAACAGTGCAACCCTATCGAAATGTTCGTTGCTCATCGAAATTTCAGTCGAATAGGATTTTGCTTTCGATGCGATGCGTGCTTAGCAATAATTGTTAAAAATTTAAGTATTTTATGATTATGTTTTCCTTTTTAAAGACAAAAAACTAATATTGAACTGTTTTTGTAATTTTTATGCAGGTCTAAGGTGGTGAGCAACAAATCACGTTAGAAAAACTGGTCGTATTGATGGAGGCAAACTTTGACTGCAAAGGATATTTGTTTCAAAGTTCAGGCGACAAAGACATGGGAAGAACTCACGCTGGAATTAAATTGCTTAGGACCACCAGTTAGAACAGCAAAGTGGCTTAAGATAAGCTAAAGAAAGCGTTGTTCAACCCTTTTCTACTTCTAGCCAGTTCCGTCAAGCTTTCATCCTTTTCTGACGAAGCGTCGAATATTATGGAAATTATTTTCGTCATAGTTATAACTTTTTTGTCTTATTTTTTGCAATCAACTTTCAAACCAATCGTATTTAGTTGAAATAAGACAACAATCACCTGATAGAAATATACTACCGTGAAGAAACAAAATGAACGAAATTCACAATAGCGCTACTCTTTGTCGAAAGCACGTTATAATACCAAATGCAAATTCGTTCGATCAGGCCATTCGACTACAGTCGAAGATCGAACGCAGCTCATAATAAGGGCCTAAATGTGGCACATTGACTGGCACTATGCTCAAGTCCCGCTCTATCGTCCTTGGTACCTAAATTTGGGCTGAAGTGCAAGAAATTGTGTTTTTTGTATGAAAGTAAGAATTCCACACCCCAAAACTAGTCCCAAACTGATTATTTTACTTCAATACCATTTTACGGTATGAAGGACGAAAGATAGCAATTCAGGAATTAAGGACTAATATATTCAGTTTACTATCAGCTATCATATATCTTAAATCCAGAATGGAACTTTCTGTTTTGGAGCAAGGTTTGGGGTGTGGAATTCTTACTTTCATAAAAAAATCACGATTTTTTGCTTTTCATCTAAAAATTTAGGAACCAAGGACGATAGAAAGGAACATGAGCATAGTGCCATTAGATTAAACACATAAAGATACATTTTTTAATAAAAATGTAGAGTGGAACCTTTTCACCTTTTATGTTTTTTTAAATAAATTTTTTTTTAACTGATTATTTTACTTCAATACCATTTTACGGTATGAAGGACGATAGACAGCAATTTTTGGATTAAGGCCTAATATAATCAGTTTGCTATCTGCTATGACATATCAAAAATTCAGAATGGAACCTTTTAGTTTGGGGCAAGTTTTGGGGTGTGCAATTCTTACTTTTATACAAAAATCAGGAATTTTTGCACTTAAGCCGAAATTAAGGTACCAAGGACGATAGAGCGGGCGGGACTTGAGCATAGTGCCATTCGATTTGGCACATCAAAATACATTTCTGCCTAAAAATGCAGAATGGAACCTTTTAATTTTCCATAACTTTTTCGTTTTTAGAAAAAATACATTTTTTTTCCTTTACTAAGTTTTTTAGTTCGAAGCTGTATATATCAAGGACGATTGATAGAAATTTATAGAAGAGGTGACAAATTTATCAAATAGATATACATTTATGCTTAAAAATGTATGTTTAGCTCAATTTTGTAACAGCGGCGAATTCAATCTTTTTATAAGTTTTGCGCCGAATTAGGCAAAAACTTGGGCTGAAGATTTTGGGCTATCTTCAAAGAAGTAATTAATTGAATTTAAAGAAAGTATCGAAAAAATTCAATGAGCTTGTGCAGAGAAAGCTTAAGCGTAATAGGACTTTTAAGGGTTCTATGGTTGTATGGTGTAGCTGATTTCGGAATTGATGTCAAAATTAAAATTCAATATGGCGGATAGAGCTGCCACCTAGTTTTTTTTTTATTTTTGCGATTTCTTGTCATTTTGAAATTCTGACAACGGATTCTATTTCAAATTTAATGTCACAGTTTCAAAATTTAAGATGGAGGTAAGGGTTGCCAACTTAATTTTTACTACAGTATTGCCACCTAGTATAATGTATTTTTAAGAGTTTTAAACATCATTTAACAATGTTGGGGGGTCGCTTATTTCGAATCTGAACTCAGAATTTTAAAATTCAATATGTTGGCTAGGGTTGCCAACTAGTTTCAATATTATAAAATTTTTTATAATAGAGCTGCCACAGAATAATATGTATTTTTAAGAGTTTTAAACATAATTTAACAGCATTAAGGGGTCGCTTATTTCTAGTGTCCGACCGAAACTGGAATTTTGGCCGAAACTATTTTATAATATTCGGCCGAAACCGAAACTGATTATTATTATGAAAATTTAAGTTTTTACAAATGATTTTTTTTTATTAAAAGGAAGCAAAAGTACTACTAGAACAAAAAAGCATTATTTGAATATTGAAGTTTATAATAATTAATTGTAATTTACTATAATAATATATGAGATAATTTTTTATATAATTTTTTATTACACACTGAAAATAGTATGCACCTACAATGTACATTTTTTTAGAACTACAAAACAAAGCATTTCTGGTTTTTTAAAGGTTTAGTGTTAAAAAAATAGAAATATGTATTTCGTTTTCTTTTTTTTTTTATTCCACACACACAGAATTTGTTTGGAAGTTTAATTATTAATTTTTGGCTTCAGTACCTATATAACTTTAATGGTAATTGCAATAGAGATGATAAAATCGAAATTATTGGTATACTTCAAGAATAGTGACAACTCTTTTTTAAAATTTTTTTGTTGGATTATACGGATTTTAACCTCCTAAATCGAAATCCGAATTTCAGGCCGCTGGCAATTGGTGAAGAAGTTATAGGCCTCCAAAGATGCAAAAATGGCCTAAAAATCATTCTGTTTAGTGTTCCGCAGTATGGGTAACAAAGGAAAGGCAATGCGAGTACCTATTCAACGAGGTATCAAACATGAAAATCTTTTCATAACTTTTTAAGATATACCTATTATTATATTTACAATTTGTCTGGAAAACTAGTGGTTTCCCTTTTACGAAAGCACTACACTAAACATGTTTATAACTTTAAAAGTTATTCATGGATTTTCATATTTGAATAGGTACCTTGCTGAATAGCTACTTAAATTTCCTCTCTTATGATATCCATAAAGTGTAGTTTTGTTGAGAAACTTAAAAAAGTAGCAAGATTTGTAGGCCATTTTTTCCATATTTGGAGGCGTATAACTTCTAAACCAATTGCGAGCAGCCTGCAAATTTTTCAGATTTGGAGTTAGGAGGCCAAAATCCATATAATCTGCAAAAAAAAATTAAAAATTAGAGTTGTCGCTATTCTTGAAATGTTCAGAAATTTTTACCAAAAGTTTTGGTTTCGGTTTCGGTTAGGTTAACACTAGGTAAAAAGGTGTGCTGAATCCGAATCCGTTATCAGAATTCCAAAATTATGTAATTTTTATATAATAGGGTTGTCTCCTATTAACCATATCGATTTTTAAAATTTTGACTGCCGATTCGAAATAAGTAGTGTCCGACCAAATATTCGGTTTCGGTTTCAGTTACGGCCAGTTTTAGCCCTTTTTGTCAGTTTCGGCTAGAAGGACAAGAAGAGCTGAAACTGGCCGTAACCGAAACCGAAACCGAATATTTTTTCGGACACTACTTATTTCGAATCTGCAGTCAAAATTTTAAAAATCGATATGGTTAATAGGAGACAACCCTATTATACAAAAATTTCATAATTTTGGAATTCTGACAACGGATTCGGATTCAGCACCCATTTTTACCTAGTGTTCGCGCCAGCACCGAATTCGTAAAAATAAAAAATAGGTGGCAACCCTTATCCACCTTGTTAAATTTTCAAATTCTGACTTCAGATTCGAAATCAGTGACCCCTTAACACTGTTGAATGATGTTTAATACTCTTAAAAATACACTTTACTAGGTGGCAATGCTGTGGCAAAAATTAAGGTGGCAACTCTAACCTCCATCTTAAATTTTAAAACTGTGACATTAGTTTCGAAATCAAATCCGTTGTCATAATTTCTAAATTACAAGAATTTGCAAAAATACAAAAAAAAATCTAGATGGCAACTCTGTCCGCCTTCTTGAATTTTAAATTTTGGCATCAGTTCCGAAATTAGCTACCCCCTAAAACTGTCAACCACGGAGTTCACAGAACCTTTAAAAGTCCTAATAGATACGCTTAAGCTTTCTCAACACAAGCTCATTTAAGTTTTTGGATACTTGCTTTAAATTGGATGGATACTTGCCTTCAATTTCAAGCTTTTCAAGCTTTTTGCCGAAGTCATCAAGTTCTCCTCTACTTGGGATTTCGTGCAGTTCGCTTATGAGCTAACATACTTGCAACTCGCAAACTGTCGTGGGCTTATGTATATTCAAGTTATACTTGATTGAAAATTATCAAGCTCAAGTAAGCTTGAACTTTTTTTTTAAGCAAATACTTGAAATAGACTTCAAGTAGGCTTGTGCAGTTCTCTGATGTCAATTATTTTCACCATTATATGCATGGTGACCCCAGAAATGCGACAGATGGAGGGTAGTCATTTCTAAAAGAAATGTCAAGGTGAAAAAACAATAACACCAGCTTATACTTTTGACCCCTCTAGGAATAACTTCAGGAGAGATATGAACTAATTTCAAAATTGTTCTTGTTTTTTTTTATGGTGAACCCCAGAAATGTGGAAAATATGTAGTTGGTATGTTCAGAAAAATACTGGAGGTAAAAAAACAATACATTGCACTCCTCTGTAGGTAAATTCAGGGGAGAAATTAACTATTTTCTTCATTTTGTTGTATTGCAAGCAACAACTACACTTCTAACCAATCGTATGGTAATCTTTCGAAATCCTTCCAACATCTACCATATCCAAACATTCATTGTTATTTCGAAAGCACTAGCGGCCGTACATAAAGGACAGAGTTGTAAAAAGTTGCATTCATCCAATAAAAAACTGACACTGAATGTCAAAGAAATGATTTAACTTAATTTTTCATTAATTTTTTAATTTTTAATTTTTTTTTTAATGTTTCTTTTATTTTAATTAATTAAATAATTAAAAAATATTCAATACTTTAAAATGAAAAGAAAAAAAAAGAATTAATCATTTAAATCATTCGATCATTTTTTGAATTCATGACTTATAGTTTTGAGATCAGCAATCATTTTGAAGTCATGTCTTTGATATCAACTTGTAAAAATTTCGGTTGAAGTCTTTTGATTCATTCACAATGAATGAAGTCGTGCTATTTGAGTCATTGATTGCATTTAATTGTAACAATTTTGAAGTCATTAGAAATCCGTTGAATTCATGTTTTAAATCACTGATAACCTGAAGGCCATTGAAGTCTTTTATTTGCATTCAAAAAATTTTTAAGTCATTTTGTATACAGATTAAAGTTTTGCTTAATCAAGCAAAATCAGGCCTTGAGAAGGAAAATCTAGATTTTTGTTTTTTTGCGAAATTTTCTAAATTTTTTTCACTAAAACGATAAATAAATATAAAGTTACTTATACTTAGGTCTTTAGGTCTTAGGTATTTTAATTAATAAAAATCCTCTAGATCACTAGATCATCTGAAATAAAAAAGGTATCATTGGTTACTGACATAATGCTCCATGTGGACGAAGGGATTTGAAAAAATTTTGATTTTTCGAAAAATGGTGGATGTTGAAATTCAAAATTTTTGAGTGAAATTCGACCAAAATTTCACTCATATTTTCGGCCATAAATAAAAAAAAACACCCCAAAAAATCCTTCATTTGTCTGGTGGACAATTATGTATAGAATAAGTGAGAAAAATTTCAAGCTGATCGGTAAAGCCGTTCTAAAGTTACAGTGATCAGCGACTTCGAAAGCATGGTTTTTAGAAAAACACGTTCAATGTTTTGACTACGATATGCAGATAAAAGAACACCTATTAAAAGTTATTTATCTACATAAACAATAATCCGATTAGTTTGACATTTTTAGAGAATACTTTTAAAATACTCTATTTTTGCAAAATTCTAACTAAGGAATAAGATTAAATTAATTTTGATAGATTGTAATCATTTGACTTTAAGGACTTCAAATTGACTTCAAAGGCTTAAACAAAGTCTTAAGGTGATTGAAAGCTTTTCAAACGAATTAAGGAATGCAATCAATTTAGTTTTGCAGTGCAAACTTTAATTTCAATATAATCATCAATGACTTCAATTTTGTAAATTCAGGATTTTTTGTGTTGAAGTCATTGCAATCAAAAATGATTGAAAGATTGAAATTATAACCTAAAATCATTGGCTATACTGATTGCAATACAAAATTATTGCAATATTTCACAACTTTGGTATATGCACAACAATCATCACGATCAATTGAGCGAATCTTGCACTTAATCGTTTCGTCTATGTATTAATGATAGTTGTTATCTCTGCTATCATGTGTATATATCACGTATAGACTCCAAAACCGCCTCTTTAGGAAAAAAAGCGCTTCGAAACCACTTCCAAAGCACTTTACTAAACCACAATAGCGCTTTGTTCTCGCTTTAAATTGCGATTTTTTAACATTATCATGTCATTGCAAAGAAGACATTTGTTCTCGCTGTTAAAAGCGATTCAAAAAAGCACTTTGCTCTTGCTTCGAAAAGAGCGCTTTCTTTGCTAGCGCCTATATACGCAACTTCAGTTTTGATGGAGTATATTCTTGCCCGAACTAATCTTTTACATTTACGTTTTGAATATCCAAACCACTTGCCACTCATTCTATTAACTTTTTTTACATTTTACATTTTAACAGTTTACAAACGATTTAACCTTATATTTTTCATTATTTTGCTGCAACACTTTTTCAAGAATTAAATTTTTTGTGTATACTAGTGCTGAGTAATGATTAGAAAAGTACACGTGATGTTAGTGCTGAGAGTACGAGTAGTCAGCAGAGTAAATAACGAAAAAGAACGAAAAATCTCGAAAAGAAACAACTTTTTTTAAGCTCAGTTTGAAGCGAGAGAAAAGCACTTTTCAAAAGCACTATGCTAAGGCAGAGTGAAGCTCTTTTTACTTGCTTTCCAACAAAACACTTTAAAATGTTCAATAGGGCCAAAACTTATCCTTATAAAATTTTCTGGTAAACTTATGCTACATCTTGAAAATATTCCTGTGAAGTTTGGTGTCGATTGGACAAGGGGCCGTTGTACCTCCCATACAAGCCAATTTTCCGCTATGGCCCAAAAACCAAAAAAAAAGCTTGAAAACAGACGAGTTTGATCGTAAAAAAATAAAATTTAGAAATTTTGTTCAAGGCGTGGTAGTTTTATATCCACACCCACTTTTTCAAAATCATGCTAGTTCCGGATTTGTACGTTTTTGTACTGAAACTTGGTATGTAGGTGCTCCTAGTAGCGATCACTATACATATAAATGTTGCCACTCCCACTTTTACAGCCCACAAATCAGTACAAATTCTATGCATAAGACGTATTTACCATAGAATTCTAAAATATGGCAATTTCGTTCATACGGTTACTAAGCACTTACCAAGGACGGTTTTTGTACTTTAAAAGGGGCGTGGAACCTCCCATGCAACCCAAATTTGCGATATCGAATAGCTTTGGAGTTAAAGGTCTCACAGCCTCGGAATTCAGTATTCGAAATTAATTTACAAATGCAGTTTCAATGATAACATTTTATGGATGGTGGTTAAGGGGGCGAGGCACCTCCAATACTTCCCAAATTTTCGATATCGAATGGCTAGGAGTCGGAAAGGATCGGAAATCGGTATTCGACCTCAATTTACACATGGAGTTCTACTGATAACATTTTATGGGCGTTGAACAAGCAGGCGTGGCACCTCACATACAATCACAAATTGCGATGTCGAATAGGTATCAATAGTTATAGGTCGGACAGCCTCGGAATTCAGTGTTCGAACAACCAACCTCCCATCCAACCCAAATTTGCTTTATCAAATAACCTTGGAGATAAAGGTCGCACAGCCTCGAATTTTAGTATTTGACCCCAATTTACACATGCAGTTTCAATAATTACATTTTATGGATGTTGTTCAAGGGGGCGTGGCACCTCCAATACGTCCCAAATTTTCAATATGGAATGTCTAGGAGTGATAGGTCGGAAGGAATCGGAATTTGCTATTCGACCTCAATTTACTCATAGAGTTCTACTGATAACATTTTATGGGCGTTGTACAAGCAGGCGTGGCACCTCCCATACTACCAAAAATTGCGATATTGAATAGGTATCGATAGTAATAGGTCGGACAGCTTCGGAATTCAGTATTCGAACTCAATTTACAAATTCAGTTTTACCGATAACATTTTATTTGTGTTGAACAAAGGGGCGTGGCACCTCCCAGCCAACCCAAACTTGCCTTATCGGATGGCTTTGGAGTTATAGGTCGCACAGCCTCGAATTTTAGTATTCGACCTCAATTTACGCATGCAATTTCAATGATAACATTTTATGGATGTTAGTCAAGGGGGCGTGGCAGCTCCAATACGTCCCAAATTTTCGATATCGAATGTCTAGGAGTTATAGGTCGGAAAGGATTGGAATTCGGTATTCGACCCCAACTGCATTTTCTATGATAACATTTTATGGATGTTGGTCAAGGGGGTGTGGCACCTCCAATACGTCCCAAATTTTCGACATCGAATGGCTGGGAGTTATAGGTCGCAAAGAATTTAAACTCGGTATTCGACCTCAATTTACATATGGAGTTCTACTGATAACCTTTTATAGGCGTTGAACAAGCAGGCGTGGCACCTCCCATACAATCAAAAATTGCGATATCGAAAAGGTATCGATAGTTATAGGTCGGACAGCCTCGAAATTCAGTATTCGAACTCAATTTACAAATTCTGATAACACATAGAATTTTAGTATTCGACCTCAGTTTACGCATGCAATTTCAATGATAACATTTTATGGATGTTAGTCAAGGGTGCGTGGCAGCTCCAATACGTCCCAAATTTTCGATATCGAATGGCTAGGAGTTATAGGTCGGAAAGGATCGAAATTCGGTATTCGACCTCAATTAACACATGGAGTTCTACTGATAACATTTTATGAGCGGTGAACAAGCAGACGTGGCATCTCCCATACTATCAAAAATTGCGATATCGAATAGGTATGGATAGTTATAGGTCGGACAGCTTCGGAATTCAGTATTCTAGCTCAATTTACAAATTAAGTTTTGCCGATAACATTTTGTTTGTGTTAAACAAGGGGGCGTGGCACCTCCCATCCAACTCAAATTTGCGTTATCGGACAGCTTTGGAGTTATAGGTCGCACAGCCTCGAATTTCAGTATTCGACCTCAATTTACACATGCAGTTTCAATGATAAAATTTTATTGATGTTGGTCAAGTGGGCGTGGCACCTCCAATACGTCCCAAATTTTCGATATCGAATATAGGTCGGACAGGATCGGAATTTATAATTTTACCTCAATTTACACATGGAGTTCTACTGATAACATTTTATGGGCGTTGTACAAGAAGGAGTGGCACCTCCCATACAGCCCGAATTTGCGATATCGAGTAGCTTTGGAGTTATAAGTCGCACAGCCTCGGAATTCAGTATTCGGCCTCAATTTGCAAATGCAGTGATAACATTTTATGAACATTGGACAAGGGGCGTGGCAGAAATGCGCCGGGTTTTAGCTGCTACTTTATACAAAAGAGTGGGTTGGTCTCCATAAAAAAAAATGTTAAAAGTCTACAGGTAGTAGACTGGGCTTATCAGTCGAATATTACTTCCAAAGTGCAAAGGCTCTGAGAAGAAAATGTAGTTCTAGTTAAGCCCTTTTTATAGACTTTAACAATATATCACTTTTAAAGATCAGACATAAAATGCGTTATGGAGTTATGGAAAAAATATTATTTTGGCGGTTTTTCTGTTGGTCCAAAAAAGTATTTGGTTTTTGGAGTTGTTCCGAGGTTATCTTTAAAAAAGTGATAAAATTTATCTAGAATACAGGATTTGTTAGAGTTTCATCCAAGACTAGGACAATTTATCATTATATTTTGAGACGAATTTCTTTTCAAAATCTTGAACTAAAATTTAAACTTTTTTGGATTACATATAGGACAACACCAAAAAAAGATTCCTTTCTAATTTAAAGAAATATTTAAAGTTTTCTAGTCCAAAAAAATAAAAAATTTACTCTAACCATTTCATGATTTGAACACACGTCCTCTGATGTGCTGGTCCAACACCTTATCCACTCGTCTAACTAAGTTGTTAACAAGGTAAATACAGGTTAGTTCCCTTCAGAAATGTGGATTCGCGACCCAGCTAAATTAAACTAAAGTAGGGATTAAAAATAGTACTTTTTGGATTAAAAATTCCTTGAGGCCAAAGTTTGGATTAAAAAGTAGTCCCAAATTCGTAACCGTGCAAACTTCTTAATTAAAAGCAAACTTATTTTCTTTGTACATCGAAAGTTGCATGAAAAAACCAACTCTTTTAGAATTTGTAAAAATTTTTTAAATTTTTTGTTTTCATATTTATTATTGAAACTAAATATTGCACTAATTTTAATCGCGATCGAGATCATAAAGATCGAATAACGCATTAAAAATCATGTTTATTTACAACAAAAAGTTTTTAACATATATAAAAATAAAGTGAGCTCATACATCATAGATTACATCAGCGTTTACAATTATCTCATCGACAACTTCATCATTATCGTTTATAATTTCTAAATTCAACTCAATTGTATTGCCAATATGAATAGAATCTTCTTCGTCTTCATTTGAAATACTTTCTTTTGCAGTATTTTCTTTGGTAGTCTGTTGATCAGGTTCTTCCTCTTTTCCGTGCAGAACCTCTTCTGAACTTTTCCCCAAACTAATATTCGCAAACTCACTTTCCATTGGAGTTTGAATAAGATTTGGCTCCACCGAATTTGGTCTGCTATTTGCATGATCCGATATAGCTATGTCTAGTATATTTTCCAGGAACTCAGTCAATTTTTCATCTGTTGTCTTTATTACTAGTTCCTCCACCAAACCTGCAAACACTTCCCTTGTCTCGTTGGTGTTTTCTGGGGAAATTTTTTCCAACTTATTGCCTTTCTCTTGCACAGTTTCTTCAATATCTTGTGCATTTTTTTCTTTCACACATTCTGAGGACTCTGTCGTTTTTTCATCTTTAGTTCTTTTGTTACTTTTCTCCGTCGATATAGTTGTTGCATCGGATAGTGATTCTGGTTCAAAGTGTAATTTGGAAACTACTGCATTGAGCTTATTTTCGCTTTGTGAGCCATTTGTTCTCTCTTTTTTTGGTAGACTCTCCGCGTCAGTTGTAACTCTTGGATCTTCAAAACCTTCCGAAGTATTTGCTTGTTCATTTTTCTTTTTTCCACACTCTTCCGTTAAGACTCTTCTTTGAACAGCAGCTTCTTGGAGATCGAGTTCCAAATTTAGTTCATTTCCATCGGTGGTCTTGGTACTTTTTTCGTTTACTACATCTAGGTAGTCTGCTATCTCAACTTTCTGCGTTAATTTCAATGCAGCTTTTTCCTCTTTGCTTACTATTTGATCACCACAACTGGCAAATTCTTCTCTGTCAGTTGCTTTACTGAACCCTTTTTCGTCTCTTTCCTTCGGAATTCTTTCTTTTTGATCCTTGAGTTCAACTTTGCAGACATTTAAACTATCTTCATCTAATCTCTTGAAGTCTTTTGCATCTTTCACTTCAAAACTTGCATTATTTTCCTCTTCAGTGTCTAACTCGCATTCTTGAACTTCACCTTTGGTGGATTCTTCGCTTTTTTTGTTGTATTTTGTAACTTTTTGTTGTTCCAGAACATAAACATTTCCTTCTTGCTCGTCTTTTTCAAATGAAAAGCCTTTCTTCTTATCATTTACTCTGAAACTAGGGTCATCTTTATTATTTTCTTTTTGTTCCATTAACTCTATAGCGTCTTCTACTTCAAAACTGGAAAGGTCCTTTGTTGCAATGTCCATTTCACTTTCTTGTAGGAATTTTCCATCTATGTCGTTGCTATCTTTACATCGTTGTTGCCCAAAAATATTTACGTTTTCGTTTCTATAATCTTTTTCTCCCAACATTTCTTCTTCTTCTTCTTTTTCCTGTTCTTTAAGCTTGAAACTAGAAACATTTTGATCATCACCTTCTTCTTGCTTTAGTGTCGTCTCTTTTTCAGTGTTTTCAATTTCAAAACTGTGTTTATTTTTTTCGGCAACTAGTGTACTTTTTTCAAACTCTATTAACTCTTCGACCTTGTTTTCGATAAAAGTTTTAGATTCCTCTAGCTCATATTTTTTTGACTTCAACTCAGCATGTCTTTCGGCTAAGGTAAGATTTATCTCGATCACTTCGGTATCCTTTGTTGTACATTCCTTAATGTGGGCATATGTTTGCTTGGATTTATCTATATTTTGCTGAAAACTTCTCTCAGAAATATCCGAATCTTCAGACAGCTCATTGATAACAATGTCGTCTTCTTCTTCTTCTTGGCTGTCTTCATCTTCATCGATATTTGTTGTGAATGTTCCTTTACTGTACAAACATTTCATTCCAATCTCCTTATCCTGAACCTTCAAACTCTTATCCATTTGTTCCCCTGTCTTTTCTCGTTTCTCTCTTGCGAATTCTTTTTTAACTCCTTTCGACTCTGCGCTATTTTCTATATTGTATTCAAACATTTTGACCAGATTGCGTACCAGCTGTGTAGTCTCACGTTTTGCCTGAATTTTCATTTCCATATCAGCTTTTTCGTCATCTGTCATTTCAAACTTTTGCTTTTGATCACGCTCGTACTCTTTGGTGCGTTCAACCATTTTATTTAATAGCACATTCTCGGCATCTGTCAGCTCGTCGGTGCCACCACCTGCCACTGCTTCATCCGCTGCTTCGTTTTGGGCTCTCATTTTCTCCAACAGCTCATTCTCCTGTTGGGTGAAGCACTTCTCTGGCGTGCCCTGCTTTATGTAATGTCTCAACTCTTCGTAGCTTCTGGCACACTCCACTATATGGTTCTCATCAATGTCATCAAATTGCATACTCTTAAAGTCCAATGAATTGAAGAAATCCTCATCAATGTTGCCGAAGATGTTTGGTTCTGCTCTTGTTGGATCCATGGAGTAATATTCCTCACTTTCATCTTGATCTTGCTCAAGCTCGGACACCCGATTTCTCTCTAAGGCTTCCTGAACTAAACGCTCAGCGGGCAGGCGTAGTGTTGGCTTATAAGGCAGCGTCCATAAGCCACGCGTTTTTTGTGCATTCTCCTCATTATACGCTGCGAATCGTCTCACGCCCACTCCAGTTGTTTCACGATCATCATCAGATGACTGTGCCGTATCATAGTCATCATCGTTATCTTCGCTATCACTACTAAACGCTCTCTTAGGCAATTCTTCAATATCGCCCGTATCCTTTTTTACCACAACCAACTTGCCATCGACTACTTCTAGCGTATCTTCGTATTTGTCCTTTTGAGCATAGACGCGATTGACTAATTTTTGTACCTGTTTCGATTGACGCTCTTTCATTGCTTCGAGGCGAGCGTCAAGACTGTCTGAAGACTCGTTAAATTCTTGTAGATTGTTGCTTTGTAGTAGATTATTTAAGCTCACTGCCTTCTCCTCGTCCGTTGATGGCACTTTCTTGCGTACCTGCTCTTTTTCGCGATTCATTTCCTCACGATTTTGATGTGCTATCTCTTTGATCAACTTATTGAAGGAGGTCAGCACTTCACTTATCGTCTTAACTGGCTCTTCCGGTTTCTGCTTCTCCGTGTAGCTATACTCTTCATCGGATTCTATAATGCCAAATTCATAATTCTTAACCTTTTCGAATTCGATATTATCGATTATTTTTTCCAGAATTTCTTCGCAAAGCTTTTCTGTATCATCGCTTGATTTTTTGTCCAAATATTTTATTTCTCCTTCGATATCTTCTTGCAGCATTTGCTTATAGGTGCAGTTCAGGTTGTATAGCTGTTCGTTTTCGTTTTCAAGTTTTTGTAGCAGGTCCCTTAAGGATTTAGCTTCTAATTCATTGGCTAGATTTGCTTCTTGCCTGGCGCTTAAGATTTCTTCGAGGTGTTTGGGACCCTGGTATTTTTCCAGCTTATCAGAGGTGTAAGCTGAAATTTGGTTTTCGTTTTCGAATAAGCTCTCAGTTTTGTTGGGTTCTGTGTATTTTTCATCAGCTATAGTGGCTTCTTTCGGTTTTCCCAAGCTCTCTGTAGCTTCATCAACTTCCTTATTGACACCTATAATTTCTTTGGCTGGAACAGGCTTTTTATCTTCAATAGCTGCCTTTTTCTCTTGCCTCTCAGTATTTTCGTCTTCTGTTATATTTATTGCAACTATTTCCTCTACCATATTTTCCTTAATTTCGCCTATGTTTCGCTCTGCTACTTTCTCGTTAATATTTTTATCCACCTCTTCTTCATGTATGTTCTTATTCACTGTCTCTTTAGTCGACAAATTTTCTGGTTGATTCAAATCTTCCGTAGCTTCTGCCTCGCTAAAGCTCTCTGTATCTGCTGTACTGTTACTGAGTGAAATCGCCTCCGCAGATTTCTCTATATTGACCAATTTACTCTGTTCTTCATCATCATTATTTCTCACTATTGTTTCGCAAGATATTTCGCAGCATGACGTTTTCTTTTCACTTCTGAGCTCATTGCTCGAGAATTTCTTCTGGAAGACTTGCACTCGTGTTTCCTTCTTCAAAGTCTTCGAAATGGCAATTATATCTCTAATCAGCTCACCTTCGTCCAGCTGACTGCTCGCATTGCTATCATCAAGTGAGTTATCTGTATTTTCCTTAAATATTTCAGCTTCTCTCTCTTTCTCCAACTCTTCAAGTAGGATATCCATATTGCTTGCTAATTCTTTTAAATCTTTTTTCAATTTATTATTTACATCATGACACTCTTGCTCATATATTAACTGTTCAGCGGTTTTTGGCAAGTCTTTAGGTTCCGTTACTTCGTTTGCATTCTTTTCTCTGAGCAGTTGCATTCTAATCTCTTCACTGTCATCGATAGTTTTTATTTCTGGATCGTAATCGTCTGTTGCGTCTAGCGTTTCAATAGTGCCAATTGTTTCAATTTGAAGACGTACTCGTTTTGGTATTGTTGTTGTGTTGGGGGGGCGTGACAAATCATTCATGGTTATCGTACGAATAGCGTTAACAGCGTCCTTGTAGTCTTCCTTGGAATCATCGTCAGAATTTAAACAAGAATTGTCATTAGCTGCTTGCTCGCGATCTTGCTCAGGCTCTTTCTCTTGCTCTGACTCTTTCTCCTGATCTTGTTCTTTTACCCGTTGTTGCTCTTGCTCCATGTTTATTGGATTGCGTTCTTCAGCTTCATTCATCTCAATTTCTTCAATAAACTTGACTCTCTTTATGTTTTCTTTATAGGGCATTTTTACATCTGACATATCCTCACTTTTAACATTCTCTTCGCTATCATTCACAGCAACATCAAGTAGTTTTCTTGTTCTCTTGGGTGTATTATTTTGTATCTTCTCCTCTACATTTGAATTGCTAAGAATTTCCTTTAGTCCGGCAGCTTTTGTTTCAAACAAGGGATCATTACCGTTTGAATCGGTGGTGCTTACTACAGAGGTCGATGAACTAACATTCATTTCGGATGTTTCAGATGATTGAGACTTTGTTTCATCCAATTCATCCCAGAAACCCATTTCAAGACTAACATTTGCATCGGTTATAGCCTGACGCTGGTGCTTGGGCGTAGAGTCGGTTTCGGACTCTGAATCAGATGAGGTTAGTAAAGGTTTTTGAGCGTCGGGTCCTTTGTGAAGATTACGCATACGTATAGTAGCTAGGAAATAATGGATAGTTTGTGAGTCTTGGAAATTTTTTTTGAATTCAGAAAGCTTACCATTGACGCTATCGCGTATTTTTTTGCGGTCTTTTCGGTTCCAGCGTTCATTTTCTTTACGTTCCTCCGCATAACCACCACGTTTCCTTGAAATGAAGTGAGATAATTATTTTTTTAAATCGACAAAAATACCTTCTTCAGCGAACAGAAACTCACCAGGCCTCAGCACAGGCACGATCCTTCGGAAACACCGGACGACTATCGAGATAGGTGAGTTCTTTCTGTACGATAAAATTACGTTATGATTACAAGTAATTTGAAAGTTCAGTAGTTTAACAGCCATATTCTGGTGATTTACAATTGTAAATTTATTGACAACTGCAAAGATTTCTTACTCTAAAATGCAATCGAAAGCTTATGACTTGACAGAACTGTCAACACCAGAAAAAAACAACAAATAATTTTGCGAAACATTTTGGAAGTTTCTAACGCCATGGACCAAAGAAATGGTACATCAAAGACTAGCTTGTCAATGACTACAGTTGTCAATCACCAGAATAAGGCTATTAGGGCATGAAAAAAACCTTAACGAACCTTAATTTATGATCAATTTAATAGTTTTTAAAGAGCGCTATCTTAAGTCCATTTAATTCGTATATTGCTTTTCGATTCAATCACTAAAGCAATCCGTAACACGCCGAACAGAATGGTAACGTTGTGTTACACGTGCACAAAACATTATTTGCTTTGTTGTGGTTTTTACTCGCGATCGTAAAGCAAAACAGTAACAAATGTAAAGTTTCACCGATTGTTTTTGCTGCTGTCACGACTTTAAAATTTAAATGCTGCAAAACAGCATCAAAACAATTGGTAGACGCATACCACAATTTTTTAAGAAGCCGCACAGTGGTCTGAATATTCAAAAAGCTGGCCAAAAACTAAGGTGGCAAAAATAGGATTACAGGATAACAGGATGTTTGAAGTTAACGAAAACCAAAAAAAATGTAATGAAATTACTACAGTGGACTCCACGATGTAAGAAAAATCTCAAAAAACTAAGAACAAAATATGAAACCTGTTTTCTTAAATTGTGATTTTGTGACAAAGAGAAAGCAAAAAAAATCAGATATTTGTCAAAAAATTGCATGCATATTAGGGTGTCCAAAAAAATCGTGTTTGATGTCCGCGGCTTTTCTTCTTCCATTTGACCATAGAAGCACCCTCTGTGAAGCGCATCTCAATTGGTAAAGGTTTAGAGGCCGCGAATTCATTTTCTAATTTTCCCATACGATTTGTATGGGGAAAAATCAGTTTTGTTGGTAAATTGAATTGAGAGCCTTTATCTTTTAAGCAAAATGGTTTAAAAAAAGTGTTCCCTCAAATTTTGTCTGCTATGACATATCATAATTTCATTTTCATCTGATTATTATTTGGGGTTCAGGGAAATAACACCCAATGAAATAACGCCGGAAATAAAAAATTAAATAAAGCCCATAATATTTTCAGCATAAAAACACCCAAACAGAAAATGAAATAAATTTTATCGTAAAAAACACCATAAAAAACTTGATTTTCCCTTTTAAGTAACGGTGATGACAATATTTCGTACAAGGGCAAATTATTTTTATTATATATGCACCTTTCACAGAAAAACATTATGCCAAAAATGATCAAATATACAAAATGCAAAAAAAAAACTTTTATTAAAGTTTTAAATCAAATTTTACCCACTTCTACTGTGTAATTTTTTTCATATGTGCCTTTTACAGAAGGAATAATATGTAAAAGATGCGCATAAATGCCAATTTTGTGAAAAAATTAAACTTAATTTTATTGTAAGCAACTCTTCCATAACTTAAATTAAGAAAAATGATATTAACCCCAAATAAAATAAAATAACCAAAAAAATCAAACTGAAATAAACTCCAAATAAAATTTGATTGGGACTTATTTCATTAGGCTTTTTTTCATAATGAAATAAGAGCCAAACAAAAAAATGAAATATTTCTCAAAATTTATGAAGTAGCCCCCCAAAATGGGGAGTTATTTCATATGAAGTAATATCCAAAAATTTATGAACTTTTTTGGGATTTACATCATTTTTTATTTTGGGCTTATTTCAATTGGGGTCTATTTCGTGGTGCCAAATCCAACACAGGCTTCGCTGTCTGCAGAACTTCTGAATTGAATTTGAAATTGATCTAGCATTTTGATGGCAAATATAAAAATGAAATAAAGCTTAATTACAATGAAATATTTTCCAAAATTTTGGGCTTTATTTTATTATGAAATAACGCCAAAATTTGTATGGAAAATTTTTGGGCTTTATTTCGCTTATCATTTTTAACGACCAAATTGTATGGAACATTTTTGGGCTTTATTTCATTTTTTATTTTGGGCGTTATTTCCCTGAACCATTATTTGGTGGTCTGTAGCTCACTTCTTAGCGCTACCTATATAAATAAATACTTTTACTTAGAATTCTTTCATTAAAAATCAATACCGTATGTTTTAGAGTACTCCATTTTCATTATTGTTATTGGTCTTAAATTTTAGATTATGATAGTAGGAATGCACAATGAAGAAAAAATTCATAGGGTTGTTGTATGTTTTTGGATTAAAAATTACAACAAGTAGGTTTTTTGTATATATATTTTTATTTTTTAATCGTTTTGGGAAACCTCCAAATAATAATCAGATGAAAATTAAATTTGGATATGACATAACAGACCAAATTTGAGGGAACACTTTTTTTTAAACCATTTTGCTTAAAAGATAAAAGATGGCTCTAAATTCAATTTACCAGCAAAACTGATTTTTCCCCATACAAATCGTATGGGAAAATTAGAAAATGAATTCGCGACCTCTAAACCTTTACCATTTTAGATGCGCTTCACAGAGGATGTTTCTAAGGTTAACTGTCAAAATGAAAATATATATATTTTTGGGACACCCTAATGTACAGTGATGTGCAAAGAAATAGGGACGACACCTGTATTTTTATATTTAAAGCTACATGAATTGGCTGTGCGAACGAACGTCCAAAACCCTAACGCCCAAAAATAGAAAATGAACGATCGCCCAAAAAAATTTTTGGGGCGATAGTTCATTTCCCAAATTTTGGGTGATTGTTCATTATGAACGATTGCCCGAAATGTGTAAAATGAACTAACGCCCAAAAATTAAAATGAACGATTGCCCAAAATTGTATTTTGGGCGATTTTTCATTATGAACGATTGCCTAAAAGTTATCAGATGACAAATTAGGCTGTGTGAATGATCGCCCAACAACCTAATGCCCAAAATCGTTCATTTGAACAATCACACAAATTTTCAAAAATGTTAACTTTTCATAAACCTTGTTAAAATCAAATATGCCTAGAAATATGTACGCTTTGAAACTTTTTCTAAAATTTTTGTTAAAATCAAATATGCCTAGAAATATGTACGCTTTGAAACTTTTTCTAAAATAAAAATTTCAGTTCAATTTGTTCTTTCTGTCGCTTTAATTGAAAAACTTTTTGTTAAAAATGGAAAACATTGAGTATGAACTCATAAAAGGAAAAAGGTACAAAAGTGTTATTTTGTACGTAATAAAGGAAAAAGAACTTTACAAAATAAAAACAAAAACAACCAAAAAAAGTTATTACATTTGTTACCAACATAATTGTCCAGCAAAAGTTGAGTTGACTTCAGATGTCTTGTGTATTAAGCCACAAAAAGAGCAGTCTAGCAAGCAAAACCACCCCGATCAAGAAGAAATTTATAAAGAAATGAAGTCCATCGGAGATTTACGAAACGATTGCTTATCGGGGGCAGGAGTGCTCAACCAAGTCAATGCAGTCAGCGGAATTCGGACTGCATTTAAAAATGCAGTGCAGCAGAAAGTAGAGAAATTATTTAGACACATAATTTTTGTTTCCAAAAAATATTCTTGTAAAATAGTAATGAAAATGCAACGAAATACTTGAGCTATGACAAAATGAAGCGAGATTTGCAGAAAATTACTCACAAAGTTTTTGCTAAGTCACCAAAAACTCCACAAGAAGTGGTAGATGCTTTCCAAAAAGAGGACATTTGGAATAGATTCGGTGTTACCAACCACACCGATCCTCTACCATTTTATAAAGCTTGCATTCAGGAGGAAAATTTTGCTTATTGCATTTTTTCTTCTCAAAAGATTATAACTATTGTTAAGCAGTACATACCTCCATCACACCGGGAATTCCTGGCCGATGCAACATTTAAGATAGTTCCTCAAGGTTGCTTCAAGCAAGTTCTAATACTTTACGTAAATTATTTCAATAAAAAGGTACGGTACTTAACATTAAGAAACGCATAATTATTTGAGTTGCAAATTGCGTTCAATTCGTTTGTTTTACAGATTTTTCCTTTCTTGTTTGTTTTAATGACGAAAAAAACCACAAAGGCCTATCAACACTTATTCGAGTACATCGATAAAAATATATTCAAGTTGGAGCCAAATAGCTTCATAACTGATTATGAAGCAGCACTACAAACTGGCTTAAAATCAGTATATCCAAATATATATATCCAAGGCTGCTGTTTCCATTACTGTCAAGCATTGCGCCGGTGTTTATCAAACAAAAATAAGAAGCTAGCTGAATTGATAAGGAACAACAAGAAAGGGTCCATTTTCTTTCATAAATTTTTGTCATTACCTCTACTTCCAAAAAACATAATCGCTGCTTCCTTTACTGTACTTAAGCAGCAGATTAGATCATCGTTCCCCGACAATACATACTTTGAACCATTCTTCAGTTATTTTGATGATTTTTGGTTGAAAAAGGTAACTGAAGTTTATAACGTGTATTATAATATCAAATTTTATGAATATACCGCCCACGGTGGGGGTATTAATGATAAAATGTCTACTTTATGAACGGCCTTAAGAGTCTTAAAAATTAACAAAAGCCTTTTTTAAAAGAGAAATACTTTCTTTTAAATCACGCGTATTCAAGATTTCAAACTTTAAGCATTAACGAAAATATTTATGCAAATAATAATTTTCCTTGTACGAAAGAAATAAAGTATACAAATTTACGAAAACATTCAAGTACTTCGCAAAAGAGAAGCAATTATTCTTTAAAAAAATCTTCTGAGAACAGATTAAAATGTTCGAATAATTATTTTCCTTTTACGAAATGTTTATAAGTTTTCGTAAATTGTTCCACATGGTTCCTTTCGTACAAGAAAGATAATTATTCGTTTGTTTCCTACGAAGCATTTCCTACTAGGTTGGGGTGATCGCGCCGATCAACCACCTCCGTTGTCTAATATAATCATAATATTTGATATGCACCGAAAGAAAGATGCTATTTTGTTATTTAATTCGGTATTCTCTTTGGGTCGCATTAAATAGGTGACAACAAACGGTTTTTGCGTGTTCAAAAAATCCACAAGAACCACATCCGACATTGAAGCGTACAATGGAGTGCTGGGACGCATGATATCGAAAATGGAAAATTTTTCAAATTCGTGAAGGCTATCAGAGATGAAGAATTTCTGAAAAGTCGTGATTTTAAAATGCATATTGAAAGTGGAGGAGCCATTAGCGCAAAACGAAGGACGCTTTCATCACAAAAAAGAGACGATGGCATTGCAAAAGCCTCTGAATTGCTTGAAAAAGGTAAAATAAATGCAATGGAGTTTCTGGATAGAGTTACTTACCCAGGAAATAACATTTGCTACGATATGGAGCCAGATGAGGATTTATTTGAAGAATTTATTACCAATCACTCTGAAGAAGAGGAAGAACAAAATGAAGAACCCACATCCTCGAGTAGCAATATGCAACCGAATGCAGATACGTGTATAGTGTGTTTCAACTGTAAGCCAAATATTGTCCTCATACCATGTAAACACTTGCAAATCTGCAGTGAATGCAATTTAAGTTTACAAGCGCAAAGCCTTGCGGAAGGTCACACTTCATATTCCTGCCCCATGTGCCGCCAAAAAGTTGAAGATTCAATGCAAGTCTACTTTTAAAATGCATTACTCAGTTATTTTGAATTTTTAGATTTTCAAAAGAATTTTTATTTTTCTTTTCTATTTTTCATGTTTTGTGTTAACATTAAATTAAAATTAATTTTTGTGCTTGTTGTTATTGTAATTTCTTGTACTATTATTATTTTTCACCAGCATAATTTATAATAATTTGAAAAATTTGCGTTTCTGTAATACAATCATAATTTATAAACAAAGTGTTAATTTTTTCTCAGGGCAGTCATTGTTATCGAGTTATCGTAGAGGAGTTATCGAACAGTTATCGGTTAACAAAGATTTTGGGCGATAGTTCATCTGATATTTTTTGGGCAATCGTTCACAGTAAAAAGCAATCGTTCATTTGTATTTTTTATTAGGCGGCCTTCGGCCGCTGCTTACGGATTACAACCCTCAGTAAGTCCAACACCGGCTCCGCTGTCTACAGTACTTTCGAAGATAATTCTCTAGTTAATAGGTGACCAACGGCTGCTGTTTAGGAATTACAACCCTCCGTAAGTCCAACACCGGCTTCGCTATCTACAGTACTTCCGAATATAATTACCTTTTTATTAGGCGGCCTTCGGCCGCTGCTTAGGGATTACAACCCTCAGTAAGTCCAACACCGGCTCCGCTATCTACAGTACTTCCAAATATGATTACCTTTTTATAAGGCGGCCTTCGGCCGCTGCTTAGGGATTACAACCCTCTGTAAGTCCAACACCGGCTCCGCTGTCTACAGTACTTTCGAAGATAATTCTCTAGTTAATAGGCGACCCACGGCTGCTGTTTAGGAATTACAACCCTCCGTAAGTTCAACACCGGCTTCGGTATCTACAGTACTTCCGAATATAATTATCTTTTTATTAGGCGGCCTTCGGCCGCTGCTTAGGGATTACAACCCTCAGTAAGTCCAACACCGGCTCCGCTATCTACAGTACTTCCAAATATAATTACCTTTTTATTAGGCGTTCTTCGGCCGCTGCTTTTTTACAGAGATTACAACCCTCTGTTAGTCCAACACCGGTTTTGGGTTTACTTAAATTAAGCATAATGAACGAACGCCCAAAATTTGTTGGCGTTCTAATTTCTCTGCTTTGGGCGTTTGTACATTTATGGAAATTTGGGTGATTGTTCATTATGAACGATCGCCAAATAAAAAATATGTCTTTATGCCCAAAATGTGAAATGACTGATTGCCCAAAATTTTCTTTAGACATTCGTTCATTTTCGTTTTTGGGCGTTCGTTAGGGTTTTGGGCGTTCGTTCGCACAGCCACATGAATTATATACAAGGTGCCCCAGATAGGGCATTAACTCCCTCGGGTTTTGATTCTCCTTAATTAGGCGGGTAAGAAAATTCAAGGATGATGGTGAGCCCCTCCCCCCTTCAGGAGCTAGAGAAGAAAAACTTAAAAATAGGTGTAATTACATTTTACTCCATATTTAAAGTAACTCTTAACCGATCTCCAAAGTCAATAGCATCTTGAAAAAGAGACTACATGACCTTCAAACTAAATTATATAAAAGCAGTTTAATAATCGTACCACTCTAAAAGTTAACTGTTTTACGAGTGGCAATTTAAAATGAAAAAGTAGTTTTGTTTGTATTGAGTACTCAAGTACTATGGCAAGATCAAAACCTAGTCGGTAGAAAAATTTATCACAAAAAATATTACATCACAAAAATTATAAAAAGATGTATTTAAAATTCGAGATATTTATTATCAAAGTTTAATTGAAATTTTTTTTAGAATTTAGTTGCTCATAACTTTCTTAATTGTGATTTTATGCAAAATGTTTTATAAAACTCTTAATGTCAATTTAATTTTCTTCTCAACAAGTTGTAAACTTTGTAAATTGGCTGAGAGTTACATTAAAAATGGAGTAAAATGTAATGACACCTATTTTTTTGTTTTTCCTCTCTAGTTCCCAAAGAGGGGAAGGGGTCACCCTCATCCTCGCATTTCCTTACTCGCCTAATCAAGGAGAATCAGTACACGAGGGAATTAAAGCTATATCTGGGGCACCTTGTATATAATTCATGCAGCTTTGAATATAAAAATACAGGTGTCCCTATTTCTTTGCACATCACGGTATATATTATGTATATAGCATTGAATTAACTTAAGTATAATAAAAGATCTGAGTCATGAAAGTTTTTTTTTTGTAAATTTTTTTCCATTTTTAATATACATTAATCAATATCTAAAAATTGCCATCAAAGGCAGCTAAGTAATTATAAGCAGAGTGTTTAATAATGCTTTCGTTAAAATATTGCATCTTAAAATCCTGCCCTTAGGTGCCATTTCAAAAGTTTTTCTAACCTAAAGCTTTATTACTATTACTATTTCTTAAAATTTATTTAACTTTTGCTCTGCCGAGAAATTTTTCATTTGATATTATTTTAGGCCACAAGATGCGAGGAAAAATCTGAAGACATCAGTAGTCACGTTGTTGTAACTTGGGTTATTCTCAAAGTAAAGCCACCGTACAGAAGTACTGATAGACCGTTCAAAACAGTCCTTATTAGGTACTATTCTAAGGAGAAACTATCCTATTATTAGGGAAAACTTTTGAAAAGGCACCTAAGGGCAGGATTTTAAGGAAATCTATTTTAACGAAAACATTATAAAACACTCTGTTTATATTTATTTAGCGGCCTTTGATGGCCATTTTTAGATATTCATTAATTGGTATTAAAACCTAAAAAAATGTACAAAAAAAAACTTTCATGACTCAGATCTTTCATTATACTAAAGTTAATTCAATGATATCTAAATAATATATACATGCACTTTTTTTAATAAATATATAATTTTTTTTTTGCTTACACTTCGTCACTTTTTTCTTAGTTTTTTGAGTTTTTTCTTGCATCGTGGAGCCCACTGTAGTAAAGTCATTTCAATTTTTTGGTTTTCGTTAACTTCAAATATCCTGTAATCGATGTTTTCTGTTTTTATCACCTTAGTTTTATTCTATTTTGGCCAGCTTTTTGAATATTTAGACCAGTGTGCGGTGTTTCAAAAAAAAAATTGTGGTATGCCTCTACCAATTGTTTTGCTGGGAAAATAGTAATAAATGCTTGCAATGGCCATCAGTCAGAAAATTCACGTGTAATGCCCATATTACACGATGTCCGTTTGCTCGGCGTACATCGGTGCAATATGGGCACAAGCGGTAGTTCAGTCAGATATCGCATATCAGGAAAAAACGCGATAAGCTTCAGTCAATTTCACTGACATGTAAATTGCCCCAAAGCCACACCCGAAATGAAGAGAGAAAAAGTTTTTGCGCACTTTTGTGGCGCTATGGTGGCGCTACATATAAGCTATGGTTTTTTTACATTCTCTGGCTTAACTGGCTTACGTTCAAAACTTACGCATTCCAAGATGAGTGTTTTACGATATTGTGGCAATTTTGAAACTACCGGATTGCCTTGCAGTACCAAAACCCGGAGTTGAGGCATTTTTGCAAATATCTACAAAGTTCAAGATGTTAATCCTTGACATCAGCTGTAAAAAACGATTGCATTTATTTATACCTTAACGACCAATATATCGTCAATGCGATTGTTTGACAAATCCAACACCGACAAATTTAGACAATTCTCGAGACTACGCAGTCCATCAGAGTCACGCAAATAGTTCGAAGCCAAGTTAAGCGTACTTAAAACAGGCAAAACATCTGTCCCGCAATTATCTATTTTTCTTATATGATTCGAAGCCAAATTTAAGGTATCTAGTTCGGTGCAAAAGTTCAAGTTTTCAATTTGACGTATTAGATTATTTTGCAGAAACAAACACTTGAGCTTGGGTTGATTTTCAAGACCCTGTATTTCGGAGATAGCATTACACTCAAGCCATAGACATTTCAGTCCTGTATATTCTTCAAGACATTCAATGTACTGGAAACCTGAAAGAAATTGCTTTAGTTTTAAGAGGATCTACGAAAGTTGTTGCACTTGTTTGTGTTTCGAACCCACCCTGATAATGTAAGTAGAGGACATCGTTGAGCGCTGGTGTCTGATAGAGTTTGTCTTTCTTGCATAATTCCAGCACTTTTTTCTTTGTTATGCGATGCAGTCCGATGACCTCTTTACGTGCTGTTTCGGTATTTCCATGCATTTTTATGTTTGACTCTTGATATTCTCTTTTGTTTGTTAGTTCTCTTTGAATATCTTATATAAATTCTTTATAGCTTGTCAATTGTTTATAAGATTTATTGTTATTTTTGTTAAATTTAATAATTTTTGTACATATTTTGAAAGATATACAATAATTTACTTTGGTTTTTTTGAGCTCACAACTACAATGAGTGAGAGTATTGACCAAACAAAGTTGTTGCTCTTGCATTAGCAACGCATTTTGAAAGCAGTTGAGCGGCTTAGCTCTTTGCTAGTGGTTCCAATAGTTTTCTAGAAATATTAACACTAATAGCAGGTAATTATTTCGTGCCTTATTTCGATTATGCCTTTATGACAAAGTTGGAAGTATTTTTATCGATATATCATATTAGGGTTGTTTCTAGTGGTGTCAGGATTCAGTGCACTTGCCAGTGCATTTGAGGACTTGAGAACTTGTGCACTTCACAAAAGCCAAATACACGTTCGTCAAAATCTGCATTTCTACTATAGCCTCAAACTTGAGAACTTGAGCAGTTGTGTGCATTGAAAAATTGTACAGCTTTGAAATAGTGATAGTGGTTCACGAAAGCCTTACTGTACAACTGCACAAGACCTCAACTGCACCGGCAAGTGCACTGAATCGTGATTAACCCTTCTGTACTTGAAAGTTTGTGCATATTTTTATTACCTTCTGTTCCCGTACACAATAAATTTTACAGAATTCTTCAAAAGAGCGCATATGAATGTGAAAGTATAACATTTCCACTTCTTGTAAAAAGTTGCAAGTTTCTAATACGCAAATTTTATGTAGTCAAAAATTGCAAGTTGTCATTTGATCAGAAAAATATTAAATTTAATATTAAATTTTTAATTTCAATTCATAAATTTAAAAAATTCCAAGTTTTTTCTAAAAGCAAGTTCCAAACTTTTTGAATTTTTCGTGCTCAGAGACAATTTTCTCGAATTATCTCTAAAATTTTGTAAATTTCAAGTTTCTGTAACAACGATAGGAGAACAGACTTAATTAAAACCGTATTCAAAATTAATACACAATGTGCAATGCTAAAGCCCGTATGATACTTCATTAGGGGTATTCACGATTCAGAGCACTTGCATATTACTTTTTCAACAAAAGTTTCCTTTCAAGTAACAATAATTTTAGTATATAAAAGTTGATATCTTGGATACTTTCATTAATAAATAAATTATGTATCATGGTTTCAGTAATTGGTCCAAGAATAAGTGCATATTACAAATCCTTCGAACATAATAGGGGTATTCTCTATGCCTAACATAATTGCATGATAGCACGGATTGTAACAATCATATACTAAAATATCTAACGGATCGAAAGCGCCCTATTGTAGAAGCGTAGCATAGTAAATCAGCTCAAAGAACTCTATAGCAGAGATTGAAAATAACAGTTATTTCCGCAATTTCTATTCAAAAAGTCAAATGAAAAGAGTGTCTATTCGATATTTGAATATAGCAATGTGATGCTTGTAAGCTAAGGAACAATAATCTATAGTGATTTTTTTGAAAAATTCAATAAATAATCTTTATTTTTTGACCAATTTTATTTCGATCAAAAATAAAAGTTAAACTTTGACTTTTATTTTTTTGATCAAAAAAAAAATAAAATTTGACTTGTAAAATACAATTTACAATGTTTTTAATTTTTGTGATTTTTTTAAAAAAGTCAATAAATAATCTTTATTTTTTGACCAATTTTATTTCGATCAAATTATAATTTAAAATTTTACTCTGATTTTTTGATCAAAAATAAAAGTTAAAATTTGACTTTAATTTTTTTGATCATATATAAAAGTTAAAATTTGAATTTTTTCGATCAAAAGTAAAAGTCATATTTTAAATCTTATATTTCTGCTTGTAGCTACTGTCTCAGTCGTTTGCAAAATGAATGAAAACACAATGTGCAATGCTAAAGCCCGTATGATACTTCATTAGGGGTATTCACGATTCAGAGCACTTGCCTGTGCAGTTGAGGACTTGAGGACTTGTGCACTTTACAAAAACAAATTGTACGTACGTCAAAAATCTGCACAAGTGCTTTTCTACTATTACCTTCAACTTGAGGACTTGAGGACTTGAGCAGTTGTGCACTTGTGTGCATTGAAAAATGTTGACAGCTTTGAAATGGTGATGGTGGTGTGTTCACGAAAACCTAACTGCACAACTGCACAAGTCCTCAAGTCCTCAACTGCACAGGCAAGTGCACTGAATCGTGAATATCCCTATTGTTTGCTCCAATTTCAAAATCTGAAAACAAGTGGCACGTGGGCTAGACAGATATATATTGTTGGAAAAGGATGAAAACATGCATCATGCCAATTTTTACGTCTCCGCAACGTTACTATTTTATCTCTCTGTTCTTCTTGGCTGCGGAAGAAAGAGCTCAAGCTTGTTTTTGACACTAAATATTTGATCGAAACTTAACGACGAACGAATTGAGAGAAACGTCAAAAACAATGCATTGAAAATGCTGTCCGTCGCACATTTTTTTGTCCAATTTGTACTATATGCGTATACACTCACACTTCTTGAATTTAGCTTTAGCACTAGTTGAACTGCTCTAGTTTCATTGTAAATGAATAAAAATTGGACAAAACAATGAAGTATCATACGGGCTTAAGCAAATAAGCGATGTCATTTAAATAGCGATGTGCAACGATATGAAGATCGATAGTAATGTTTGTTTTCTCTTTGCAAAAATGTTGCGAATAGGTGTAAAAGAATATAATTATTAAATTATATGATAAATTGGTAAATTTCTAAAATAAATTTTTTTTTTCTTATTTCAATAGAACAGTCATTTAGCAGTATGGTATATTAATTTTTTGTTAGTATCGAAAAAATATATATAAAATGCTTTATTATTGATTGAAAAAGTAAAATTCAAATTTTAACTGTTATTTTGGATCGAAAAATAAAAGTCAAATTTTAACTTATTTAAGAACCGAAAAATTTTAACTTATATATTTGATCAAAAAAATATAAGTCAAATTTTAACTTTTATTTTTGATTGAAATAAAATCGGTCAAAAAATAACGATTGTTTGTTGACTTTTTGGAAAAAAAAAATCATTGGAAAATAAAAATTTTGCTTAACGCTCGTTTTGTATTATGAACAAAATTTTGAAAAAATTACGTTCGTTTTATGTTTTGTTTTGTTTGACGTTTGTCATCCGCATTTTCTCATTCATGAGAAAATAGCCTGTGTGCGTGGCTACCTGATAAATAGTTGTATCCATGGCAGAATTATCCAGGTAGTGTTGACAACTTCTTATTTTCTCTTTAAAAGGAAAAAATAGCCTGTCAAAAAAGCTATTAGTGAAAGAAAGCAAGCGTCGAAAACTAAAATCATAAAAATAAAAAAAAATAATTTTTGTGCATTTAAATAAACAAATAAAAATTTAAAATCATGAAAGTTGTAAAAAAATCGTGTGTGATTTGTGCGAAAAGCATTTCAGTTCGTGATGTTTAGTTCTATTCAGTGCCTCAAAAGAAAGCTTGTCGCCAGAAGTGGATTGATGCCTGCGGTGTGATGCTGATTATTTACAATGGCTGATTGAAAGCGTTCTTTTTTTAATAAATTTTTTGACAGCTTAAGTTTTCCGTAAAAACTGTCAACACTACTTGGGTAATTCTGCTATGAGTTGTATCATGATTTCACCTTCTGTTTGGCTGCTCTCTCATTACAATCACAGGGTTGCATTTCATAAACTATTCTTCATACTCCTGGTTTACACTCGTCAAGACTTGACGGTCAAGTCTTATCTTTGTGGATGAAAGACGCGCACATCAACGTGAGAAAGGAGGAAGTTCAAAAGGAAATGACCAAGAATTGACGTCCAGTCTTGACGATTGTAAGCCAGGAGATAGCATCGCCGTATTCATGGATTTCAGTGTAGCATACATAGGATATATTGTTGTTTTTTTTCTTGTATGTATTTTGTTGTTGCCGTGCGTCGTGCACCACCGGCTTGTATAATTCCTATTCTTGCACAGTGCAACGGCATATCCTAGACATAGAGAATACCCCTAATGTTGTTGTTATGGACACAAGCAGTTAAAAAAAAATCAAAACGAGAGCGTGCTATGGTAGCTAATGGAGATACCAAATTGATAATTATAATGTATAATTATTATGGTATAATTATTTGACAAGGTAGTAGTGACAGTTTTTTGGCGATCAGAAATTGTCAAAAACAGATACAGGAGTTGTAGTTTGCTGCTGTTGACTAGATATTTTTAAGTCGTTGCTTATTTTTTCACTTTGATTCATTCATTACATGAACAGCAAATTTTGACAACTTCCGATCGCCGCTCGTGAGAAAAAATCCAGTTTGCGCTATTACCTTGTCAGTAATTATACCATGGTTGTGTGTCAAAATGTTTTTTTAGTTTTCTTTTGTTTTGTTACACCGTTTCGGTGTAATAATACATTTACACCAAAATTACCAACAGCAGCAGTACGCCGGCAGAATGTCTTGCCTGTTTTCGTTCTGTCGTAGGACGCATGCTGCAGTCAATGTGTATCGGCTATGATGTCCACCGTTTTATTTTGTACACACACCCCCAACTATTTGAAAAGCGAGTCACGAACCACTTACATTTTAAATCTTTTCAAACGCTTCCTCGCATCAGTTCATTTAAAGCAGGGATGCAAATGAGAAAATTTGTATAATCAACATTAGGGCTATTCACAGTTTAAGCGTACAATTAACAAATTGTATTTATAGCATTTGTTATTGTTCAAACTGTGAGCCATGTGACTATCGTATTCAATAATTATACAAATCTGTGATGTATGGATAAAAATAAGAGGTTCAAAAAACATCGAAAGGCTACCTTAATTTACGCGTGTTTGCGTATTTGCGTTTGCATGCAAAACAGCAACAAATCAGAATGCGTTTACGTACAAATTGGCGTACAAATACGAAATCGTACAAATAGCAGACCTGTGTATTCAAACTTTGAAGAGCCTTAGTAGTTCTAAATAATAAACTTTTAATAATGGCCATGCTAATAAAAATAATATATGAGTGGCTCAATATCTGATGAAGCATTTAATGTTCATGCGTATATTTTAATACATAGTAATGTTTTCAAAAATAATAAATTAATTTAAAGAAAAATTAATATGCGATATAGCATACCTGCAGAGTTTTCACTACAAATTCATTCATTTATATGTTAAATTAAAATTCCTACAAACACATTTTACAAAAAATAAAACATTTATACATATATTTTTGCTAGAACTTAAATATATAGTGCTTGAATATGAATTTCAAAAGTAAAAGTGTTGCTGCCCAAAACTAATATCTATATTTACTACTTTTGTAATGTACTTTTTTTGTAAGTGCACAACACTGTTAAACTTTGTTATCATATATTTGAACACATTCCTTTTGTTTCGTTTTTGTTTGACATTTTCGTGGAGTTTCGGCAACTTTGCCGAAGCATTTTAAATTTAACAACTATTTAGAATTATCTTCATTCATTCCACGAACTCTGCAAAGGAAATACAAATAAGTAAAAATTGTCCTTTTTATTGTTAAACTTTCATTTATTATATTATTTTTCATAGATAATAACCCTCTCTCCTCATATACATACTCATATATCTCATCAATAAATCTGAATTGAAAGCCAACGAGAGTGTTCATTATTTTTGTATTTTTCGCCATCACGTTGCTGCCGCAACATTTTATTATTTATTTGTGATTCCTGGAATTGAATGCCACGCCGAAGCACACGAAGCAACAAGGGTGTTCCGCCAAAGTTTTTTGATGATTTCACTGCAACAATGTCCGACACTTCGCAAAATGAATGTAATGCAGACTCTGGCAGCGAACATGAACAAGATCAAACTGTGGTAGCTCTGGATGATTCGATCATGGTCGAATTGCAGAAACAAATCAAAGAATTGCAGTCTCGTCTTGTTACTTCGGAAGTAGAGACAGCCAGTCTCAGGCAGCTGATGTCATCAATTAATATAGCTGCTGTAAGTGTGCCAACTCAAGCAGTTAATCAAAACAACACCGTTGCATTTGCCACCACCTCGTCCGATCAGAGTGCTACTATTGCCATAGCACCAACTCCCGGTCACGCCACCGGACAAATTGACGTGGCTCTTGTCAGTCAAGCAGACGCAGTTAGCCAACGCGACAATATTGCCGTCGCACAAAGTCATTATTTTGCCAATGCCATCAGTCAGAGTGACACTGCCGTCGCTCAACGTTCTGCAATAGCTAGCTCTGCCAGCCATAGCGACAATTTTGCCGTCGCCCAAAATTTCAAATCAGCTAGTTCTAGTGACACTGCCGTCATGCCAAACTTATTTTCAACAAGTAATCGCGATACCTTTGCCATCGCACCACGTTTCATGGTAGCCAGCCATCAACACAATCCTGCCATCGCACCATGTGCCATGACAGCCAGCCATCACCACAATCCAGCCATAGCCCAAAGATTCGCTCCGAGACCTACCAACAATTTCAGCTATAATTTTGCCGATAGCCCATATAATTTAGTCAACAATTGCCGTCATTTTCCTGAAACTACACAGTATCGAGAACCAGTGAATACATCCTGTGCCTACTCAACTGTTCCTGCCATAAGTATGACTGAAACCTTGCATAACCCCACCGGTGTTTATTCATCAAATCAACGTATCACAGGTAACAATGAAAATATATATAATCCATCAAGCATGCCGCCACAATATTTGCCAACCCGGTCACAATCTTGTTATCAAACAAAAATATTGCCAATAAGAAAATTAATAGATTTGCCAGAATTTAAAGGCTTGCCCGAGCAGTGGCCAATGTTTTCCGTCTCTTATGAAGAAACCACAGCAGCTTATGGATATACAAATTTAGAGAATTTGTCACGTCTTCAAAAGGCTTTAAAAGGAGAAGCCAGAGAGCAAGTTGAAGCTTTGCTTATTCATCCAGAGAGTGTCAATGATGTTTTAAGTACATTAGAATTTCGATACGGTCGCCCTGAGATTTTAGTTAAAAGCCAAATAGCACAAGTTAGATCTTTTCAGCCCATTTCTGAGAATAAAATAACTGATATAATAAATTTTAGCTTAAAAGTATCTAATTTAACAGCATTTTTAGAAAATTCTTGTACTATTTCGTATCTGACAAACCCAACACTGTTAGAGGAGCTCGTAGGTAAACTGCCCTATAGTAAACGTGAAGATTGGGCTAGACATACCTTTTCAATACGGCCATACAGTCCTAATATTAAAGATTTTAGTATATGGTTAAGGCATAGCGCTACATTTGTTACTTTAGCTGCTGAAATGGCAGTTAAAAAACCAACTTTAACAACAACTGATAGAAGAGGAAATTTTGCAAACGCAGTCCTAACCATATCAGAAGAACGAACGAAAAAGCTAAGATGTGTTGTTTGCCAGGAGAACCATCCGTTGTATAAATGCGCACAATTTAAGAATTCTACTGTAGATCAGCGCTGGAAAATTATAAAAGGTAACCATCTCTGTTTTTGTTGTCTACGTACTGGTCATGGTGCTACAAATTGCTCTCAGCGCCGTGAATGCGGTAAATCATTTTGCAAAAGAATTCATAATCGTCTTCTGCATGAAAATATTGAAAATGCACGTGACCAAGGACAATGTTTAAAGTCGAAGATAACAGATTCTGCTGGTAAGCAAGCTACAATTACACAGCCAACAGTCACTACAATTTTAAATGATAAATTGAATACAACGCTTTTTAAATATCTTCCGGTTGAGTTAAGCGGTCCTAAAGGTAGTTGTAGAATAATTGCATTTTTTGATGATGGAGCTAAAATATCGTTGTTAGAAGAAGATATAGCAAATAAACTTGGCTTAAAGGGTTCATCAGATTTGCTTCAATTAAGATGGATAGGCGATAAAACAACGACTGAAATGTCTCAACACGTTAGTTTTGAAATATCTGGTACTTGCCAAAGTGCAAATAAGTTTCATATAAAAAATGTACGTACCACAAAAAAATTATTTTTGCCTTCACAGACTTTAAATTTAAACGTCTTTAGAAATAAATATGCCCAATTGAGTAGTATTGATATCGATGACTACGTCGACGCCGTGCCTAGACTTTTAATTGGAGTTCCCCATATTAACATCATGCGCCCGCTAGAGGTTTTTAATTTTGATGAGGGATTCTCGGCTTATAAAACAAAGCTTGGTTGGACGCTGTTTGGCTCAAACGAAGAAAATAATTTAGAGGCAGTCGTAGGGCACATAGATTTAAACTCAAATTTGTTGCATGATTTGCATAAACAAATCAATGATTATTTTTCTTTGGAAAATTTTGTTACAAAGACGCCAAAGCCTCTTGAATCTGAAATTGATAAAAGAGCAGAGAAGATTTTAATAGAAACCACAAAAAGGGTACAGAGTCAGTACCAAACCGGTCTTTTATGGAAAAATACTGAATTTGAGTTTCCAAACAGCTACAATATGGCTTTTGATCGACTAAGATCCGTAGAAAAGAAAATGTTAAAAGACGAAGTTTTCGCTGATTGGTATAAAGAAAAAATAAATGAGTATGTAGACAAATTCTACGCCCGTAAGTTATCTCCACAGGAGGTTGCCAAAATCGATAATCATACTTGGTATCTTCCTCACTTTGCTGTGTGCAACGTGAACAAGGGCAACAAATTACGATTAGTTTTTGATGCAGCAGCGAAATCGCACAACATTTCTTTAAACTCAATGCTCATGAAAGGACCGGAAAAGTATCAGCCAAAGCCATTATTAACAATTTTATTAAAATTTAGACAGGCAAAAATCGGGGTATGTGGAGACATAAAGGAAATGTTCCACCGCATTAATATTCGACAGCAAGACCAAAATTCACAAAGATTTTTGTGGCGCGACGGTAATTCCTCTGTAGAACCTGACGTTTATATTATGAGAGCCATGATATTCGGTTCAGCCAGTTCTCCGTGCTCGGCTCAATACATAAAAAACTTGAATGCTGACCAATATTGTAACGAATTTCCCCGAGCCGTCGAAGCTATTACAAATAATCATTATGTTGATGATTATGTTGATAGTTTTAACACAAGTGAAGAAGCTATTGTCGTATCAAAAGAAGTAATAAACATTCATAGCCAGGCTGGTTTTGAACTGCGTGGATTCGTATCAAATTCTCAAGAATTCCTACAAGCTGTTTGTTGCTCTTCGCCGACGCCTCCAACTTTAACACCATTGGATCCTAGGGAATCAACAACTGAAAAAATCCTTGGAATGCATTGGAACCCAGAAAATGATACATTCTGTTTTATTTTGAGTTTTGCGAAAATTAAGAAAGCTGTTTTGGATGGGCACAAACGACCAACAAAAAGCGAAGTTTTGAGTTTAACCATGTCGATTTTTGATCCCTTTGGGTTCCTGGCCAATGTCGTGATTATATCAAAAAATTTTATGCAGGAGTTATGGAGGCTTAAGCTAGATTGGAACGAAGAAGTACCAGAAGACATATACTGCAGATGGTATAATTGGTATAGTAGTTTGGAAAGTTTACGTGACTTCCGAGTTCCCAGATGTTATCATTCTTTCTTTACAAGTGCATCTGTTGATGTACAACTACATGTCTTTGTTGACGCAAGCGAATTAGCGTACGCTGCTGTAGGCTATTGGCGAGTTGATTACGAGCATAACATCGAAGTCGTATTTGTTCTTGGGAAAACGAGATGCAGTCCATTGAAAACTATCTCTATACCGAGGCTCGAGCTCCAGGCTGCGGTTTTAGGAGTGCACCTAAAAGAAACCATTTTGACCAGTCATGACGTAAAACCGAGTAAAATAGTATTTTGGTCAGATTCCAAAACTGTTATTCAATGGATAAAATCTGACAGCCGTCGCTATAAACAGTTTGTAGCGCATCGTATATCAGAAATACTTGAAATGTCTGAAGTTGATCAGTGGAGATGGGTACCCACCTTGCAAAACCCTGCAGATGAGGCTACAAGACTTAAGTCAGATGTAAAGAAAATACAGAGCTCTAAATGGATTAAGGGACCATCTTACTTGAAATCGCCTGAATTAGATTGGCCACCAATGCCAGCAGATTTTGCAAACTCGGAGGTGCCGATAGAAAAACGGTCTAAATTTATATTTTTGATTGGTGTTGACGCCGTTTTTCCATTCGAAAGATATTCAAACTATTATACTCTTCTCAAAGTGATGAGTTGGGTTCGTCGTGCAGTCGTCAAGTTTAAACAGATCCGCCAACATCATAGATGCAAGCCTGATTTGTCAGTAGGTTGCCTTTTACCCCTGAAAGTTAACGAAATAAAAGATGCGGAGCTGCTTTTATGCAAAATCGTTCAAGGAATTACATTTCCAACAGAAATTCATCTGCTGACTTCAAAGAAACCAATTTCCAAAACCAGTCCTCTTTTCAAATTAACACCAGTTTTGGACGAAAGCGGAATAATTCGATTAGGAGGACGAATTGATAACGCCGAATGTGTGACTTATGATGTCAAAAGACCAATCATATTGCCTAAAATACATGTATTTTCTAACTTAATAATCCAAAACTACCACGAGAGTTTTCGCCACCAGAACCAAGAAGCAATAGTTTGTGCTATACGAGCAAAGTTTTGGATTCCAAGCCTGCGACGTCTCGTAAGATCAATAAAATCGAAATGTCAATATTGCAAAATTAAATCAGCAAATCCTGAGCCGCCATTGATGGGACAGCTTCCAATCGATCGTTTAACTGCGTATGAACGTCCTTTTTCATATACAGGACTTGACTACTTTGGACCGATATATGTGGCCATTGGAAGACGCCGAGAAAAAAGATGGGTTGCTGTTTTTACATGCCTTTCTATCAGGGCGATTCACCTAGAGCTAGCTCGAGATTTATCCACAGATGCTGTAATTCTATGCTTAAGAAATTTTATAAATCGGCGTGGTTTGCCAGTACGCATACGAAGTGATCAGGGCACGAACTTCATCGGGGCAAGCAAGGAAGAGTGGGTGATTACAGTTTCTGGAATCCAGAATGAATGTACTAAACGTGGTATTGAGTGGATTTTCAATACGCCAGGAAATCCTTCAGCTGGAGGCGCTTGGGAGCGAATGGTAGGGTGTGTCAAACGCGTCTTGGCGGTCGCACTTAAGGAAAAAGCTCCTCAGATAGAGACGCTCCAGAGTTTTCTAATAGAAGCAGAAAATCTGGTTAATTCAAGACCTCTTACGCATCTTCCAATTGAGACTTCTGATTCGGAACCTCTTTCGCCAAACCATTTTTTGTTGGGCTGTCCAAATTATATTCAGACACCGAAAATAAACGAGAAAGCCTGCCTCAAAAAACAATGGCACATTCTGCAACAATTGAAGCAGTCATTCTGGAGAAGGTGGGTGCTCGAATACCTGCCAACGCTTACACGCCGAACGAAATGGTATCGTTCCGTAGATCCTCTACGAATCGGAGACGTTGTTATCATATGTGATGAAAGCGAGAATCGTGGCGAATGGAAACGTGGACGAGTCGAGAAAGTGTTCCCGGCAACTGACGGGCAAGTGCGCTCAGCGATGGTTAAAACTGCAACTGGCTCTTTGCGGAGGCCAGCTTCTAAATTGGCTAAGCTTGACGTTATTGGTGAGTCTTTGACTGGAGTGTCGACTCACGGGAGGCGGGATGTTGCTGCCCAAAACTAATATCTATATTTACTACTTTTGTAATGTACTTTTTTTGTAAGTGCACAACACTGTTAAACTTTGTTATCATATATTTGAACACATTCCTTTTGTTTCGTTTTTGTTTGACATTTTCGTGGAGTTTCGGCAACTTTGCCGAAGCATTTTAAATTTAACAACTATTTAGAATTATCTTCATTCATTCCACGAACTCTGCAAAGGAAATACAAATAAGTAAAAATTGTCCTTTTTATTGTTAAACTTTCATTTATTATATTATTTTTCATAGATAATAACCCTCTCTCCTCATATACATACTCATATATCTCATCAATAAATCTGAATTGAAAGCCAACGAGAGTGTTCATTATTTTTGTATTTTTCGCCATCACGTTGCTGCCGCAACAAAAAGGTTATTATTGAGTTTTAAAAGACTAATTTTTTTGTCTTTTGATGTAAAAAAACCTTTTTATGCTTACACTGTATAAAAAATGTGCTCGTCAGCTATATTCAAAAATAAAAGACATTATTAAAACTGTATGTCTTATAAAAAAAAATTCAGTAATATTAATTTACATAAATTAAATCAAAATTACGAAATATAAAAAATAAATATTAAATAATTTTTATTTTATTAATTTCAACATTATTTAAATAAGACAATTGAGATCAATTTATTATACGTACACTACAGTAAAACATAAAAATTTATGTTGAGAAGTCGTAATTATTAAGAAGCTGCAATTATTTACTTCCTGTAAGCAGTTTTTCATTGAATCAACTAATTGTTTCAGCTGTATCTTATGGGAAATCGAGTGTTGTCGATCTTTCCATTATAATAAATTCCCTACATTCTTAATATAACTGAGATCTGGAGATTGCGGAGGGTATGGAAGTGTTTTCTTGATAAGTACTGAATTATGTTTGAGGTCATTATCTTGGACCAGCATAAATTCTCTTTCTATTCCAAGTTTCTCAGCACTGGGCGTAAGATTATTTTTTTAAATCGAATATTTCTGGAATATGTATATTGTAGATTCAATAAATGCCAAATTTACAATGCAGCCATGGCAAAAAAAAATATGACAATGCCATACATAGCCTGTCAAAAAAGCTATTTAGCTATTTATAAGTTTTATTGTAAGAATACATTTTTTAATTGAGAGCGGTGTTAGATTTTCGCCATACAAATCGTCGTCCGTCTGAATAAAATACATACACGTATTTTTTTTTTGAGACAGTGAAAATACATATAAAATATCTGTTTGGGGATTATGGCTAGGTGTAATTTAAACTTTATTAATAAATTTTGAGTATACATTTTTGGCCAGTACTTTCCAATTGCAATTGAAAGACAAAAAAGAAAAATTTAATTTCTTTCAATTCTGTTTCTGTTTTCAAGGAAAAGTTTAATTTTTATATTTAAATTGCAATTAAAAAATACTTTCCGAAAACCACTACTCAAAAATACTCACACAAAATGGCCTAAAAATCATATTTATTCATAAATATTTCTATATATAAAAATGCACCCGTTTTTCGCCTTGGATTGAGAACATATTCATTGAATTATATATTATTCATCATATATTTTATTTGAAGGTCTTTATACTTAAGCACAATGAAACTACTTTCATATTGATAACAAGGTGCTCAAATTTAAAAAAAAATGTTTAGGGTGTGTTTTTGACTGAGTGTGGCTTTAAAAAATAGTTAATATCCAAATATTACATAGGCAAGTGGTAAAATCGCAAAATATTTTAAAGTTATTCACATATACTATGAACTTTTTGGTGTTGCTTATTGTGGCACTGTATACAACAGAATGTATCACCAAAACTAACCTATTTTGACACCGCCTCAATCGTTAGAAATTTGAATGACATTTTTGAAAAAAAAAAAAATTTAAATGGTCAAACATTATATATATATTTGTGTGTTTTCTGATCTTTTGGGAATTTTTCTTGATTTTATTTTTACAAATTATTTTTTCTCGACTAATCACCTAATCTATCTAGTTCCTACAATATAATATTATTCCTTAAATGACACAAAACGAAAGCTCCCAAAAAAATCAATAAAACCGTGGGAACAAATGAAAACGGTCTAATTGAGTTTTGGAGCACTTCCGACCAATCTCATGCAAAGGATAAAACTTTTGGATCATAAAGAATTTTTTTTTAAAATCTGTTCAGTACTCAAGCTGGTTGTAGCGATCGCAACTGTCTAGCTTTGCGAAAAAGTGTTCCAAACGTTTTCGTCAACGACTGCTTTGAAAAACATGTGTACAATTTGAACGAAACTCTTTGTGTTTTGCGAGTGGCAAGGATAATATGTCGAAAATAAAACATTACATATAATGTTTGAAATATGACGTTAAAATTAAAGACATATTTAAGCTTATTCCTCTGCGGTGAAATTTTAATAATTTTGTTCGAATACTGGAGATCAGATTGGTTAGTGGTTAAGTCCACGAAATTGCCGAACTGAGGTAGCTCGAATTAAAAACAAATTTTTAAAATTAACAAATTGTTAGTGATCTAAAAGTGTTATTCTTTGCATGAAATTGGTCGAAAGTGCTCCAAAAATCAATGATATCGTTTTTTGTTGATCCCATGGTATTATTGAATTTTTGTGAGCTTATCTTTTGTGTCATTTTAAGAATATTATTATATAGTAGGAACTAGAGATGGGCGTGTGCAACATTTCAGAGGCACTGGCACTCAGGAGCAAGACGACCGTTTAAATGCACGAACACGAAAATGATTTTTCATACTTGCACGAAAACGCACAAACACGCACGAAAAAGCACGATTTAGAACTTTGCAATGTAGCTATGAAAATTATACACATATTTTTTTAACATTTATGTTTCAACTTAAAAATATTGCAACTATTATAACATAAGAATGTGTTTTTATTGTTTTTATTCGTTTTTTAAATAGTTGGTAAAGTGATGGTAGTAACATTTTATTGCACGAACACGGAAAATCACGCTCGACTTTGATTGTAAGAACTGCCATCTCTATTAAGAACTGAGGTAGATAGGGTGATTATTCGAGAAAAAATCATTTTAGGTTAAAAAAAAAATTAAGAAAAATATGCAAAAAATCAGCAAGCACACATATATATAATTTTTTTAGATCAGACAAGAAAAACCAAAAATATAACGAAAACATAAAAAATCACCATAGGGACCATTTAAAAAAAAATTTCGGAAATGTCATTCAAATGTCTAACGATTGAGATGATGTCAAAAATAGGTTTACTTTTCATCGATACAAGGTTATAGGGTCTTGTATACATATCACACTTTTTTATTAACCAGCATATTAGGTTTTTAACGTATTCTGACATTAATGGAGCTATATCATACATCGCTTTAAAAATTAAAATGCTTTCCCTGAGAGTTCAAATTTTATAAGCTGTGATGTTATTTGAGAAAACTATAAATCTTTTTATTTTATTAAATCAAAGTGAGTTGGACTGCTCAAACTAAAATCTTTTGCTATTATTGAGATAAAAATTAAGATTGGCAAATATTACTTTCTATAAGTTAATGCAAATTATGAAATAATTCAAAAATTTAATACGTAGCATATTTTTATTAATATAATTTATAGCATCTAAGAAATACACAAGAAATAAAAAGAAATTTGGGCAATTCACAGTTCATTGTAATGTTTTAATATAGTAATTTTTTAATGTACTAATTTTTTACAACTGTGAGCTCAACTTAAGTGAAAAGTATTGATTTGCAGTTTCAAAACAGCGCTGGAACCTTTAATATGCAGCTCAGATGTTTTGGATTCTATTAAAAGTTAAATAACTCAATTTAATATTCCGTTTTATTGAAAACTTCATCAAAATTATTTACCAGACAACTCTTTTTTATTCACGTAAAACAGCTGTTCACGAAATAACACTTTAACACTCTACAAAAGCATGCCTTAGGGCATGTACAAAACTGGCAACATTTAACATACCGGTTTAATTTGTGCTTACATGCAAAACAAAAACAAAAACAAAAAATTAACTGGCAAAATAGCACATTTCAGAATTAGCACATTAAACATTAATTAACATGAACTGTGAATTGCCTAATTGTTACTATATGCGAGCAAGTTCAGAAGCATGTTAAAGAAGTGTGTGGCAAAAACAAAATACGTTAAGCGTACATGTGAGATAAGTTCGCTTGTAAATATATAGGCCACTTTACGAAAAGAAGTAAGTTGGATACAATTATGTAGTAGTCTCACGCAAGTGCTTATTTTTGTTTAGATATAGTTGAATATCGATTGTTTTCTGACTTAATCTCGTACTTAAAATATTTTAACAATGTATCGAAAAATACTGATAAATATTTGGGCCTATTCTGCCAGATCTCTTATTCTGTTATGAATTTTTTGTTATGAATCATAAAAGATGCCGACTATAAAAGATCTGTTAAAATTGCTATTCGGCTTTTGGAACTTTTATGGTACCCTGTTATCAATCTTCAAAAACAAAAATCTATTACAATTGCGTTAACTTCTGTTATCAAACAGTTGTTTGTTGTTAAAGAAGTTATCGCTTTTAATGTGTAAATTGCAAATATTTTTGCAAAATATTTTTACCGCGTAGGTTACAAACGTTAATAACAACTTGGAGACGAGCATATGGCGTTGGCCAAAACCGCTATTTAAATTCCGATAAAAGGCAGAAAAATGTATCTGTTATTCTGTTATGTTTCATAACAGATTTTTTCACGTAGAATACCAATTCAAGAGTATGCAAAGATTTTTTTACAGTTAAAAAAATATTTTGTAATGTATAACAGATTTCATAAAAGATTTCTCTGCAGAATACTAAAGAAGTAAAAATATAAGAAAATGGTGTTGCTAACACATACACTGTACGTGAACTGTCGCACCATTCGTAAATTGTGCGAGCGAGACAGCGAGTGTTTTTTGACATTTCTGAGAACCCTGCCATCTGATTGGAAGACTCCTCAGCAAAATAATTGAAAATAATTTCATTTTAAGCATTTTTTACTACTTAAAAAGCCACAAAATCAAAGAAAAAAAGCACAAAAATAAATGCGACATGTGTTGTGCGCTTGAAAATTGTAAAAAAAAAAACTTAAAAACAATGCATTTTCGTTTCACAGGTAAATATGTTCATATGGTTTGAATTCTTTTAACAAAAGTGCTTTATTTAGTTTCAAAAGATATTTTTTAACTTATTGTATTAGAAATGTATATATTTCTAATAAAAAATGGTTTAAAGATGAAAATTAGAACCCATTGATTTTGCGCCAGTATAATCAAACCACATCTATCAAAATACAAACACTGCTTCGGGGGCGCAGTCATTTTTCACAGTTGAATATATTTTTGGGGCGCTCTTTTTTTCAGCATAGTGAATCAGATTTATCACCGGTTCGTTAAATTTTTCTGATTTCTGCACAACAACTAGGCAGAAACACCCACAAAATAAGGATTTTTAAAAATTAATCTAATATAGTTTGTAATTAAAGTTCAAGTTTAGAATTTATAGGCCTTCAAATTTAGAAAGTTTACCTAAAAATCTTTCTGTTTCTCTAGTTTTTCAACAAAACTAAGCTTTATGGGTATTAAAACAAAAATAATGTGCGTTTCTATTCAACGAGGTGTCAAACATTAAATTCCATATATTACTTTTTAAGATATAATTTTTTTCTTATAATTAGAATTTGTCTGAAAAACTAGTGGATTCTTTCCCATGAAAGCAATGCATTAAAAAGAGAATTATTAAAATATAGCTACATCAAGAAGTCCTGTAGACAGCGAAGCCTGTGTTGGACTTACTGAGGTTTGTAATCCCTATGCAGCGGCCAAAGTCCTCCTATTAAAAAGAGACAACTAAATGCATTTAGTTTTTTCTATTAAATTTGGAAAAACCTCACGATTTTAAGTAAGAAAAAGGATTTCATCTTAAATGCATGTATTTTTATGTTTGATATGTTGTTGAATAGATACTTTTATTATCTCTTTTGATACCCATAAAGCTTAGTTTTTGTTGGAAGACTTAAAAAATCAGCTAGACTTTTGGTCCAACGTTTTTTCCAACGTTGGATGCCTCTAACTTCTAAGCCAATTACGAGCGATCTGAAATTTTTAAATAATTAGAGTAGTTGCTATTCTTGAAATGTTCCTGAAATTTTAATGCATAAGAACAAACTTAACAGTTTGGGCCTTATTTTACGATGCAACCGAATACGGCCCTGTGTGATTGTTTCTGTATTTGTGTGAACCAAAACCAATATAGAAACTACCACACTTTTCTATTACACCACTTCCTTATATTTTACTTTTTTGTAGAATACTAATTTTGATCTCAGGGTGTGTGTCAATAGGAAACTTTTCAGTCGTGGTAGGATAGAAAATATCACGTTGAATAAAATTTGTGTATGTTGAAATAAATGTGTCTCTTTTGCTGTGTCAAATGGGCGATGAAATTTTGACAATTAAAAATTTTGGCGTTTCACATTTCGGTTGTGTATTAGCGCAAATATTTTATTTAATTTGCATTTTATTTAATTTGCAACATATTTAATTCGAGTGCTTGTACTTGCAACTTATTTTGTCAACTTGTAATAATACTTGTAAACTTAAAAAATAAAATAAAATAAAATAAAAAAAACGAAAGTGCTTGTGTTTGTGTGTGTGGGCCAACGATCTCCCGGTGCATAAGCAAGTGCAGCAAAGTTAAACTGGCTTTCTTTGCTGGTGAACGTCCTCCAAGTGCCACCAGCAGCAGCACAAGCAAGTGCAACGCAAATTTCTTGCTAGCCAACATCCTCCAAGTGCCATCACCAGCAGCACAAGCAAATGAAGAGCAAGTTCTCCGCTATCAATTTATTTAATTCACGCCGGAGTATAATGGTAGAAATTTGCCTCTGCGCTTGAGACATGCTGAAATGGTGCTTCTGAAATATTGGAGAGTTGACCAGTCAATTGAATTGTGCTGCACTTGCTGGTGCTGCTGGTGACACTTGGTGGATGTTGGCTAGCAAGAAATTTTGCACTGCACTTGCTTGTGCTTCTGGTAGTAGCACTTAGAGGACATTCGCCAGCAAAGAAAGCCAATTTAACTTTGCTGCACTTGCTGATGTACCGGGAGATCAATGGCCCACACACACAAGCTCAAGCAGTTTCGTTTTTTTTTTTTGTAATTTTTATTATTTTGTGATTTTGTTATTTTTTAAGTTTACAATATTATAAGTTTACGAAATAAGCTGCAAGTACAAGCACTCGAACTAAAAATGTCGCGGCAATTGTCGTGTTTTGTTTTTTTTTTTTTTCTTTATTTTTGAGTGTACCAAAACTTCGCTTTCGATTGTCAAAATTTGTAGTAGCACCTGGGGCTAGCACACATTTTGATAGTAATATTCACCTCACAAATGCCAAAAATTGCTCTACCATTTGTCAAAATTTGATCATCCGACTGAAAAGTTTCCGATTGACACAGCCTCATAACAGATTTTTTGACAGCTCTAAAATTTGTATGGGAAATCATAACAGAATTACAGAATTTTTCATAAAAGATTTCGCATAATAGGCCTAATTATCAACATTCGAACCTATAAAAAACGAGAACAAAAAATAATTTAGAAAAATTTGTATAAAAACTAATGTTAATGTTGCAGCCCTGAAAATGTAGGTTCTCCTCTACTCGATTTTTTGACATTTCTCAGCTGATTTGCACAACTTGACACAATTGTATGGTGCATTCCGATTAGCAGAAAAGAAAGCGAAAAACAAAAACAGCAAGAGGAAAATATTAAATTATTGCACATAAAATTAAAACTTTAAAAGAGTTTTTTATAAACCACAAAAGGCTTAAGCTCTTATAAATTCAAAAAATGTTTACAAGTGTTACAAAGTGAAAACGTGAAAGAAGACAAAGTAAAGTAATCCAAGTGTTTTTATAAAACTTCGCATTAATTTATTTGTAGCTATACGTATATTTTTTTTTCTTCTGCAATTCTTCTCAAACCTGTAAACGCGTCATAAAGAAGAACAATATTAGAACTGACATAAATAAATAGAAAATAGGTCATCAGAGAAACATACACAAAAAGGTTTTAAATTTTCCATTAAATTGCAGCTCTTCTAAAGATGGTTAAAAGTTGATCTTCAATACTTACGTGGAGCTTCTGATACTTTTTACTGTAAACACTCAATCTACCACCTTCATCTGCTCTACATATTTCACAGTTTCCACGCCTAGAATTTTTCGCATTTGTTTGATTTAATTAATAATTTTAAGAAGCTGATTAAAAATGGATCCACAAAAAATCACTGAGTTGGCAAATCTACTGCGAAATAATGGCGATAAAATTCTCAACTCGGAATTTAATTTTACCTTGTCCGGTAAGTTCTAACAATATAAAAATTTTGTGTATCAGTAAAAAAAATAATGATTGGAAAGACCGTAAATTACGTAAGTTAAGGTACTTTAAATGGTTACATGAAGTTAATATATTTTTTTTAAATAATTTATGCTTATACTATATCCATATAAGTTTATTGATATCGTTATAACATATCGACCATTCTTATATTACCAAATTTGGCTTGAATTCAATTTAATGTAAGCTTAAATTCCTTAGCACCTGATCAAAACATTCCTTTACATTCATTCATACAAAATAGTAGTTTTAAAAATACCTATAGTTCGCCTATCAGTTTGCTTGTCAGTTGCAATGGCATTTGATTTCAAGTATGTATGTATTTTAAAAGCCATTTCATTTTTGTTTTGCTATATTAAACCATATAAGACGTAAATATTATAACGTCTTAAAATAATCAGGTTTTAATTAACGATGCATTATTTTCGTCTTCATCGACTTTCAAATAATCACGACATGCAACGATGAAAATAGAGTTAATATAAGTAAAGTTACAGTAGTGCTTGAAAAAATAAAAGTGTTTGAGAAATTAAAAAATTTAATTTCAATTGAATTTTTTTATAGTTTATTTAGTAGCCACGGCACAAAACTTAACCATCGAAATGCTTTACCTTTTCCCAAAAATTAATCGTTGACAAGGTTGGAAAACAAAAATTTTTCAAAGGAAAAAATAGCTATTGTGAATAAAAATACGAGAGAAAAATACAATTAATTTTACATTTAACATTAAATGGAACAAAAAATGTTTGTTTATTCATAAAATACTAGTTGAGAATTTTTTAATACTAATCGTAATCATTAGCAATTCGATTATTTTTTTAAAAAATATGAAATAATTGCTTAAGTACGATTCTTTTCTGTTTACCAAAATTAAATTAAATTTTGCTAGTATGCTTCTACCCATTTCGAGTATATGCACTTTGAGTATGAAATTTGTAAAAATCAAATTAAAACCGTGGCTACCTCCCATACAAAGAGACTTTATAAAATCAATGCCACAAAAATTAGTACAATGGCTTAAAATTTTGCAAATTAGTTTAAATCTTAATTATGCACTCGATGTTTGGAATTTTGAAAAAGAAACTGAAAAAGAAACTGAAAATTCCAGCCACCTCCCTTATAAAGTAACGTCATCATGACAGTAAAACCTTTATAAATTGCAAACAAATTAATGTTTATACTTGATATTCTGCACATAAGCTTTAATAAATAAAAACGACTTTGAGTTTCAAATGTGAAATATTTGGATAAACACTATAAAAGTGACGCCATCAAAATAATACAAAATTCAAGACTGCGAATAAACTAAAATACGGCCGTGAGGGTATTTTAACTTTGATCCAATCGAATATAATACCTTACTAGTTCTTTTATCTAACTCTGGAATTTAGCTTTAAGAGCAGAAATCAAATATGACTGCTTATAGTTGATATAAATTGTTGTAAATTTGGTGAAGAAGTGTGTTTATGAAATGACAGAACAAAACACAAGAATAATCATTTCTTTGGTTTTAAAAAGAATCTTTGGTTTTAAAAAGCGAAGCAAATTTTATTACTCAAAAGCAAAACATGCACATGATTTGTTTTGTTGCTGACGATTTATTTTCGTCAAATATCTCGAACACGATCTGACTTGCTTTTATAGCTTTGTAAACTACTAAACTAGATACTGAATGGTACACTGTTGTGACAGAAACGAATGTATCCGTACCAGCAGCTCGTTCCTGTAACTCGTAGCTACCGTAGTTACCGATTCATATTACCGATTTGACGTCACTCTGATGTCACTCTCACCTGCAATGTTTTTGTACGTATCTGACGCGAAATCTATTCGATTCGTTCGTTCCAAATCGATAAGCTATCGCATGTTCCGATTTCATTTCAATCGAACCTTTTAAAAAAGTATTTCTGTAAGTAGAGTGAATCAATAACAATGTGTCACTTTACTCACTGGCTTTTCGGCAAGTAAGAATTCTACCGATTTATCAAATGTCAGTAATATTGTGTATTATTAAGTTATAAGTACTCGAAATATACCTTTAAAAATGGTTACTTTCATATAAGTCGAATTTTTTCTGGTTGAAATATTTTGTTATTCTTTAAAAAGTTTTAGTTTTAAAGGTAATGCAATTTACAAATAATGCCTATTTACATAAAAGTTAAAAATTTTAGCAAAACAGTATATGTTTGAGCTATGAAAAAGTACCCGGTTGCATATATTTGCTAAGTTTTTGCAGCACAGCACTAAGTATAAAATTATTTACATTCATAATCATTGATTATTTTCGCAACCATTAATAGACATCATTATAACATAATTAATTTTCTTAAAATGCAGATATTTACTTTTTATTAACAAGACAAGCACGCATTTATTACAAAGTTTTAGCGCCGCTAAAATAATATATTCGAGTAAACAGCTGCTTGTCATTTGACTCAATTTCGCTACTTTTCTTCTCGCTTTGTGTTCTTTTTCATCACGGTCCGTCCGAGTTTTAACCGATTTAAACGTACAGAAACATTAGTTGTCACGAAATCGGTAACTAGGGATCGATAACGGCTGACGTCACACAAATCGGTAACTTGCCGATTTTGCTACAGGAACGAGCTACAGAGATCTGCAACGAATCACATTTTTGAATCAATGAGCCACTTACTCAAAAATGAGTATGAATAAGTATAAATACTTTCCAAAGTAGAACTCATATGTGATTGATTCGAAAAAAGTGAATCATATGAATCAAAAATGGGTATGAATAAGTATAAGTAGTTTCTAAAACAGTACTCATATGTGATTGATTCGAAAAAAGTGAACCAAATAAGTATAGAATGAATCTAATATATAAAAATTAATGTTTGTTCGTTCGCTATGCGCTGCAATACCGTTCATCCGATTGCGATTAAACTTTATCAACTTATTGCTTGCACTTACGCGAACAATGTAGGCCTATTTAAAATTTGCCACACCCCTTTTACCGCCCACAAATCAATAAAAATGCTATATTTAAGACAGTTTTTGTCGTATTAAACTAAAATTTGGTTAAGTTCGTATGATAACTATCGGTAACTATACTTAAGATGGGCGTGGTCCCACTATAGCTACGCCTACTTTTAAGAAAAGATAAAGAGACTTCGAAATTACTGGTCCGATCGAGCTAAAATTTTGGCAGTGGATTTGTTTCGAGTACGAGATGGTTTAAGAAAAAATTGCCACACCTCCTTTTACCGTCCACAAATATATAAAAAATTCGCGATTTCAAATTGCTTTGGAATTATGGGTCGCACAGCCTCGTAATTCAATATTCAACCACAATTTACACATGTCGTTCCACTGATGACATTTTATGGGAGTTAAACAAGGGGGAGTGGAACCTCTGATACAACCAAAACTTGCGATATCGGATAGTTTTGGAGTTAGAGGTCACACAGCATCGGAATTCAGTTTTCGACATCAATTTATGCATGCAGTTTCATTAATAACATTTTATGGGCGTTGGAAACGGTGGAGTTTCACTTCCCCCATACAGCCAAAATTTGTGCTATCGAATAGCTTTGAAGTTATTGGTCGCACAGCATCGAAATTCAGTAATCGACCTAAATTTACGCATGCGGTTTTACTAAAAACATTTTATGGCGTTGAACAAGTACAACCCAAACATGCAAAATCTAATAGCTTTAAAGTTATGGGTAACACAGCGTCAGAATTCAGTATGCGACCTCAATTCATACATGCAGTTTCATTAATAACATTTTATGGGCGTAGAAAAGGGGGACTGGCATCTCCCATACAACCCAGATTTGTGCTATCGAATAGCTTTGGAATTATAGGCCGCACAGCGTCGGAATTCAGTACTCGATCCGAATTTACACATGCACTTTCATTGGTAACATTTTTTGGGCGTTGGACAAGGGAGAATGACACATCCCATACAACCCAAATTTGCAATATCGAATAGTTTCCGAGTTATTTGTCGCACAGCGTCGGAACTCAGTATTCGACCTAAATGTTCCATTTCATTGATTAAATTTTATGGGCGTTTGCCAAGGGACCCAAATTTGCGATATCGAATTGCTTTGGAGTTATAGGTCGCACAGCGTCGGAATTCCGTATTCGACCTTAATTTACACATTCATTTTCATTGATCACATATGATGGGCGTTGGTTAAGGGGGCGTTGCACCTCCCATACAACCCAAATTTGAGATATCTAGCAGCTTTGGATTTATAGGTCGCACAGCATCGAAATTCAGTATTCGACCTCAATTTACACATGCAAGGGAGCGTGGCAGCAACGCGCCGGGTTTCAGCTAGTTATATATAAATATTCATATGATTTACAGTTGTTTTAGGTTAAGCTCATTAATACTAATAAAATAATTAAGTACTTAGAGTATCCGATTCACATTTTCGAATTTTGAAAAATTTTTGATATTGAAGGTGGACCCAATAAATGTTACTTTTTACTATAAGTACATGTTTTTTAGTATAAGTACATTTTTTGACAGTATAAGGGTAGGATTTCGAGTCTGATGTGAAAATATAAAAAAAAATTGTCTAACGCTAGGGTGAACCCTGCAAATTTTTTTGTTTTCCAGTAATTTTACGTGTTTGGCTGATTTCGAATCTAATACAAAAAGTTTTAAAATTTTTTGACGCTAGGGTGGACCATAAAAATGTGTTTTTCTGTTTTTTAGTATGAGGACATGTTTTGAAAGTATAAAGGGGTCGTTGTTTCGAGTCTGACGCAAATATATAAAAAAATTTGTTTGAACCTAGGGTGGACCTTAAAATTTATTTATTTTGTTTTGCAGTAGTTTTACATGTTTTGGTAGATTAAGGTGGTAGCAGATTTTGATTCTTATGCCAAAATTTAAAAACAACTTGTTTGAAGCTAGGGTGGACCCTAAAAGTGATTGTTTTTAGTATAAGTACATGTTTTGACAGTATAAAGGGGTCGCTGATTTCGAGTCTAATGCCAATATGTAAAAACATTTGTTTGACGCTAGGGTAGACCCTTAAATTTGTTTTTTGTTTTCATTAGATTTACATATTTTGGTAGTAAGAGGTGGTTGCAGATTTTTTTATATCAAAAAATTTGTCTATATTTTCGCATCACTCTCGCAATCAGAGTGATCTCGAGTGAATATCGCGACCCCTTTATACCGTCAAAACATATACTAATACTGAAAAACAAAAACAAACATTTTCACGGTCCACCCTAGCGTCGAACAATTTTTTTAAGTTTTGGCATAAGAATCTAAATCTGCGACCACCTTGAACTACCAAAACATGTAAAACTACTGGAAAACAAAAAAAATTAGGGTCCACCCTAGTGTCAGACAATTTTTTTATATTTTCGCATCAGACTCGAAATCCCACCTGATACTCTAAAAAATGTACTTATACTAAAAACATGTAATTATAGTAAAAAGTAACATTTATTGGATCCACCCTCAATATCAAAAATTTTTTCAAATTTGAAAATGTGAATACAATACTCTAAGTATAAGTACTTAATTATTTTATTAATATTAATGAGCTTGACCTAAAACAACTGTTAATCATATGAATATTTTATATATAATTAATTTTATACTTATTTGGTTCACTTTTTTTAAATCAACATATGAGTACTACTTTGGAAACTACCGATACTTATTCATACTCATTTTTGAGTAAGTGGCTCATGATTCAAAAATATGATTCACTTTTTTTCGAATCATTAACATATGAGTACTACTTTGGAAACTACTTATGCTTATTTATACTAATTTTTAATTCAAAAATGTGTTAAAGTTAAATTTATTGAGCCTTTTTTTAAATATTTTTTGTTTTTACAGAGTTTTCAGATCTTACGACTAGTTAATTATAGAGTTTTAATCAGGGACCGTACCGGTTATGGTTTTTATAAAAAAATCAGATATTAACAGTTATCGTTTAACTTTGATTTTTTTCCGACAAAAATACTAGTTATTTAATGTCTTTTATTTTTTCGGGCAAAAATAACTGTTACTTTTGACTTCTATTCTTTTGGTCAAAATTAACAGTTATTTTGTGCCTTTTATTTTTTCGTTCAAAAATATCAGGCAATTTGAAAGTTTTATGCAATTTTTATCGTCTCATCAGTGCGCATATTTTGAGCTATAAAAATTTGTAGTTTTTAAAGTTTTTTATTCGGCCTTTGAAAAAATACAAATTGCCTGATATTTGTGACCGAAAAAAATGCACAAATTAACTGTTATTTTTTACCTAAAAAATAAAAGTCAAAAGTAACAGTTATTTTTGCCCGAAAAAATAAAAGGCTAAAAATAACAGTTAATTGTAATTTTTATAGTAACAGCCAAAAATTTAAAAGGCGTTTAATATTCGCGAAGCTGCTGCCATTACGATAATAATGGTATATTTAAAAAAGTTATATTCTCCGGCAACTTTTTCGTTATGCCTTTTTCATCTGAAAATTGTAAAATAACAGTTATTTTCGATCCCTGGTTTTAATGTATTACTCTAAAAGGTTACAAGAAAAAGCAACTTGCTAAAATTAAGATGAATATGAACATAAATTTGATAAAATAGTGATGTGTTTGCTCCCGACACATAAAGTTTTTCATGAGAAGGTGATTTCTCAAATAGACTTAAAATTAAATCTTAAAGCTAAAAAAAGAACATAATACAAAACTAAACTAAATAAAATACTAATTATTTTTTTAGCCTCTATGAGTGCCAGGAGATATATATTTATAAAATTCAGGTAAAAGTGGAGCTGAAAAGTCCATGTCAGTTGGAATATTTTCATTTAAAATCCCTAATGGCGATAGATACCAGCTAAAGGAATGTTGTGAGTTAACGATTTTTGTAATTAAATGATTTTCGTGGAAGTTCAATCTATCAACACATTTTTTAAGTAATGATATTGCATATATACAAAGAGAATTAACCATTGCTTTAGAATATATGAAATTATTTGAAAAGCGTTTGGTAAAAGATTCAAAATAACGATCCACACACTTCCTAAGAATTTTTCTTTCTAAAATTTCAAGTTCTTCTACTGAAGGAGAGATAGTAAACCAAATGGGAAATGCATACATCACTATTGAACGAATACTTGTTTTATGTAATAAAATTTTGGTATTTTGACTCAAGAATTTATCGTTAAATAGTATAGCAACATTGATTTAATTTTGTTAGCTTTTTTTATAACCATTCGGGCATGTTCATTAAATTTTAAGAGCTTGTTAAAAGATATTCCTAGTATTTGATGCTTTTCTTAAATGGAATTTGATCACCATTCAGAGATAAAGTGAGTGTTTTGCTCTCTGGAACAACAAAATATTTACATTTTCCAGATTCATTTCTTATGCATATGGCTTCAGATTTTGAAGCATTTATTTTAATTCCCCAGCTTTTGTAAAAGTCGTTTATTACATTTAAATAGTTAGACACCAGGACCAAAGCTGCAATTGGAGACACATCGTGTGCATAAACCAAAGAATCGTCTGCATAAAGAATACTTTTCGAACCAGTAATAACATGCGGAAAATCATATAAGAAAATATTATAAAGGTGGGTTCAAAAATGTGATTCGTTGCAGATCTCTGATTCAAATCACTGAGTTGTAAACGAATAGTACTCGAGTACTACTTATTTTTAAGTATTCGTAGCAGATCTCTGCTCCGTAAAGTGGTTTAGTGAATACCCAGTATTTCAAGTTTTATTAACAAAACCGGATCAAAGCCTTTGAAAAATCAGTGTATAATACTACATCCACCTCCGAACCTTTTTCAAAAGCGTTGATAGCAAAATTAAAAAAAAAATAGACAAGTTGGAAGTAGTGAATCTACCTTTGAAAAAATCATACTGTTGCCAAGCGATAAGAATACGCACTTCAGCAAATAGAAGCCTCTTAACAATTTTTGTGTAATGTTATCTTACACAAAAGGCTGACATAAAGAGAAAATGTTTGAAAATAGTTCATTTTTCTTTTTATTCTAACTTAAAATTAACTCTTTTTACATATTTCCCCTTTAGGTCTCCAAGGAAAGATAGCAAACAACAACTTGTCTATTGAATAAAGATTGAACTACATAAAATATTATGTTATATCTTTTTAGCTGCGAAAAATATACTTTCTGATGTTTCAGAAGTCACTGTTAAGGAAATCATGCTGTCAATAAGTGTTTTCGTTTAAACCTAATTCTACTACGTTGTCGTTGCATTTTATTCATATTTTAGTTGTTTTTATATAAGCTTATTGACACTCTCGCTACAGCTGTCATTACAAAGATCAACTTATTTTATTAGAAGCTGAAATTGATAATGTGACTCATATGTATATTTGTATGTAAATGCCTATACTTTATACTTAACTTGTTATATCAATAATTTAGAGCATATAGCTAAAGCTGATAAGAAGCAAAAAGCCAATAATTAGCTGAAGAAAAGAAATGATGGTTTAGCATTTAAAATAAAGACTGTTTTTTTTTCTCTTTCACAATACTCGCATGGCTTTTGTTCTATTTTTTAATAAACAAATTTAAAATAAACAAACAAACAAAGAAGTACTAAAAAAATAGCAGATTTATCATTGTCACAAAGAATACACTCAGAATGTCTTTAAGAACCATGATTCCTATAATAAGCGAATGCAAATACAACAAATATCCTAATTTTATATTTAAAAAAATACTGATATAAGAATTTTAACAACTCATCATTTTACTTCTTCATTAGGCGCTCTTCTTCGCGCTTTAAACGACTCCTTCACACTTATTGCCGATGCCACAGAAATTGGTCCATCACAAAGTTTTCAAGTGGTCAATCCTATCAACTCTAAATCGAGTGTCTTTCGAGATCTGCAGCTAGTGCATGATTTCGTGCAGAAAACCGCCTTCCTGTGCATTATTCGCTATCCTGGCGATGATGACTATCGTGAAGGCAACATCGATATAACGAAATTTCGTAGCCTTAAACGACTCGAGGTGAAGAAAACAAACATAAAACAAATTGTCGGTATACAACCGCTACGTGGTCAAATACAACAACTCATCTGTGTTAAGAGCTTGCATACTGTCGATGATATCATCACGCGCTGCGGTGGTGACAATGCAAACGGTTTCGTCTGGAATGAACTAAAAATTGCCGATTTTAGCTATAATCAATTGCAGTCCGTCGACAGTGCTCTAGAATTTGCTCAATACCTTCAACACTTAAATCTGCGTCACAACCAGCTGGTCAGTGTTGAGGCCATCAAATGGTTACCTAATTTAAAAACATTGGATTTAAGCTTTAATCGCCTCAACTGCGTACCGCAACTGCATTTGGAGGCTTGTAAGCGACTTCAAATATTAACAATGAGCAACAACTTGATCGAGGATCTGCTTGGATTATCAAAATTAGATGCTTTGACCGAACTAGATCTATCGGATAACTGCTTGCTCGATCACAGCTACTTGCTGCCGTTGAGTGCAATTTTGACGCTGAAGTTTTTGAACCTCTATGGCAACCCTTTACATTGCCATCCCAAGCATCGGTTGGCCACTGCACAGTTTCTGCACAAAAATACCTCAACGGTTAAATTCATACTGGACTTTGAGCCACTCACGAAAAATGAACGTGCCGTCACGGGTAGTCATCAGTTGCGTCGCCCAGCCAGCAGCTCTTACAATCGTTATCAGAACAATAAAGGCTTCATAACAATAGGTTCTTCATCCTCGCGTTCTAGCAATAGTGCGCTTGGGACACCAGCATCCAGTGTTGGCTCTTTGCGCAGCTTTAAAATAGAAACAGTCGCATCCACTACAACACCAGCAGCATCATCGTCATCATCTGCATTTTTGGCGGAGAATCTAAGTACAAAAAAACGAGCTTCCAAAGTGCGTAACGTCGAAATAGCCGAAGTTGTGGACGCTAGCTCTGTTGAATTAGCAGACAAAAAAGCTGATCCAAATCTAAGGACGCAACAAAAAGTATTGATGTCCACACCACTGCACGCTGGCTCCGAGGCAAATACTGAACACTTGGAGACAAAGCGGCACATTGAAACACTGCGTAATAAGTATGGCAACGAGTGGCTTCAATCGGAAAACGCAGAAATGATGCACAGTGTTTTGGGTAAATTTTTACCGTGTTATTTTATTAGAAAAAAATTAATTTAATATAGTACGTTTACTTTCATTAGGTATAGAAAATGAGCATACTTCACAGAGCACTGTCTCCGCCGATGAGCAGCGTAACAGATCTCGCCAGCTATTTCAAGACTATTTGGGTGAATTTTCTACCACCTCCCAGACAATCGCGGAAAATCCAGCCGAAACATTTATAAATATCCAAACATCAACACCAACTAATGTTGGCGTTGTCATTCAAGGTGCCGAACATATCGCATCACCTATAAAATCTACAGTTGGTTCTTATGGCGCTAGTAAAGGCACCACAGCATATTTGAGCATGGAGAACTACAACAACAGCGATCCTACAAGCACAAATCCTACAATTTACAAATCCGCCAACGAAAGTGAGCTTTCCGACAATGTGGAAGCTAAAAATGAAAATTCAAAAGAGGCAGCCTCCAAGCTGGAAGAGGAAGATGATATGACACCGCATTTAAAAAATATTTACTCAACCACTGTTGATGAAGAGCCAACAGGTAAATGCAAATAAGAGCTAAATGACAATTATCTTTTCTTATTCTAAAAGATTCATTTATGTATTTGTTTGAATTGTTTGGAAAATGTATTAATTTTATTTGCCATAAATTCTTCATAAACAATTTTTTTTTTGCTACAAAACATGATTTATTATATTTACCTTATCATTAGGGCTAGGAATTTCATGCACTAAAATATCGAAAATATGCGCATATAACTTGCACTTAAAACTCTAAAATATGCGCAAAAACAGGTAAATTAAAAATATTTTTCTAATATTTTATTATCGGTTCAAAAATAAATATTGCATGTAATTTTCCAAAAAAAGAAAGATAATTAATTTTAAAATGCATACATTAGGCCGGGTCAATTTGTACTGAAAGAAAAAAATGGACAAAGAGTGTAGCAAAAACAAAATCTAAGGGCAATTGTAAGAAACTTCAGTCAATATTCAGCTGCCAGAAAATTCGTTTAAGTGTTTAAGTTTTCAAGTCAGAAAAAATACATTTTCGTACAAATGAGAATGAAAAAATATTAATCTATATATATAAAAATGGTGTAAAAAATGTATAGTAAAACATCAATTGAGAATGGCTGGGCCGATTTGTCTAAAATTTTTTTTCAGTTGTTTATAATTGCCAGGAGAAGGTTTTTACGAAGGAAAATTTTGGAAAAACCCTCCGGGAAAGTCCGATAGATGGCGTTGGGGTGGACTTATATCGAAAATTTGAATTTATGGACCAATTTAACTGAAATTCAGAATGTATGTTTGTTTAATCATAAGAAAATAATTTGTGTATAAATGGACCCGATAGGTGGCGCTGGGGTGGACTTATATCGAAAATTTGAATTTATGGACCAATTTAACTGAAATTCAGAATGTATGTTTGTTTAATCATAAGAAAATAATTTGTGTATAAATGGACCCGATAGGTGGCGCTGGGGTGGACTTATATCGAAAATTTGAATTTATGGACCAATTTAACTGAAATTCAGAATGTATGTTTGTTTAATCATAAGAAAATAATTTGTGTATAAATGGACACGGTAGGTGGCGCTGGGGTGGACTTATTTCGAAAATTCAATGGCGTGAAAAGTGATTTTGGTATTGCCACAATTTTGAAATGCAATCCTGGTACGAGGGGGGTAGCGAAGCACACCGGGTTCAGCTAGTATTTTTATAAAAACTTGCCACAGCGGTTTTTGGGTCCGTACAAAAAAACAATTTTCGACTTGAATTGCACAGATTAATTCGATATGATTAATTTGAAAGATGACAACATTTTATTTAAATCACCATTACAGCAAATATTCCAGTAAGAACATTTGGTACAGTACATTGACCTTCAAGATCCACCGTTCCTTTATTCCGATATTTCTTGGCATATACTATCAATAGAAGGACATGTTCAGCTCTTAAGTAGCGTTTCACAACTTGTTACTCACAAAAATTACGAAGTAGTTATGGCAGCGACAAAGAAAGTCGATATAAAGTACCCAAAAAGGAAAGTAAAAAATATTTGCAAAACTTATGAATTCTGTATTTAAAAAAAATCACAAATATCAAAATTAATGTTTTTTAAATTAAAATTTACTTTTCCTATTGTATTTTAAATGCATAAAAATAAATTTAAAAAAAAAGAAAAAATATAAATTTTTTTCCTTTCATATAGAAGAAAAACTAAAAACTTCCAATGCAGCGCCCTCTGGCGGCCTTTGAAAAAAGTAAATATCAAAAATGTATTCTTGTTTATTACACTGTGCGGCACGAAAATCTGTATTTAGTAATTTCAACGTTTTTCACTGAATTTTAATATGAGGAATCTCGAGATAACATCCGTTTTGCCACTTTACCGAAGACTTTACTGCAATCATTTTTTTTTAATTAGTCCAAATATGCACTCATTTGCATGTTGAGAACTCTTGAACCATTAGGATTTTCATTTTGGTTGTTTCAGCAAACTTTTTTCTATTATTCTTGCCAACAACTTTGTTAAACAAATTTATAACGAAAAATCATTTGAAATTGTCTTTAAACCTTTAATAAGCCACATATGTCTTGCCCGCTTTCAACGCTTCAAAGCAAAAAATGTTACTTATACGCAATGTTGGTCGAAGTTTTTTGTTTGACTTTTTGTAATTTTTGATATATATCTAAGTTTAAATTATCAAATACAGAGAAAAAAGGAACAAAAAAGCGCACAGTGTTATTAGCTGCGTTCCATTCGCTTCCAAATAATACAGATTATTTTTTTTACATGCAAAGCAAAAACAAAAATAATAAACCTATAAGAAATAGGATTATTTTTGCTATCCATATAAAATTGTGATATAGCCTTTAAAAAATTTGAAACACAGGTGCCGCACCTGTATATTTTTATGAGCTGTCATTTTATTTTTTGAATTATTTGTTTGTTTGATACAATGACTATTAGGTAGCCATGACAGCTACCTATTTTCTCACGAGCTGCCACCATCGAATGTTAAACAAAGGAAAACAAAACAAACCGCGCGTGTCACACACATTGGACGCATTCAGCGGAGCCAACAATTGCACTTAAATTATTTATATAATTGCATAATATTAATAATTAAATTAAATAATTTACAATTTTTCTGACGTTTAGAGTAAAACACAATCAGAGAAAAACATCGTTCACTAAGGTATCGCTACCATAACAGTTCACAACAGTTTTGAACGACACACGTTCTCATGACACCTAATAGTTATTGTATCATGATTGCTTGTTTGAATTTAATTTTGATTGCAACGGTAGTGCCCTCTATGAGTCGTTTTTCTTGCCGTTCCTTTGAGAAAATTTGTTATCGCGATTATATTAAGGCGAAAGGAACGCAGCTATTGATAGATTCCTCAACAAAAAAAATCCCTCCTGGCAAGTTTTAATAAAATATTTTTAATTCTTTAATCTCATTTTTATGAGAATGTATGTATTCTTTCGACTTAAAAATTTAAACGAGTTTTCCGGCAGCTCGATATTGACTTCAGACCATTGCACTTTTTCGATTTAAGGATAACATTTGCATTATCTCAGAAACTATAAAAGCTAGGGCCATGAAATTTCATCACAAATGCGTTTTATTAAAATTTTATTTTTAAGACTTTTTCAAATGAAGTGTTTTTCTTAATAGCACCAATTGCGGCAGTTTTTTACAGAAACAGAAGGTAGAAGTACGATATTTTATGATAGTTATAGCCTTTGACTTTAATAATGCTAAGTTAGCTAGATATTTTCTACAAAATATTACTTAAATTTTCATTCCTTGAAAAATTTACAGTCATATTTCAACGATTTTTCTATTTTTATTTATTAACATTTATATTATTATGTTATTATTGTTTATTAGTATTTTATTTTTTATTTTATTATTAAGTTATTATTGTTTACACTTGTCTTTATTTTTGGGTTTTATTAAGCTTATTTTTGTTAAAAAATTTCAACTATGACGAATTTTATAAAAAAAAAAAAACCAAACAATACATCAAGTTTTCAATACCACAGTCATAATACATGTTTTATAATCTGACGAATAAAAATATTTTTTTATAAAATTAAAAAAAAACCCCAAATGTCATCCTAAAATTAAAAAGCGCACTGTGCAATGGTTTTCTGGATAATGTTTCTAAAAATTGCCCGTAGATGTTGTCAAAAAATTTGACCCGGCCTAGCATACATATAAATTATTTTATCAAAAACAACAAAAATATGTAGTGAACATAAAAGTAATAATTCGAAGTTATCTTTTCCCAAAATATGTTGCAATAAATTTAAATGGTTGCAAATTAAAAAAAACCAAAATATGCAAACAGCACATGCATTTATGTAAAATATACAAAAATATGCACAGCAAATATGCAAAACAGGCATTTTTGTAAAATATTCAAAACCATGCATTTATTGCAAAGTATGCAAAAATATGTACTTACAATTGGATGTCATTTTAAAGGAAATTTCATGATTCGTAAAGATAGCTTAAGCATTTGAATTTGAAGATGCCCAGTAAAAACATACATTTGCATGAGATTCCTAGCCCTAATTATCATCATTCCCTTTTTATTCATAAGAGAGTTTTCATCTTATGTTTCAGTGAAAATTACTTCTTAAATAAGTTCTGAAGTGAATAATTGGCATTTTTATTTACGGCTGAAAAATATCTTGTGTAACTCTTTTTGGTTCGAAATATAATGTTTGCTATTTGCATCGGTTGTGAAAGATAAGAAAGACTTTTTTTTATTTTTTCCATGTCTTCAAATTTGTTAGATGGGTGATTTTTATATGGAATATTAACTGTACAAAGCATGAGTGGGATTGACCTTTGAGCGGACATCTCTCTCTTATATCGCTTCAAACGCTATACAAAATAATTTTTAATTAAAAATATTTTACGTTCAAAAATGTCTTACAGAATGGAATAAAATATATTTTTTTAAACATTTTATGCCTTACAGCTTAGAATGGATAACACATGGTAAGGGACATATTTTATTCTGTTCTGCAAGACATTCTTTAACTTAAAAATAATTTTTTATCATCTTTTTTATATAAGAACCTTTTTTAAAATAAAAAATCAAATACTCATATCAATTCCATTGTTATAAAAATCATTAAAAAAAGTTCTGTGTGTCAACATACCATCCAACCATTTCCTCATAACTCTATTCCATACGATCCTACCATTTCATTGTAACTTCATACAGTACTACATGCTCAATTCATCATACCATAAAATACAATTTCATCATACAATAAAATATCTTCTTACCATTTTTCCATACCAGCAACCACTTCAATAGTACGATCTTTTTGCATTGCGGCAAATGCAAAATTAGCTGATTTTACATAAACAAAAATCATTGATATGCGTTTGCAACATTCATGCATTTACTACAACAAAATGATGTTGCATACGCAAATGCAATAATATTGCATATGCAAATGCAATAATATTACATATGCAAGTGCAATAATATTGCATAACGCTATTGTAAATGAATAGGGGTATTCTCTATGTCTTGGATATGCCCATTGCACGGTGCAAGAATTTGTGCACCGCCGCAACAACAAAATACAAGTAAAAAAACCCAGAAGTATTTCCTATGTAAGCTACGCTGAAACCCATGTATACGACGATGCTATCAAGAACAGTTTATGAAATGCAACCTAGTTATTGCAATGAGAGAGAAGAGAATAAGATAGCAGCCAAACTGAAGGAGGAATGAGCGTGAAGTGCAGCTCATTATAGAGTTATTTGAGCTGTTGATTTTAGTATGCTACGCTTGTGCAATAGGGCGCTCTCGATCCATTGTATATTTAGTATAGCATTTTAGTATAGGATTGTTACAAGCCGTACTCTCATGCAATTATGCTAGACATAGAGAATACCCCTAATGTTTAATTTATAATAAAAGAAAGAAGTGGTAAATAAATGGAGAGAGTTTCAAAAAATAAAATTAAAAAGGAAAATGCCAACAAGAAATGGACGGAAAATATTAAAAAACAGCTGTTTTAAAGCATTTGCAACATTATTGTAGGAATTTCGGCAAATTAATTGTTTTATTAAAAACAACTTTTAAAGTATTTTAATTTAAGTTTAAATATTGATTAAAAATTAATATATGAGTTAAGGTAAATAAGGTAGGCGAAATTAAAAATTATATATAAATGGCTTGTTAATACGTTGGCTGTTAAGCTAAATCCAGTTTCGTTGCGTTGTTTCAATATTAGTCCTTTTCATGTTTTTCTGCTGCCGTTTAATTTTTAGACTCAAACTGATGTGAATTTTAAGCGTCCTTTTCTTGTTTTTTTCTTCTGCTGTTTCTTACATGTTTTCTTTGTACTTGTTATGCTCGCTCTCTACCTCTGAGCTGCAAATTGCATTTGCATCAAGTGATCACTACAATCATAATATTAAAGGTGTGCTTACAAAAATCTACCCTTGCACAAAGGCATTTGCAACGATGCAACAAGATCGTGAACCACCCAAATATATCTTTATACCATACCTCTATCTCACACCATTATATTAAACTACCATCCATTATATCATCATACAATACCATCATTCCATAAAATACCATATAATAAAACCCCCTCATAACTGGATACCATACAATCGTACTTTTATACTATATTATCTTAATACCTTTATGCAATACCATCGTAAGATAACATAAAATATCATGCCATCGAGCCATAAAATATCATCATACCATACATACAATCATATGAAACCATCATACCATATCATAAGACCATACAATCATACTATAAAATACCATCATACTTGCTCACCATACTATCATCTTCTTTACCATATCATCATTTCTTTGTACCATAACATACCATACCATTGTACCATAAAATATCATCACACATGGTATGATTTTATCATACCATTTACCATAGATTTAAAGTATAAGTACCTGAGTTATTCCTTCCACCGTGTGGGCGGTCAAAATAAAGCTTTTTAAATATATCATTCCCCCTTATTTTTTTTTAAGTAGGCGTGTCAGTCTTGTTTTTGTATTCATACCATAGTCTTTGTAGTAAATCTAAACTAGTGTGGAATGAACTCCTTTTATTTTATTGTTTTTAATTTTATTTCAGGTTTATGCTTTTTGGTTGAATTTATACATAAATACATTCTATACCGCTCACGTTAGTATACGAAGGCGTATCAATCTCATATTTTAATACAGTATGTTCAAAATACCACAACCAGAAACTAATTCATATACCGATATCAATATCCGAGGTGGTGCCATCTCTGAACCAATTATCTGTGAAAAAACTATACATAAACAGTTAATTAAAAATCTAACATGTTAATGTCTAAGGTTGCGGCCAGACTGAACGCCAATTCAGACAGTCAGGCAAACTGTGTGAACAAGCGAAATAAAAGTCAGCTTGGCTTTATTTTATTCTCGTTTCTTCACAAGTTACTACCTGCGCCTGTCTGTCTGAATCGGCTTTTACTCTGGCCACAACCTAGCATGTTTACATGGCTTAGACGATAGAACATCCGTCTCCAGATAGAGAGGTAGCGTGTACGGTTAGGGATATTTTTACAAATACATATTTTTCGCTAGGTAGCTGCTTTACATACGAAAAACCAAATTCACTCCGAAAGAAGTTAAAAACTCACCATTGATCCGCGTAGCAAATAGTGCAGTTATTGTAAATTTTTCTAACTGAAAGAATTTTCCATAAATATATTGTAGATCAAACATTTCCAAATTAATAATTATGTTTTAATTGTCTTTTCTTTCTGCAGTTTCAGAAGCCGAAGATGATGAGGAAACTTATATAGTTTACACAAATCAAAGCAATGTTGCAATGTTTTTAACCATTTCGTCAAATTTTCTGCGTGAAAAGGACACATTGACACAAAAGTGAGCATAAATAGCATAAAAGTGTAAATACTCATACATTATATTTTAAACAATACTTCCTTTCATTCCTTCCCAGAACTAAAAACAAGTGGAGCTTGAAAATTTTAGAGTCTTGTGACCGTATAAAATCTAATACTTTGCGCATTAACTTTGATACCGTGAAATTGGATAAACAAGAACGTGTCTATACCATAGAAGATGGCTTGTGTCAGGTATGGAGTTTTAAAAATAATTTAATTTTCTTTATAGATATCATTGTTTTATTGCTTATAGGAGCTGGAAAAGAAATTGCGTGACATTCTATCACAGCGTAATCTTTGTGAAATGAATCAGACAATATATCGTTGTGTTAACTGTGCGTGTCAATTTTCACGAGAAAATAAAAATCGTCAAAGCAATGAAGGTAAAATATTCGTCATAGTCAAATAGATTATCTTAAGTCAGCTAAAAATGAAGCCAACGATATTTCATAAAGATTAATATCGACAATGTCTTGAGATGTTTGACCTCAAATTTCTTCCACACTTGATTCTCTGCTTAAAATTTCTAACTTATCTCTACTTAGTGATAGTACTATTATCGATATGTATTGTTTATATTTTATGCCAAATGAAGTAAGGCACAAAATGAGATGTTTTCAAATTAAAAAATGATCGCTCTCCTTTCTCTAGCAATTCGTTGTCCCGACTGTAAAAGCAACTTTGTTGCTGAAATTCACGATATTCCAAAATCTTTGGAAAAAACCATAATAAGAGGAGCAATAAAATTATCTCCCGCTGCTATGGTTGTACCCATTGAAGAAGATGATTTCAATACAAGGACAACAAAAGAAACTGATGCTTATGCCAAGCCAGCTACTGAAGACACGAACAGCATAGGTAAATTTTTAAATGCTCGTTTAAATTTTCTATTTATGATTTTAATTTTTGGTGCTAGTTTCGGTTATATTTTGTTCTTTTGGTGCTATTGCATAAATCAAATTTCATTTCAACCAAATTTTAAATTCATTATTTTTGTCTTTATATTCATAATAAATACTTCACTTATTTTAATGATAATTTTTTTCTTCCTTGCATGCATGCCACAAATCAAATCAATTCAAATCAAATCAATCAATCAATCAATAAACTAATACGTATTTGTTTATTTGTGTGGTAAAGGTAAAGGACCATCAAGGCTTTCTGCTATTAACACGCAAAAAAGTAGGAGTTTGATGCAATCCTTAAAAAGTTAATATCAATCATCTTTACTTAATATATGTTTAAATAATAAGAAAAAAAATTGAACATGATAAACTACTGCAACATCAGACTTGAGTTTAATTAAATATATGTTATAACAATGCAATTGAAAGCAATTTAATAAAAGGTTGCTATTAAAAATGTTCGATTTTTTGCCTAAAGCAAAAGAGAAAAAATAATCGTTTAAACTTAAAAAAAAATTTAATTTTGGCTTATATTAGTTGTGATAAAATTTTAACTTCTTGTAATTAATGCTAAACGATTATTTTTTTATTTGAAGTGTTTTGCAAACTAATTTTGCACCTGCTTATAACTAACTCATTGTTTGACTCTTCCTCTTCTTATTTTTTCCACTCTACAACAATTCAGGTTCAGCCAACTCACTGAATGGTTCTTCATCCTGCTCAAAAATTTCCAACTCTCAAAGTTCTTTCGACTCTAATCAAAGCGTTGTTGGCAGCTCCAATACCGAACGCGAAACAGCAGAGTTTAAATTTAACTATGAAAGTGATGTCGATATTCTTTCTAATCCTAGTATATCAAGCATCGAAGTGCTCGATAGTCAGCATGCCAGTCGCAAAACGTCCGAGGAACGACGCATCTTACAGGTGCCAAGTTTGGAAACAATCGAGGATCATAGCTTTAACCAACCAATTATGGAGTTGGCAGCAAATAATATGTCCACCATCACAGCTAATGCAGATGAAGCAAATGCCACTGTTGTTAAACAACCAGCAAGTGACTCAAAACACAACAAATCCGGTGCGCTGGCGCATTTTCATCTGACCGAAAGCAGTTCATCGGGCTCGGTTACAGATAGTGTTTGTACTGCCTATGAGCAGCAATCGAAGAAAGAAGCATTGTTTCTGAATGCTTCAACAGAAGAGCAGCAACAAGCAGCAATTATAGACAACTTTTTGCAAGCAGAAAACAGAGTCTATGCACATGGCAATGGTGTACATAACGCTGGAAATGCGCTTAAAAAGGAGGACACCAGCATCTCATCAATGTTTGGCGGTTAGTTGGTAGTGAAATTAAAGCATACGCTTATTTTTATTTTAATTCTTTGTTTTTTACGTCACCACAGCACTATTTCAGTCAACAAACATACTCATGTCCAGCTCAAAAAAATTACTCGATGCTGAGGCTAGCGCCAACATTCAAGCTGGCATCATTGGTCCCCAAAAATCACCCATCAAATCTTTAACTTCCTACAGCACAGCATACAAATTCAACTATACAGATTTTAACGATGTAGATCATCGTCTTAAACTCTATTTCTATCAATCAAAATTTGATGAGGCTGGCGAACGTTTCAAGTGGTTGGTACGCGGTCGCATATATAATGGCAACACACATGCGCTGTTCCCTGGCATTGTCGTTATGTCCAATTGCAAATGTTATGTAATGGAAGCTTTTGCTATGGAAAATGATGATGTTACAAAGTGGCTGCGACAAGTTGCAAGCGTAACAATAGATCGTGTGGAAAACATTCAACTGCTGCCTTGGAAGATAGGTCTCTCCTTTCAGTTGCGCGACTGGGGTGGTTTCTTGCTGTTACTACAGGATATTTTGCGTACCGACAGTTTGTTGCTTTATTTCGCAAGTACGTATAAATAATGTAATACAAGTGTTGGAAATTTTTATCGAAATCAATTAACAACATTTATAACCATAACCCTAAAAATAACACTGTATTTTGCATTAAACAGTAATATTTTTTAACATTCACTATACAAAAAGATATTGTTACCAATTTTTATTGAAATACAACAACAACTGCTGCACAACAGTACAACAAAAGAATTTAACCGCCTTATTGTATATCTCGAAAACGAACATCAACGATAAGCAAGACACGAGAAGCAATAGAATTTCGTATAGAAAAAAGTGTTGCTTCTCGTGTCTTGCTTATCGTTGGTGTGCGTTTTCGTGATACATAATAAAGCGGTAAGTAAAATTTTAACAAAATCTATAAGCAACCGAAAATCCAAAGAAAGTACCTAAGTAGAGATGTTTTTTTCTTTACTTTAACACTGGATATATCATCACAGTATATGATAATGCTTTTTCCCCTTCCAGATAACTCACTGCCAAAACAATGTGTTCTTAACTATCAAGTCTCTGAACACATAGTCAAACGTCTCAACAATGCAGCCGTGGATGAGAAAATCAACATGCTATCGCTTCTCAATGGATGTGAAATAAAATGCGAAAATGCCAAGCGAGAATTTTCACTTTGCGGTCTAATTACCACAGATACACGCTTGTATTTAACTTCAGACAATCTTGCCTGGTTGTGTGCCTCAGTGGACGATGAGGACAGTGCAAACAGTGAAATAGACATTGAGCTATGCATCACGCAATTCATGAGCAACCTAGTTGAAGTTGAGCGTCCAGCAGAAAATGTATTTACTATCAACTTTCTAGATGAAACACAGGATAAATATGAACTTTGGAAGTGCACATTTGAGACTAGAGAAAATGCAGAAAGCTGTTTTAACGCCATTGGACAGTCGTGGGAAATGTTGTTTGGTGTTCCTCTATTTACAACGGTGCCTGGTGAATGATATAGCTTGTAAGTTCGTGAAGAAAAATTTGCAAAAAATCACATATCCTTAAGTACGATAAATTATTGAAAGTAGAAAAATAAACCGAAAACAAGCCTGTTTTGAAAGTGGCATTAATACAATGGCGACTTGCTTTAAAATTTGTACAACAAAATAGTAGGAAATCAGATATATCATATTTATATCTTATGTGTCAGAAATTTTATATATATATATATACATATATATAATATGTAGTGCGAAATCTTTTAGATATAATTTAGGAGAAGTAATAACTACATAGTTTCATTCACGCACAATGCAAATACTTCATGTGAATGAAACATTTATTCACTTATAGTTTAAATTTCTAAGATGCATAGATTAAATAATTCATATATTCATCATTCTTAAACTGTTCTATTAACAGTATGCAACGATATTAATTTAAGTGCATTCTTAACTGAAGCCATATAGACGATTACCTGACAACTTATGTATAATAAAATATAATATTGATGCTGAGACCTTTAATCGAATTATAACAAAATATTGAAAAAAAAATAATTTATAATAAAGAAATTTATTTGAATTGGATTGCAATATTTACACAGAAATAGAGTTTATTTATTTTATTCGCAAATAAATTCGAAATAGGAAATTATATAAAAAACATAAACATATATATTATATATATGCATAGTTTTAATAAGTTTTATTTTTGTATTATTTTCATTTTAGTTCTACACCATTTTATTATACAAATAATATTTTAACAATTTTTTTCTTATTCTTTTATGCGTTGCTAAAACACTTAAACATTTAATTCTTCTTTTATATTATTAATGTATATTTCTATTTGATTTAAACCCTAGGCTAGACAATAAGTTCATATATGATAATATGAAATATAGTTTGAGTTGAAGCTAAGATAATAACATATGTAACCTTATAAAGAATTATACATTAACAATTAAATAAACAAATTTCCACAAAACAATTTAATTTGAAGTAGTTTTTATCAGTATTATGTCACAGAATATTAGGTAGAGAATTTTTTCATTCAACAGCTACTGGCAAAGAAAACTAATAAAATATTTAATATTGAGTATAAGTTTAAAGCCCTACTTTTGTGCTTAACGTAATTTTTTTCATACAAAGTGTTATTCTAATTCTTCAATTGGTCGGCAATCCAATCTATGCTGTCCTCATTGTAACGTGGATTTGTAATGCTCAATGCGGTGCGTTTGTATGTGTAGTAGTACATGATGGAAACTGTAGAAAAGAACATAATTTACATCAGCGTATGATATATGTTATGTTACTATTAGTGGCTAGTTTTTATAAATTATGATTTATTTTGATTCGGGGTATAGAAAATTAAAAAATAAGTGCAATAATTATCACATTCTGGTATATTAAAAAAAACCTAAATTTTTTTGTTAATTCCTAAATTATTTTTTGATTTTTTTAAATTTTCTGCACTAGAATACTGCCTTAAGAAAAATACTTCTCTTATTACAAACTTCATATGCATATGTACTAAAATCGTTTAAGTATTAAAAAGACTATAGTTTTTACAGTTATAGTTTTTTTTAAACAATTTTTACAAATTTAAACTCTACTCTTTGGAGTATCTACTTTTTATATTTTTCACTCTTTTAAGACAAATTATACAATACGTTTTTGAGTATCAACTCTATCATGTGTATAAAGAACTCATCCAAAAAATCTTTCGGTACACCAAAAGTAGTTAATAAATTTGTCTAAAAAGTGTTAAGAATACCACACAGAAAGTATTAAATTTTATATACTCAAAGAAGTGCTTGGAACACTAAAAGTAGTGTACAAATTCTTGAGAAAAAATTTGTTCAAAAAGTACTACAATATAGTGTATTTGATACACCAAATGCAGTTTAAGAAGTTTTCTAAAAATCGTAAAAAATACCACACAAAAAGGATGTGTGGTTTTGATACTCCTAAAAGTAGTTTATAATTTCGGGCTCAACATGCCGGCTGATATCTCTACACTGTAACTAAACGGGTAGCATATTTCGCATTCCATAACACAAACACCAATTCCAATCTGAAATACTCCAAAAGCTATTAATCCTAAACTAATTCTTTTAAACGTCGCTTCCTCCAGAAACAACAAAGGCTCATAAAAACACTGCAATAATGGTACTAACCCAAACGCTGTACCATAGCTAATACCGACAGTGTGGCGGGCCACTTTTTAAATGCCGGAACCGACCATAAACATCTATAGATGATCCAGAAATGCTGCGTAGCCGAGAGTAGAAAGTATGTCAACATGATGAACAGGAAAAGTTTGCAGTTACGTAGAATAACGTGCGAGGCACCAACCTATAAACGAATAGACTTTTGTTAAAAAAATTGTAAACAATTTTATCACAAAATCTTATCCATGAACAAAAAAGTTTTATTCGTAGAAAATCAAGAGATCCTGTTGAAGACATTTGCAGGAGTCGATATTGTTGTTATTAAGAGTATACCTGATAAACGCATGTCGAGTGCACGCTGTAGGCAAATAACAAAAATTGACAGATTATAAATACATCCTGGGTGCTGAAAATAGTAGAGATGTCCTTGTTTACATACATACTCGAAAAACCTCATACATTTTATTGATTATCCACTTACACAAATAATAAAATTGTTCGATGCAAATTTTCCTTGTAGAATAGATATGAAAAACTATTAAAAAATAAGTCGGCAATTAGAAAAGCGATCTGAAGGCAAAGGACGAAAGAATAGCGCCTGAGAGTCTGTTTCATTGTTATTGCTTTATGTTGAAAATTTTTAGAAAATTTATTTAAACTACGGTGTTTATTCTTTTTTAATTGTTTTGTCTATTTTAAAAGCACTTTAGCTTTTTTCTGACATTTGACACTTGAACTTTGGTAATGTCTATCAAGGAGTAGATATCCTGGCAGAGTCATGCGCAATGTTAGAAACAACACACTTGGAAAAATGTGTCCTTGGATATGATGGATTTAGTGTATTGGAGGGTTTGATTAGCTAAATATTTGTTTATTTGTTACTTTCAAACTATTACTATAGGTATTATTTGCATAAAGAAATAGGTATTATTATTTAATGCCTCTTCAACTGCGTAGTTTTTTAAGCAAATTTTATGCATATGTAACATAACGCAATGCCTTTATTATCCAGTCCCCACAGAATATATTGACCCCAAATCCAGATTTTTATATATATATATTTTAACATACGTCTCAGCTGTGTTCAAAACTATAAGGAGTTGTCGTAGTTCAATAAAATTTGGTATAGACCATTTTTTTTGTAAGGATTTAGAAATTTTCTGAAACTGGCTGACTATGTTTGAGTCAGGCTGACTATGTTTGAGTCAGGCTGACTATGTTTGGCTGACCAATACAAAACTATACGATTTCTTCCAACGTTCAATTCCAATTTTTATACCACCACACACATAAAAATGCGTAAGGGGTATATTTACTTTATCAGATAACAGCCATAATTTAAGAGCTATCGTAACGAAATTCAATATAAAAGCTTTTTATTCAAAAACCAAGTTCGAAAATTAGCAAAATCAGATCAAAACCACGCCTACCTCCCATTCAAAGTGACTTTACCAAAACGGTAAAATCTCATTAAATTCCACAAATATTAATCTAAGGAACTAAAATTGTGCACATAGGCGTTAACTTTTAATATGAGCACTTTGAGTATGAATTTTGTATAAATCAAATGAAAACCACGTCTACCTCCCATACAAAGTAACTATGTAAAAAGGAAAAATCTCCTTAAATTCTATAAAAATGAGTGCAATGACTTAAAAGTTTGCAAAAATTTATAAATTTAAAAAAGTTTCAGCTTGATATTGCGCACATCAGCTTAATAAATAAAAAGGACTCTGAGTTTCAAATGTGAAGTATTTAGATAAAAGCACGCCCTATAAAAGTGACCTCATCAGAATAATACAACCTTTAAAACTTCAAATAAACTAAAATACGGCCTTTGGGGTATTTTAACTGAGGTCCAGTCGAAGATAATTCCTTACTAGTTTCTCAGTAAATTAGACAAACTGGATTTTTTCTTATACCTTAAGAAATAAGGTTACAAAAAATGGGTAAATTTTTAGAGGTATGTACCTCTAATTTAACTAATATATAGACAAAAATATTCAATTCAATTACAATTCAATATCTTAATTTTCATAATAAAATATATATAAAAAAATTTAAAACAAATGCAATAAAAGTTAATCTCAATTTGAATATATACAGTTTCCAAATAAACATCAAAACGATGTCGAATTCGATTCGAAACGAAAACGAGATCTCGAAAAGAATTTTTAACGATTCCCTCCCTTTTCCGATTCCCCGGGAAAAATCATTCAGAATTGGGCTGATAATGTAAGAGAAAATTTTAGACATTGATAAGGTGTGCAAAAAATACTTCCGACATTTTGCACCATCCCTTACGGATACCCTACATTAAGCATTTTTTATGTTAAAAGTGTGAATATATATTGTGATGGCGAAATTTCTTACAAATAGCAAATTATGAAAATTTTCCGTTATTTTGACATGGAAATTATTGTGTTAGCTCGAAAACTATAGATGTTTTCAGTACAACTTATTTTTGTATGAAACGTCGTTGGTTCAGAAATATAACGGTATACGAAAGCTTTTTTGGTAATATTTTTCTTGGATAACATGTAAAAAAATTCCCGCTATAATGGCATCAAGACTATTGAGATATCTTAAAAAACGTAGATTTTCTCAGTACAACTTATTTCCTTGAAGAAGGTTCATCGCCTCAGAATGAGAAAAAAACGATTGAAATTTCAAGTTTTGATTTTGCAAGCAAATATTTTGGCCATTTTTCAATCGATTTTCATCAAATTTTCTTTGGCTGAAAGATCAATTAATTGACAATTAATTGATTGAGAAATAAGAAAATATTTACCGTTATCTCATCAATGCAATGTTTTTTATGGTTTTAAAAATACCTCTAAAATATTCAGTTTTTCTTATAAAATTTTATTTTTTCACTCTCTTTCATATGACATATCATTTATTTATCAAAAATTGTTTCATTTTGACACATAATGCAAAAAACAGTTTATCATCGAAAATCATTACCCTAGGATTTTTTTGATGAAAATTAAATTTTTCAAAATGTTGTTTTTATATTTTCTACAAAGTTCTACAGCTTAAAAAATAATTTCTGCGAAAAAATTTTCAAATATTTCAAACCACTTCATAATTATATACACCAATCTAAGCATACAATAAGCATTTTTGTATGTAACATATGTGAATATATATTGTGATGGTAAAATTTCTTATAAATAGTAAATTCTGAAAGATCCCCCTTATTTTGAAATCAAAGTTATGGGGATATCTTGAAAACTATATCTTTTCTCAGCACAACGTATTTTTATATGAAAAGCCCTGATTGTGAAAAATAACGATGTACGAAAGTTTTTATGGGTAATGTTTTTATAGATATTTTTAAAAAAAATTTAGACTATTTTTATATCAAAATTATTGCGATAATTTGAAACTTAAGATGTTCTTAGTACAGCACATTTTCTTAAAGCAAGGTCATGCCTCACAACTAGAAAAAAACGATTGAAATTTCAGAACGTTGGCCGAATTTCGGCCACAGGCGATACTAGAATAAAAAAATAGGCGTAGGAGAAACAGTTCTTCCGTGTTTCTGAACCGATTTTGATAATTTTTTAAAATAAATTAGAGTAGAGAGAAGAAGTTCACCGAATAGTTATGTGACCTTTGACCTGAAATATGAGCATTGAAAAAATATTTCTGAAGTAAAACCTAAACTATAAAAAAATGAAAGAAAATGGCGTAGGAGGAAATTTTAGATATTAATACAATGTAGGAAAAACATTTTTCGCTATCTCTTACGGATACCCTACAATAAGCATTTTTTATAGTACATTTTGTTATTTTACAAATAGTAAATTCTTAAAAATGAGATAAAAGTTATGACGATATCTCAAAAACTGTTGCTTTCTCTCGAAACTTAATATTTTCTTAGTATAACACACTTTCTTAAGGCAGGGTCAATGCCTCAGAATGAGAAAAACGATTGAAATTTCAGAAAGTTGGTCGAATTTCGACCACAGGCGATACTAGTATAACTAGACAAGGTAGTGTTAAGGCTAAATGTACTCTCTTTCTTAAACTCGCTTAACACGATATCCGTTTGATCGGCGTACACTTGGCTGTACAATAGGTCTGTTTCTGTACTCACACTGTGTGACTTGTGAGTCGCTATTTTCAGTTTACGTACTTTTTGTGTAAGAAATGGGAGAAGAAGAACAAGCATAAAATCGCTCTTTCGAGCACAGAATGTGCACAGAGCGTGCTAGACCTCAAGACTTCGAGTAAATTAAGAACAAGCATCAATAAGAAGAAGCATCAAGAAGAACAAGCAAATGTCAAATGTTTGTTTATGTTTTTCACAAATATTCACAAATTGTGCTGCTAAAAATAAATTTACAAATTACAGTTTCTTTTCACCTTCCATTTTTAACTATAAATAAATTATTTAAAGTAATTTTATAACTTAAAACATAGCTTAAAAGATTTTATAGCTTAAAAAATTTACTTCACCAACAAAATTACGACAATTTCAATTAGCGCTATTTATGTTTGACTCGTCTGCTGTCAGAATTAGCTGTTTTGTGCTCGAAACTTGCTAGAAGCTGTTTTCGTACTTTTGCTAATATTCTTAAATTTCATTTTTACTCTTTCAGTTCGCGCTTACCAAAAGTTACACAAATCTTACACAGTGTAGAGTACGGAAACACACCTAATATGGTTGTTGTATGGATGTTGTTGTATTCTCCAAAATTTTTGACAGTTTCGCATTGACAGCAACAACAAAATTATTTGTACGCCGAGCAAACGGACATCGTGTAATATGAGCATTAGTGACCATAACTGTCAAACTCCATTTTGGTATTTTTGGTTTCATATTGCATTCTCATTGGCCCAAAATAAGTATGCGTGACAGTAAATCGTCACTACAGCTTTTTCAGCGAGTAAAATTTCGCGCACGTCACTTCGCCTGCCTCACCTCTCTTGCCTAAGAAACCCGCTTTCACGCAAACTGAGCACTATAGAGTATTTTGACAGTTTCGGTCACCGGCTCTCCGCCCTAACACTACCTTATCTAATTTTACCATGGGCATTCCCATGATAAAACCATCTATTAGGTAGCCTTGACAACTACCTATTTTCGCACTAGCTGCGGTCAGCATATGTCAAACAAAAGAAAACTAACAAAACATTTTGACACAAAACATTTTTGATATCTCCAAAGCACGCTATCGCTTTGACTTTATTTTATTTGACATTTGTTGAACGCAGCTAGAACTGTCGCTACTACTTACTACTATTATAATACTATATGCATTTCCACAAAAAATTCTACCGTGACCAAAAATTAAAACTTATTATTTTATGTTATTATCTAAGAGAAACATTTTCATTTTATTAATTTTAGCAATTTATACATAAATTAATTTACGATGATGATCAAATCGTCTGCACTGTTTCACAAATCTAGTTTTTCTTTTTCGTAATGTTTAGTAAATGCTTTGTAAAGTTTTTTGTTTAAGTAAAAACGGAAGGCATTGGCTAAAGATATTGGCCCATAACATAGTCAAAATAAAAGTCGACTCTAAATTTAGTACAAGCTTTTTGACAACAAAAAACTCAAAAATGCTTATTCTAAATTAAGAGTCGACTTTTACTTTGACTATGATAATGGGCCATTGAAAAAATGTTTGAGTTCATGAGAGAAAAATATATTAAAGTTGTTTTTAAATTACTAAATTGCATAATTACTTAACTACCCAATAACTCAATTACCCAATTTAACTTCAATGGAAATGTTAGTAACGTAACGTATTGCCAGATCAAAAAGCCTAATTAAAAACAGAATATGTTTTAATTTGATCACTTCAAAAGTAAACTTACTTTATTTTAAACCCTTCTTAAAATAGTTGTATACAAAAAGTCTTGCCCAATTCAGAGAGTTTTGCAAATTTAGTAACGTAACGCCAGCACTTATTTTTGCTTGTATCTTTAAATCCTTATGCTTGGTTTTTACTATGTCATTTTCAGTGGTCAGTTGTTGTCAAACTTATTGAAAATGACAACATGTTGACATTTTTTCTACATTTGGCAATCTTGGAAAATTAAAAACAAATAAATTATTAAATGGAGCTATGCAGAAAATGTTATAGAGTTTTATCAAGGTGATATTTCAGGTGATAAAATCTTGAGTAGTCATAAAAATGATATAGTAAAAACCAAGCATTAGAGTCGATTTTAGTCATTGTTTTTACTAAACATTACTTAACTACGCAAATTTAAAAAAAAATTCATAAAAACTACCCATTTTCATTTTAATATTTCTTTGTACAAATCGCATGTAACGCCAGTAAACATTACTTACCGCATTCATTATCAACTGGTTGTTTCAGTTCTCATTTGCTAAGGAGTAGTAGGCAATGGCCCATTATCATAGTCAAAATAAAGTCGGCTCTAAACTTAGTGCAAGCTTTTTGACAACATATTATATAAAAAAACTGTCAAAAATGCTAAACTAAATTTAGAGCCGACTTTTATTTTGACTATGATAATGGGCCAATATCTCTACTATTATCGGAGTACACATGATCCTACATGTTGTCACGCCTGGTGTGATGGCCTTGAATTTGAAACATATCGAATTCAAGACAACATGTTGTCAATCGGCTGTATCGAGCGTTCGAATGGTCAAATACGAGGCTTGTCCTACAATGGGTGACAACATGTAGGACCATGTGAGCCCCACTGTTAGAGAGTTCAAAACTCTACTCGCAGAAACTTACAGAAACACAGTAATAGATAAGCCATACAAATTTTACAGTAAATTTATACGGTTTATACCATATAATAGATTATTGATCATTTGCATGAATGCCCTTATTATAATTTTACAGTGAATGTTTACCAATCCACTATATTTCAGCACTTTGACTACTCGCCACTAGATGTCAAGCACAACGTTAGCGTACCCAAACGCAACTGACATCTGTCAATTTTTGTACGTTTCCGCTCGGTTTTTCTTTCTCTCTCTCTCTTTTTTTCACTTACAACAAGCGCAAGATGAAGTACGTATTTGCCAATTAAAAATATGCAATTCCAAAATAATTTAAAGCATCCGCTTGAAAACTGCAATAGTTGTAACATAAAATACTTTCGAAATATTTGACGCTCTCAGTTTAAGTGATATTATGTGAATTACTAATTGATTATCGGTTCATTTTTCAGGATCGGTTTGTGTGCATTCAGTGGGTACAAAATCTATCCCGGTCATGGCAAGACCATGGTCAAAATCGACGGAAAGGTGAGAAGTGAATTTTACACAACAATGTGTATAACAATTTAATAATTTTGTTCTTACTTTGCAGACCTTCACTTTCCTCGACAAAAAGTGCGAACGTTCATACCTGATGAAGCGCAATCCACGTAAGGTTACATGGACAGTATTGTACCGTCGCAAGCATCGCAAGGGCATTGAGGAGGAGATGCAGAAGAAGCGTACTCGCCGTACACAAAAATTCCAACGCGCTATTGTTGGTGCTTCGTTGGCGGAAATCATGGCCAAGCGTAACATGAAGCCCGAGGTACGCAAGGCACAGCGCGATCAGGCTATTAAAGCGGCGAAAGAACAAAAGCGCGCCACAAAGGCTGCCAAGAAGGCCACTCAGCCTGCTGCACCCAAGGCGAAGACAGCCCCTAAACAAAAAGCCGCCAAGGTATCGCAAAAGTCTGCACCTCGCGTCGGCGGAAAGCGGTAAACAGCAGTATATTCCGCCCGCCCACCCATCTACAACATTTTATATATAATTCTAAAATTTCTTCGGTTAGCGGCTTGGTCGGCTGTGTATTGTTAAGCAGGCAGAATACAATTGTCGGTGCGTGATATTCGGTTGATTTTGTTTCAAAGTAAAGTTTACAGCAAATGTTTTATTTTAAATTACCTCTATAAAAAATAAGCACCCTGAAGATGTGCATTAGTTTTAACATCAATGCATAAAAAAAAATAAAACAATTTACGGTTCAATCGGCCGTATGAACGAAAAATCCGTGTTGATAATTGCGTATATTTTGAAAAATGTCGAAAAAATATTGAATTAAGATTGAAGTGATTGATTTACGTTGGCTTAAAATATGATTTTAGTTTGTTTCGTTTGTAAGAGTTCTGAGAAATATTTTTCTAATAACCATGCAGTATCTAAAATTATTTCGCTGATTAGTTATTTAAAAAAAAAACTTCTCAAATTCAAAAACTGATCAAAATAGATTTCAAATCAATGATTTATTTATTTACCATCTACCGGGTTGATACCCTTACAGATTACATTACTTAACCTAGGATTTGAACAACGTGCTTTCGACGATCTACAACTATCGACAGAAGATTTGGGAAATGATTTTAATTTAGATCTGAGCTACGCAGAGCACAATGGCGTTAAACCAATTTTTTCCTTAATAGAGATAAAAGTGAAAAGCGAAGTAAAATATTTTTGGGACTCTGGATTAGAAACTGCTGATTTCATTATCAATGAATAATATGCAATATTTAGCTTTGAGTGACCCCTCTCATTTTTTCGGACCACAAACAACTCAAGTCCAATTTTTATGCTTGTTTGGTTGAATTTATTAATAGCCATTTGAGTGTTTTTTTTTACTGTTAAACATTTTAAAAAGATTTTTAAAATTCTTGAAATTTTTGGGAACTCCAAAATTTACGTAAGATAATTCCTCTAGTGCATCACCAATATTTAGGTTTCCGGTGAGGTTAATGATGAAAATTGATATTTGTTATGATATTTAGGGCCAATTTTTCAGTGCGAGCTTAAACTCTAGTCAAATTAAACTGATAACTCACCAACATTTTACGTTTAAACTCGGTTTAACAAGATATTTTATCATTCGTTGAAGTTAAACGGACTTAAATGATCATATAATTTTTTCGGTTTTGCCTCAACCGAGTTTAAACGTCCAATTTTGGTGAGTTAACCTCAGTTTAATTTGACTAGAGTTTAAGTTCGCACTGAAAAATTGGCCCTTAGTGTATTAATGAACATTAATTATTTTTTTTACTTGATCCAATTGAAAACTTAAAAAATTTTCGCATCACAACCCAGCAGGGAATCGAGCGCTCCAAAAAAACAGCATAGCGCATTTTTTAACATAGTCATGTCATCAGATGTATGCGCTCCGCTCCCGCTATAGAAAATATAAAATCGTAGAGAGAGAGAGAGCCGAGCGCTTTGTTATGCTTGTATTTAATATAAAAACGTAGCAAGAACCGAGCCCTTTGTTCTTCTTGCAGTTGAAAGAAAAATGTAGCGATAACCTCGGTTTGTTTCCTTTATAGTTCATATCGTCCGCCTAATTCTTATACAGCGTAAGTACCTATTGTTCATAAGGCAAAGAAAACTGTTTATTATTTTAAGTTCATACGTTTCAAATTCTACCTCCCTTTTTTCATACAAACATTAAAAACTAAAAAAGGACATAGATGCAGTTTTGACCAATCTACCTAACCCGCTATTAAACGTTACTTTGCCCAATTTTGACATATATCCTATTAGAATTAGGGCGACAATATAAAAAGGTATGGATTGTTTTGCATTTTATTCGATTTTTCGTTTGATGAAGGAAAAACAGAAAACATAGTTTTAAAACGATTTGATACATTTTTAGCTTTGAAATTATTTATTTTTTTTTTTTAAATGAAATCCAATATTTTTTCAAGTGCAACGACGATATCGTTACGGAAAGTGCTACAAATATAGCGCTATACAAACAGCACTATTTATAAGGAGAATGAAGCGTATGAAGGTAAAGAAGAAAGCCATTTTCTTTACCATTTTTGGAAATAAGGCCCCTATTATGTATAACAACTCAACTTAAGTTGACTAGATCCAACTAATTTTTTTCGTACAACTTATAATACACATTCCAGTTGAACTATGTAGTTTGAAAATAATACGTTATATGAAAAAAATTTAGTTGAAGCGAGTCAACTTCAGTTGAGTTATTGTACATAATAGGGGCCTAAATCTATTTTGTTTAGATGTATGAATCGCTTATTTTTTACTTATTATCTACATTCTGAACTAAAGTTGTAATTAATTCCTTGAATTTTGTTTTCGAATTTTTGCAGATTTAAATTTCTCAAAATTATCATAAATGGACTTACTTCAACTGTGCTCTGCACAGCTCATATATATAAAAATAATGACCAATTGACTAAATCCAGTCAATATAAATATTGTTTGGTACTGAACTCTGTAAGGTTTACTAAACTGTAGGGGAAGAGGGGCTAAAGTATGTTGACGAAAAAATCTTTGCAAGTTTAAAATATCTTCCCGTATCTACACCATCGAATATTTTTTATTTGAACCGCTTAAAACCTTAACTTAAAATTGTTCTAATCATTGAAAACGATTTAAAATTTTTAATACTTTGTATTTATTAACTTTATACTATTTCAGTTTAATATTAATATTAAAACTAGATATAAGAGTTTTTCGTATAAAACATACTTAATGTTAGGGGAAATAATACAAAAATATATGCTATAAAAGATTATGAAAATAACAAAATAATATCATTGCTTGCGTTATGAAATAGAATAAGATTCGAATTTTATCTTGATTGGAACTCTCAACTCAACTTGAAAGAATTTCATCCCAATGCAGAGATTCAAAACAACTTAAATAAGGCTAACTTTGTATGAAAATATACACGCACGCCACTTCATCACAGCTCATCGTGTGATTCTTTACTATCTCCCTGCAAAAATTCTAATATTTCCGGTGCCGTGCGTCCACCTTTGTAGACACTCTTTTGCATGCCACGTTCAAAGAGTATTAGTGTAGGAAATGCGTCAATACTATAAGTTTTTGCTACTTTCTTGTAATAGGTACAGTCTACCGCAGCAAGACGGTTGGAACCTGTTACTTGTGCCGCCGCAGCAGCGTATGTCGGCTTTAAGTCCTTACAGTGACCGCACCAAGGCGCATAAAAGAGCACTAAAACGCTTTCAAACCTCTTAAGTTGGTCCTCAAAATTGCTGTCACTAAGTAAAAGAATGTTTTCGCTGCCCGGAAAGTTGCCAAAAGGCTCTAGCTGAACAGTTTCATCAGTCGGTGAAGGTGTTGCAACTGGATTGTTAATGAAACGTACGAAATCTTGCTGTTTTCGTGAACCCGTATAATCAATTTTCGTCTTGAGGTATGAGAAATATTTAATGGTAGGGTAGCCACGCACCTCATACTGCTGACAAACGTTGGCATGTCGCGTGCAATCTATTGCAGCAAATACAACGCGCGGATCATCCTTAAGAGTCTCAGCAGCGTCAATAAATTCAGGTTTAACATTTTTACAATGGCCACACCCTATCAGAAGAGAATTTAAATTATTTATTTTTTAATTGGAAAAACATTATACTTGCATGGAGCATAGAAGAGCACCAACGCGTGCTTTTTGCGCTTCAAAGTGTTGCTGAAATTCTCTTCGCTGAGAAAAACCACATTGCTGCCCGTTTCCTCTTCCCATGGCTGTTCTGGAGGCGGCGGCGGTGGTGGCTCCTTTGGATCACGCATAAAGTTCAATATTTTATCCATCTCGCGAACATTAACATCAAATTTATACACGCCATTCACAAAGTACTTGAGTGTTGGAAAACCTTTGACCTTAAAACGTTCAGCTATGGCTCCCTCCTTGGTGGCATCCAATGCAGCTAGCACACCAGGCAAGCGGCGCTCTTTCATAGCCAAAGCAGCGTGTTCGTACTCGGGTTTCATGCGTTTGCAATGTCCACACCAGGGTGCATAGAACATAATAAGCACTGATTCCTCATCTTTTATTGCGGGCTCAAATCCCTTTGTGGTTAGATGAACTACTTCGGAGTTGGTGTCCTCAGACCAATCGGGTTCCTTTACTTTCTGAGCAGTGATTGCGCTGGGATCTAGCATAAAGGCGACGAGGGCATCTTTATTGTTTTCACCTTCGTATGTTTGTCGCAGCCGACCGCCCTCGAAGTAAAGTATTGTAGGAAAACCTGATAAAGAAAAATTGTATTGGTCATAAACTAAACATCTCCCTAATTCGCTCACATACCTGTTATATTGTAGGCTTTGCGCGCCGGCGCATTCTCAACTCTCTCCACATCCATTGCAGCCAACAAATAACCTTTACTCTTAAGCTCCGCTGCTGCCTTGGAATAATCGGGTTTCATGCGCTTACAATAGCCACACCAGGGCACGTAGAACATGACCAGCATGGGTCGCATTTCGCGTTTTAATGTTTTGGTAAAGCTCGTATAATCTGGAAAATGTAGCACATCAGCGCCGGCAGGATCTTCTTGCCACGGAAGATCTCCAGCTGGGTCACGCATAAAATTCACCATAGCAGAAACGCTAAGCTGTCGCTCGTAGTCTTTGTGGAAATCACCGTCTTTATAGTGCTTTAGCACATAAGGAGATGGATTTATTTTAAGTTTCTTGCATAGTTTTTTACGTTCCTGGGACGAGCAGTCAATCAACACCATAGTTCCAATGCCCTTGACCGTCGCCGCTGCATCACGAAAAACCTTGAGTTCAGCGTGTACATCTTTGTTGTTGTCCACAAACATGACCATCACGTTGGTCTTTGTACGCAGCAGCTTCTTGAATTCTTTAAAATCTGCTACATTTTCCAGCAAGGAATTTTTGTTGTTTTGTGCCTTTGCATCGCTGCCGTTGATACACATGTGGAGCAGCAGCTGGTTGGTGAAAAGCAAAGTAAAATCATGCATAATAATAATTACATTGTACTCACTGCAATGCCGATGCTTCTCAGAAAAATCATTTGTTTGCTGAATTCTTAGTTTGTAGGAACATATAAAATTTATAATTAATGCATTTAATTATTTCACCAGTTGCATCGTTACACGAAAAAGTTTCAATTTAGTTTAGAAACAACAGAATAGTTTGATGACGTTTCTAATTGTTTTTTTATTCTTCTTCTTCTTCTTAAAAATGCTAAACACACAATGTATAGCATTGACAGCGTACGAAAAAACTACCACGAACACAAGGTTCTTATTGTAGTTTTTGACATATATTTGTAAGTTATCTTAATTTTGTTTTGTATCTAGTCTTTTTCGCAAACACGAAATTCTTATTGTAGCTTTTTTTCACAATTTTATGAATATATTAATTAATACACATTTTTTGTGCATTTATTTTTGAGGTTATGTTATTTTTGCTGTTAATAATTAACTGTAAAAGTCACATCAATTAAGATGGACGATTTTAGTTGTTACTGACTGGCCGCACTTAACGACCTCGCTGTTGAAACGACGCGAGTCGAATCAAACGTTTCTAATTGTTTTTTTATTAAAACCGGCAACTGCCGAAAATTAAATCACATGTAGATGGCGATGCAAGGACGACAATATTTTCAGGGTTGCATAAGCAGGGAACATTTATTTAACACTAATGGCGCATACTTTTCTGGAAAAGTTACTTATTTTTAAATCCTTTTCTAGAATTCTGCATTTTTCTGTTCTTTTCTAAAAAAAATATTGACCTCAAAATAAATCGTGTTTTTTCACGAAAATGTTGACCGCAAAATTGTTGACTCTGTATTTAAAAAAAAATAAAATTAATAAAACATAAAATAAGTTTAGATTATTTCAAATCAGTTTACTCTGTTGCAGTATGGAAACCTAGTAACATTTGTTATATATCTTGTTATTTATCTCCAATATAGAAAATTTCAACTCTAACGGTAAGAAATTTAATTTGAACTTGAGAAATTAAAATATTTAACTTCCCAAGTTGTGCAAAAAGTCAAGTTAACAAAAGTTACTGAAACTGCTCAAGTAAACTCAAATTATAAAAAGTGAATAAAACAGCCCTTAATACGTTTACTTCTTTGAATCTAGGGAATATTTGTGTTGATCTTAATGATGTTGAAGCAGGCTTGATGAACCTTAAATCTACGTATAACGAGAGTCCTGACGGAAGAGCCCCAATCCTAGAGAGAGAGGTTTCTCAGCCTCTTATGCGAATATATAATAAATACCTAAATACAGGTTAGTTCTTGGGAACACAAAGAAAACAACACAGAAGCGTTGTTAGAAAATGAAGCAGTGCAGAAAAGACAAATTGTGAAAATTTTTTAAGCGAAGCTTTTTACGCCTCATTTTGTGATTTGCTTGAGTGAAATCTCAAAAACTACGCTTTTTTGCATACACCTTTTCTTAGAATGGTTGTTGCGTTTTGCTTGCGTCTGTTACACCAAGAGAACATAAAATTAAAAAAATGTCAAACTAAGACTAAGAAAGTGAGAATCGAACTCACAACGCTTCGATTTATAGTCCTGTACACTACCTGATCAAATATTCTTTGTTACGTTGGTTAGTTTATTCAATATAAAGTATTAACTGAAGATATGTTGCACCAGATAGCATCTTAATATATAAAAGGCAAGCACGCTACTCAGTGTTCAATAACTGTTAAGCCTGAAAGTATGCACATCTTAATACATAAAAGGCAAGCTGCTGCTCCGCACACAGTATTTCTCAAATTGTAATTATTTTTTGACTGTAAAGTAGTTTTACAAGACACACTGTTCAGATCACTGTTCTGAACAAGACACAAAAATGTTCAGCCCGAAAGTATGCACAGAAAATATATTTGATACTTATCAGTGACAATATTGGGTTTTTACAATATTACGGGTTTGATCTAACTAACTCTTTTTTTTCATCCTTTTATAAAAAAGTTATGACGAATTTAATGAAATTCTTTTCAGTCGATTTGAGTCGATTGTACCAAAAAATATAATTGTATCAGCCACAAAACGACACCTGAGTTGCTACGTATTGAAGGTTGCAAGGCCAGTTTATAAAGTTGTGTATGAATATGATTGTTACTAATCTCGACTTTTTGCACTTTTACACTTGAAATAATTTTTCAACACTGATTCAATACGTAAAGTGTTAATTAAAGTGGTACATTTGTATTTTGCAAAAATCAAGTGTATAAAATATCAAGCTTTAAAAAGAGAAAAAAGTGCTTTCGGCTCCAAATGTAGTGATCGAAAGACCTGTCGTAGGACAGGCTTTTATACTAGTAAATAAATAAAATCATATGGTTTTGTTTTTCTTTTTCCTTTATGCACTTTCTAATTTCTGTTAAATCAGTAAATAAATTATTATCAGTGCATTTTTGAAGCGAAGATTTTTAGCCTCGTTTTGTGATTTGCTTCAGTGAAATCTCAAAAACGACACTTTTTCCATACACCTTTTTCTTAGAGTTTTTGTTGCTTTTTGCTTGTGTCTGCTACACCAAGAGAATATAAAATTAAAATATTCTCTGTATGCCATGAGAATCGAATTCGTAACCCTTCGATTGATAGACCTATACACTACCAACTCATCGAGTATTCTTTGTTGCGTTGGTTGGTTTATTCAATATTATTAACTGAAGATATGTTGCACCATATAACAATCTTAATACATAAAAGACAAGCATTCTGCTCTGCACCTATATCGCACAAACTGTCCTGAAAAATTTTTAGCCTGAAAGTATGTGCATCTTAATACATAAAAGTCATTAGCTGCGTTCCTTTCGCCTTAATATAATCGCGATAACAAATTTTCTCAAAGGAACGGCAAGAAAAACGACTCGTAGAGGGCACTACCGTTGCAGTCAAAATTAAATTCAAACAAGCAATCATGATACAATAACCATTAGGTGTCATGAGAACGTGTGTCGTTCAAAACTGTTGTGAACTGTTATGGTAGCGATACCTTAGTGCACGATGTTTTCTCTGAATGTGTTTTACTCTAAACGTTAGCAAAATTGTAAATTATTTAATTTAATTATTAATATTATGCAATTATATAAATAATTTAAGTGCAATTGTTGGCTCCGCTGAATGCGTCCAATGTGTGTGACACGCGCGGTTTGTTTTGTTTTCTTTTGTTTAACATTCGATTGTCGCAGCTCGTGAGAAAATAGGTAGCTGTCATGGCTGCCTAATAGTCATTGTATCAAACAAACAAATAATTCAAAAAATGAAATGACAGCTCATAAAAATATACAGGTGCGTCACCTGTGTTTCAAATTTTTTAAAGGCTATATCACAATTTTATATGGATAGCAAAAATAATCCTATTTGTTATAGGATTATTTTGTTGTTTTTGCTTTGCATGTAAAAAAAAAATAATCCGTATTATTTTGAAGCGAATGGAACGCAGCTATCATCACATTATATGGAATATTACGATACGACTCTTTTTACATCATTTGTACTCTCATTTTGAACTTACCCCGAAAACGCCAACATGACAGCACACAAGGAAAGATGCGTTGTTTTTTTCCACATTTCATTATTTGAAAACAAACGAATTTTCGTAAGCAAGCAAAACGAAAAGAATAAACGTATAAATTAAAGATAAATTGCGTAGGGAAAATTAATGAAAAAAGCGCCATCAAATGCGTAAAATTTGCAGAAAAATTAATTTAGTTCTTCAAAATTTTTGGAGTTTTTAATTAGTGTGTACAAAATATCAAGAAAACCTAAGAACAGTTCTCGTCCGAAGGTGAGCAAATAGCAAAAAGCATTGAATGCTTGCTTGCAAAAGTCAACAAAAGAAATTGCGAAATAAACAGCAACAACAAATTATTAATTTTTATTATACCTAAACTTAATTTTTGACCCACTTTCTGTTTATTTTTTTATTTTACAGTTTAACAAATAATTACCAAAATTTTGTTGGCTCATACAAAAATGACGCCAGCGCACACAGATTCGCCGCTGCGTCGTTCGGAGGTCACTTTATATCGCGATGGAGCTAGTGGTCCCAATGTTACCATCAATGATGATGATGAGGAACGACGTCAAGCCAGGCGACGTACGCTACTGCAAAGTTCTGGCACCGAAAGTAGCAGCACTTTCGAGGACAATGAAACATTAAAAAAGTGTCTTGAGATATACAATGGCAACAAGCTGAGCCGTGATAATGCGTGGTCGCTCTCGCTAATCGATACACTTTCAACGCTACTCGACCGTCATCACAAATCACTGAACAATTTCAAAGTGGCAGGCTCGTCACTGGAAGCATCCTCTAAAGTTTATGGATTGCGAGTAGACTCTATACATATTGATGTGCTGCGCATGTCTGCCGGTCTGAATGCACAAAGGTTTAACGAACAGGCAGTAAACGGCGACGATGACGATGATGATAATGATGCTGCTGCTGTCGCTGATGATCCAAACCAAAGCACTACAGCTGATGGTGCTGATCCTAATGCACAAGGGCAAAAGCAACTTACGCACAAGAAACCTAAACGACAACGTAAAACTGTATCTACCATAACCAAAAACAAGGAAACTCTTAATGCGCGTCTAGACACAGTGCCACTGCAGGATCCAGTTTTTGGTAAGCTTAACTCTATTGTGGGCTCTATTAATTCATCGAATCGTTTGATGAATAACATCTTGCTTACCACTGACTCGGAGCTGCGGCTTCGAACAAATTTTCTGTTCTGGGATGCCAGTGAGCTGCCGCAGTGCGACTATACACTGGAGGTAAGCTATGACGAAGGCGAGTCGGAGGCTGCACCTTGCGATCGTCTATTTAAGGTAGAACGCTTTGAAGATTTGCAGCTGCGTTCCACGCATGGTGGATATATTATATCCGATACTCCGGAAGTTGTAGCAGACGATACTGACAAACGTAGGCTAAGCTTGAATTCTAATGTTAGTGGCGGAGGAGATGTATTCCACGAGAACTTTCACAATCGTTCCGAAATGTCGATGGCTTTCGATATAAATGCTGAATGTGAACCACTACCGGTTTTAGGCATCGAAAGTGCTGCACCAATGCTAGATGTCGACTATGGCGACTTCGAAGAGCTTACAACTGAGGAACGAACGGCAATAAACAATTGCCGCGGTCTGCGAAAACCTGCTGTTTTAATTGAGGACTTGCGGCCAGTTGATGCTAGCTCGAAGCTAGAGTACTCATATCGTCCTCTTGACAAAATCTCACAATTTTGGGCAGGACCATCGCATTGGAAGTTTAAACGAGGTCGCCAACGTCCCTCTTCCATGAATAGCCAGCAAGTACTGGGTGGTGCAGAACGCCAAAATGGCAGAACAGCTAATCAGCGTGGAAAACGTTCAGCAGCGGTTCTGGCCAAGCAACGTACCAAGCAGTTAAATTTTGGCGAATTTCATGATGATCTATTTATAAAACTAGATGAAAAGTATAAAGCGCGCAAAACGAACATACAAAAAAAATGGGATCAACGCAAATTAAAGCTGCCAACAGATTTGCAGATTGATCCTCTGATATTTTTTAAATATACTTACGCGCCAGGTTTGCCAGTTTTTCAACCAGGCATGGAGGAGCTACAACCGGCGTCACTGCCGCTTGACAACGCCGACTTAGAAAATGAGGCCGCTTTAAACAGCCTACCGTCGAATGACACTCATCACTTTGGGGACGATGATGTGGGCCTGGGCGCCGGTAATTTCATGAACGTATCAACAATGTCGAATAACGACGTAGGCAGTAGTTCTGAAATGGTGGATGTGGCACCAGAAGCAGATGGCTTCGATACGTGCAACAATACAGTCTTAGAAATTGCTACAGATTTTGAGGGCGCACCTAGCCAGGTAAATTAAAATAAAAAAAATAGACTTAACAGCTCGGTTAATAATTTTTTCCCATTTCTCACCAGGTGACCAAGATAATTGTGCCTTTTGCGAAACGTGCCAAAGTGATTGATATGAAGAGTCTCAAGCGTTGCTGCTCACAGTTGCTTACGAAGCAAATGAAACGCCCACTGGATGAGCGGAAAATACCTGCACATCCTTTAATCAAGCATGAGACTTATGCGAATGGTATGGCAAGTTTTAAGGAAATATATAATAATTTGCCCCATTTGTTGACTCAAAATATGTCCGAATCGTTGACGCCATCGGTGGCATTCTACTCGGTACTGCATTTAGCAAATGATTTCAATCTGCGACTGATACCTCAAGAGGATCTAGATGATTTTAAAATACGTCAAGTCATATCCTAACCAGATGATAATTTTTATAAGATCATAAGTTCGTAAGCTGAAAATAATTTTTCCATAGATAGAGATGGTTTAATTGTTCACCAATTAACTATATTTTATTTTAAATAACTCTTAAAAAGAGAACGTTGCTGTTATTCTGTAAATTTATAGCTCATTGTTCAAATTTAAACGTTTTTATTTATGGGAAAATTATTTTTGTTTCATTAAAATTTTACGTTTACTTAGTCTCTTATTATAATATACATAAATTCATATTCTTATTAATTTTTGACAAAAATAACTCTTTTTTCTGCTATCTTCTTATTGTTAGTTAAAAGTTACACAAATAAAATTTTGTGTCTGTATAAAAATTCGAAGGTCTTATATGATTTTGATGTATTAACTTTAAATTTTTTGTCAGTATTTAAATATATAATATCAAGATTCTAAGTTAATTTAAAACTCAAAAAGCATTAGTTTTTATAATTAAAATTTTAAGAAATTTTTTTTTATTTTTTCTAAGCTTTTTCGTGAGCAAAAAAAAAACAAAGTTGTTAAAATTTAAGTTGGAGCTGAAACTAATGGAAAAATAATTATAAATTTAAGCATATGTTCAATACGAAGTGCATAATTTTACCAATAAACAAAGGAATTCATTATATTTTCTCTCTTAACAAATGACTCCTTTTTTAACTTTAGGATAAAATTTAAAAAAGCTTGAGGGCGTCAAAATCGGGGATTTTATGAGTTAGATCTGGTATAGAATCTGTTTAACCCTTTCGAGCTTTGTGGTATCGCCCTGATACCACAACTACTAAAAATCATGTATAAGCTACGTTAAGGAAACTTGGTGATACCAGTACGATAATACCTTCTCAATAGAGCCCTCTAGCGGTAAAAAATAGCAGTATGCGATTAGCGCAGTACTTCGCGTCAGTCGCTTGTATACTATTGATCAGTGTACATCAATAATTGTGCATTGTGTTAAAATTTGAAAAAGTTTTTCAGAAAATATCTCAAAATGGGTAAGTAGATTTTTAGTAATAATTTTTTTTATTATGAATGCATTTCCATATAAGATATTTTCGTTTAGGTGTAGTTTCTTTGAAAAAATAGAGTAGTTTCAATTGATACCATATTTATCTTAGGAAAGAAATGGAGGTATTAAATGGTGGCCAAGAATTTTATGGCATTTTATTGATGTTACAACTGTTAACTCTTTTACAATATATAATGAAAGGTTCGACGGAACTAATTTCATCCTGAAGGATTTTCGACGAAATGCCTGTGAGTCACTTCAAGCAAATTGTTCCTTTGGAGAAGAGATGGGATCAGGCAGCTCATATGCCAATACATTCTAATAAAAGAAGATGTGCACTATGCAGTTCCAGAGCAGGGCAGCACCGAACAAGGTGGTAATGTTTCACTTGCGATGCTGGCCTTTGTTTAAACGACAAAAAAATTTTTTGAGAGATTTCATAGAAAATATTGACTGACTTTGTACTTCTTTTATATTTTGAGAATAAACTTTATTTTGTCTAGTCTAGTTTAGTGTGACACCACTTAAAAACTACTGTTTTCATAAATTTTAAAAATTCTAATTAATTTGAGAATTTATATTTTCCAACAGATGAATTGAAATTTAAAAGAATATATAATTTTTTCCAAATTTTGACAAATCTGCCTTCAAAGGGTTAAAAAAAGCTGGAGAGTTGATGGGTTTGCTCAGCCGGCATGTTGACCTTAAAAAAAACTACTTTGTAGTATTTTTTCATATTTTAGCACTAATTTTTGGCCCAATCTTTTCGCCAGTGGGTCCAATTGCCCGTCGAACGGCTTTTTCCGATTTCCGCTAAAAAAGCAATCGAAACTATCCGTCGGAAAATTTACAATTGGGTCTCTCGACTAATTTTTATCGTTAATTTGATAAAATCGAAGGAAAAAGAAGCGCAAATGAAACTTAAAATATTTTTTTTAAATTAAAATAGTTCATAAAAAAAGGACAACGAGGAATAAAGTATGCATATGCATTAAATGAAAAAGTGCTCTTTATGCGCTGCTATGACTATTTCATAGACCAACAAATTTGGATGTGTATTTTATACATAAAAAGATGCATATATGCTACTCCAAACCATTGTGTACTATAACTCAGACGGCATTTTCAGCAAAAATATTGGAAAAATATTTTTTTTTAATTCAAGAAAAAGTTGTGAAAAAATTGTTGACTATTTTTTAATGAACTTATTACAATGAAGTGCTCAACTGCTCTGGCAAGTGCACTAAATCGTGAATACCCTTATGACATATATGGGCATTTCCAAAGTGGCGTTACGGACGATTTGTACGAAAAAATATTTAAAAAAAAATGAAAACGTATAATTTTTAAAAAGGTTTTTTATATTTGCGTAGTAATTGATTAGCACTATATTAAGTAAAAACAATAACAACAATCAGCCCTAAGAATTTTAAGATATAAGCAAAAACATGTGCTGGCGTTACGTTACAAAAAACGGAAGTGATTTTTACTTGGATTACAAAATTTGCAAAACTCTCTAAATTGGGCAAGACTTTTTGTATACAAATTTTTTTAGAAGGATTTGAAATAATATTAGTTTATTTTAATTAAATAATTAGATAGTGAAGTAATTAAAAATTTACTAAAATTTAGTAATTAAAAAGCAAATTTTATATATTGTCCTTTCCTTGCCTCAACCATTTTTTTATTATCTTTAGCCAATGCCTTCCACTTTTACTAAAACAATAAAGTTTACGAAACATTTACTAAACATTTACGAAAAAGAAAAACTACATTTGTGAAACAGTGCAGACGAGTTTATCATCATGGTAAACGAATATATGCATAAACTCTCTCAGTTAATTTAATAAAAATGTTTCTCTTAGATAATATCATAAAATAATAAGCTTTTAGTAAGTTTTAATTTTTTGGCCACGGTAGAATTTTCTGTGGAAATGGCCATATGTATGATATTTGATACTACAAAGAGTAGTGTCAGTCTAAGGATTCTATGGAATACTCCGTTTAGGAATTTTGTCAATAAAAATATAAAATCGTAATGCCCGGAAGTGAAAAAGCTCATTTGACCATACACATTTTTTTAATTCGGTTTCACATGAACTATGTGTGTGAATTTAACATGTAAGAAAGATATGACACTAAATATCCCAAATCCATATCCCAAATTTGGAGTTATTCTGTGTCCTCAAAATCGAGTTACAGATTTAATTCCGTCTAATTAGACCAAACAGTCCACTGTGCGTCGCGTTATATGTTGTTGTCACACACTTAAAAATTTTTATACAATTTTTGCACCGATCGGTGTTTCAGGGAGTCCTACACCGTTCGGTGTTAAAAAAAACCGTTTCAAGTGTTAGAATTTAATATCTGAATGAGAATATTTTTTAACACCGAACGGTGTAAAAAAATAAATATCAGATTGGATGTTTGTTTTATACCCTGTTAGGTGTTTATTTATTATACGCAAAATTATTATTTTAAAAAAAAAAACACCGAACGGTGTAATTTTGAACTATTCGAAAGGATGTTTTTACAATTTGTATTAAATATATTAATCGTCAAATGAAATAAGCCCCTAATAAAATTCGATTGGAGCTTATTTCATTGGGCTTTATTTCGTAATTAAATAAGACCTAAGCAAAAAAATTAAATATTTCCCAAAATTTATGAGATAGTCTCCGAAAATTAGGAGTTATGAAGTCATGAAGTAACACCCAAAAATGTATGGAAATTTTTTGGGACTTATTTAATTTTTTGGGTCCATTTCGTGGTGCCAAAAATTACATTTAAATCTTTTATCAAGATTTACAAAATTAAATTGAACAAATAAAATTGAAAAGTTTCAATTTTTAATTTGATTATCAATGAGAGTGATTTCAATATTGCTCTTCTTCTTTGTCTTTCTTATTTCACACCGATAATATTTCAGGATAAGTTCAAGATTTCACACCGAATAAGCGGTGTAAATTAACACCGTTTGGTGTAAAAAATGTAAATATCCGCTCACTGGTGTAAATTTATTCTTGAAATATTTTAGTGTGCAGCAATGTATGGCAGGCATTACAGTCAGTGATGTGCGACGTAGAGAATATGATGTCGACAATACTATTGTCGACGGTGTCGACAATGTCGTGTAGACAATTGCTTTTAACGACGTGTAGATAATTAATGTAAGAGGCTGCATGTTTATTGTAATATTTAATTAAATTGAGTCCAAGTTGGAAGTATTCCTTATATTTACGCCTTCTGGGCATGGCTTCTGTTTGTTTAATTGTAAAATTTGTTACTTTGTGTTAATTAAACAACTTTTCAAAAGGTTTTAAGAATCAGCATAATCTAAATGGAACTTGCATTTTCGCAGTGTTGCATTTTGTTGACATTGTTTACACAATTCTCGACATTGTCTACATTGTCGACACATTCTGCATTGTCGACACCAAAATGTCGACAATTAAAGACGCCGCGTCGAGGAACATCACTGATTACAGTTAATAAATACATAAGCACCCTGTGAACGTAGCTTCGAAAAAGCGTAGCTCGAAAACGTCGCTATCTTCACACACATCTGCTCACTAGTCTTCACTGTTGCCAGATCAGCGAATTTACCGCAAAATCAGAGGATTTTGATGTTACATGGCGGGATAAATTATCATGAGTCTGCTAGTTGATTTTTTACATATTGGGTCATGTGAATAAAAAATCAGCAAATGCTTTTACTGAATTTTTCTAGTAAAAAGTATGGATTTAGTGAATAAAAAAAGCTATATCTATATAGCTTTTTTATATCTATATCTATATAGCTTTAAGCTTTTTAAGCTATATCTATATAGCTTTTTTTATTCACTAAATCCATACTTTTTACTAGAAAAATTCAGTAAAAGCATTTGCTGATTTTTTATTCACATGACCCATTGCTTAGTCAATTTAGCATAATTATAATTAATTTTGAAGTTTTTAAGAACTTCTCCTTTAACAATGTTTTAAAAGCAGTAAAATTATCATTGGATTTTTTAGAGTATAGGCGCGTTCTTTTGTAAACGAGTTACAAAAGAACGCTGCAACTCGGATAAAATTTGCTTTTAGTTGCTTACCAACACTGTCACAAGCATATGTTTAGTTTGATAAAAAAAAATACGAAAAATCAAAACAAAATGAGTAATTTCGAGGATTCTTTGCTTGGATATGCTTGGAGAATGCTTCGCATCTTGGACTCCAAGCATATCGGTGTCCTCTCTGAATCCTGAAAATGCAGTTAATTAATTTCATTCCTCGTTTATTTAATTCGTTTTGTTTATGTGTTCATAAAAAAAACTGTTTTGACGTATGCATGAAATTTCCCTACGATTTTTTCATGACTCATTCACGATAGAGCATTTTTTTAACTTTCCAGCACTGCAAATCTGGTCGGATAGCAGTTTACCGAGTTGCCTAAACTCGCATAAATATCCGACTTGGTGTTGTTGTTTTGCATGTATTAAGTTATCCTACCTAGTGTTCTTTTGTAAGTCGGTAGGAAAAGAATAGGCCTTATATAATCTGTACTTTTGGTGTATAATTAGTAAAATTTGCTGATGATGACTAACCTTCAAACCAAGTTGATACTTTTTGTGAAATTAAATTTGTTAAACTTTTTTATGCACAAAGTTTTTGTTGACAAAAAAAATTCAAATTCATCTTAATACAAAAAACTTTCCTGGTGTTTATGTGCCAAATTAACATTTTCACTTTCAGATTTTCATCGAAAAAAAATTGTCATAATAATGTAAACCATCAAGATGACAAAAAAATGCATGTTAATACAAAAAACTTTCTTGGTGTTTATGTGCCAAATTAACATTTTCACTTTCACATTTTCATCGAAAAAAAATTGGCATAACAATGTAAACCATCAAGATTTAATAATTCGGAATGTCACTAATTAAGTTTTTATTAGTTACGAGACTATTAATACAGACAAAAACGAAAATATGATATGTTTAACTTATCACGGTGCACGACTTAAAGGTCCCTATGTTCTATAAATAATAACTAATTAATAATTTAGCATAGACCTCGCATAGCTTGCTTAGGTTTATACTTTTCGAAATAAATTATTTTTTAGTGTAGAAAATATTTTCAGAGTGGCCCGAAATTGGCTTTCTACGGGCCTGGGTCAAATACAATCTACAGGTCGTGGCAAAAAGTCAGCAATTGAACATTTCCCCAAATATATAATTTACGTTAGGTTAGGTTAGGTTAAAGTGGCTGCCTCAAATTGAGACGCACTTAGGCCAATAAGGCCCATTGTGGTACCACAGGAGTTGATCTCCCTTCTCTATTCAAACCAGCTTGAGCTGTTCACAAAGCTTAGGATTCGGTATATCGATATTTCCGAGAGTTTTTCGAGGTCTCTGAAAAACCAGTTGTTTAGGTGAAGAAAACGTTTTTGAGCCAGCGCTGGGCAGGTGCAGAGAAGGTGTTCTGTAGATTCCACCTCCTCCTCATCTCTACAGCTTCTGCAGAAGTCGTTGTGGGGTATGTTTAATCTTTGAGCGTGCATGCCAATAAGGCAGTGCCCTGTCAGGATCCCTATCATGGTGCCAATGTGATCTCTACTAAGAGATATGAGTTCTTTTGAACGCTTCAGATTGAGTTTGGGCCAAATTTGCTGTGCTATATTACAAGTGTTACCTGCTGACCATCTTTTGTTGGTGTTAATACAGGATAACTCATGTGTAAGGAGTTTACATGTGGTGAGAGGAATACCAAGGTTTGTCTTGTCTGAAGATAGTTGTTTGGTAGTACCTGTGCGAGCGAGTTCATCTGCTCTGCAGTTACCTAGAAAATCCCTATGTCCAGGAATCCAGCATAGGATAATTTTAAGCTGCTCTGCCATCTCGTTTAGAGATCTGCGGCAGTTGAAAACTGTTTCAGATGTTATTTCAACAGTTCCTAGGGCTTTCAGAGCGGCTTGACTGTCAGAAAGTATGCATATATCCATGGAAGATATATCATTTTTCTGAAGCCAAGTTAACGCTTCATGTATAGCAGCGATTTCAGCTTGAAATACACTGCAATGGTCAGGGAGCCTGAAGGCTATATTTATGTTTAATGTTTCTGAGTAGACTCCTCCACCTACTTTGCCATCTAGTTTTGATCCATCCGTAAAGATCTCAATGACATTGTGAGGTGAACGGTTTTCTTGTTCCCACTCTTCTCGAGAGGGAATGGATACATCGAACTTCCTCTCAAAGAGTAGTTTTTGTGTGATGTAGTCAATGGACCTAGGTAAAGGAGGGAGAAATTTTCTGATACAAGAATGTCCTAGTGTACCTTCTTTCCACTGGGAGGTGGCTACTAGGCGGATGGCTGTATTAGCGGCCATCTGTTTAGCTAGGATATCAAGTGGTGTAAGATGGAGCATTGTGTCTAATGCGTCTGTCGGAGTGGTTCTTAGGGCTCCGCTAATGCACAGTTCAGCTGATCTTTGAACTTTACGGAGAAGGTTATGGTGAGTCTGTTTTTCGAGTGCATGCCACCAGACAATAGCACCATATAGCAATATTGGCCTTACAACTGCTGTATAAAGCCAGTGAGTAACACTTGGCTGTAAACCCCATTTGCTACCCACCGCCTTTTTGCAAGAGTATAGGGCAATGTTCGCTTTTTTGGCTCTTTCGAGCAGATTGGGCTTCCAGTTTAGTTTCCTTTCCAGTATAAGGCCCAGGTATTTTGCTTGATCTGAGAAGATAAGACTTGTATTTCCCAGTTTTGGAGGGCTAATTTGAGGTACATTGTGTTTTCTTGTGAAAACTACTAACTCAGTTTTATTAGGATTAACGCTGAGCCCACAGCTGATAGTCCAGTTGACAAGAGTATTTAGGCAGTTTTGCATAATGTCTCGGAGAGTAGATATATATTTTCCAGAGGTAACAATAGCAACGTCATCGGCATAAGCAATCACCCTGCACCCCTCTAGTTCTAGTTTGCCTAGCAGTTCATTCACTGCTAAATTCCAGAGTAGAGGCGATAGAACCCCTCCCTGAGGGGTTCCTCTTGGTACAGATCTTAGCGTGGATGCCGCTCCAAATTTATAATCCTGCCAACTAGCATTTGGTTTATGAGTGCTATCAGCGCGGCATCCACCCCAAGCTCCGTCAGCGCACTGGTGATGGCCCCTGCCTCGACGTTATTAAAGGCTCCTTCTATATCAATAAAAGCTATCATTGTATATTCCTTCAGATAGAGGGCTTTTTCAATGATGGAGATTATGGAGTGGAGAGCTGTTTCCACTGATTTGCATTTGGTGTAAGCATGTTGAGCTAGAGATAATGGCTTCTTTTCTATCATGGATCTCAAGTGAATATCAATTAATCTCTCGAGGATTTTTAGAAGAAAAGATGAGAGACTAATTGGTCGAAGGTCTTTTGGGTTTACGTGTGAGCTTTTTCCTGCCTTAGGTATAAAGATAACCTTCACATTACGCCATCGCTGGGGAATGTGGTTTAGGTCAAGGCAGCTTTGGTAGATCAGCAAAAGCCGCTCCTTAATGATGTCATACGACTTTTGGATTTCAATGGGGGCTATACCATCTGGTCCTGGTGACTTAAATGGTTTGAAGCTGCTGATTGCCCATTCGAGCTTTGTTTGCGAGAGTATTTCTAGAGATCTGTTCACAGGTGGTAACTGATATACCTGGATTGGATCGTTGTATATCTCTGAACATCCCGGAAAGTGGGATGATAATTTACGTTGCTCTTTCGGTATTTTAAGTAAACAATGATTAAATATTCTGAGAGAAATACCCATTAGTTGATAAAATATGAAAAAATGCTGCGACAAAATGATAGCACATTTTGAATTCAGAAAGTGTTAATAGTTCGAAAAAAGCAAGCTTAGTTTTTAAAATAAAGTTGCCCCGTTTTATAAGGAAAAGTACTTAAAATTGAATTAAAATGGGACGTGGAAAAAGGTTTAACAGTGCGTTAGTGCAAGCTGCTTTAAATCTTCATTTAAAAACTTGAAAATCAGTGAAATCGTAATAAATTTTTACGAATTTATTAAAAATCCTACAAAATTATGGTACAGCCTTTAGCAGTGGATGTCGAAGAGTGGTTACACGCCGAGATGAGTGTACTATTTTGTGGGTAGCTTCAAATTCTAACCTCACTGTCAGAAAAATTGCTGAAATAGCTGAAGTGAAAACACATGTCCGCAACGTGCAAATGATTTTTAAAAAATCAACTGCAATTAAACTGCAAATAATTACAAGGGAAACCGCTTCTTATAGCGAAACATCGAGCAGCAATATTGAAGTTTTCATAAATATCACTTTAAGTGGAGAAAATTATGGCGCTGCGTACTAATCACTGACGGAAAAAATTTAGTCTCGACGGTCCGAATGGTATGCCTTTTTATTACTATGATTTGAGGAAGAAAAAGCGTATCCTAAATCGTAGTCAACACGGGGGTATATGAGTAATGGTATGGGCTGGAATTGGCCATTGTAGAAGGCCTGAAATTAAGTTTGTTCCCACAAGAATGAATTTAATTGATAATGACATAGTTAATCGTGGGTCACAATTAACTATAACTTTATTGATATTTCAACAAAAACAGCAAGAATAGTAGAAACTTCTTTCGAAAACAGAATATTGAAATATTGGAGTGGCCCTCACGATCACATGACCTGAACATTATTGAAAACTGTTGGTGTTACCTTGCAAGGGAAGTTTATGCCGATAATAGGCAATATAATACCATTCAGTTACTTAAAATTAGCATAATTTCGAATTGGGAAGCGATACCGAGAAAATACATCAAACAAACTTTTTAATCACTACGAAATCGTGGTACAGAAGTTTTAAAAAACAAATGGAGGCTCCACTCAATACTAAATACTTATATGATAAATATTAAAAATTGATTTCTTTTAATTTTTTGCTTGTGAATAATATTGTGTTATCTCTTTGTCGTACTACTGGATATGTTTTGGGTTTTTTTAACAAAAAGTTAAATTTTTAAATTAAATTTATATATATTTTAATAATGCTTTTAAGTCTAATTACTTTATAGTAAATACAAATTTTTAATTTTATTTGCTTTCAATAATATATAAAAAAATCTAATGTGCTATCTTTTTGCCACTGAGTGTATATCAAGAAGAACATTACTGAAGAATGGATTGATTTAAATTAGTATATACTATTATTTTTTTTATTGGAACTTGAATTTTTTACCTTATGGCATCATACCAAACTATGTTCATAAAATGATATACAAAACTTAACTAAAGAAACGGATTTTTTTGTCACATTTAGCGGATATTGACTAGCAATAGCTGGCAACACTGCTTGTCTTGTATATATTTTCGTTTTCTTGTATTTTGTGTTCGTCTGCGATTGAAATCTGTGAAAAATAGTTGCGATGGGCGTTAATTTATTTTTTATAAATTTTGAACAGTGTTTTACTAGAAAACTTATTTGAAAATATTTACAAGTGTATAGAAAGTCAAGTGTGGTAATTAAAATCTAACGGTTAGTTTTGCACTTTTTGCATTTTGCACTAAAATCGCAAAGTTAAAATTTTCTTTTGCTTGTTCTTTGCACTTTGATGTAGCCGTCGTAATATTTTCTGTACGCAATTTTCCTTGTTTTTTTTTAAAAATTATAATTATTGTTGTTACTGAGGTGGTTGAGCACTTTGAAAATGAAAAGAAAAGTCAAAATTAAAAGAAATGTGAAAAGGCAGTCGACCCCACAATAATTAAAATAAATTGATGTTAATTAAAGTGATGCCATTTGTTGATTGTGTGTCCAAGTGCGAGCTTCATGCAGTGCAACGAGCCACATCGGAAACATTATTTTTCTTTAGAGCCGAGTCTTGAACGCTTACATTTTAAGCTGTCTTCTTTGTGGGGTTTTCTACGATTGTTGCAGTTTTTTTGTAGCTGACTTTGTTGTAGCTGACTTTGTTGTAGCTGACTTTGTTGTAGCGACTGACTTTAACAAGTGGGAATGGATGGAAAAAACAAATGTGAAGCATCATAGTTGCTGCATTAGTGAAAGTATCGTTTAAGGTTTGATCTGAGATTATAATTTCCTTCAAATAACACTAGTAGTTACCAAGTATTGATTTTATACAATAAAAAGACAACCTAAACTTTAACTAGATTTTATTTTAAGAGATACAATTCTTGACCTCTGAATAGTCGGTCTTAATAAGCCTAAAATTAATAAAAGCAAATATATTCCACCCACAGGAAAGCACAGTTTGCTTCAACATAGTGTACAAAAATTAAATCACTCAGTTCATGTTTATTAATCGGGCAAGTAATTGTAAATAAGCTTTGTCTCAGATGACTAGGTCAAGTAAGGCGAATAATCGTACATACTCCGATCGTTAAAGACTGAAATAAAATAAGTGGGTCAACGCATTAACAAGATCAGGGTTGGAATTACATTTGGTCACGCGGGTAAATCCTCAAGTTGGGTACCCGTGCCCGGCGATGAAAACGGAAAATAATTAAGCCCGATCTAGAAATTTTAAAAAAGTAAAAAAAATCTAAAAAAAATTTCTCTGAAAACATCAGGAAAATAACAGGAATAACGGATTATATAAAAATCACTCCACAAAAGCACCAAATGTACCAAAATACTTGTTTAGCTCTTTACTATTAAAAAATATAAAGGGTTCATAATGTCAAGTTCTATTGTTTTACTCGAAGAATAAAACTTATTTTATAGTTTTATTTTTTCCCTCATAAATAACAGTTCTTTTTTAATTTTTATTTTTTCCCTCACAAAATAAAACTAATTTTTTTAGTTTTATTTTTCCCTTACAAAATAACCTTACATAATAACCTTACACAATAACTTTAACATTAAAGTCAAGTCAACGCTCACTTCGGAGCTTTATTTTTTAATTTCATTTATTCATCATCAAACAGAGTACATGCTCTTATAGACTATGCAAAATAGATAAGAGTTACAATGGTGCTTAATTATTTAACTATATGACTTAATATATGTGCAAGAACGAAATTTATAAAAAATATAATATAATAAAGATAAACTGCAATTTACATATTGTAATACAGAATGTCTCATAACAAAGATTGGATGTAGTGTACAGATACTAGTTCTATTTATTAAGCATCACGTGCCATAATAATGATTGAGATGATCCTTAAAGGATTTCTATATTTATTTATTTATTTATAATCTGCAAGCCAATAAAGGCCAGAACGATTACAAGAAATTCATTATTTGCTTCAATGGCATAAAGATAATAACAGTGACTGAAATTAAATAAACTTAAAAATTTAATATAAGCTTTAAACTGCTGTATTTAAAATAACACTTTTTTTACGTGAAACAACTATAAATAGGTCTGATATATTAAGAATTTCGTTTTTATCATTAATGCAACGAGTTGTAGGCTTATTTAGATTGCAATTTGTCCTTTAGACCGTCTCCCTGAAGTGGAATTGGCTACGGAGATGACGAGCTGGAGTAAAGTAACTAAGCATGGCTAGAAGTTCTGTACAGTTTATTCTGTGGTGGAAAAGATCTCAAATAAACATGACTAAGAAAATGTTTTGTCCTATTTCAAGAGGATGAAGATTAATTAGGGCAAAACCATTGTCATAAGATGGAATTAAGGGCATATTTTCAAAGTGGTTCTACCTAGAGTAGTTGAATTTACAGTATAATTCCAGATAGGAGAGGACAATCTAGACAATGAAAAAACCTTTTTTTAGCTTTACCTTCCTTTTTTACCTTCCAAAATATAATGTATTATAAAAGAACTTGTTCTTTTTATAAAAATAGTGTTAAAATCAAATAAATAAATAAATAAATAAAATAAAATAACAACCTTAATATTGGAAATATTCAGTTGAAGGTCATTAGAATACACCAGTGGCGTAGATATGGGGATCCGAGGGTCTGGACCCCCCCCAGAGTCATGGAAACATTTCCAAATATCTCACGTTACTGTGAATTGATTCTATTAAGTTAAGGCCAAATCCAAATGTATATCCAACAATTCTTCTTTTTCTCAAGAAAGTTATCAAAACTTCATGTAGTTTAGTGTTTAATTTTTCTAAATCAGTCAACAATTACTAGAGATATAGTGACGTATGTAGCTTCTAGAAATTCGGTGTTGCTTTTGTTACATTTGGTGTCACAAAACAGTTATGTAATCAGGTATTCAAAAGTTAAATTTCTTAAGGTTCTTATATTTCTTACGGACCTCCCCGCACAACCAAAAGCTATTTATGCCACTAGAATACAGCAATTTACAATGGAATCGAGCTCCAATTCAGAACACCATCAGATCACTCGCGAAGAGAAGGCACTGGCTTTATTTTATAAATGTAGGAATATCTTTAATAAAGATTAAAAAGAAAAAGGGCCCTAAGTGGCTACCTTGAGGTATTCCTGACGTTACGTGTATCACATCAGAAAAACAGTTATTAATTTTAACAAGTTGTCGATCCTGGAGATAGAAGTCAACCCAATAAAGTAGGTTTGAGTGGAATTCTAACACTGAGAGTTTAGCGAGTAGAGTTTTATGGTTAACTTTGTCAAAGAAGTCTGTAAAATTTACATCTAGGGCCGAATTACAGCATCCGTGATCGAACAATATTACGAAGGGCACGACGAGACAAGTGCCTATCAATCTTGTACACTTTTGCTCAATCACGGATGCTGTAATTCGGCCCCTGTTTGAAAATTGTTAAACAAGTTATTAGTTAAATATTTACCGAGTATATTCAAATTAGTGAACGTTGATCTATCTGAAATAAAACCATGTTGATTTAACTATATTAAACTACCGAAAGATAGTTTATTTTGAAACTTAAAAAGATTTTAATGCAGTTAAGCTGTTATTGCTTGTTTTAATATTAGTAAATTAAAAATAAAGCCTTCAAATTTTGTTCTGTCCCGTGACCTTTCTAGCCAAAGCTACGGTTCTGAATAAAACTTTTAACTGGCCTTGCTTCTAATTTGTATAGGTTTTTAAAAATAAATAGCCAGCTTTCATTTTTGTTTTATTTTAGAAACGAACGAGTTTAATAGCGTTAAACTCTTACACCTTACTAAAGTTATTGCTCAGCTTATACCAAAACTGAGAGCTATTGGTGTTTAAATTGAGATTTTTAAGATGCCACCATTGAAGACCTATTCACCGCACAATGAATTTACCACCAACTGTCGCAACAATGGGAACACAACCGCTGATACAAGCAACACGTTAAGTAATAACAGCATCACCACGACACAACGTGCTGCAATTCCCTCCTATTGCAATGCCCAATATCCATTCAAAGTTCTATCGAATCTTAATCAACTGCGTGAGCAATCACGTTTCTGTGATGTGGAAATTGTTGCCGGTGGCGCTACCTACAATGCGCATCGTGCAGTGCTAAGCGCTGCCAGTGTTTACTTTGAAGCTATGTTTCGACCAGAGCTGGGGCTTAATGAAGGCAAACAGAAGTCTGTCATTCTGCATACCATTGATGGAGAAATTATGCATATATTGCTGGACTTTATATATACGGGACGTTGCGAAATAACACAGGTTAGAATTGTTTGAAAATAAACTTTATATATTAATGTTTTTATTTATATTTCATAGTCGAACGTTCAGGAGCTTTTAGCTGCAGCTGATATGCTACAACTACACGAAGTTGTCGACGGATGCTGTGAATTTCTTTGTCGCGAATTGCACGCTACTAACGCTTTGGGCATTTTACGTTTCGCAGAAGCTCACAATTGCGAGTCCCTTTCGAAAAGTGCTTTGAATTTTGTGCATGCAAATTTTCCTACTGTAAGTAACAATGCAATTAGAATTTTTTTATTTCATATTAAATTGTGATTTCCTGTGAACGGTCATACCACGGTCACGGTCGGGACATTTTTACTAATTTTTGAGAAATCTTTCGCTTTACATTTGGTTACTAGTAACAATTATCAAAAAAGTAATATGCAATTTTATGACAAATTAAATGGTTTTAAACAAGGCAACCAAAAATTTTTCAATCTTAGTCGCGGCTGTGTTAAATTCATTTCCGAATCAGAGTGATGTTCGGGACACGCACAAACTCACTTACTCTTCATAAGAAAATAAAACACATAGGTCTTAAACTCTATCTTTTTTGTATGAAAGGCCTAAGAAGTGCTGCAATAGTTTATCTTAAGAAATTCGTAAAGATTTTATTTATTTATTTTATAAATGTAATATAAAGAAGCCTTGTCATATTTTGCCGTAGATTTGCCATTTTTTACAAGAATTTCCAAAGTTTGTGATGTTCGTGACAAGGAATTGTTACGGTCGAGACAAGTAAAAAAACCATACAAATAAGTGCAAACCAACTATAAGTTTTATTCAAAATTGTTATCCATGATCAATTTGTATGCAGTCAAAAACATTAAAAACTAAATATTAATTAAAAAAAATTAATTAAAAATCTCAAAAAAAAAATTTCTATTAGTAGGTAAGGATTCCATTGGTTTAGCGTTGTATCTATGTCGGCAACCATGTCCATTTTGCTGAATGTGTTAATTCCTTGAACCTATAGATGCTATCGTATAAGACTCAAGTTGGCGATCTTTTTCCCTTTCCTATATTTCCTTTTTCTTAGTTTCTCTTTCCACGATTCTTTATCATCATCTAGACGTTCTTCTTTAGCTTTTTATCTTCTTTTAGACTTTAACAATTTTTGCCTTCAAACCTTTGGATTTCACTTAGTTTTCTCAAGTAAGCGACGTTTTCCTTCAGCTGCATTGCCATAAAAAGATATTAGCACTCAATATATTAATAATACATTTTTAACAAACACGCATTACACTTGTAAAATAAAATTGAGGTAAAAAGCATTCCAACTTTAGAGAAAAATTCAATCTTATCGCTGAAAATGTCGGCAGTGTAAAATTTAACAAAAAACTGCTTATTAAGTCTGTTTCCGTACTAACTTCAAGTAATTGTATTAGAATTAAGAGTGACATTTTGCATGCTATTCTTCTCTCTCGAGATTCAAAAATTTTAAAAAGAACGCTTTCAAACATGGCAAAATTAGACAAGGTAGTGTTAGGGCGGAGAGCCGGTGACCGAAACTGTCAAAACTAAGTTAACATTTCATACAAAATCTGCAATCAATGAGAATGCAATATGAAAGCAAAAATTGCCAAAAATACCAAAATGGCTGAGTTTGACTGTTATGGTCACTAAGAAAGAGAACACATTCAGTCCTAACACTACCTTGTCTAGTTCTACTATGCTTTCAAGCAACTTCAAGTAACTTGAATCGAGTACGGAAACAGACCTATTCAGCCCAATTCTGAATGATTTTTTTTCGGGGAATTGGAAAAGGGAGTTTTTATTTTTAAGACACCAGATAAAAATATCACATTTCTTTTGTTTACATGCATGAATATCAACGGTTGATGAACAAATTGGTATTCAAAAATTCCGGAATGTTTTTGAACTTTATCTTAAAAATGAAAATTCCTTTTTCCGATTCCCTGGGAAAAATCATTCAGAATTGGGCTGATTGTTACTGTTTTTTTGTTAATAATTTAAAAGTACTACAATTTGAACTGTTAAGATAATGGTCGGTATGTAGGTAGGTTGAGGGAAAACGAGGGTGCACTTTATTCATACTCAGTTTGGTATGAATAAAGTATATTAATAAAAATCACAGAGGCTATATTATACCGAGGTCCCAGTTCGACTTCGAAAGCTCTTCGAACTCAAGTTTCGTTGTACAAGCGTCCGTAGAATAGAAGAAAAAATAACATAGCCTCTGTGGTTAAATGGAAGGAGGTTGTTTTGCCAAAAGAATATTTAAAAATTATCTATTAAATTCATAAACTGTTTGAGAGAACTGTCAAATGCAATTAAAAAAGAAAAAACTGGAAAGAGGTTGATTTGTCGATGCCATTCTCTTTAGCTGAAATTCGTAAAATTACGACGATTATGCTAATCGAAGCATATTTATTGAAAATATAAAAATTACTACAATTAATTTTCAAAAATATACATCTATGTACTATATCTTTAAAAAAAAAAAAACAATAAAAAGTTACTGTAACAATGTTTCCGCCCGGGTTCGAACCGGGGACCTTGTGCGTGTGAAGCACACGTGATAACCACTACACTACGAAAACGCTTAAGCAATTTTCTCCCAAACAAGCACTATAGCAGCGCCAATTATTGTTTTTATTTATTTTAATCATTGGTTTCTTTTTATCAAGATTACGCTTGAAGACGAATTCCTGGACACGCCCCAAACACTGCTTTCGCAATTGCTCACCTCCGAGTTGCTACGGGTCGATTCAGAGTCACAAGTATTTCAGGCGGCTTTGCGTTGGATCAAGCACGATGTCACCCAAAGACGTTGCTTTGTATTTGACATACTTTCACATGTTCGACTGGCGTTGGTGCCCGTGAAAGTAATCGACCAGGCGCTTAAAGACTGTCGTGACATGTCGGTGAAAATTGCATTGCGTTCCATTTGCCGCGACATCGCATCAAAGCGTGGTCAACTTGTGCCCCTTCGCGTGTGCCCTCGTCAGCTGGCAAAGAAGAACATTTACATAATTGGTGGATCGCGTCGAGAAACTCCACGCACCTGGAATCCGGCTGATTGCATATTCGAGACTGTAGCCAAGTTTGATATATTTCGACGCGAGTGGTCCGAAACGGCACCAATGGAAATAGGACGAATTCTGCCAGGCGTTGCAGCACTGAATGGCAAAATCTATGTAATCGGTGGTGAACGTGGTTCGCAAATCTTGGCAAACGGTGAGGTATATGATCCGCAAAATGATATCTGGCAGCCTATTGCGCCAATGATAGTGCCTCGTTGTGAATTTGGCTTGTGCACGATGGGTGGTCAGCTATTGGCAGTGGGTGGCTGGATTGGCGATGATATTGGAGGTTCAATGGAATGTTATGATCCGGAAAAAGATGTTTGGCAGATGATTGGGGACTTACCAGAGCCACGCTTTAGCATGGGTGTGGTTAGCTTTGAAGGACTGATTTATATAGTGGGCGGCTGCACAACGTCTAGTCGGCATTTACCAGATTTAATAAGGTGAGCGGGAATGTTAAATATAGTTGTAGTATATTCAGAATATATTTATGTATTCCAGCTACAATCCGGTAACATTAGAATGGCAACCCTTGGCGCGAATGCAGACGGCACGCTGTCAAATGGGAGTGGCTATATTAGATCGTTATCTTTATGTGGTTGGTGGCAATAGCAGCGCTCAGGACGTGTTAAGTTCGGTCGAACGCTATAGCTTTGATGAAAACAAATGGATAACTGTTTGTTCTATGTCTGTGCCGCGTGCAATACCTGCAGTAGCAGCCGCAGATGGCTTACTTTATGTAGCTGGCGGTGATCAGGTAAGTTTGTCCACAAACTAAGCTGAAGGACTTTACATGAGAATTATTTTTTTTTATACAACAAAAAAGCCATGCGAAGTGAACTTTTACCGCGCACAAATAACTATCAGTGCCGTCGAGTGCTATGATCCCCTTTCCGATACATGGAAAAATTGTCCTGATCTTCCAATGAGCCGTTCCGAAGCAGGCGCTGTTGTTGTTTAACCCTCAGTTTCACTGCGCAATCAAATGATCTTGGTTTATAGTATTTTGTTTGTATCGTATATTGCTTTGGTTTTGTTATTTTAAGCGTTGCATTATATCAATAATTAAGGAGTTTATTTTATGCCAAACTTTTAATATAATTTTTAATCTAAAAAACTATACTTAAGATAATGTACCAAGTGATCTTTTTTTTCTTTACTTCATCATTAGAATTAAACCAAAACTCCTTTACACTGACCTTATATCTGCAATTATGGATAATAATACGGGAAAATAAGAAATATTTTTAGAATCTACAAATCAACAGAATTAAAGTAATAAAATTAAAAAAACATTATATAGTATATAAAACGAACGTACTAAACTTTGCATTTACAGCTTTTATTTGCCGAGCTAAAATGCTTTCCTCGAGTCTTTTTGTTTTTATTTAAAAATATTTTTATTTTATTTATTAATTTAATTGCGTATTAATATATAGAAACGGATATTTTTATTTTAGCAAAAAACAAAAACTTTACCGACAATTATATAAAATTATTTAAGCGCAATGTGTGTTTTAAGCGATAAGTAAAATGTAATTTTGTCTTATTAACTAAAAACAGAAAATGTTATATCACAAGTGCATGTTTTTGTACGTATTATCTACTATTTAAAAGAATAGCAAAATATTGTAACAAAGATCATTGAAATCAAAATCCTAATCCTTTCAAGTGTTAACACATAGTGACAAACGCAAATAAAAAATCTTGATTCTGACTATAACTGTACGAATATTAAGTGGCTAAATCCAATAAAAAGTAAAGTATTATTATAAAACGTGTTTTGACTTAAATACAACATTATTCTTAAGTCATTCAAAAAAATTAGTTAAGCATTGATTATAATAGACGGAACGGTACGGAGTCAAGTGTCATCGTGGCGGGACAAAACGTTTCCAAACGGAGTGGCAATTATAATAACAACGGAAGAGTAGTTATTTTTTTTAAATATATTGTATTACATAATAAATTCCAACAATTCTTTTATTCTTATTATTTTCAAACATGGCTTTAATCGAACTTTATCAAAAATACGGAAAGCAACACAAATGCAGAATAAAATTAATAGTAGCATCTGTCAACATAAATTTTTACTCAAAACGCTACTGAACGCAGCGGAGAAATCAAAAATCTATAGATCTCATTGTCACGTTTTATTATAACCGAACTCGAATAAAAAAAAAAAAAATAAATGTTGAAAGTTTAAGCGACCTTCTTAGTTAGCAAGCGTTGTTTTGACTCGCTTTAGGTCTTCAAAATATTTAACTCAGAATTATTTTATATATAATTTTGCTGTCGATTTTTATTTTCAATATTTCAAATTGACTGCAATTCATCAGCAGGAAAAACTTGAAAATTAACGTTTTACACTTACCACGGAGTATTTAAAACAGCTTTAAATAAATTATTATTATTATTATTATTTATTAACTTAAAATTTTAAATTATAAAGTTAACTTAGGAATACGAGCACTAGCTGCCAGGGCTATCAGCTCTGTAATATAAACATAAGATTTTTTTTATTTTATATTTAAATATTCAATTTGGAGATTTTTGTAAATTTGTATATTATATCAATGTTTTCTGTTGTCGGGTTGCTAAGTAGTTCGTAAGGGCTCTTCTGATTAAAGATTTTTCTTCTTAGACTTGTAAGAGAAGTGCATTCGGTGAGATAGTGTTTAATCGATGACGGCTCTCCACAGCTATGGCAGTATGGTGGTGATTCTCCTCTCAGAATATGTTGGTGAGTAGCAATTGTGTGTCCTAGACGGAGTCTCGAGAAGGTTTTAATTGGTTTTTTTCCTGAGGATGTTGGGTATATTGGTGTTGATAAGTGTCGATTTATGAGTGTGTAGTGATGGTGATTATATTGGTACCAGCTTTCCTTTTTTTTGTTATAAAGTTTGACTATCAAATATTGTCGTAAGTCTGTGCCCTCAATAGTGCCATCCATTGTTATAGGCGCAGAGCATGTATATTTAGCTGCGGTATCCGCATATTCATTTCCTCGGATGCCAATGTGTGCTGGAGTCCAAAGGAGTCTTAAATGAGTCTCGTTATTAATGAGCAAATCTCTAATTTTGTTTATGGTGTTCCATTTAAGTGAAGATGGGTTGATGACTGCTTGCAACACTGAGAGGCTATCAGAACAAATTAAGGTTTTTCTTTTTGTTATCAATGCAATTTTTATTGCATTATAAATTGCTAAAGCTTCTGCTGTAAAGATTGAAGAGTAACTTGACAGTGTTTGGAGCAAAAGGGGACTTCCATTTTCATCAACAATTGCGTATCCTGCGCATGTGTTTCCATTCTTTGAGCCGTCTGTGAATAAACAGTTTTTCCAGCCATCATGTTTAAATTCGGAGAATCGTTCGTAAAATAGTTGCGAGAGAGCTTGTGTTGATATTTTAGATTTTTTATACACAGTAAGACTGAGGTCGCAGGAAGTATCCTTGATTTTCCATGGTGGATGGAGTAACTGCGTCTTCATGGGAGTGGTGAGAACTTCCTCTTCTTTTGCCATTTTGAGTACATGAAAGATTGCTGATGGAATCCGAGGAGTTTTTTTTAATGAAATTGATTGATAGATGTCGGCATCAATGACAGAGTTCGTGGAGAAAAGGAGTTTCGGTATGAGCCTTGTTTTGATTTCTAAAGTTCTATCTTCAATTGAGGGAAGACCCGATTCGGCTAAAATGTTTGTTATGGGAGTTGTACGATACGCGAAAATACTAGATCTTGCTGCTTGGTTGTAAATAGGTTTTATAAGATTTAAAGTAGTTTTGGGACTATTTCCGTATAAATATAGACCATAATCAATTTTACTTAAAACTAGTGTTTTAGTTAGATATGATAGAGTGTTAATATGTACATGGCTTCTTGTTTTGGAAAGATATGATATTAAATTAACTCTGGCAGCTAGTGATTTCTTAAGATATATTAAATGATCCCTCCATAAATAGTTACATGAGAAGTTAAGTCCTAGGATTTTTAATTTTTTAACATTTTCAATTTGTATGTTGTTAATACATATTGTGTGGGACATAGAATCACAATTCCTTTTTTTACAAATATGAAATTTTTTAGTTTTTTCAAAAGATATTCTAGCGCCAGATTTCTCTGACCAAATATAAATATTCTGCAACAGCCTTTCAAAAATTGCGTTTGTTTCCACATTATCGTTTCGTTTACAAAGAATGTACAAGTCATCAGCATATAAGCAGTGGTCGACATGACTGACTCTTGTTATAATACGACTGATTTCATTAAAAGCAATTGAAAATAGAATGACCGACAAGGGAGACCCTTGTGGAATTCCATTGGACAAAGGATGAATTCTTGAAAGGGTATTGTTGATTCGAACTCTGAATTTTCTGTTTGATAAGAATGATTTAACAAAATTGAAAATTTTTGGTCCTATTCCCCAATTTTGCAGAGAGTTTAAAATGACATGAAGACCTATGCGGTCGAAAGCTTTTTCGAAATCTATTGATAAAATTGATACATGATTTTTTGCCGAAAGAGAATTTGTTATATAGTGGTCAATGTGCAGAAGAGCATCGGTGCATCCCCTTTTTGCTTTGAAGGCAACTTGATTGGTTGATATTAAGTTGTTGGTTTCTGTATACCAATAGATTCTGTTTGCTATAATTCTTTCTAAGACTTTAGATAGACACGATAACAATGATATGGGACGATAGGATTTGAAGCATGTTATATCTTTTTTAGGTTTTATTATTGGAATTACGGTTGCTATTTTCCAGCTCTGTGGAATATCACCTGTTTGAAAAATAACATTAAAAAGGTTTAATAGTCTATTTTTGGCTAATGGTGAAAGAGATTTAAGCATTTTGTATGATATTCTATCGTATCCCGGGGTGTTCCCTTTCATTTTGTTAAGACTGAGCTCAAGTTCGGTAAGAGATATTATATCTTCAATTTTTTTTGCAGATTGATTTACTGTGGATAAAGCATACGTTGAGTTGTTGATCAGAGTCTTGAGGTCATTGTATTGACTAGAAAAATTAGTGTCTGAGGAGTAGTTTGACCATTCTCTAGCAATGAAGTTTGCAATTTGTAGTGGTTCTGTTATCGGTGTATTATTGTTTTTTAATACCATTATTTGTTGAGAGGGATTTCTATTTGAAAGTCTGTTTATTTTGCTCCAGAGTTCTGCTAAAGGGGAGTCACGGTTAATGGAAGAGGTAAATTTTTGAAAGCTGATTTCCTTTTGTCTTTTTATTTCTTTTCTAAATTTAGCGTTTCTTTTTTTATATGCGATGAGATTTGAAGATATGGGGCTATGGCGAAAAGCATGCCAAGCCGACATTTTATTTTCTCTGAGGACTGAAAGTTCCTTACTCCACCATGGGGGATAATTTTTTATTTTTGTAGAGTGACTTTGAGGGATGTACAGATTAGCTGCAGCACGAATGGCTTTTCCTATTGATGCTGCTTCTTTATTACTGGTGTTTGAGGGGAGTCATTGCACGAGTTCTGAGTCTACTTTCATCGAAAATCTTTTCCAGTCTGGAAGATCTAGGAGAAATTTGGATGAAGTCGTAGGTTTGACTGTGTTATGTGAAAAGGAAATATTTAATTTAATAGGGAAGTGATCACTATTGTGAAGGTCAGGAAAAATATCCCATGAGATGATAGGGACAAGGGATGGAGAGCAACAGGATATATCGATATGGGTTAATGTTCTATGTGTAGAAAAGTGAGTCGGCCGGCCATCATTCAGAATACAAAGATCAGATTGAATCAATGCATTTTCGACAGTGTTACCTCGGTTATTGTTATATTGAGAGCCCCATTGAGTGTTCCAGCTATTGAAGTCGCCTAAAACCAGAAGGGGAGTATTGATAGAGAGAAATATATCTGCTAAGTCCCTTGAGGTGAAAGGTTGAGTGGGAGGAATGTAAAAAGATATGATAGTAAATTTAATTTTTAGTTGAACTTCAATAGCAATTAACTGAAATAATGAGTTGATGTCTAATAATTTATGTGGTATATTGCTTTTGATAAAAACACCTACGCCCTGTTTGGCTGTGGTATTAAGTGGAGAGTTATAGAAATATCCTACATAGGATTTTGGGGGTATGGGGTTGAAATCATGTTTACAGTGAGTTTCTTGGAGGGAAATAAGGTCAGCGTTAAGCTCTTTTTGTAGTAGATGAAATTCATTTATATTGTTTATGAAACCTTTGATGTTCCACTGCAATATCTTGAAATCCATTAAGAAAAAATAAATAAAAATAAATACAAATAGTTTCGTCACATTTGTAATCAAAAGCGTTTACAAAAGGAGAAGTTAAGTATTAAAGCAGAAAGGGTTATGGGAGTGCTTGATAGTAATGGGAGATAAAGTGATCTATTAATTATCATCAGAGCTGTTTTTGTCTGTTTGCATATAATAATCGTTATTTTCAATTAGAGTTTGCGTTAGATTAGAGATTGGAGACATATTGTTGTTAGGAGTAGAATGTGTAATGTTCGGTATATTTTGGTTGATTTCGTGTGGGGTATTTGATGTAATTTGGGAATAGTTGGTTTTTTCTTTATTTAGGTTTTTGTTGTATGTTGTTTGATTTTCACTTTGTTTTTGAGGTAGTAATGGTAATGTAACGGGATTATTTATGTTAGAATTCTGAGTAAATGAGGATGATTTCTGAACTGTGATTGTTTTTGTTTGGTTATTTTGAGAGACCGAGTTGGTTCTCTCGAAAGAAGGGAGAGGAGGTGAGGGTGTATTGGTCTTTTTTTCTGATTCTTTGTTGATTGTGTTTGTCTGATTGTTAACTGTTACAGCAAAAGAGCTAACATGTGGAGTGACAGTAACTGTATTTTTTTCATTGAATTTGCGACGAGCTTCGCCCATACTGCATTTATCGTTTGTTTTAATTTTAAGAATTTCTTTAGCTTGTAGAAACCTTGGGCAATTTCTGTCAGAAGCAGAATGGTCACCTAAGCAGTTGGCGCAGAGGAGACGGATGCAGTTAATAGGTTGATGTGGTGGAAGATTGCAGTCTGGGCATGTTGGGTCGTTAGCGCATCGTTTTTGGGTGTGGCCTAATTTCTGGCATTTTTTACAGCGCATCGGGTTAGGAATATATTGGTGAACTTTTACTTTATACCATGCAACATCAACTGCAAGTGGTAGTTTAAATAAGTCGAAGGTTAATACCATTTGACCAGTGAATGTTGGCTTTCCCTCATTGAGACGGGTGAATTTGTAGACAGCTGCTACACCTTGGCTTTTCATTTCTTTAATGATTTCTTCTTCGGAGACATGAATTAAACACGGAGCAAAAACTACTCCTTTAACAAAATTGAGACTTTCGTGATATTTTACAATTATTGGGCACATGTTCGACAGTGTTTTGGCCTTGATAAATTTTTCTGCCACTCTGGCGCTGCGCACTAAAATAAGTAGACTGCCATCTCTTAATTGAGAAATAGAGTCTATTTCGGTTGAAATTGATTCCAGGCTTTTTTTAATAGCGAAAGGGCTGAGTTTTGAGATTGGGTTGTTATTATCGGCCGACGAAATTAATAGGTATTTTGGATTATATGTCGGAGGAACTCTGACTGGGAGGGGAGGGAAAGTTGATTGTCTCGTGTCGGCTTTTTTCCTTTTGATTGGTGTATCAATGAAATCTGCCAATGGAGCAAATCTATTTGCTGAACTATCAGGAGGCCCTGGGGCCATGTTTAAGGAAGCCAATCCTCTATGCGGGTTTTAAATATATTTTTTAAGAAAAGTAAAAAATTTAGAAAATATCGAATAAAAGAATTCGAGGAACACTGTTGAAAAAGCGTAATACACACTAAGAAAATACGAATAACTCACACACGTCTGATCGCAACGAATGATAGTCGGTGACTGTTTAAATAAATTAAATTAAGTGTAAAACATATATTTTCAAGTTTTTCCTGATGATGAAGTGCAGAGTCAATTCGAAATATTGAAAACAAAAATATAAAATAATTCTGTGTTTTATATTTCGAAGACCTAAAGCGAGTCTTGTAAAATAAATAAATAAAATAAAAGAGTAATCTTTTTTTGTTCGAAAACTAGTTCGTACAACTTTTGTATGCTAATTTCTTGTCCACTAGTAAGTGGACAATCTTAAAATCATCCCAATCAAATTCTCTGTTATTCGCAGCAAGTTATAAATGATAGTTATTATTAATTATTTTTTTAATATTTTTAATCTATTATCTATTAAAACTATGTATTTTCAAATAACATTTTCAATTATTATTAGAGCGATTTTTTGTTGTACCGAGTACCAAAAAAATAATGAAAGCTAAAAAATTATATCATACAGGCATGTGCTGCATTTTACTTTCGTACGAAATTGAATGTGAAAACAAAATACCTTGTGCTGTAATCCGCATTATACTTCACCATTTATGACCATATTAAATAGTCCGTTTTGGTCATGAAACAGAAATCAGGTTTTTACTATGTTACGCCAGTTTTAATTCGGTCAGTTGCTTTTTAATAAATTTAATTCACTTCGGATTGAATTCGCACTAAATGCATCACATGCCTGATAATATTTTTTAATTGAATTAAAAATTAGCATAGAGAAATGAAATACACTCACATATGGTGTATAAAAAGTAGGTTATGTATGGTATACTCTTACAATTTCCAAACTATTCTATTTCTTGCATTATTACCTTAATTCGAGATCAGTAATTGTCTATAGAACTTCAACTTTTTTGTGTTTCTGGCTGTTTTGCATTTCCATAAACTTCAGATTTTGTCTTTGCTGCTACCTGCCAGCTGGCAACTAACTGCTCAAAATTAGCTTTTCGATTCTCCACCACTAAACGCTGTATAAGACTACCCAAATGCTCACCACCCTCCAAAAACACCTGTAAATTATGCATAGTCCCATCCGAAATGCGATGATCTGTGATACGATCTTGCACAAAGTTGTAAGTGCGAATTTTCTCATTACGATCGAGGTTACCTTGCTGTGCCTTACGTGTTGCTTGTTTCTTTGATTCCACACTTTCCAGTTGCTGTTGCACAAGCTTCGCCTGAAGTCGTCTGATGGCGATTTCACGATTTTTTATTTGTGATCGTTCTGTTTGGCTCTCCACTGCAAGGCCTGTGGGAAGATGCACCACGCGTACAGCCGAGTCAGTTGTGTTAACATGCTGGCCACCAGCACCACTGGAACGTTTTGTTTCAATTTTCAAGTCCTTTTCGGAAATGGTCACGTTGACATGAGCTGGACGTGGAATTACCGCAACGGAGGCAGTGCTTGTGTGCATACGGCCAGATTTCTCGGTAGCAGGAACACGTTGCACCCGATGGACTCCTCCTTCATACCGTAACGTATCATAGGCAGCGGAATCGTGCACAATTACGTTTGCATGGCGAAGACCTAGTTTTTTAAAATATTAGTATACATTTTTATGATTATAGCGTTGACATTCACTGACCACCAATATCGGTGATCTCGTTGGCAAGAACTTCATAATTCCAGCCATTATGTTCGAAAAAATTGCTGTACATCACAAAGAGTTCACGTGCAAAAAGCATGGCTTCTTGACCACCAACTCCAGCATTGATTTCGAAAATAAGCGAAGGATACTTTTCATCATCTGTTAGTTGCATAACTTGTTCCATAAGTTTCTTCTCGGATTGATGCATGAGATTTGTGTAGACCTAAAGGAATAATGATTGCCTATTTTTTTAGAAACTACAAAAAAATGTTACCTCATTTTCTTCCTCTATAAGCTTACGCATATCCTCGTCTTTCTCATTTTCTATGTCTTCACGTGTAGCCATATTTTCTTTTAAGACGCGATGCTGCTCCAAGCACTTTACAATGCCATTTAATTGATTCAAGCGTTCATATGCAACCGGTCCTTTGCCGGAAGCATTAACACGTAAATTGTAGAATTCCTGGCGCAAATTTTCCAAATATTTTTGTAGGTTTTCATCCTCAAAGCTGATGTCTTTTGTGTTAGTTGTTTTTTGCGCTTTTTGACAGATGGTTGTAGATATCACTGCAACACGCTGGAATCTGTTTTGCGCCAAGGTTTTTATCAATAGTTTACGTAAGAACATCTTTTTAAAATATCACTAGTTATTATCCAAGGAAAAGGGTTTTACTGCAAAGCATTTCGCCAAAACAAACGTTACGTCAAAAGCATATGTTTACATCGTAGAGTTGCCAAGTTCGTAAAAATATAAGCTGGCATTTTCTGAAATCTCGATTATGGGCCTAAAGTTCCCTACTGGACAGCTGTAACAAGTTAACATACACAATGGAACAGAATTAAGTGTTCACCAATACACTCTTACGCTGACATTTCATGGGAAACAATGAAAGTTATATGTGTTTGTATGTCTAGCTCTTTTGCGGTCATAAAATAAACTCAACAAGAAAAATAAACAGGCAACATAAAGCGGTATAGTAAAATGGAAGTTTTTGAAAATAAATTTAAAATACGAAGTTTAATATTTTTTCTTTTCAGATTAACAAATTGAATAGATAGTGAATACTTCGGACAAATTGTTTCGAAAACAAGCAACTGCGAAAATGTGCTTTTGATGTCATGTGCTGTTCATGCTGACTTATTCTTTAAAAATTGTTTGTTGGTTAAAATTTTATAATCATAATTAAAAATCTATCCGGAAGGTAAATATTTTATTAAACAAATAATTCAAAAACTTTAAACAATTGTGTTTATAATTTGGCATATAACAAGCCAAAGCTCTAACCTATGGGCTAGGGGGTGGGCTAGACACAACGGCATTGGGAGAGGGAGGATAGTGCACAACTGAATTCTTAATGGGTGTGAGCAGTTTAGCTATATATTTTTCTCATGGTAAAAACATGTGTGGCAGAAAGAGATGCCAGATCACACGTGTGAGAATTAGAGATGCAAACCTTCTGACATTTTGATGACCGCTTGAGCAACGGTCACAAGTTTTGTATGAACAATTTTATATGGACGTAACGCAAATCGTGTGATCGCTCGTGTTATATACGCCATATGTAACAGTTATTGTTCTAGCTGGGTTATGGATACATGCCCTTGGTGTCTTCTCTTTGGGTGGAATGCATAAAAAATGAGCATTTGCTCTGACTCGATTTTTCAAGTTAAAAGTTCATAAACTCTCTTGATTTTACTTGAAAGATCGAGTCGGAGCAAATACTCACTTTTTATGCATTCCACCCTTTATCTTCTGAACGACTTAATCGATTGAGGTAATATTTCCAAAATATATTTGTCTTATCGAGACGTTCATAACTAAGTTAGGATTCAACGACACAAGCCGTTTTTATAAAAATATATTGGGCCATTATCATAAACAAAATAAAAGTCGACTCTAAATTTAGTATTAGCATTTTTGACAGTTTTTCAATGTAATATGCTGTCAAATAGCTTGCGCTAAATTTAGAGTCGATTTTTATTTTGTTTATGATAATGGGCCATTGATTTTCATTGTTTGAAACATTTTCCATGAATTTTGAAAGTTGGTCAACTTGTCTGAATCAGCTGATCTGTTGGCAATCGAGTGTTGTGTATTTATTTAATTTGTGCATTTTTAATAAAGATTTGTGAAAGATGAGTGAAATAATGGTGAAATTGAAACAAATTGATGAAAACGCACTCTGCACAGCTGTTGTTGACGAGTTGCTACGCTAGCAGTTCGGTTCTTACGGAATAATACGTCTTGTCAAACTGTTTTGTTTGAGTCGTTCAGTTACGTTTGCTCATTTTGGGTAACTACATTAAAATGTATTAAACCGAACATTTACGTTCTTACTTGTTACGGAGCAAATCGTCTATTTTGGTTGGGCCTTTAACTGTGTTCGTTACTTTCATCATAATTATTTAATATCCTTCTCATAAAAAACATATCGTCGTCCGGAGATTAATGTGCTGCATACCATTTGAGTTAATGGAACAATCTTAAGTTAATGGTACGGTCAATGGGGCAAGAGGTCACCAAAAACTTGAGTTTAAACAGATATACAGAGCATAATGGACACGAAATATCTCAGTTTCTGGAAGATATAGCAAAAACGGATTGCGGAATTGAAAAATTTTGTATCAAAAATCATTAACTCGAAATTCTTGAAATGACGTATGGAGCACATGAATCCCCGGACGAAGGTATGTATAGGTGTTTTCATTTAGTTGTTGGGAGCAGAGCAAGAATTGTCAAAAACCTGGCAAAAATATAAATGAGGTGACAGCCTTGACAATTGGTGTTAAAAACAAAAACGCCTTATGTTGCATTTCTGCTTTTAATTTTAAAATTAAAGGTGGTAACTCTAGTTTGCCTTAAAAAATATTTTTTTAAATGTACAGACATGAGCTTATTGCTTTTCGCGGTTTTCGTAGTGTAGTGGTTATCACGTGTGCTTCACACGCACAAGGTCCCCGGTTCGAACCCGGGCGGAAACATCATCAAAATCTATTTTTTATTTTTTGGCCTCTATTTAATTTTTTTTTAATAAATTTCAAGCTAATAAGGCTAATTTTAAAAAATTAAAGGCCGCCTCAGACAAAAAATGGCCAACAAAATTAAGCTTTATGGCTATCAAAAGAAAGGTAATGTATCTTTTCAACGAGGCATCAAAAATAAAAATTCATGCGTATCCAATACCGTTTTGGTGAAAATAGCAAACATAGCAATGTTAGGCATGGATTTTTTATAGTTAATCAGCCCAATTCTGAATGATTTTTCCCGGGGAATTGGAAAAGGGGAGTTTTCAGTTTTAATGTAGCAGATAAAGATATCACATATTTTTTGTTTACACTCATTAATATTGACGGTTGATGAACAAATTGGCATTAAAAATTTCCAAAATGTTTTTGAGCTTTATCTTAAAAACTAAAACTCCCTTTTCCGATTCCCCGGGAAAAATCATTCAGAATTGGGCTGAATATCTCGTAGATAATAAAATAATCTTTGTTTTGATATCCATATTGCCTACATAAATGTGAAAACCACTAGTTTCAGACCCATTTTTTAACTTTGCACCCCTGTAACTTCCAAACCAGATGGGACGGCCATCAATTCTTTTTTTGAAATATGGAATTAGAAGTCCTTAATACTATGTTTTTTCATATGTTCAATGAAAAAAATTAAAAAATTTATTTTAGCTAAAAGTAAATTAATCCACCAAATCAAATAAATTCCTTTTTTCTATAACAGAAAGGATCTCTTTATTTTGCTATATTACTCCAATCACCTGCTGAACCCATTTGCATTAAGTGCTGACGCACCTCCTTCTCCATTATGGCTTGAATCTCACGACAACCGTTCAAAGCTTGCTCCATTACTTTTGGCAGATTATCCAAATGAAAACGCTGCGACATTTCCATAAATGCAATTTTATTGGAGGTCGGTAAAGAAGCGACTGTGAGCGTCGCACCACCCGACATTTCTTCTTCATGCGATACATCAGTTAGCGGAACATTGTTTTTGCTTAACGAAGCCGTGCAGGCAACAACAAACTCCTTCAGACAAATTCCAGCATCAACCAATGCCAATGTAGCGGCGTTTACCGATACTGCATAGTTAGCGCCATCGGCCTGTAGTACCTCAATGTATATATCTATTTGAGAACGGGGATAGAGTTCCGTTTTGATGGCAGCCTTCAACGCCTGTTGCAAATAGAGAGTTATCTCCTGTGATTTGCGATCACCGCGTGGTCGATTCTTGCGTTCCGCTGTGGAGAAGGTCGCCATGCTGTATTGGCAGTTGATAACTACTTCATTCAAATCAAGCTTCTTACTTTGAGCCTGTAGAATTTATTCTTAGCACATGTACTAGGAAATAATATTATGCATAAGATACCTGATGCGGTCCGTATACTGCAGCCAACACTTTGGTGTTTCCCTGCTCAATGTAAGCGCTACCATCAGGCTGCTCGAAAACGCCCAACTTACACTGCATGCGCCGCAGCTCATGTGGTCGGCGACCATCGAGGCGCAATCCTTGTTCACTCAGCAATTCAAAGGCAGACATTATTTTGTGCTATTACTTTTAAACAAATTGGTGAATTTAAATTCGGCTGTTGAAGTGAAGCATGTCAAAATAATTTTTGACATGTTTATAAAATCAGCTGTTAATCTGCGGGCGAGTTCAGAAAGTTGGTCAAGAGATTACTTTTCAACAAATTCACCTTATATAAGCAGTAAGCAATATCAAGGTGAACTTGTACTTTTCACTTCTCTAACAAAAATCAGGGGGTCAATTCCGGTTCTGCGTTATAATGAAGTGAAAAAATCGTTTCATTTTTTGTTTTTATTTTAAGTTTTCATTTTTCCACTTCACTGAAATACAAAATGCGATTCCGATTCAAGTTATGAAAACTATTTGGTGAGAATCTGAAACTTTGTGCTGAATGATATTTTTTGACACATTGCCTACTAAACACAGCTTTTTTTAATAAATAAATAAAAGTAAGAAAACGTTTTCTTTTAAAAAAAATTTGAAAATTCTACTATTTTTGAGGTTTCTGAAAAATAGTTGGAAAAATGAGTGCAGCAATTATATTTCTTAATATGCAAAGATATAGGAAATATCAAAGGTAATAATATCTATTTCACAAAAACATTTGCTTTTTGATATTATACTATTTCATTTAAATAGGGAAAATCCTAGAATATTAAGGAAGAGCCTTCGTGATGAAGAAAATCCCTTTAATAAAATTACCGAGGAGCACTTCATTAATTTGTACCGCTTTCCAAAAACGCTATGCTTGCATTTAGTTGGAGAAATAAGCCCGTTGCTAAGGACCACAACTAGGGCGCACGCTATTCCAAGCCACATAAAAGTTTTATGCGCTCTCAGATTTTTTGCAACTGGGTGCTTCCAACGAGCCGTGGGCCAAGATAACTTTTCATCGTTATCACAAACATCCGTCAGTCGTTGTGTTGCTGAAGTGTCAATTGCTTTAAATAAAATTGCCTACCGATATGTGCAGTTTCCAAGCAGAGCAGAGTTTGCTGGAAAAAAAGTAAAATTTTTTGAAAAACACAACTTTCCGAGTGTTATTGGGTTAATAGACGGAACCCATGTGAGAATATGTGCACCAAAAAAAGAAATAGAACATGTCTACTACTGCCGCAAGGGTGGACACTCTAAAAACGTGCAGATTGTTTGTGATGCCAATTACGAAATACTTAGTGCAAGCGCACGATTTGGAGGCACCTCTCACGATTCGTAAGTATGGCGCAGTTCAAAATTGCATTGTACTCTTGAGCAATATTATAACGATGGTGAGCGGGAATTTTGGCTTTTAGGAGATAGTGGATATCCATTACAAGTATGTTTCCTTTAAATTTTATCTTTGACTGAGCTTGAATTTATATTTTATTCCTTAATAAATAGCCATGGCTGATGACTCCCATTAGTGAACCTTCGTCTAGCGCTAAAGAATTATACAACATAGCTCATAAAAAGACAAGATCTCTCGTAGAAAGATGTATTGGGTTATTGAAGAGCAGATTCCGGTGCCTTTCAAAAGAAAGGGTTCTTTTCTATAGTCCACAGAAGGCGGGTGTTATTATATATGCTTGCATCGTGTTGCATAATATATTAATTAAAGCAAGAGTTCCTTTTAGTAATGTTACTGTGGAATCGGTAACGTCTTCAGATTTAATTGAAGCAGATGAACTTATTTCAAATAGTGTTTTAAATGCCGGTAGAAGGCTACGAACGAGAATTGTTCAAGAAGCTTTTTCCTAAGTATGTATATATACATATATATAATATACATACTTTTAATATTTATATAATATAGTATAATGCACATTATGCATTCAATTTGAACGTTTAAAATAAAAAACACGTATGCGCAATATTTAATGCTGTTTCATGTTTATATTTCTTTGAATGTTTAATGTTAAGGAAAGTACTTACAATATTTAAAATTATATATGTTATGTTATGATATGTTTTGTTTTGTTATATTATAAATATTATGTATGACAATAATAAAGACAAGTTTAAACATTTTTATTTTGGAATGCTTCCAGGAGATGACTAAGCTTCGCGCTTATTTCTTTTTTGACTTGAATGTCTTCTTGCTTAAGCATCACCAGCTGCTCCAAGGCTTGCACCTTTTTGGCTTCGCTTCGTGCAAAATCTTCATACCCAAAAGCTGTTGCAACAGTCCGTTTGCGTCTATGTTCCCGATGAGTTGTTGTTGTGCCTCTTGTTTCGTTGGTCTGTGGCTCATTTCTTGGTACAGCGTTCCTGGATGTCGAACGCATTTCGTCTTCAAGAAAAGCATCCATTTGATGAAAAGTCTGCTCTTCAAAATCATTAACCACTGACTAAAAACCAAAATAGAATATATGGACAAGGAATCGCTAATATTTAAATACTTACAATGTCACCAAACCCAAGTTCAGCAGAACCAATCATATCGCCATCAACAGCCTCCAAGGTTATTATTTTAATAATTCGCTCCTCAAACTCCGTCAGTTCTTTTATTTTTTGCAACCCATTTACGCCTGAAGCTTGCTGTTGCTGTCTTACAGTATTAAATTTAGATCTAGTGCTGAGTCTGAAAAGGAATTTTTTTTAAAAATACATATGTTGCCAATGAATTTATGAACCTTAAGTCGGTCCAATATTTCCTCCACTTGGAACCATCTTTTTGGGCCAAGCCCAGTCCATTCAGCGATTTTGCAAGCTCCGTCCACTTTTTATCGCGATGCTTGGCGCCGTCAACACTTACAAACCTATAACAATATATTAGAGTCGTAGCTATAAAAAACTATTAAATACTTACTTATCATTTGCAATGTCCACATTTTCTTCGAGAAAATTTATTAAATACTCTTTTTGAGCCTCATTTGCTCGTTTTCCTCGTCTCACAATTTCTTTTTCCATTTTGAAATATTTTAAAAAATGTTAAAGACAAAATTTTCTTGGCGTTAATTTTTTTTTCATTTCAAACGTAGTTGTCATTTTAACGTTGAACAGGAATCGCAAGTGTGGTGAGTTCAATAAAAAAACTTATCACTTCACAGTAACACAGAACGGGAATTGACCCCCAGAACTGTATAAAAAGGTGAATCAGTGGATATCAAAACGCAAAATTCATTTTAATATAAATTGTTAATTCACAATGAATTTAAGAAAAATTGAATGATTATTAATTTCAATAGTTATTTTCGATTTTTATAATACATTTACACCGAAACTAAAACACGTTTTATCGCTATTGCATTTTATCTCAAAACACGATTGTTTACACCGCTTTTTTAAAGTTTTAGTTTGACGTTTATTCTTTCTTACTGGCCCCATTCAGCGGAAAATTTGCTACGTAGCTATCCACAACTTTCGGAATGAAGGGTATGTATCATAATGTGCTCAAACAACATGTTCCCCGATTGATCGCCATCTTAGGTATCGAAAAAAATGTATGCTTCTTTGGTTGAGCTACTTATGCTCTTTTCATTTTGACAGCTAAAAAACATGGCTGCAAATTGTTAATTGTTACTGAAGTTGTGCTGTGTAGTGAAAATAGATAATTATTAAATATTAGAAGATTATTCTTCAATAAAGCTGTTAATTAATTATTTCTTGTGTGAAACGAATGCACAATAGTATAAAAAATTTTAGATGTTAAAGAAAAACAACGAATGGCGAACAGCTGTTTGCCGTTTGACGTTTCGCAAAAAAACCCATTCAGCAGAAAGTATCACTTTCTTGACAATACCTATGTTCTTACGAGCTGCGGTCAGCATATGTCAAGCAAAATAGAGCTAAATTTGATATCTCCATTTTGCATCAGCTGAAATAGCAGCCATAGCACGATCTCGTTTAGATTTTCTTTTGTTTGACATTTGTTGACTGCATCTAGAACTGTCGCTACTACTTGTACTATTATGCTATGCATTGGACGAAACCATAGTTTAACTAGACAACTATTTTTGCTTTTTCATTGCATTCTCATTAGTTGCAGATTTTGCATGAGCTGTCAACTTCGTTTTGACAGTTTCGGTCACCGGCTCTCTGCCCTAACACTAGCTTGTCTAGTTTAACCATCCCAGCAGACGTAGGTATCGATGCTTTAGTAATAATTCAGCGATGTTTTTGCTATCAATCATCGATAGCTTTTTGTATGTAGCTTTATATATTTTTTTTAACATTGCATGTCATACGAAAGCTATCAATGCTACAATGCCACAATATTGATCATTCTAAAAAAATAAGATTAGTGAAGAAAACACAAATGCTATCCCCAAAATCATCAATATAAAATCAATTTTGCTGACACTTAGCAACCGAAAAATCTCAACTTAATCATTATTGCTGCTATCAAACAACTAAAGAATCACAAAAATATGCTTACTGATGCTTCCAAGTAGGCAAAAAAAGCTCAGTATAAACACTACTGCTACCGCAATTCCTCTGCAAGAATCGCAATATAATCAGTTAATAAATTTGCCTAATAAAAAAAATATACCACAATTATAAAAAGAGAATTTATAATAATTTATAACATTTTTTATAATTTTTTTTATCACAGAGATAAAATTTGTTGAAGGATTTCCTTCGTAACGTTTTTTTTCAAAGTTTTTTTATGTGCTAAATGCTTTAAAAATTTCAAATAAAGTATCAAAAATATAAAATACCCACCACTGATCCACCACCTCAAAGCTGCTTTAAAGAGCACTTTGGCATCGATGATATTGTGATTTTTAAAGCAACGATATCAGATTTTGCTGCTGGGATGGACGAAACCAAGGAATTTCTAGTTTCCAGAAAAAATGTTTGTGATTTTTAAAGCAACGATATCAGATTTTGCTGCTCGGATGGACGAAACCAAGGAATTTCTAGTTTCCAGAAAAAATGTTTCTAGTTAGGGAGAAAAAGCACTTCGAGTATTCTCACTAAGTGGCAGCTCAAATCCCAGCAATGAAAACCAACTTTTTGACAGCTGTTTTAGCAGACATTCCAAAGAAGTAAAATATTATTATAATATTTTACTTCTTTGAGACATTCTTATTGCAACTACAAATGGCGACCAACTAGAGCTTGTTATTAATAGAAAACAAAATATATTAAAAATTTTCTTAACCTGTATTTTGACGAAATAAAATAAGAAATATATTATCATTTGGTCAAGGAAGTAAATCTGGATAAAAATGGCAAACACAAGTGCTGGTAAGAAAATGCGAAAAAAATTTCCAAGAACCAAATCCCATTATAGGCGAATAAAGTCTCATTCGGGGAAAGAAATGGAATACGTGCTACAGTTTGATTTATTTAATAATGTTTTCTTATCTGTATTCAGGACAATGGGTAAAGTTTTTCAATGCGTCGGGTATTCCGTCACCCGCCGCTGCAACCTATGCACATATTTTTGTAGAGAACCGCATACAAATTGATATGTTAATGGATTTAAATAAGGAGTATCTACGCGAGATGGGAATCTCATTAATGGGCGATATCATAGCTATCTTAAGGTAAACTATCTAAAACAAAATTAATGCGATTTTAATTATTTCTTATTGCAGACACTCAAAACACGTCTGCGATCAAAATGCACGCGAAAAAGTTTTGAGCAGTGAGATTTCTGTACCAATTGCAGCTATAGTAGCCAGTCCCGTTGCACCTAAACAAAAACATTCGACAAAAATTCAATTGAAATGTAAATATGAAAACAAACTTCAAAAGCAAACAAATGAATCGAAGTCATGTAAGATGGTCTACACAGTGTGGGGATGCACTTTCACAATCTTACTTCACAATCTCCTTCATTATCTGTTTACTTTAACATAGTTATAAGTTATAACATAAAACAATTTTGCTTTATACGAACATTGCCAAGACAATGATAGTTTGATTAAGAAATTTTCAGTTAATTTCAATACTTTCATACTAACAAATTCCACTTTTTTATAGCTTCTTTGAATTCAACAGCGGTGCCAACAAAATCTTCGTCAGCTATAGTTGTGCCTCTGCCTAAACAACCACGCCGCGTCTTGCCTGAACACGAGGGCAAATATAAAATAAAATTACCTACCGGTACAACTGAGCGCAGCAAGGAAATTTTGGCAAAAAAAGCAAAACGTAAGTTTTTTAGTTATACGAATTAAGTACATTTTTCATTTAAGTTACAACACACAATACCCTATAGTCTATTCTGATCGTGAGTATACAGAGAAACCGCATGTTTTTGAACGCCTATCCACTAATAACTCCAAATGTGTTGACCTGGTTGTAGCCGATGACTCTGAAACTTCGAATGAGAGTATAAATGATGTACGCTATCGCGTTGTCGGTCTCAGTGGCAAGACATCAACTTCCAATTCCTCAATTTTTTCACGTTTAGGGGGTAAAACTGATAGACCAGCAGAGGGTATGACTTTAGAGCGCAAAATAAAACCTATTTTGAAAAACACTACAAAAAGCGTAAGTCTTAACATTCGCAAATTTTTACTTCTACGCTTTACATTTTTGCTAATGTTTGTATCCTTCAATAATTTAGGGTTTATCGAGTATAGTGAAAGCCAAGTCTTCTCCAACAGTTGTACGTGCTCAGCAGCAAAAGGTTATGCTTGTTAAAAAGGTGCCGCTAAAAACTGTTTCTGATGACGATGAAATGGACTATGACTCGTCGGATGATAACGACCTTGATATCGCTGCTGCAAACGAAAAGTTTGTTAAATTTGCCTCTACGGCTGAGGTGCGTGAAATCGATCCAGCACCGCGCATCACCACACCAAACAAGCATCGAATATTCAATAACAATGCAAGCATTAAATCGCGTTTAGGTCTTGGAAAATTGCACTCAACAAAAAAGACCTATAATCTGAAAGCCTCACCACCAACACTAAAGGCACGCACGTCGCCCGTTAAAGGAAGGCAAATACGGTTGAAGTCTGATGAATTACTAATGCATCAAGAACTTCCAGTGCATAGACGTTTGGGCAACACTGCAGTATCGAAATCTATATCATCTGTATCACAAATTTCTAAACGTATTGGAAATGTGAGGCTTTCTTCTAATTTTCCAACCAATACAAAATCACAGCGAAAACCTTTACCGAAAGGTGCCAAAAATTCAGTATTTGATCGCTTGGGTTTTAATAGTTAAATATGTGTATTCTCGGCTTATTTGATAATTCATGATTTGTATTCGTGTTAAACGAATGTAAAGTACACGAGAAATAACTATGTTTGAAGTTTGTTTTTTTTTCAACACATACACTAAAGCATCCTTAAGTCCTACAAAGAGTAACAATCATAATGAAAGAATTAAAATTTTCGAAAGTTGATGCAAGATAGACTAACAATTCTTTTTAACCACGAAAAAAATATTTTATATAAATGAAATTACTTTACATTAAAATAATAAACGATTAATCATTATAATTAAAGAATGTGTTGTTATGAAAACTTAATTCAAAACAATTTCGAAATTTAAATAAACTATTTAAATAAAAAAAAATTAAACCGCTGTCAAATTCTTATGGTATTTAAGGCCCGCAATAAGCTGCCTTAGGCCCAATAAGGAAGCACCTGTACTCCACCATGTCTGAGCTTGGTATTCCTGCAAAACTAATACAATTTTGCAGGATGACACTGAGCAACACCAGCAGCGCAGTTAAAATCGGGAAGGACCTCTCCCCACCATACGAGGTTTCAGACAAGGTGATTTCTTGTAGCACAATATTCTACAAGAGTGTTATGCTGCTTGCGTATGCTGATAACATCGATATTATTGGCCATAATACGCGCGAAGTCAGTGCAGCATTTTCCAGATTAGAAAAAGAATCAAGTCGAATGGGTCTGGCAGTGAATGTAGGTAAGACGAAATACTCGGTGTCAACAAACAAACAGTCCCAGCGTCTTGGAACCCACGTTACAGTTGACAATACCTCCTTCGAGGTTGTGAAAGACTTCGTTTATCTGGGATCCAGCATAAACTCAACCAACGACATCAGCATTGAGATCAAACGAAGAATAACTCTTGCCAACAGGTGATACTTTGGGCTCAGTAGGAAATTGAGAAGCAGAGCCCTCTCTCGAGGAACGAAAATCACGCTCTATAAATCGCGCATCATGCCCGTCCTACTTTATGCATCACAAACCTGGACGCTGAGCAGTTCAGATGAAAAGACTTCAGGAGCATTCGAGAGAAAAATCCTTCGTAAGATCTACGGACCAATCTGCGTCAATGGCGAGTACCGAATACGGTGAAATGATGAACTGTATGAGCTGTACGCTGACATCGACATAGTCAAGCGCATTAAAATCGAGTGGCTTCGCTAGCTTGGTCATGTTCAGCGCATGAAAGACGATGCTCCAGTGAAGAAAACATTCGATTCGGTACAAAGCGGCGGTTAGCGCAGAAGAGGACGACCGCATCTTTGTTGGAAAGACCAAGTAGAGGACAACCTGACGAAGCTTGCAATTTCCAACTGGCACCAGCAAGCGAAAGACAAATGGCTGGCGCACATTCTTAGATGAAGCCAAGACCGACATACGGTTTTAGCGCCAACTAAGTAAGCAAGTAAGTTCGAAGGAACTAAATAGTTCCCCGGACATGTTTCTCTGAACTAGTTCCGCTGTGTAAAAGAAACGTTCTATATTGGTTCCGGTCCCGGAACTGTTTAGCACAAGCCTATTTCATTTCAGAGCCTGAACAGAATCAAAAATCGTTGCGACCGACGGTTGAAATAGCATAGATTCTAAGTCTGCGATTTATCGTTGCAGAAAACGAGCTGCGTATTTTGCATGTATTTTCCAACAACAACGAATCGTCGATCGCAACGATTTTTGATTAGGGGTGTTCACATTTCAATCAAAATTTTGACTTATTCGATGAAGTGTTTGAAGTTAGTTTTCACTCGTAACAGTCCACCCTAAACAAGTGCGCGTTGCGCTGCGTACCCAAACGCCACGCAATTTTATTTTACGCTTAACCTAAACAAGTGCGCTGCGGAAAGAACTGCTGCTCTCGAACCAGCTCAGTCTGATGGTTTAAAAATCTTAAAGAAACTTTTAGAATTGTGTAAAAACCTATTAATATAGCAAATACTTCCATTTGCAATTGAGATTAATTAATTAAAAGCAGCTAATTGCTCTTTGTTCTAATACTTTGGTTTTATGCAGCCAACTTCACATCCGAACGCACTGTCAAAATTGGAAATTCGATTCATGTTGCGGTAGTCCGGTGCGTGTTTCGGTAGGCTTCATACAAAATGTATGTGCATGAGCCGATTTTGACAGTTAAACCACGCACGCGCACTTGTTTAGGGTGGACTGTAAGAGCTAATTTTTTTTTACATATGAAAGCAACAACAAATTTTCGCTGCCATGTCAGACATATTCGTCTGAGGGGCAATTGGCGTAAACTGTCACACAAATTTCATGATTGAAATGGCTCTGATTACCATGCTTTTTACAGAAAAGTTGTATAAGTACCTCGGTCTGAAAAAAAGTATTGAAAAGTGTCTTAAATGCTTTTGATTGTGGCATACGGTGCACTTTTTAAAATCACCGTGGCAGACACAAATCCTTGACAAGACCATTGTTATATAAACTCTTGTCAACAGGCTGTGTGTCAAAAGGAAACTTTTCAGTCGTGGTAGGATAGAAAATATCAAGTTGAATAAAATTTCTGAGTGTTGAAATAAATTTCTCGTTTTTGCTGTATCAAATCGACGATGAAATTTTGATAGTTACAAATTTTGACGTTTCACATTTCGGTCGTGTTTTAGCGCAAATATTTTATTTAATTTGCATTATATTTAATTTGCGACATATTTAATTCGAGTGCTTGTACTTGCAACTTATTTCGTAAACTTGTAATATTGTAAACTTAAAAAACTTAAAAAATAATAAAAATAAAAAAACGGAAGTGCTTGAGCTTGTGTGTGTGCGTGTGTGTGAGCCAACGATCTCCCGGTGCATCAGCAAGTGCAGCAAAGCTAAATTGGCTTTCTTTGCTCACGAACGTCCTCCAAGTGCCACCACCAGCAGCACAAGCAAGTGGAGCACCACAATTTTCTGATTCTTTTGCTTGCCAACGTTCTCCGAGAGTAGCCACGAGCAGCACCAGCAAGTGCAGCACAATTCAATTGACTGGTCAACTCTCCAATATTTCAGAAGCACCATTTTAGCATGTCTCAAGCGCAGAGGCAAATTTCTGCCATTATACTCCGGCGTGAATTAAATAAATTGAAAGCGTAGATTTTTCGCTTCATTAGCTTGTACTGCTGGTGATGGCACTTGGAGGATGTTGTCTAGCAAGAAATTTGCGCTGCACTTGCTTGTGCTGCTGCTGGTGGCACTTGGAGGATGTTGGCTTGCAAGAAATTTTGCACTGCACTTGCTTGTGCTGCTGGTGGTGGCACTTGGAGGACGTTCGTCAGCAAAGAAAGCCAATTTAACTTTGCTGCACTTGCTGATGCACCGGGAGATCGTTGGCTCACACACACGCACACACTCAAGCACTTTAATTTTTTTGTTTTTATTATTTTGTTATTTTTTAAGTTTTTTAAAAGCCCCTCAGGGGCTACTACAAATTTTGACAATCGAAAGCGAATTTTTGACACACTCAAAAATGAAGAAAAAAAAACAACACATCGAATTCCGCGACGTTTCGACGTTCCGCAACTTATTTCGTAAACTTGTAATATTATTAACTTAAAAACTTTAAAAATAACAAAATAATAAAAACAAAAAAATGAAAGTGCTTGAGTGTGTGCGTGTGTATGAGCCAACGATCTCCCGGTGCATCAGCAAGTGCAGCAAAGTTAAATTGGCTTTCTTTGCTGACGAACTTCCTCCAAGTGCCATCACCAGCAGCACAAGCAAGTGCAGTGCAAAATTTCTTGCAAGCCAACATACTCCAAGTGCCACCAGCAGCAGCACAAGCTAGTGCAGCGCAAATTTCTTGCTAGGCAACATCCTTCAAGTACCATCACCAGCAGCATAAGCTAATGAAGCACAAAATCTCCGCTTTCAATTTATTTAATTCACCCCGGAGTATAATCGCAGAAATTTGCCTCTTTGCTTGAGACATGGTAAAATAGTGCTTCTGAAATATTGGAGAGTGAAAGTTGTAGTAGCCCCTGGGGCTAGCACAAATTTTGACAATTATATTCACCTTACAAATGTAAAAAATTGCTCTACCAACTGTCAAAATTTGATCATCCGACTGAAAAGTTTCCGATTGACACACAGCCTTAGACGTTTTTATCTAAGAAATGCCCTTTTTTTACTGCAACGAATGTGTGAAGCCCTTAACGAATGAAAATAAACTTTTAAAAATAAGTTGGCAACGCTGACTAAGAATGGGAAATATTATACGCGGTTGCCAACAATTCTTGAACCAAATTTTAAAAATATTGTTTTGTTTTATTTTGTTTCGTCTAGTTTTGCGTACATTTAATTGCTATTGCTAAAATAATAAACAAATCTAGATATTGCATGAAACTGTTATAAAATAAATTCGCCACTAAGCGACGGCTGTTGCAAAAAGCCAGGACAACTTCGGACCTGCAGGAGATTCACAAAAAATAAATGTAAAATTAACAATGCAAATATTTTGTTATTTAATAAACAAAAGACATATTTACTTTTCCCAAGATGCCTGTGGAGCTGTGCCGTGAATCGGTGCAGAAGCTGACTCACGAGTCTTGCGAAATTCGTCTGCGCACCTTGGGGCAAATTGAAGCCAAAGTGATGCGTGCGCTTGCGCATAACGAAGAAATCCGTTTTAAGCCAGCTGAACTATTTAAGCAATTGATTCGTTGGTTTGGATATCAACCTCTCGAAAAAACGCAGACAGTGTTGCGTTTAATGCTACAATTACTGCGTTCATGTTATGGTGACCAAGCTATCGAGCAAATTGGCTTGGAACGTTGCCAACGAGAGCTGGGCAAGGTAAAACAGCTGCTTAGGGGAGGAAAGAGCACTGATATCTTGCTAGTTGAGGATTTATTGCAATTCTGTAGAGAATACAAACTGCGTCAAGATCAAGGTATTGAAGAACTCAGCGAATTAACATCCGTAATTAGTATCAGTGATTCGGTTGAAGCTGAAACTGAATCGCGAAGTCATACAAACTCATCACAAATGGATATTCCTGAAATAGATTTTGAAATACCTTGGTCGAAAGCAACCATTGCAGACTACAATTCTATGAAGTTCTTAGTGGATTTGCTCGTCAATCCAGCGTCCTCATGCGATGAACTGCTGGGTGCCTTGCAACATTTGCAGCTTACCATGGTTGATTACCCGGCCGAGTATTTCCTTCAGGCACCGCATATTTTTCTAAACATGGCTAAAATGTATGAAAGCCACGAGGAATTGCAGTGCCCACTGGAAGATATATTGAATGTGTTTCTGGTATTTGTGGAATCACTAAGACAGCGTTTATACATGCGTACAAAGTCGTTATCCTATGCTGCTATACTCGGTAGTGTAGTTATGCATAAGACGCAACTTAAGCTGCCTAAAGTGCTGCAATTAGTTATGGAACTGTGCATGTCATTTCTTGAAAAGTACAATAATTCAACCCGTCAGGAAACGTTACAAATAATAGCGCTGATACGACTATGTTTGGATATTTTTGCCAGTCAACAACTTAAAGTTAACACACAGACGACATCCAGGTTTAGCAGAATCTGTCAAACATTAAAAGAAAGTTACGCACGAAAGGAACACTCTACGTTGGAGCGCGTAAACTACCTGTTATTGATATTTTTATTACACCGGATGATTGAAATTAACGCAAATGAAGGCAGATTCATAAACTCACCGCAATTGTTTGCCATACTAAATGATTATGCATTAAAAGCTTGTTATCCTCAAAGCTATCAACGGCTTCAGCATTTGATCTTGTCACAAGGTGCGTCCGATTTTAAAACACAATTTGAGCTCTTAGACAAATACGAGCAGCAGTTTATTCACATGGTTGCGTTGCTTAAAACACCAAAAACATTTAATGCTGCATATATAATTGAAAAAAGCAGCGAGTTAATGCCCGCAGCACTTAAAATGTTTGCTAGCCCACAGCTGATATCTATTCTGTTCAACGCCATTTCTTCTTGTTTGCCACAGTATCTGGGAAACTGTGCATTACGCAAAAAAGCCAACAAGTTGCTGATCAAATTGCTATCGCAAACCGATGAAATATTTGCTTTATGTGCCTTTAACCATCTTGCAGAAAGATTCAAACAGCATTTTTGTGCACTCATGAATGGTACAGGATATAGTGCAGCAGCAGGTTGCTGTAACACCAAACTTTTAGCTGCCCAAATCATAGGCGTGCCACTAAGCACATCACTACTGCTTAAGCTGACCCATTCCAGTTTTGAAATTTCAGATGCGCAAATTAGACAATGTTGTGAGGATATTTTATCGATGCTACTGCGTTCCCAGCATCTGCTGGGCGCTAATTGGTGTAGATTATTAGAGTTGGTGCTGCCTATTATGCCGATATTGCAATGCTGCACCAAATCTCCCAAAATAAACAAGGCGTTACTCAAACTCTTCGATCCTGATGCTCGTCAAATGCCATTCACCGATCTGCTCAAGTGCAACACACGCTGGCTCTTCCATCCAGACAGCGAAGTGCGAAGCGAATGCCTCACTCGGCTTATTTATATGTTACAGACTGTGAATACTGCCCCAAATTATGTGCCAAATTTGACAGAGGTCAGCGATTTAATACCCAACGATATATGCTTGGTATCAGTGCCACGCACTAATAGCACTATTTTTAGTACTTCCACTAGATCATCCTCCGAAGACCTCTATGCGGAGGTACATAATTTATTAGCCATACTGGAATCACCCGACATTGAACCTATTATACGCAAAACAACACTGATGCAGCTGAATTTTATGTGTTCGCATTGGGATTTTGCAGTATCACTTTGTCGCGATAGTGCTTACTACTTTGCGCTACAAGCGCTGGAGAACTCGTTGTGCAAGGCTTCGTATGAGGACTACCAAGATACTGCTATACCAGCGATTGGCATACTTTCAAAATTACTCTTTTGTGATGCAGAATTCCGTGATGAGCTACAAGCTACAGACAATATTTATGTCCTGCTGCTGCGAGCAGTCTTCCTCTATGCCAATGACTTGCAAGTGAAACAAGATGCTGCAGTGTGTCTTTTTTTGTTACTATTCGCTACATTTTTGATCACTTCGCCACCGGGTAGCTCTGAAAAAGGTATTAAAGTACCCTTGATTATGTCCAATTTGGAAATGCCTCTGAAATGTGAATTGGGCGCACACAAAGATGAAATATCTGATGACTATGCACCATTGCAGATATTCAAAACTAGCAATGATGAAAAGGCATTTTTGCGTCAACTTATCGCTTGCACCTTTGCTGATGGAATGAGTAAACTCAACAGTTCATGGTTGGAGAAACAAAAACAGTACGATTTTAATGTTGAACTGCAACTAACGCTTCATGAATGGCGTTTGCTCAAAGCTACACAGCCATTGCGAAATATACGCAGATTTTTAAAAGCGGCTGCAAATGCTACCAACCACACAAGCATCATAAATGCTGTTATATCTTTGAGGCATCAGTTGGTCTTGAGTGAGATGGAAGATACTACATATGCAAAGCAAATACCGGAAGAAGTCGCTCAGGATTTGCTTAAGCTGCTGAGCAAATACTTGCAGGTGCTGCCTGGTAATGACATGGATTTTGTGCTCTTCGAACAGCTGCTACAAGTTTGTGATTTATGCACGCAACTACATTGCACCGTTATAATAAAGGGTATATTTAAAGCCTTGCAAAATGATTTTCAACATGCCTTTATCGTTATGCTTCAAAATCCCGAAATACCATTGCGGCTCTATCGCAAGCTCACACTTACAGTCTGGCGTCTTATACATCACGCAGATGTTCATGCAGCTAATAGCACTACGAATTTCACTCCAAATGCTGGTACTATATTTTACATTAATCTCTTTGAACAGCTCTTCGATGTTGGGAATTTATTTTTTGACCAACGCGATCTGCTACGCGTGCGTTGTGTGCTTTCGCTATTGGAGATGTTGAGCACAAAGCCACTCCAAATGACCGATGAGCAATTGTATGTCTATTGTAAACATTTCTTAAATTTATCTATCTCGCTGAAATCTTATACACAAACTGGTGCTCAGTGGCAACGTGACTGTCTGCAGCTAGTCTGTCGACTGAGAGAGCAAATGGAATGCCCGAACAAAACCTTCACTCTCAATGCTAACTTTATCAAGTACTTAAGTGGTATGTGCGGACATAACGACCATCAAGTGCGCGCCTTAGCCTGGTGCTTGCTAGCTGCAGTGGCACGTTTCATGGATGCAGAATTATCAGGTGTTTCTCAACTCACTGAAGAGCTTGCCTATTTGCCTGGCGGATTTATGGCTTGCTGTTTAAGCACACTACTCGACTACACAGAGGTTGGTAGTGTGCGTCACTTGGCTGGCAACTTATTTGCGGAAATGCTTCCCAAATGTCTAAACTATGTTGAAGCTTCGGCGCTGCTGGAACAATATGACTTTTATCGTGAGTTTCATGATTCTTTAAGCTCATGCGAGGTGGATCCTATTTTACCAGCAGACTTTGATTACACTGCAGGAGTTAAATTAAATACTTGTGAAATTGTAAGCTGTTTTTGCCGGATTTGCATCAGCATGATTCGTTTGCATCCGTCTTACGCGATGGAACTGTGTGAGCATACTTTTATGTATAAGCTATATGAGCTGCTTAAGGTGCCTGTATCGAAATGTTCGATATTCAGTCCTGAATATCTTATAATGTGTGCCGACATTTGTCAGGTGTATACTATGTGCTCTGAGGAAAATTTTCCCTTTCTGCAACGCACCATATGTCGAGATCAGGTCTGGATACGCTGCTTTTGCCAGCTGCTTGATAAGCCTTATGTAAATGAAATGGATCGGATCTGTATTTTGCAACTTTTAATGGTAATTTGCAAGGACCGAGCCGGATTTCAGCATGTATGTGAACACATTGCAAAGGCACCAGAATTTATTGTGCGCGTTTTTATACAAAGTTTTTGTGTTGCTCGCATAAACACTGCATTGCAGCGATGTGCGTTGACGGTCCTCAGCTATTTACTGATTAATAGCCAACCTGATCTACAGTATGAATTTGTCACGTTTTCGGACATTTTGGAAAAGCCCGTTGAATTGGCTGAGGTAGTTAACGTTGTAAATGAGCTACAGGAAAAAAATACTAAAACTACCCATAACGTCAACGACAAAAACGTTGGCAAAGTTTCTGATTTGGTACCAACTGTAAGCAACTTGCAATTTGTAGCACCATTCAAATTTTACCATCAAAGACCTGGAATCAATTTTCACGACCCCGTTGACAAAAATCCTATTGATTCAAGCGCGTCTCAAACAATAACAGCTGCAAACAATAGTCCAGTATCTTGCAAAAAGTCAGCAGCTGAATATATTTTTATTGAACTTCATCGTTTATTTCTGCATCTATGTCCGTTAAAAACTTGCCAGTTTAAAACAGCGCCAAACGTTATAAAACAAGAAATTTGCGAAACCATCGCAGTGTTACTTAAAATTTCACCACTTGCGCAAACAGCCGCCTGCAATTTGAAATTCTTTGATTCACTGCTGCAAATATTTAACACGTTTTTAGAGGAAGTCAACACATCTTGTAGCACCTATGTGCGTCGCAATGGCGAAATGAGAAAAATGGCCATAATTAAGAACTTTCAACTACTTTTCAACATTGTGCTCAACTGGTTTTCCAGCGGAGTAACTGTGCTCATTCTTGACCTGCAAGTGCTACAATTTTCGAAAATTCTGCTACAAATTTGGGCTTGGATATTGCAGTCGGCTGAGCTTAAGTTGCTTGTATTGCAAATGTGTTCAGTCTTCACCGAGCATTCATTGATTGTATGTAAACAGTTTTCTACGCATATCTCATCCTATGCAAACTCCATATTGCAGTTGGTAGTAAAAATAGTTATAGCCGACACACAGAAGATTAAAGCAGCCAGCTCAGATGAGTTTCCTATTATTGCAGCGGGTCTTAGGGTTATAATAAATTGTTGCAAATGCACGGAAGGGCGATCAGCTTTGACGAAAGCACGCATTCTAGATATATTTGATAGCATATATCCTCTTAATCCTAAAGCTCCCAAATTGAAAATAGATATAGTGCTATCGTGGTTGCAGTTTTGGGAAAATTTTTCTCGCTATGCTGATTGCGCGCAAGTACGTAATGTAAACTCTCTCTGCACATTGATAAACAAATCCAAAGAAAATTCGAAAACGCGTTTGCTGGCTTTATGTATACTGCGAAATATGTGCCTTGTTAATGCCAATCGCTCGACATTTATCGCCTCAACGGATTTTATGTACATTGTTAATGATGTTATCTGCAAGCGTCTAGACGAAATTAGCAGTGAGTGCTCTAGCTATGAGGAGCAATTTATTGTTTGCGTTTCCATTTGGAAGCTTATTTTGGGTGGTGTCAAATATGTGGCCATGATACGTGGCAGCAAATTAGCCAAAAAATTTAAACTTTTACATGAACAATTAAAGTCATTGGATGCGGACAAGTTAAAAAAATTGCCATTTGCTAAGGATTTAAATGATGTTTTAGATACTATTTTTTGTATTTTTAATAATTAATTTTGTGTATAGTTACTTTCCGTTAGTCTTTTGTTTATGAACTGAATGTTTTAAAATCTTATTATTAATTTTAATTAAATGTGATTGCATGTATGTATGTATGTATGTATGTGTCTTTTCAACAATAATAAAACAAAATTTTATAACAAGATAAAAGGAATTTGAGAAAACTGAAAAAATTAAATTAGTTAAAGAATGCAGTGAAAATAAGCGTTATACAGTAGTGTTGTTGACTCTTGTAACTGAGGCCGAATCGCAGCAGTAGTGATCGAGTGATTGTTAAATTGTTTATTAAAATTTTATAGAATATTATTATTTTAAGTTGTTGTCGGCCTTGTTAAAGATTAAGCTGTTGTAGTAACTCAACTAAAACAGCTGAATATTATTATAGTTAATTATAAGAAATAACACATATTCCATTATAGATTTTAAGCCAAATTAATTATTTACACTTTCGCTAACGAGTGAAGTATTGTATGTTTTCATTTTAATAACAGCAGTTATCGATAGCCATCATCCCAAATTTCGATACTTCATGTTCGACAACGAGTCTGTTATCTCAAATGTAAAAGTTTCGAACGCTTTTACTCAATAACGAATACCACGATTCTGAAGATAAAGACATTTACTGCATGTTTGTGTAAAGCGAAACAAGGACGATTTATACACCAAAATGATTGAAATTACTAGATGCAAAAATGAATTCGTATTTTTTATTTAAATAAAAATTATCGGAAACAGTATATCGGTTAATATGTTATTGTATTTGAATGAAATGGCGAGTTGTTGCTTTTTGTGAAAAAAGTTATTAGATCATATTAGAGTAATGTTTATCACACTGATTATCATACCGATGATAATCTAACCGTTTTGAGTTTTTTTGCAAAAAATCTTAATACAATACTTTTGGCATTATTTATTGTAAATATCAACCTATTTAAATTTTTAAAAGTTCCCTTTTGTACTTCAACGTTATAAACATGAAATAATTTACAATCTTAAAAAAACTTTCAAAAAATTTAGTTATCAACATATAGCAAAAAATAAAATTTGAACCTGTTAAATTAAATATATCACAAATTAGGTGTGCACAATTCTTTGCGCAGTTTTGTATAAATACTTTTCATATTCTCCAAATGTAATGGTCCTGTAGCTTCACTATCTACACCAAGCATATCCAAGCCATAACATCGTTCAACTTCAGCCTGATATTGCTGTAGAATAATAAGTATTGGTTATATATACATATATATTTTTTAAGTATCAGCGCACACAACTAACCATTATTGTTTTCATTTTGGCGTCATTTTGACGGCTTCCATCTGCATAAACTCTGCGCAAGCTTTTGAAATTACTTAAAATATAATATTTGGTATAGTACAAGATCGTTGGATCTGTAGCTTCTATTACGATACAATTTTCTTCAAGTGCATGTACAATGTTTATTCGATGAGACATAAAATGAGTTTGCAAATCATGCGATTCCCTCACCACTATAGAATTACTTCGCCTAGGATAAAACAAAGCTATGATATCAGTAAAATTGCATTCTTTCGTAAGAATTAGCTTGCTGACGATTAAAGGCAATTTTCCTTTAGTTGTCTGATTATTTGTAGTGACTAAATCAGATAAACTCTGCTCTGCATAGCTGGTGTAACTGCGTAACCTACTGTTAAATAAATGCTTAAAACAATCACTGGGTTTATTTACTTTGATGGGCAAATTTATTGCTACAAATTCGTGTTCGTTATTAATAAAAGCATTAAGCATTATTTGGAAATCCGGTAGCAATGTCTGGCTATGCCGATGTATTGGTATAACAATACATATGGATTGTCTTAGCATATCATGGATTATACTCAAAATGTGGCAGATACCAGAATTGTAATTTATGTGCAATTGCCAGAGTGCAGTTCCGGCAAATATAGCATGCTTTTCAACTTGTATTGAAATTAATGCAAATAAGCTATTGCTATTAAATACAAAATTTTTATTTGCATGTATCATTACTGTTTCCTGATCCAATTTTGGAACGAATAATCGAAACTGTAGGGACGCTGTGCATAGTTTGCGATATATATTTGCTTTAGAAGCAACAGCAATTAGCTCTTGTTTGACGTATTCACGCTCTATAGCTTTATATATTTCAGCTGGAGCACTTTGTAATTCATTTAAAACATGCGCCTGTTCCAATAGCCGAGTCAGTTTGGCCGGTGTTAATTCATAAAGATCAGCGAAATTTTCGCACTTTGTTTTTTCTGCATCATTGGGATTGGCATCAAACGATAGTTGATAAAATATGTTATTGCAACTTAAGCAAATAAGTTGTTGTATGCTCTCCATCCATGTGACTGCTTGTATACCATAGACGTCCTTTGAGCTTTCCTGTACACGACAAGTATCATGTTTGGGGTCATAATAAAATTTTAATTGAGCCACTTTTTCCTCATCTGTGTAGTAGAAGCAACCGTTATTAGCAAATTCATAGTGAACAAATTGTGCACCACTGCAGTGAGGGATTTTTCGTAAGCCTTGTGTTATTTTGGATATGTACCAAATATCAATGGCACCAGACTGCAAAAATATAATAAAAAGCTGCCGATCACAGAGTATTTTCATAAACTCTACGTTAGAGGCGTAGGTGGTGCATATCCGGATGTGATATTCTTCACCATTAGGATCATCTTCTGTAAAAATGATTTATTCTAGTTGAGTGCTGTTTAATTAAAAGAATTACATTACTTGAAGACCGTTATAACTCAAAATTGCGATTTTGCAGAAAATTCGTTTAAAGTTATCAATTAACTCGCACCTTGTACGTACTCTCCTTGCTCTTCTCAAGCGGAGATTACTCAAAATAATAACAAGGACTTCTTACATAATATGAAACATGATATAAAGAAAAATTCTGCATCATTAACCCAAAAAGCATGTTTTTTGAGTTATGACGGTAAAGTAAATGAGCGATATGCGCATTATATTGACAAGATTTCTTGTTTATTATGCTTGATTGAATAGATAGTTTGGAATTATTTTATTTTTTAAGGAGAAGCAAGGCCTTCCTCTAGCCTGAATATTGCTCACCTGCTATCAATGCAAAAATGCTACCGGACACAGAAAAGAAATGAATCTCTCGCTTATCCTTCAACTTCCTCACCTTCCCAGTTAAATGTTCTAAAAACTCAAAATTTGACTTATCCACTGGTTGGGAAAGCAGCGTAAAACGATCATCTTGCCAGTTACAATTGAATATATTTTCATCATCAAATGTTATATCGTAAGTTTGCTTCATAGTACTTTCGCTGCGCTCTATATTGGTGACATCCTGGTACACTTCAAGACGCAATGTATTGTCAGGTAAAAGACGAATTACACTAAACCCCAATAGCGCCGTGCTAATGCAGCGTACGCCGTGTAGCCACTTGACTGGATACATAGACTTGACCGAGCTAAAGTGGAAAACACACCCACTTTGCATGAGCAACAGCGTATTTAATTCAAGTATAAGTATCTGACGAATTTCTTCCCCATGAACATCCAGTCGCACTTTTGTCAAGTTTGTACGTTGGCTTTTCCGAGATTTCTTAAAGACGAAGTTAAGCAAGTAGTTTTCGCTCCATGTAACAAAAACTGATTTGCTATCTGTGCCATGATTGATGAGGCCTAACGGATGGAAAAATGTATCGTCGTCGATGGACCAGAGCGGTTCATCTTCAACCTGTTCTCTGACGTCTTGGCTACTGTGAATGATGTTTTCGGTTTCTGTAGATTGATTGTCTTCCACACTCAAACATTGTGAGTTATAAGAACAATCGTTCATATTAATAAAGAATTTTAGGATTTGTTTACAAATTTTGAGGTTAGTTGCTGAACTTTACTAATTTGCATTAATTTTCGCGTTGCCAACTAATTTTCATAGCATCAATTGAATATTATAGCCCAAGCAGAATAGGCATAGCCAACACGTAGCGAGCTGTCGAAAACATAGCCAACGAAATGTTGTGCACAGAATCGAATTTGTGTTGATAACGCAGATAGATATTTTGTTATTTTTTACTAAATTAATAGATACAGCCATTTGCATACAATAATTTGTTTGTTTTTTTACTAATTTGGACTAATGTTTTAGTCAATTTTAAGTTTTCTTATTTGAACTATGTATGTATTTTGACATTTCGCTACCGTTGGCTGCGGCAACAGTTAAAAGTTCGTCAACATTTTTGTGTCGGCTGCGTTCGCTACGTGTTGGTTATTTTCATTATGTTCATTTCATAGGGTTGCAAGGCAACCAACTTCTATGTTGACATTTTTTCTGTTGGCTGCGTGTTGGCTGTGCTTATTCTGGGGCCGAATTACAGCATCCGTGATCGAGCAAAATTACGAAGGGCACGACGAGACAAGTACCTATCAATCTTGTACAATTTTGCTCGATCACGGATGCTGTGATTCGGCCCCTGTTTGGGCTATTAGTGATGGAGGGTCGAAAGAAAAAAAGACTTTCGACTAGTTGGTCGCAAGGTAATAAATAAAAAACTTTAAGTACTATTAGCTTGGCACGACTACGATTTCCGGAATGCCGCGGTGTGAAAGTGTTTTCTGGAAGAGAAAAAAAAAAACAGAACAACACCAACTAGTTACTCCAGTTATCGATTTTTTTATTTTTTTTTCTGACTAAAAGATCTGTTAAAAAAAATTTATTTCCTGGACATTATCAAATAAATCTAAAATATTGACATGTCATTTGAAAGGTAATTGAATGACCTTTTCAATGCTATGCAATACAAATATCATTGCAAGAATAATTTAAATTTTATAAGCAAAATTTACAGTGAAAATGCAGTACCTGCCTGCATATTTGAATTTTTTAATTAAAACAACCGTTATTTTCTACAAAATTTTCATCATTAAGGTACTAAAAAAAATATTGTATTCTTAAAGCTTGCACATTTACCTTTCGTTTGATATACTTAAATATACATATTTTATGCAGAATACGAAATTTCTTTATAAGAAATGCACAACAACCAAGGTAAATATGATTGAAATAACAACTTTTCGTACAAGGGCAAAACATTTCATAAAAAAACACCATAAAAAATCAATCAAAAATAAATCATTCATAAAATATACCAAATAAAAGATACATTTTTAAGCTACAATAATTTATTTTCTATAATACATAGTAATAACGGTAATTTTTGTGAAAATAACGGTTTTATGCAAGAAAATATTTTACTTTTACATACAAATAGCTATAAAATATGAAGTAATCAACGGATTTTATTTTTTTAAAACTTATGTGAAGGCTTTATATATTTCCTTTTAAATAATACTTTAAAGATTTTATAAAAAAAATTTCTTTTTAAAAAGTTGATAACTTGGAAACAAATCGATAAATCGATTTTTCCTTCGGTCATTTTTATTTATCATTCATTTTTATCGGTCATTTTATTTCGGACAATTTAATTGAAAGTACTTCACGAATACACTTTCAAATTGCGGCGCCCTGGAAATCGTAGTCTCCCCATTAGCTGTTGCTGTCAAGTTAAAATCTGTTTAATGATAAATGTGTACGAATCGTTGCTGAAATCGTAATATGGCGGGAAGCAGCGTAGAAGTCTGTAGAAAATAGATATCTCCGACACGTAAGGTTTTTTGACAGTTCGACGCTTGTGGGACAAGCTAAAATTATGTCTTCTATTGTCTTCTCCTAAGTGATTTATTTAGTAAGGTTTTTTGATTTTCATCAACTATCTCATACCTTTTTTCGTTTTCTTTGTATTTATTCTAATACTTTTCTACAAATTTCTTAATCGATTCGGCGTCAATTTTTATTTTCTATGTATATATGTATATTATCAAAAGTAAATTACAGTTTAAAGTTTTTTAATTCTTTATTGAAATGATATTTATTCTAAAACAAAGTCCTGTGCAACTATTGTTAATTTTCTATTTAAATTTTATTTAACAATTTTGCAGGAAAAATTTATTTGTTTATAATTAAATAATGTTCAAACATTTTGTGATGCAAAAACTTAATTAATTTATTATTACAATAACAAATATACTAGCTAATATTTGCTTATTTCAATTAATTGAAAATTCGTTTATTTTTAACACAATGCTTATAAATTTCTTATTCTAGCAGGAAATAAATGTTTTAGAAATTAGTATTTTAAATAAAATCATTTAGTTTTTATAGAAGGGATATATAACTTTGGTCTTTAATCAGAATCAACAACGCAAAAATAAAATATTGAAATGGTATAAGGAACTGTAGGTTGTAAGATAAATGTCTATACTTCTTGTGAAATTTTGCAAAAATCTATTTTGAAGCATGATAAGGAAATTCGAAGATTTTTAATATTTTATATGAATATGAATACTTTTTGTATTTGCATAAAAATTCACTGTTGAATTTTTCTTTAGTATGAATAGGAAAATAATAATATTTTATACTAGCTCCTCAATTTAATTTGAGAAGTTTTTGTACTCAGTTTTAGTTTGTTTTCTGGATAAAGCCTTAGTAAGGAGAAAATAATTGCTATTGCTTATAATTTTTTTTATAATGTAATAAATACCATTTCATGTCATACAAACAAATTTAAAATAAACAATTTTTTAATACTAGACTTAATCAAATCGAACGCTTGTTTTAAGAATTTTTTAATTCAGTTCAATAAAAAAATTTCATTGTTAAAATTTTAAGTTTATATTGCATAGATTCGTCATAATCTGTTGTACACACCAAGAAAAAATATCAAAAACAGTATTTTTCAAAAACTGTGTTGAGATTAAAATTAGAATAGATTTAAAGTAACTTACAGCTACAATTGCATGTTATGTTTTCAAATTAAAGTTCTTAATTTTTTTGTTTTTATTTATTTTTAAATTCATGAGTTTAACTCTGTATTCTTTGTATTTTTGACTATTATTGCAGTAAATTGAAAAGTTATAATTTAAAAATAAAATTCATAATACATACTTTTAACATTAAAAAGTTATTTTCATCTTTTATGTAAAATCACCCTTCATTAGTAACTAGTTTATTTGATAATGCACCTTCATCAGTTTTAATCGTATTTGCTCGAGGAACCCACCGATGTTGGTGTTGTTGCATATGATCCTTTAAAAGGAATTGACAAACAGTTATTAATAAATGTGCAGACACAATGTATGTATTGAGTTGGATATTTAGTATAGATCTTGACGTGTTCAGCATCGTCGAAGCAAACTGATGACACCTCAACACCAAGTTGTTGTCGATGTTTGATAAACTTCTCGACATCCTTTAGAAAAGCAATTAATTAATTTATGAAGAATAAATGACGAAATGAGAATAAAAATAACTTAATTTAAGTGTACCTACCTGATACGGAATGACTACATCACCCTTCGAATATAGAAACATTTGCGGATATTGATTCGGCTCATTTTTCAAATCACTAAACGGATTCGTTTGCACCGGGACTGTTTTTACAAATAGACTCTTGAATGCTGAAAAAGTTTCCTGCACGCCAAAAAAATGGATGAAAATTTTCACGAAATGCGTTAGAAAATAATTTAATCGAATACTAACCTCGACTAACCACATTAGACTTAGCGTCAACGTGATAAAGATTGCTGTTATACAATGACACTTTTTCCTTTCTTTCCCATAAATTGCAGTAACTGCGCGATACAAGCCTAACATTCGCCGATCACCTGGAGCCGAATCGAATATCATGCCACGAATTTGAATAGGAGTTTTGTGTTTTCTCATGGCTAACGATATGTGTTGATAGAGATATGCACCACCATTCGAAAAGATGTGAAAAATTAATGGGTGTGTATCGAAATGCATATCGTAAATCAATTTAAGAATCTTCTCTCCAATCGGTACCATAGCGGTTCGTTTCCAAAAAAGGTTATCAACAGGTGCAGTGTAGCGTACTGTTATTAAACTGTAAGAAAAGAGGTGAATAGGTTGTTAAAACATATTGTCCCATAATAGCTTGGTTAACGTAATTAAAACTTTTTCGAAATGAATTTTTTAATTTCAAATGATTAACAATTAAAAAGTTATCAAAATCAGCTCGGTGAAATATGCTCCAAAATAAAATGAAGACCAACAATTGGAATCTCGTAGCATGATTAAATAAGGCCCACTATGAAATAAGGACCCATCCAAGGCGATATAATAACACCCCAAAAATAAGTGAATAGGGCCCCAAAAATCGTACAAAATTATATCAAAACGAAATAACATCCCGAAAATTATATCGGTTTTTGTTTTTCCTAAACATTTTGAGAATTATCTCATTATACCTTGCTTTCTAAAATTAAATAAAGCACGAAAAAACACACCAACAATTCGATTTTTGTTTTATATAAAAATGATTGAAGTCTTATTACATTTTTTTTGCGCCTTATTTTCTGGATTCATTTTACAGAGCCATTGAAATAACATCCCTAATATAAACCTTTTCAAGGTTTAATCCCTTACTAAAGTTAAGTATTCTTATAATACCTATGTAGGCGAAAATTGTATATGATGATTTTAATTATGAGCGGTTTAAATTAAGTAAGTTTTGAAAAGAAGGCTTGACCATTTTTTAATTTAGATCACTGAAATACTTCAAAGCAAATATATCTTCATAAAAGATTTTTCAAAAGACATTCAATCTCAGCGCAATTTTTGTTTGCAAAAATAACACCCACAAATAAAAACTAAATAAGGCTCAAACTTGTTAACAATGAACGACGTATATGCATTAAGGTGCCTTGAAAAAAAGTTCCATTTGTACCCATCTAAAAATGAACCTTGATATGTTTTATGACGATTCCCAAAATATTTTGGCAATAACGAAAGCCTCCAGTGAGCTAAAACATTTTGCAAAAACCTCAAAAAATCATGATTTTTCGTAATTGTAGTTGCTAGTGTAATAATTGAAAAAAAACTTGTCACAATATATTGGTCTAAAAGAGTTATTCCAATCTGAATAAAAAATTTTTAAAAATTTGCAATCAGATTAGATATATTTTTATTTTTTATGCATTTTTTTACCTTTATTAATTATATTATATTATATTCACTTATAGTCAAATAACTTTATTGTTTCTTATGCGATCATCGTTTTCAAGATATCCTTGGAATGGCATTGACTGATTTTATTTATTTTTGAAGCGAAGCTTTTTACGCCTCGTTTTGTTATTTGCTTGAGTGAAATCTGAAAAACGACACTTCTTTCCATACACCTTTTTCTTAGAATTGTTGTTGCTTTTTGTGTCGTTTGTAACAAGATAATATAGAATTAATAAAAATATTTCTTTGTTAGATGAGAATTGAACTCGTACCCTTTCGATTAACAGTTCTATACACTACCAACTGATCCAAAAACCTTCGTTGTCTAACTGTGCGTTTAGACCGCCTGAACGAACGAAAGAAACCTCGTTCGTTCGCTCGGTTTAAACACTTTGCCCGAACTATAAATGCCCTTCGCTATAAATTTATCGCGAACGATGTTTGCCCGGTGTAAACAGGGGCCGAATTACAGCATCCGTGATCGAGCAAAATTACGAAGAGCACGACGAGACAAGTGCCTATCAATCTTGTACAATTTTGCTCGATCACGGACGCTGTAATTCGGCCCCAGTAAATTAAGGCGAACGAACGAAGATTCCTTCGTTCGCTCTGATCGAATAAGCTTCGATCTTTTTGGGCGAATCCGGTGTTGCGCTGTCTTTAAAAACAGTAAAGTAGCAAATAGGAGTAGCTTTAGAGAATAATTTATGAAAAGTCCTAAAATAGGTAGTAATTTATGTTTTATGTGTTTTAAAGTGTTCTGTTAATTTTTGCTGCAATATAATTGTGTTTTGTAAAGGGCCAAATTAAGTTTTTTAAGCGGAAAAAACCCTATATTTAAAGTTTCATTTTAAAGCGACTGTTTATTTGAGGTAATTTTTTCTTTAATATTAACTATAGTATAACTTTTAATGAAAATTTTGAGTTTATGGATAGCAAATATTATTTAGTATAGCAGGAGTCCGCAATAGAGCTTGTTTAAATAAAATAAAAAAAATATTTTAGGTTCTGCGGAAACTTTTTGAGTTTTTAATCGAAGATTTTAGAAAAATGTGGATATTAACCAAAATGGTAGTTGAAAATTCGATTTGTGACTAAAAGCAATTCTTTAAAGTTATAACATAAAAAGTATTTCTCTAAAATAAAAATCGAACGACTAAAAGTACCAATTGTATTTGCTTAATAAGTGCATACAATTTGGTAGCAATTTTTATTTAATTGACTTAAAATTTACGAAATTTATTTACACACGAAAAATGTGAAAACATTTAATTTTTTTGTGCGTTCAAAAACTTAAATGGGCCCCAAAATTAAACAGACGTCTTTTCTATAATAACTAATAGAGAAATATATTGTTATGGAGTGGCAAACCATTTGTTGTTGAGAAACGGAGTATAAGTCTTAGTACTATTATAAAAATAAGGAGTTATCAACCCTGCATTTATTGATGTTCGGCCAAATGCACAAATTGCTGTTTACACCGCCTGAACGTACAAGATGGTGGCCAATGTTTGTTCGCGATTGATGTTCGTGCGGTCTAAACAGTACTACGAACGAAGAATTTATTGCAATAAATTGTTCGCGATAAATTTTTCGTTCGTTCAGGCGATCTAAGCCCACAGTAAGAGAGTTTCTTTAATATTAAGTATTAACTGAAGCTATGTTGCATAGATGGCAAGAATCTATTAAAGGATTGTGCATTAGCTATCCTACATTTTATCCAAACAACAAAATCAGCAAAAAATATAACAAAAAAAATGTTGTTCTACTTACTACCATTGTCATTAACATCGCTAAGTACGTGTTTTCTTTTGTTGATAAGAATAGTCTGTTCCCGAACTAACTTCAAGAACTGCTGTAACCTAAATTTTATGAATTGACACAAGTTATGCGGCAAAGTAAAACAGTTTTCGTCATTAGGGCTGTTCACATTTTAAACCGCTCATCAAATCATTTGTCATCAAATTTTTCATCAAATTTAATTTTATCTTGAACACCGAAGTAAGCACATCGCGATGACGGAAAATTATTAATACCACTTGTTATTAAAATCGTATTGGAAGAAGAATAAATTATTTTATAAATTATTTGCAACAGTTATTAATTATTATTTTGCTATTATTTTCTTCCGCTCCCTCTTTTACCGCGATGTGCTCAGGTTGAAAACATTTTTGAAATGATAAAATCGTACTACACAATTTGACGAGTGTTCACACTCAGTAGTAATCAAATCATTTGTCAAATCGTTTGACCACAGAAGTGTTCAGACTCATCAAATTTTTCGTCAAATTTCATTTTATCTTGAACACCGAAGTAAGCACATCGCGATGACGGAAAAATTTTAATACCATTTGTTATTAAAATTGTATTGGAAGAAGAAAAAATTATTTTATAAATTATTATAAATTGTTTGCAACAGTTTTTTATTATTATTTTGTTATTATTTTCTTCCGCCCCCTCTTTTGCCACGATGTGCTCAGGTTGAAAACTTTTTTGAACTGAGAAAATCGTACTACACAATTTGACGAGTGTTCACACTGGTCAAATCGTTCGTCAAATCAGCAGAAAAATCAAAAAATTTCGATTTTCATCAAACGATTTGACCAACGATTTGATGAGTGTTCACACTCGTCAAATCGCCATCAAATCCATACAAATTCTATTGGTCATATCAATTTTCAAATCATTTGATGATCGATTTGATGAGCGGTTTGAAATGTGAACAGCCCTATTGCTAACGAAGATTAGTGATGGTAAAAAGCTTGAGCAAAACGAGTTATATTTAATAGAGAGTCGATTTTTTACGAAGGAAACTGCCAGCCGCCTGTGTCCAAATGGAATAAGATTATTTTTTAGTAATACTTCTGTAGATCTATTTACAATACTATCTTACGCGCAATAGAACACAACAAAATTTCCAAATAATGAACAATTACAAGCATTTAAACAAAAATTGCATAGTTTGAAAGTCATCGATACTGGTGGTTTACATTCTGAAAAATGTTTTTGCCATCAATAAACAGTATCTAATAACAACGAATATGGCAAATGGGGCTATTGGTAAACTAGTGCACATTGGAATTGACCAGAATGACCAGGTTAAAAAAGTTTGGCTGAAATTCGATGAGTCTAAAATTGGTCAGCAAACAAGAATGAAAGCTTCTGCTACGAAAAAACAGTAGCATACCTCTTAATAAAAATAAAACAATCACAGTTACAAGAAATCATTTTCCATTAATTCCTGCAATGGCTGTAACTATTCATAAGTCACAGGGTGGATCATTCGCAGATTTTTTACGAATATAACAAAAAGCATTCCTTGCAATTACCCTACGTTCGCTTTGTCTCGTGTTACTAGTATTGACGGACTTTTTATCACAACCTCTGATGAAAACCCTCAACAATTTATATTTCATCATGGAATGCGAAATGATTTTTCTAATGTTGATTTAATTCGAGAATTTTAAAGATTTCTCTTAACAAATTAGAAACTAAATATCTAATATATAAAATTCTTCTGTCACGGGGTACGTAATCGAACTCCTCCGAAACGGCTCGACCGATTTTCATGAAATTTTGTATGTATATTTTGTAGGTATGAGAATAGGTCGTAAAGTATATTTCAACCTCCTACTAACAGTGGGCGTGGCACCTCCCATACAACCCAAATTTGCGATATCGAATATCTTTGGAGTTATAAGCCGCTTAGCCTCGGAATTCGGTATTCGACAATTTACACGTGCCGCTTCGCAGATAAAATTTTGTGAGAGTTGGACAAGGGGGCGTGGCACCTCCCATACAACCCAAATTTGCGATATCGAATAGCTTTGGAGTTATAGGCCGCACATCCTTGGAATTCGAAATTCGACCACAATTTACACGTGGCGTTTTACTGATAAAATTTTATGGGAGTTGGACAAAGGGGCGTGGCACCTCTTATACAACCCAAATTTGCGATATCGAATAGCTTTTGAGTCAATCAAACAAAGCAAACAAAGCCTCGGAATTCAGCATTCGAACTCAATTTACACATGCAGTTTTACTGATAACTTTGTATGGCGTTGGACAAGGGGGCGTGTCACCTCCCATGCAACCAAAATTTGAGAAATTCTACAGCTTTTGAGTTATAGGTCGCACAGCCATGGAATTGAGTATTCGACCACAATTTACACATACAATTTCACTGATAACATTTTATTCGCGTTTGGCAACGGGGCCGCGGCAGCAACGCGCCGTGTTTAAGCTATCTATATATATAAAATGGAATGTGTGTTTCTTTATTTGTTTGTTTGTACCTTATAGGAGACCAAACCTCTGGACCGATCTTCCTGAAAATTTCACAGCATTTAACTGGGACGCTGGCATGATTAATAGGGTACTTTTTCGACCACGCCCACTTTTACGCCCACTTTTTTAAAATTATGTAATGGCTCCCATATAGTTTTTAACAGATTTACTTCAAATTGTATACACATTATACTCCAGGCGAGGTAGAAATAAACATTTCTTACGCCACGCCCCCTTTTACGCCCCTTTTCACGCCAAATTTAAGTTTTAAACTTTTTGTTCTCTGTACAAATTTGTTCCTTCCAACGGATTATTTTTTATTTGGTAGTATATTGCTCTTAATACTGTTAACGTCGCCATATTACTATGAACCACGCCCACTTCACCGCCCCCTTTTTTAATTCAGATACTTACTTATACCACTAACAATGTTTGCTATACAAAAATACTTTTTTTGTAATATGTATTTACCTAAAGTTTTATATAGTTTTTATCTACAGGTAAGGTAGCCATAGATTTTTTATTACCAAATCCCCCTTTTTCGCCCCATTTTACTTTAATTATAATAAATCTGCTTTCAATCTATATATATAAAAATGAATGTCTGTCTGTTTGTTTGTTTGTTTGTGCTTTATAGGAGGCCAAACCCTTGGACCGATCTTCCTGAAACTTTCACAGCATTTTACTATGAATCTGGAAATAATAAAAGGCTATATGAAGTTTTTGTTTGACAAAGGGGCGTGGCACTGCCCATATAACCTAAAAATTTAAATCGCCATATTTTGGGCATTTTTTGACCTACGTTGACGCTATTTGGTACATATGGTATTGGCATAGTTAGGAATACGTACCAGGATAAAAGTGGGTGGGACCACGCCCCTTTTTAGGAAAATTAAAAATCGCAATATAGTCTTAACTACTGGACCGATCATCATTAAATTTTCACAATAGGATATTCTTACGAAATAATAAATTCTTGACTATATAAAGTTGTGAGTGGACGAAGGGGCGTGGCCTCGCCCATATAACCCAAATTTTAAAATCGTCATATCTTGGGCATTTTTTGACCAACGGCGGCAGTATTTGCTATATATGGTATTAGCATGAATAGAAATACGTACCAAAAGAAAAGTGGGCGGAGCACGCCCATTTGTTTGCGATATATTGGAGGCTGGACCTGATAACCGATCTTAAATTTTCACAGCGTTCAGCTTTGACTCAGGAATACTTATTACATGATAATATTTTTCGACCATGCACACTTCTGCACCTACTTTTTTACTACGTTTATTAACGGCTATACCACAAATCATGTCATTAAAATCATTAAAATACATATTAATTAAAATAGTGGGGTAGCTCAATTCTCTTTCTTCTACCACTGTCTTCAAAACAGCTGATTTTATAATACGTGTTAATTAAAATAGAGAGTGGGGTAACCCCATTCTCATTCTCCCACAACAGACTGCGAAACAGCTGATTGTGTAATTGCTGCATTTTGATTGGTCTAAAAATAAAAAGGGGGAGCATGAAGCAAATTACATGCGATTCAGCGCTGAATTCTAATTGGTTTACAACAAAAAAAGAGGCGAAGCATTGCAATAATTAAATTAAATAAATAAATTTTTGTAAATATATAAATACTTTTAATTTTATTTTAAACGAGGGGGTAGCGAAGCACACCGGGTTCAGCTAGTATTACTATAAAAAAGTATAGCAGTGAGGGGACTGCCGACCGAAGTGAAAACCTATACATAAAACATTAGTATTCCCTGGAAGACCTTGTCCACGGACCGCTTTACTGCTTTATAAAAATTTTCATGCTAATCGGAAAAACTTTTTATATTTTCACTCCCTCAGACTTAGATTATATCTTTCAAAATAATTTTTATTCAGATAGCATTTTTATTTTATAATTACACTAAACTATATTATTACATTTAAATTGAATATTGCTGACAAAAATATAAAATACAGAGGGCACTATTGAATGAAAAATAATCCTCATAAAATAAAGTAAATTTTCTATTTTTTATATATGACATTTTATTTGAGTCGTCTTGAAGTATCTTTTAATGCCTGTATTTGAGATCTTGCTACAAGGAAAACAGAAAACATAGCAAGCAAGTGCAGTTTATTTTTTGCCCCCGATTCGGTTCATCATTAATGCACATTATTTTCGTCTTTTATCATTTCATTATATTTTAAATTATGGGTATTAATATAAAAAACAGAGTAACACATAAACAAAAATATAAATTAAACTAATTTAAATAATTAATGTACACATAAAATACGTATACATAGAATTTGTATTAACATAAATTTCATTGAATTTCATTTACATTATTTTCACTGTTTGCGTTAATAATTGAATTATATTCTAAAAAAGATACTATAGGCGTATGGTAGCTGAAATAAGAAACAAAAAATTTGTGGACGATGCCCAGTCATGATAAAATTATTATTAGGTAGCCTTGACAACTAATTATTTTCTCACGAGCTGCGACCATCGAATTTCACACAAAAGAAAACAATATAAAGTGCGTGTGTCACACACATTGGCGGCTTTCAGCGGAGTCAATAGTTGGCAACTATTTTTATTTAAATTTGAGTGAGAAACCTTTGCAATTAAATGATTTTGAATGCGGCCAATGTGTGTGACAAACGTTCTCTATTTTGTTTTCTTTTGTTTGACATTCGGTGGTTGAAACACGAAATGTGACTCCTACCTATTACTTATTATACCATGGTCCCAGTCAGAGAATATGCTGGCGACATTTATAAAACTACAAATGTTTTTATGTTGGTCATGAAACTCAAACACACGCTCTTGGATATTGGCTACCAGGCGCTCAGCTTTTTTCGTTTGAAATGATTTTGACAGAATTGTAAGTATTGTCGAAAAGGAATCAAAACAAACACAGAATAAAAGGGGTACTTTTTAAAGTCTCTCCGTATCGAGCCTACCTGGGGCCGAATTACAGCATCCGTGATCGAGCAAAATTACGAAGAGCACGACGAGACAAGTGCCTATCAATCCTTTACAATTTTGCTCGATCACGGATGCTGTAATTCGGCCTCTGATTAATATACCTTGCTGATCGCCTAGTAGTCAAGATCCAAAAGCGTTATTTAAAAACCTACTCGCTGTCATGGCAGAATACCCAGGCGTCGAATTACAGCATCCGTGATCGAGTAAAATTACGAAGGGCACGACGAGACAACTGCCTATCAATCTTGTACAATTTTGCACGATCACGGATGCTGTAATTCGGCCCCAGGTAGGGCCGGCTCGCTTAGTGCCCTCACGCGTTAATGGCCAAATAGACCACACAGACTTTGTTTGCGCATACTTGATTTTTTAATTCAAATTCTATTAAATTTTTTTTTCTGCTTCCATTTTTATATATTTTCCTTCACGCACGTCTTCACTCTATAAGACTTTCGGGATTATGGCAAGTCGGTGTGATTTTCACTACACACTATACAGATGGTTTGCGCAAACACAACCAAAAATTAAAATATTTTCATTTTTGCGCAGACATCTGCACAAACCTAAAACAGCCACATACATTGTCGAACAGTCTGCGCAAACACTTGTTTGCGCAAACAATCTGTATGGTCTGTTTGGCCCTTTAACGAAGAGTGGAAAATGAAAAGGTTGAAATAAGAATATTATGTTTTCAAATTGTAAATAGTGCGGACACGTGTGTTAATTTGAATAAAGGTATTATAAAAACAGTGTAAATAAAACTGTAAAATGCCGAGGAAGTGTTCAATTTGCAAAAAAGCAAGAAAACAAGTTTAACCAAAAATCAACTGGTTATCAAAATAACCATGAACATACATATTTATTCTGCCATGCTCGCTGTCTGTGTTGATGACGAGAGTTACTCGGAAAATCACGATGACGCAAACCAAAGATTTAACAGTATAACAAACAGTTATTTTCTGAAATGACTTTAAATTGTCAGAGTCTCCATGTGCATTCTCAAGATCTTACCGATTCTATAACTCAAATCTGTGACATTATATTGCTATCAGAAACAAAAATGCAAAATGATGAAATAATCAATATCACTAATTTCGCTCATATCTCAATTTCAGAGAAATAACTGTCGTTCTGGAGGAGTTGCTATTTATCGTTAGTATAATAAAGATAAGTACAATACAGTCAAAAATAATAGATAAAAGGATTACGTATTGCGCAGGTCCGTCATATTTACTTATTATTTTGACTTTTCTAGCTACGATAAAAATATTTTTTACGATCATGACGTCAGGCTAGACGAAGTTTGTTTCTTGAATCTTTTGCCAGTGCAAGTTGCCCTACAAGAAATAGCTAACCAAAACTCTAACACAATCACATACATTTTTCTGTTTACAACCACATTCGCATACTCATTTCAGTGTCAAAAATTGTGAAACAGGGAAAAATATGAACATTTTAGCAAGTGCATGTGAAAGAAAGAGAAGGTATCATTATTAAAAATCATGTCCAATTTTTGCATATCCGCCATTGTAGTTTACCATTCCTGGTTTCGCTAACAAAAACCAAGTTCTGCAATAAAAAAATTAAATATCTTTAAATTGCTTACTGTTGGAACGCTGCTACCCATCAAAGAAGGATGAGCCAATAAGCACGCTTGCCAATATCAAGAATGCAGTGAGCATTTCAACATTCGCCACATCTAATTCCACTCCCAAAGTCGTCGGCACAGAAGTGGCTCGCAGTAGCAGCAACAACAATAACAACAACAACAACAACAACAACAATAAAAAAAGTTATAATAAATTAAAACCATTTGTTTCAAGACACCAACGAATTGCATGCATTTTTATTTTTTAAGAGGTACGTTAGATAAAACTGATTTTTACGTTATATCTAACGGTTACATATAACTGAGTTTTCGGTTAGATTTATCTGGTGAGATTTGGTTACCTATAACCTGTATTTATGTTAACCCTAACTAGAGAGAGAGCGAGACGGTTATATTTCGATGGTATTGGAAATTGATACGTGTGAAAAAGGGATGCCAGATCACACGTATACACGAGTTTCGGTTAATTTCTTCCCGAGGCTCTTCCTAGCATAACCGAAACTTGGTATGAAGAGGTAACCGATATTTCAGTTTAGAAAAACCGTTTTTGCTTAGTTAAATAACCGATAGTCTTCTTGTAGGGTGGTTTCATTCCAACTTGCTTTAAAACAAAAAGAAAATAACTAAAAAACTAGCATGAAAATTATATGCGCAGCACTCTCATAATTCTTTATTCATATTTTAATATATATAAAACGGTGGAAAAATTTGTTAAGTCTATTATATTAACAATTTTATTGCACTGCTTACAGGCTAGTTTCATATTTGCTTACATTAATTGACAACAAGCTCATATCGTAAGTTCATATCGTAAGGCTATCATGACGAAATGCGCAGATCGTAGACAACTATTTTTACGATCTGCGCAATCTATTATTCTATCATTCTTGCAATGCAGTCACTGGGAATATGTCAATAGGGGTATTCACGATTCAGTGCACTTGCCTGTGCAGTTGAGGACTTCAGGACTTGTGCAGTTGTGCAGTTAGGTTTTCGTGAACACACCACCATCACCATTTCAAAGCTGTCAACATTTTTCAATGCACACATTGACGACGACTGCAACAGTGCGAAACAACATGAAGAAAGAAACAACAATCTGGAAGTATCTTTAGATTGTTTCATTCACGTATACACAAACACTTATATTGTTCTGTTGTCACACGTCAAATTAGGAAAAAATTCTAAACCGTCGACAGCGACTTTGTTGCAATCACTCATTGTCGTTGCAACATTTTCACCACTTTCACCTCCATAAGAAAAGCATGTAAAAATAATTTGACATTTGACGCACTGTTGCTGTCGTCGTCTATGTGTTTTATGCATCAAAGGTAATAGTAGAAAAGCACTTGTGCAGATTTTTGACGTACGTACAATTTGTTTTTGTAAAGTGCACAAGTCCTCAAGTCCTCAACTGCACAGGCAAGTGCACTAAATCGTGAATACCCCTAATATATTTAAACAGACTTCAGCTACAAAATTTTTCTGCTGATATTTCGAAAGTATGTTCTGCAGAAATGATAGGTCCTAATGGACAACATATTTTGATGATTTCGGTTTACATTTCAGAATACGACCGAAATAACAAAATCGATAACATAATAAAATTTATCCACAGATCTCTTTTATGTTATACACGATCAGGTTCCATTGAACTGGTTGAAAATTATCACAAAATGCCAATTGTTTTTGGTGGAGATTTTAATAGCGATTTTAGACATGAATCCTCAAAGGCACTTAAACAATTCCTTTTTGATAAATTGAATTTACAAATAATAAGCGATCCAAATATTTGTACAGCACGATTAGGAACAACTGTTGATACAGTATTTTCTAGATATATTGCCGACATAACATCCATAACATACGTTTGCTATTTCAGTTATCATAAACCCCTAAATTTCATTAATAAAATTCGATAATAATAATTGAAAACATTTACAAAAATAATTCAAAATGGATGTAATATGTAATGCAATAAAATAATGATATGTAATAAAATCTACTGGTGTGATTATAACTTGTGTTTTTTTAATTAATTCAAGCGCGTCGGAAGCGAATTTCATCTGGGGGGCAGTACAAATGGAGGAGCAGTAGAAATGGTGGTGCAAAAAAAGTTCACCAAAATTTCTTCACATGAAACATGAAGAAGAGAGAAAGAAGAAGAAAATATATAATACAAAAATGTTATCGTTGTAAAAAACTGATATTTTGAATAACTTTTCTTTTTAAATTGTTTATCTAACTAAAAAAACGGGGGACAACTGCCCCCCTTTACCCCTCTTGCTACGCCAATGAATTAATTTGATGTTATTTTAAATTTTTGAATTTAAAAATTATTTTATTTTAAAAAAGTAATGAATTAACAAATCTATCAAACTGTGAAAAAGCTTCGCTTCTCTCGTGTGTCCAACGACGCATCTATTTTTTTTCAGTTGTTCGTAATTGCCAGGAGAATGTTGTTACGAAAGAAAATTTTGGGAAAACCCTCCGGAAAAGTTGGGAAATTGGAAAAACCGAAAATTGATTTTCTGTATGGAATTGTGCGTGCAATTGTTCCGGAATGGCTTTTCGAATGGAAAATTAGAAAAAATCTTAGCGGAAAACTCTGAAAATTTTAATTTGTTTTTTTCGACGAAATTTTGCATTTTATTGCATTTTTGTATATGGCAGTAAGGCGGTATGTGGCCAGACAACGTCTGTCGGGAATACTAGTATAATATAGTTTAAAATTCTATAGACACATTTTTAATTTTCAAGTAAGTCAAATTTATTAATGAGATTTACAAGGATAAACTTTTCATGTTATTGGCAACTATCATAATCGCTTTTAACAAAGAAGTTTTGGTATATATTAGTTCTATCGAATTTTATGTTCAACATTCAGTTCCATTTGTATTCAATTAAAACAATAGATAACTTACCCGCGATCTTCATAGATTTTTGAGTACTTCATTAAGTAACGATCCTGACAACCAGCCCAACCCAGTAACAAAACAATAGGGACACATGCTTCTTTATAGACAAAAACGTAATCCGATTCTGGTGCGTCAATTTCATTTGAAAACTTTGGTGTCGGAAATTTGATGAAATATTCCAGCGAATCCTCGCTATTTGACAAGCTATGCTTGCCAAAAGCGTTGACTCGTTTTGTCGGTGAACCCGTACCGCTCGAATATTCATTCTTATGTTGTTGCTGCTGCTGTTGATGTTTTTGTTGCTGACTGTAGTTATGACTAAATGTTCTTGTTGGTCCTGCAGATTCCAAACGACGAGGCGGATGCGTTATTGATGCGCCATAGAAACTAGCACTATCTGCTGGCGTTATTCCATATGGATTGGAGATTGATTTATTTGTTGCAGACATTTCAAAATGCACGTTCCGCTGCGTTTTTATGTTGCTTCTAGTTGCTGATTCTTGTTGACGGAATGCACTTTTTGCTTTTCTTAAATGTTTAATGGTGTTTGTTTTGACTGCTTTTGCTAAAAATAATTTATAGAAATTTCAAAAGACATTTTATTCAGAGGTTATCTTAAATATTTTTGTTTATAGTAGAAAGTGTAAAGCACTTTGAATCAAGTCTAGTTTGTGAATTTAATAGTTTGTGACTATTAAATTTGTTTTTTAATTACTAAATTACATAATTACTTAACTACCTAATTACTTAATTACCTAATTACTTAATTACCCAATTGAACTACAATGAAAATTTAAGTATCGTAACGGCAGTAACGTCGAGTCCCGAGAAACAATTTCATATTTTATGTCAATAAAGTAGCTGATAAATGTCCAGTGCCCGTGTCGGTAAACGTCCGACCTCTGCACCGAAAGAAGTGCTAGTTCTGTAACACCTTGGTCAGGCACAATGCACGAACGAAGACCGAATCGGGCACTCGTCAGTTTATTGTGTCCAAATATAGTCGCTCGTTTTTGAACACTTTATTGACATAATACATACTTCTACGGTACTATTTCAGATGAATTTTGAGTTATTTGTTGGGTATGTTTCGGATACATTATAGTTGAGACTCAGGCCAGTTTCGATACAAATCAGCTACTTTATTGACACATATATGAACTTTTTCTCTGGTTATAAGCCTTGGTTTTTATGGTGTGCATCAGAGACCTGCAACGACTCACATTTTTGAATCAATCAGCCACTTACTCAAAAATGAGTATGAATAAGTGTAAGTAGTTTCCAAAATAGTACTCATATGTGATTGATTCGAAAAAAAGTGAATCATATTTTTGAATCATGAGCCACTTACTTAAAAATGAGTATGAATAAGTATAAGTAGTTTCTAAAATAGTACTCATTTGTGATTGATTCGAAAAAAAAGTGAATCATATTTTTGAATCATGAGCCACTTACTTAAAAATGAGTATGAATAAGTATAAGTAGTTTCCGAAGTAGTACTCATATGTTATTGATTCGAAAAAAGTGAAACAAATAAGTATAGAATGAATTAAATATAAATATTCATATGATTTAGAGTTGTTTGAGGCCAAGCTCATTAATATTAATAAAATAATTAAGAACTTAGGGCCAATTTTTCAGTGCGAGTTTAAACTCTAGTCAAATTAAACTGAGGTTAACTCACGAAAATTGTACGTTTAAACTCGGTTTAGGCAAAAAAAAACACCTTAAATGACAATTTAAGTTAATTTAACTTCAACGAATGCTAAAATATCTAGTTAAACCGAGTTTAACCGTCCAATTTTGGTGAGTTAACCTCAGTTTCATTTGACTAGAGTTTAAACTCGCACTGAAAAATTGGCACTTAGAGCATTCGATTTACATTTTCGAATTTGTTACTTTTTACTATAAGTACATGTTTTTTTAGTATAAGTACATTTTTTGACAGTATAAAAGGGAATTTCATGTCTGATGTGAAAATATAAAATAAAAATTTTCTGACGCTAGGGTGGACCCTGAAATTTTTTTCAGTAGGTTTACATGTTTTGGTAGTATAAGGAGTTGCAGACTTCGATTCTTATGCCAAAATTAAAAAAAAATTGACGCTAGGGTGTACCCTTAAAATGTCTGTTTTTGTTTTTTAGTATTAGTACATGTTTTACTATAAGAGGTCGCTGATTTCGAGTCTGATGCGAAAATATAAAAAACAATTGTTTGACGCTAGGGTGAACCCTAAAAATATTTTTTTTTTCAGTGGGCTTACATGTTTTGGTAGTATAAGGTGGTCGCAGATTTAGATTCTTATGCCAAAATTTAAAAACAAAACTTGTTTGACGCTAGGATGGACCCTTAAAACATTTGTTTTTATTTTTTAGTATTAGTACATGTATTGACACTAGAAGAGGTCGCTGATTTCGAGTCTGATACCAAAATATAAATCAAATTTTTTTACGCTAGGATTGACCCTAAAAATTTTTTGTTTGTTATTCAGTAGTTGTACATGTTTTGGCAGTATAAGGGGGTCGCCGATTTCAAAACATGTACTAATACTAAGAAACAAACAAAAACATTTAAAGGGTCCACCTTAGCTTCAAATAAGTTTTCTTTAGCATAAGAATCAAAGTCTGTGACCACCTTTTAATACCAAAACATGTAAACCTACTGAAAAAACATTTTTAGGGTCCACCCTAGCTTCAAGCAAGTTTTTTTAAATTTTGACATAAGAATCGAAATGTGTGATCACCTTTTACTACCAAAACATGTAAAACTACTGAAAAAAAATAAAATTTTTAGGGTCCACCCTAGCGTCAAACAAATTTTTTTATATTTTCGCGTCAGAATCAAAATCAGCGACCTTTTATGCTGTCAAAACATGTCCTCATACTTAAAAACAAAAAAGGACATTTTAAGGGTCCACCCTAGCGTCAAAAAAAAAATTTTAAAATTTTGGTATATGATTCGAAATCAGTGACCCCCTTATACTGCCAAACATATAAAAGTACTGGAAAACAAAAAAAAATTTAGAGTCCACCCTAGCGTCAGACAATTTTTTTTATATTTTCATATCAGACTCGAAATCCGTCCCTTTTACTGTCAAAAAATGTACTTGTACTAAAAAACATGTGCTTATAATAAAAAATAACATTTTTGGGTCCACCCTCAATATCAAAAATTTTTTAAAATTGGAAAATTTGAATCGAATACTCTAAGTACTTAATTATTTTATTAATATTAATGAGCTTGACCTCAAACAACTCTAAATCATATGAATATTTATATTTAATTCATTCTATACTTATTTGGTTAAATTTTTCGAATTAATCACATATCAGTACTACTTTAAAAACTACTTATACGTATTCATATTCATTTTTGAGTATGTGGCTCATGATTTAAAAATATGATTCACTTTTTTTTGAATCAATCACATATGAGTACTACTTTGGAAACTACTTATACTTATTCATACTTAATGCTACCAACTCATGTTATTAAAAAATAAGTATATTTGCTATTTAAAACACTGAAAATTAAGTATTAGTAAGTATAATTTTTAAAAATAAGTATAAGTAAGTATATCACCTTAGAAAAAAAATCTAGATATTATTTACTAATTTAAGAACCAATAGAACCCACAATATTCCTTAAGTGTTGTCACGCCCTCTTTTTGTTCTTCTCGAAAAGTTTTGTGTAGACAATCTAACTAAAACCAAAATTCTTCAGATAAAAAAAATTAATTTTGTATATTTGCAGTTCATATACACAGAGAACCAAAACTATCTTTTTTTAATTCATTTATAAACTTTTTCTGGTAGAAAAACTCCTTTTCGACACTCATAAATGAACCCTTTTGGACTCATTCGTCGGACTAAAATGCCTCTCAAAAGCGAACCTTTTTTCTTTAGTAGGGAGTTAATAAAAGAATCATCAACCATCAATTTTTTTGTTCGGCAACGAGTAGAAAAAGCTATTGAAAAGTTATTTTTCGGCACTCATACATTAACAATTTTTAACTTTAACTCATTCGCCGGCCTGAATTGCCTCTTAAAAACGAACCCTTTTTTCGAAAATGAGTTAAAAAACGAACTATAGAAATGCACTTTTTGATAATTAACATTTTGTTATGGAATAAATTTTCACGAATTTAATCTTCTTTAGCAAGAATATTGATCACACAAATTAAAAAAAAAAAAACAAAAATTACAATACCAAAAAAAGTCATTTACGAAGACCTACTCAAAACTATCACTTTCCGCAAAACATTCGCATATGGTCCGGTGGGTATATTTCATATGTATAAAACAGTCTGAAAACAAACAAAAGCATAAAAAAAGGTAAAAGTAATACGTAATTACGGTTATTGATACGTTTTAACACAAAACTTTATCGTTTTTTGTTTTTTTAGATCCCCTAGGTGGCACTGTGGTCGATTTTTAAAAAAAATTGTATCTATAAACCGATAAAAATCGACCACAGTGCCACCTAGGGGATCTAAAAAAAATTTCGGAAGACCACACAAACATGTGAATATAAGGTGGATAGCTTTTGTGGTTCAGCCGTGATGGTCAAAAACCTTGAATTTTAAGAATTTTTTCTTTAGGAATTTTTTACGATCAATTTTTGTTTAAAAGCGTATAAATGTGAGACCGGTTTTAGGTTGAATCGGGTACGAGGATTTCATTTCTGGCATCAGTATTGTTTTAGCTGTTCTAAATGTTTATATACAAACATTTTCGGAAAGAAAAAATTCACAAGATAGGGTAAATTGCACCCCTATGTCCCCTATCGCCCAGGCAACATCAATTTTTTTACCACAAATATAATACAAAATTAATACAAATCGACCCAGCCTAAAATGTATACAGAGATCAAAGCAAAGTTATCATTATTTGCCCTCACTGTCACTGAATTGACGTGCTACATTAACTGGTTTGTTTTCTTTTTGCTTGGAATCGTATTTGTTTTGGTTGGAAATGTTGTTTAATATGTCAAGTCTTGTCTTCAAAAATTTGTTAAATTCGATACAGCTGTATTTAAATTTATTTTTTACAAATAAAATTGACTCCAGTGTCTGTATTTTCAACGCTGTTGACTCCAATTTCCAAACTTTTTATGCTTTTGCAAGCAAAAGTTCAACCAGAGCTGAAAAGTAAGCATGAATAAGTATAAATCTTAAAAGTAAGTATATTTATAAGCATGGAATTTTAGTAAGTATATGAAGCTGAAAATAAGTATGATACTTACAAAGTAAGTATAGTTGGTAACATTATTCATACTCATTTTTGAGTAAGTGGCTCATTGATTAAAAAATGTGATCTATTGACAATCTCTGATTCGAACCACTGAGTTGTCAATGAATATTACTCGAGTACTACTTATTTTTAACTGACTTCAAAAAGGAGGAGGTTCTAGTTGGTTGGTTTTTTATATTTTTTTTTAATGTATGTACATCGATACCTCCTAAATTACTTGCCCGATTACTTGGTCGGTATTCGACACATGGGCGTGGCAATATAATAAAAACTCTGTGTATCGAATAATATTAACAAGAGTACTGAAATTTAGTAAAGGGGTAGGAACAATTATTAAAAATTATGTTAAAAAAGGTAGGCGTTATTCGAAAAAGGGCGTGGCAATATTAGAAAAACGCTATTACTCGAATAACATTGACACTAGGGTACTGAAATTAGATACAGGAGGGCAGTTCACGATCTTGTTGCATCGTTGCAAATGCAAAATAAACAGCTTTTACAAAAAAAAAAAGCATATGTAGCAAAAGCTTTTCAATGCTTTTTGTTTTTGTAAAAGCTGTTTATTTTGCATTTGCAACAAGATCGTGAATTACCCTAGGGGTAAGCATAGTTATGAAAATTTACTGTGAAGAAAGTGGGCGTTATTGGACAAAAGGGAGTGGCAATATAAGAAAAGTACTATATCTCAGTTAATATTGATACTAGGGTACTGGAAATCGGTACAGGGGTAGGAACAGTTATTACAAATTATGGTAAAAAAGTGGGCGTTATTCGATAAAGGGCGTGACAATATAATAAAAACGCTGTAACTCGAATAATATTGACACTAGGATACTGAAATTAGGTACAGGGGTAGGCATAGTTATGAAAATGTACGGTCAATAAAGTGGGCATTATTGGACAAAAGGGCGTGGCAATATAAGACAAGTACTGTATCTCAGTTAAAATTGACACTAGGGTACTGGAAATTAGTACAGGGATAGAAACAATTATTATTAATTTTGGTTAAAAAGTGGGCGTTATTCGATAAAGGGCGTAGAAATATAATAAAAAAGCTGTAACTCGAATAATAATGACACTAGGATACTGAAATTAGGTACAGGGGTAGGCATAGTTATGAAAACGTACGGTCAATAAAGTGGGCGTTATTGGACAAAAAGGCGTGGCAATATAAGAAAAATACTGTACCTCAGTTAATATTGACACTAGGGTACTGGATTGGTACAGAGGTTGGAACAATTGTTACAAATTCCTGTCAAAAAAGTAGGCATTGTTTGACAAAGGCGCGGCAATATTAGAAAAACGCCTTAACTCGAATAATATTGACTCTAGGATACTGAAATTAGGTACAGGGATAGGCATAATTATGAAAATTTACGGTCAAGAAAATTCGTTACAAGAATGGGAAAAATTGTTTTCATAATCTCTAAAAAGGAAGAAATAAAAACTTTTTAACAAAAAAAAAAACCAACTTCAAAACCACTACAAAGTAAAAATAATTTTAAATTACTTTTCACATTAATTCTTGGTCAAATTTGATAATTTATTTATATATGGTATTAAATAAAATACTATAAAAAAATTAAAATAGAAATAAATAGTAAAATAGGAAAATAGAAAAAAATTATAATAATTCCAATTTAATACTAAACATAAATAAATTATTAAATTTGACCAAGAATTAATGTGAAAAGTAATTTAAAATTATTTTTTACTTTGTAGTGGTCTTGAAGTTGTTTTTTTTTTTGTTAGAAAGTTTTTTAAGTATTCGTTGCAGATCTCTGGTGTGCGATTAATGTTTTTTTTTTCATAAACTTTGCAGTTTTTAGTTACTGCTCGTAGCTTTTAAAAACAACATTGAGTCTGATAGTCAGGACTTTTGCGAATTAGTAGTTTGGTACGAACAAAAATTGTTTCTCGGGAATATTTATAATTTTTTTTTTGTGTATGGACCATTAGAGTGGACCTCATTTGTATGGGGAAAATCTCTAAGCCCTTAATGGAGCACCCTATTATTTTGTCCCCCTGAGGTATTTAAGTAATTTGAGGTGAATACCCTTAATAAACAGAAAAATTTTTGGAAAAAATAAAAAAATCTTAACTGTTTCCTTATTCCAAATAGAATTGCAAATGAAAATATTAAAAAAAATTTTTTTCTTTCATGCACTTGTGCACTAGACCGTCCCACTTTTTCAACATTTTTCAAAAAGTTCCCGGGACACGTTGATTTCTGATTCTACTCTTAAAAACATGAATTTTAGTATATAACACTTTAATATTAACTAACGGTAAATAGTCGAAAAAACAAGAAATTTCTTCTTCAGTATTTTGCATATAACTACAAAACTAATGAAACAATTTTTATCCATTTATTCTTATTTAAAAGCTAATCGAATTTTCCATCTTATGCTATAAGAAACATTGCATTTTGTTCACTAAATTTTTTTTAAAAACTCTGCAAAGTGAAATTTTGATTAAAATTTTTTCGCAAATTTGATAACTTGAACTCACATTACCGCGTTACAAGAGCATGCGGAAGAAGTTTTCGATTATGTAAATTTCGTATTTTTAGGAATTTTACGATGATTTATGATACCGTATTTTTACCAAAAAGCAACACAACTGCACAATGAATTTTTTCAAAAAAATTTCAATTTTATTTGTATCAAACGTAGCTACATAAGTATTTATGTAAATAACCATAAGAAAAAAAAAATATGCGACATTACTTTAAGTAGCGAAGTATTGTACATTTTCTGTTGTCCGGATGATTTTTATTGTAATGTTCAATTAACACAATTGAATAACACAATTTTGCTGTCCTGGATCCATTGTCCACGTATTATTTACCATATTTAGAAGCCCTATGTCTCTTTCTGCTGAATTATTTAAAATAGTTAAATTTTTAACAATTTTTCAATATCCAAAAATTTTTTATTCGTTCTCCGCAAGGAAGGATGCATCTCAATAAATTCCTTACAAGAAAAAATATTGAAAAACTGTATAGTATAGTAAAGCCAGCGAAGGTCTCAATGGCCAACTCATAGCAGAATAGCTGCATAACAACAAAAAAATAACAGTAGAATGCAATGCAATGCATCGTAATGCTGAGAACATACTAGGGCTATTCACAATCCAGTGCAAATGGTCTTGCACCATATCATTTGCCAAATTTTAAAATGTATATTTACTCTACACTAAGAAAATAAAAAGGAATGCATAAAATCCATAGCTAAGATTTGCTATACATTGCAATACTAAATTGCAAACTGACTGCTGATTATAAAAAAAGTAAAGGCGAAAAAAACTGATATGGAAGATAAGCGAATAAAAAAACCAATTAATTGAGCTTAAAGATTTTTTTCGACATGAAATTGAGTTAAGCAATATTTCCAGAGGAAAATAATTTTGCTTTTCATCAATAAGCTGTGAATTTCATGTTTTGCAACAACTATAGCAAATTATATCAAAAAGACCGTTTACAATTGACAGGAAATTTTTAAAATTTTTTACAACAGCACAATATCCAAAATACACGAGATTGTGAATTACCCTACTAAAAAAACTAGCGCATTAAGGTTCGTGCTTTTGTTAGAATGTCGTTGTTTTGAAGAATGATTAATATCAGATCAATATTATAATATCCGTGGTCACCAGGAAGAATGACTAAACTCAAGCTATCGTAAAAAAGCGATACGCCATTTTCTTTACTGCCTTTTTACACATAATAGAGTATCACTTATGTCTGCACATATTTCGTTTGTAACGGCTCATATATTTCGGGAAAAAGGTCGGAGTTAGTGCTTTTATTAGCTTTTACATAAGTATACATTGATACAAATTGTTTCATTAGTTTCGTAGTTATTGTGCATGCAAAATACTGAAGAAGAAATTTCTTGTTTTTTCGACAAAATGAATTTTTAGCCAAAAAGCCTTTAAGCCGTTTGCGCGACTATTTACCGTTAGTTAATGTTAAAGTGTTATATACCAAAATTCATGTTTTAAAGAGTAGAATCAGAAATCAACGCGTCCCGGGAACTTTTCGAAAAAATCAAAAATAATTGAACGGTCTATTGTGCACACTTTAAGCCGTGTGCGTACGGGTTTATATGCATCCGATCTTACTAAGATTTTGCACGAATTTTTTTTTATTAATTAGAACAGTTTGAGCTTTTGGGGTGGTCTTTTTAAAATAAGGTCCACTCTAATGGACCATATCATAATATTATTATACAACTTTACTTATGCATATTTTTAAATGGTAATTTTGTATCATTAACTTTAAAAAAAAAATTTAACCAGCATTTTTTTCAAGTTTTTAAGTAAACGTAAGATACATTTGAAGACATAAGTAAATGAAGGTCATATATCGCAATAATCTAGTTTCAAGAAAAATTATTTCAAACTTTCACCACAGATAATATAATAGAAAGATGTGCCACCGCCATACAAGCAAGTGTCACAATAAAATTTGAGTGTGGATTTATCATAAATCCACATAAAAGCTTTATGAGAGTCAGCGAGCGAACGATTTAAAGCTTTTGTGAGCGAGAGAATAAGTAAGCGGCAATGTGAGCAAATGTGAGCATAATATAGAAATGATATGTAAAGATTTGATGCACGAAACACCTGAATAAACGATGTAGCTGCCAACAAAATGTAGCAGAATTTCATTAGGTTTTACCTAAAAAATGTAGGCAATTTTTTTACTAAACTACCTTACGAACATTATATAATTTAAAGTTATTACATTTTTTGCATTATCTCTTATCTTTTTGTTATATAATTTCAAGAATATAATATCATAAAGATGACATAATTTAGGTATATTTTGTGTGTTGACTTGGTTTTTTTTTTTACCGTTTTGCCACATGATATTTTTAATGTTATATTATTGTAAGGGATTACATCAGTTGAAGCTTAGCCGCGAATAATGTTGCAAACAATATTTTTTAAGTTGTTTTTTGCGGGAAAATTTTTAATTAAACTACTTTTATATATGTTTATTATATTATTGTAAATACAGGCTTTACTATATGAAATGTACTCAGAAATGCAATTTTCAATTGTTCTTATGTATACAACAAAAACATATTTTTAATCATTTTTTGAGTAAAAATTCAATATTTTGGACCATTTTTGAAAAAAAAAATAAAGAATATATTCACTGACCTAACGCTACAGTTGAAACTATTTTTGTAAAGTGCTTTTATTAAAACTTTGATCAAAATATTTGAATTAAATATATTTAAAAATAGCGGATATATTTGCATCGAAAGTCAAAGTTTTGATTTTCATGTCGTTTTTCTCATTCTTGGGGAACGATGTTTTATGAAAAAGTCGTTGTTACAAAAATATCTGAAATTCTAAAGATATGTGAATTTTGGTATTAAAATTACTGAAATTTTTTAAATTTAATTTGCGAAAAATTTTTTTTCATGAAAGACTTTTAATATCAAAATTTACGAAAATGAAAATAGGTGGAATGAGCGTGATCAAAACTAAGTATGTTACAATCTAATCTAGGGTGCACACAATATGTGTACTCAAATTGAGCGAAGTCCGTTAAACCAATTTGATTTGTATAAATGTCAATTAAACAAACAAACCAGAAAATAAGTTTTATTAATAAAGACTTTGTGATAAATCGTATGAGTATTAAAGAACGCATGCAATTCGAAAAGAATTGAAGAATTTTCAAAGATTTTTAAGTTTTTTTAAGATATTTTAAGTTTTGAAAAATATGTCCCCAGTTATGATCCTATAACTTCAAAAGTATTTTTCTTATTACAAAATTTATACATGTTTGCAAATAGGACGTTTATATCTTTCATTTAAGCTATCTTTTGTATTGATCTAAAGATTTTTGTATAAATTTTCTAATGTATAATTTTCTAAATGTATAAATAAATGGTATATTTTAAACTCTTAAAAAATCATTCAAATAATCGTATAAATAAAAGCTTAAATAAAAGGTATAAATGTCTCATTTGTAAATATTTATAAAACTTGTAAAATAAATGAATACTTTTGGAGGTATAGGATCATAACTGGGTAATAGGATCAAAACTCAAAAAAGTCGAAAAATTCTTCTAGAAAAAAATCTAACCAACCTGGAAAAGTCTTAACGATTTTTATTATCTAGAAAAAAATAATTGAACTAGCAATGTCGTTTTCGTCGCGCAAACTTTTTTTTTCAAATTGTTTACCACTGTTATTAATTTGTTATTCACTTTTAAATAAAAAATACAATGAATAAAAAATTTTGTTATTCACTACCATTTTATGAATAAAATGCTCGCTCTTAATTTTTTATTCATTATTAAGTTTTATTCATTATTAATTTTTTATTCATTATAAATTTCGTATTCATTTTTAATTCTTCATTCACTTTTGAATAATAAATAAAATGAAAAAAATCGTATTATTCACTTTTGAATAATGAACCAAATTAATAAAAAATAAATAATGACTATAAAATTAATATTGAATACCACATAAATAGGCAATGAATCAAAAAATAATAATGTACAAAAAATTAATTATTGAAAAATTTGAAATTCTTGAATTGCATTCTTTGTAAATAGCATTCATATGAATAAAAAAATAATTAATTATTCTGAATAACAAAAAATAAGTAATTGAAATTAATTACTAATCAATTTTTTAAAATTCAATGTGAATTAAAAGTTTTATAAAAAATTTTGAATTCATTTGATGGATTTGTGTGTCGTTATGCAGTTTTCCTTAAGATTCTGAATATATATGCAGATTTTACTGCTCTGGCTGAGTCAATCAAAAATAGTTAATAGCAATCAGTGAATAAGAAAAATCTGCTTCGCAAAAATAAGGAAATCATCATGAAAATAATGCAAACAAACAAAAACATTTGTAGCTGTCAAGCAGACATCAAAACTGCTTGGTTCCAATAACAACAACGGAAAAAACAATTATTACATTAAATTTTACAACACTCACTAGCTATGAGAAACGATCCAGTGGTGATCTATGCTGTGAAGCATTGTTTAGTGAAGAGTGAAAGAGCATTGTGCAGAGAGAATGTGCATGCAAGGATTGGAAACTTTTCTCTCAAGAAAGCTTTTTCATCGCGCTCACAAAAGCTTTACGTATTGATCTGAAAAATATTTGGTACTTTTTAATGTTCTACGTGGCACATCTTTATACTATATAATCTTTGCTTTCACCTTTGTACTGAAATCTATACCCGTGAAACAATTTCATATTTTGTGTCAATAAAGTATCGAATATAGTATGTCCGGTGCCCGTGTCGATAAATGTCCGACCTCTGCACCGAAAGAAGTGCTAGTTCTGGAACACCTTGGCAGGCACATTGTACGAACGAAGACCGATTCGGGCACTCGTCAGTTGATTGTGTCCGAAAATAGTCGCTCGTTTTTAAACTATTAACATAATGCCGACTTACTACGGTACTTTATCAGGTGCCTTTCAAGGCACTTGTAGGGCATGTTTTGGGTACATTATAGTTAAGACTAAGGCCAGTTTCGATTCATATCAGCTACTTTATTGACAGAATATATCAATTTTTTTTCTCGGGTCCAGTTCGCTGAAGCTCGTTTCCATTCGGCTTAATTGATATTAGGGCAGTTCACGATCTTGTTGCATCGTTGCAAATGCAAAATAAACAGCTTTTACAAAAACAAAAAGCATATGTTGCAAAAGCTTTTCAATGCTTTTTGTTTTTGTAAAAGCTGTTTATTTTGCATTTGCAACGATGCAACACGATCGTGAACTGCCCTATTATGTGCGATTATTTTTTTTTCATAAACTTCGCAGTTTTTCGTTACTACTCGTAGCTTTTAAAAATAAAATTGAGTCCGATACTCTGGACTTTTGTGCCTGAGTAATTTGGTACGGATACAAATTGTTGCTCGGGATACTAAATCAAACTTTGTGGAGTAATTAATTTCTAAAATAGCCAAAAACATGATTATTTAAAGTTTTAAAATTGTTTGTATGCACATAAGACCTTCCTTCTTCATGCACGCATAGAACACCGAAAATCCGAAAATCCGAAAATACGACATAGCACCTTCATCCACTCATGTCTCCATTTATAACAGTTAAAACTGATAATTTTGTTTCCAAAAAGTTATTTGAATTTATGCCCTTTTACTTAAGCAGTATGCAATATTTAGGTATGTTTTTGCTGCTTTTATTTGTGCAGTCTTCACATACACACGATTCACTTATTTGTTGTTCATATATAAACATTTAATTGATTTTCCATCAATTATATTAAAATGGAAGAATTTCTGTCTGGGTTGGTCACGAAATTTGTAAATATTTTTAGTTATAGACTACTTTGGAGAAGTGTTCTACTTGTTTTTTTTATATTAACTTTAATGCAAAATACAAAACTCAATTCGATCCAGTATATTTTTTTTTAGCCGGCAAATTTAAGCACAAACTCTAACTCTTTTATCACAGATTCCTCTACACAAAAAAAAAATAAAAAAAAATACCTAACATATTTTATATAATATTCAGTTACGTTATTTGAGGATACGTTTAACTGAATATTCTCAGAATTCATTGATTTCTTTAGTTATTCGAAATTTTGTTTTTTAGAAAAGCTATTTATGAAAAATGTTTCTTACTTAAATGCAGTCAACGTTCAACTCTGGCGTGTTAAAGATTTTTATACATACTTATTTTATGCAATATTTTGGTTTATTTTCTCAAAGATTCTGTATTCGCCGAAGGTGTAAGTTTCGTTGCGGTCGAATTGGAAACACAGTTTTATAACTTTGACAAACAGCTTAGAATGAATGCCTCCTGAAGGAAGTCAATGTGTGCAATATTTTGGTTTTTGTAGAGATAAATTTTACTCTTTCACAAATTCCAGTTTTCCCAATAGCCAGGTGATTCACAAATGCTGTGGGTTGAAGTTAGCGCATGCGTTTGCTAAGATACCAATGTAAGCAACTGGAATGGTAAAAATATGCCTAGTTATTTTCCATAAAGTCAAATAGAATGGTAAATGTATTCGGTTTTGTCTATACTGATAAAAGAATCGGTGTTGGGTACTGAGATCATCCCGTACAATGAAACAATGTCACACACAACGGAACAATAAATAAGTTTTTTATTTATTTATTTATTTCTATTTTAACTATCAACAATCGTTTAACAATTTGAGTAATAACATATAAATTATAAAAACAATATGATATAAAATTAATAAAATGAAAACATAATTATATTAAAGAATATTACACTTTTATAAATTCATTTTAAACAATTCTTAATAAATTTTGTTTAAAAGTTTGTCTGTTCAGAGTGAGATCTATTTGAGCACTTATGGAATTGAACGCTAAGCACATATTATTAATAGGATCATTACGGCCATAGTTTGTCCTATGATACGGAATGTAAAAAAAATCTCTTTGCCTAAAATATCTCTCAGGCGCATATATTCTTAAAAGAGCGAGGAGTGGCGCGCAGTCTATATGTGACATAATTATATCGCGAACAAAAATAAGAAAAAATTGACGTCTGGAGGCTAAGGTATTAAGACCTAGAAGAGCACACCTGGATACGTACGTTGGCATAAAATTCCAATTTAATTTAAACATTATGTAACGAGTGAAACGTTTTTATATTCTTTCCAATCGCAAAGAATCTACCTCGTAATCCCAGATCACACATCCATAATCCTCGGATCCCAGATCACACATCCTATATATACATCCTGTATATGGATCCTTAAATTCCTTCGAATTACGCCTCAAAAACCCATCATTGCATTAGCCTTAGTAATTATGCAATCGTAATGGTTGGAAAAAGAAATTTTTCTATCAAATAGAATTCCCAGATCAGATGTAGACTCGACACGTGAAAGACCACTATTTGCGATTGAGTAATTAAAAAAATTTGGTTCTTTTTTCATATAAAAAGACATAATGTTGCATTTGGCAACATTGAAATAAAGTCTATTAACTGAACACCATTTAATCATATTGTTTAAATCAATTTGAAAAAGCCGATGGTCGGAAGGTGAAGAAACCGTATTAAACAGTTTAACATCATCAGCATACATCAAACAGTTAGTATGCTGTAAAAATTTTGGGAGATCGTTGATGAACAAGACAAACAATAGAGGTCCAAGGTGGCTTCCTTGGGGCACACCAGAATGGTTGGTAATAGATTTTGAGTAGCAGTTACCAATACGGACAACTTGATATCTATCAGAAAAGTAATTCCTCAGCCAGGATAACAAAAAGGAATGAAACCCCATTAGGGAAAGTTTTTTAACCATAATGGAGAGCTGAACTCTATCAAAGGCTTTGGCGAAATCAGTAAAAATGACGTCAATTTGATTGCCTTTTTCCATTTCAGTTTTAATGAAGTGAGAGAACAGTGTTAGGTTTGTAGAAGTAGATTTACCACTAACAAAACCGTGTTGGAATTCAGAGATAGAGTAATTCTAGCATAAATGTGTTTTTTGACAATTGACTCAAATAATTTAGGGATCAAGGTCAATTTTGATATCGGTCGATAGTTCGCTATATTTTGCCTAGAGTCAGACTTATGGATAGGGACTATAATGGATTCTTTCCAAATATTCAAAAGCTGCCCTGTCTTTAAAGATAAATTAAATAAAAGCGCTAATGGCTGGGCTAGCACAGCTGCGCAGTTTTTTAAGAAATATTGGGGGAATATTATCAGGACCAGTTCCTTTATTGATGTCTAGAGTGAGCAAATCTTGTAAGACATCATCATCAGAAAGAACTAATGAACCCATATCAATAATTGAGTTGTCATTATAATAAAAAGGGCAGTTCACGTCATCTCCGTCGTCTAATAAAAAATTCGATTGAAAATAATCAGCAAAAAGATTTGTGACGTCTGAAGTGCTACTTGCAGTTTTTTCGTTAAAAAATATATTTTTAGGGAAACCCTTCGTGTTCCTTTTTTTATTCAAGAAATTCCAAAAGTTCTTCGGATTTTCTCTAATATCAGACTCCAGCTTATTAAGGTGAGATTTGTAGAGCGATTCTTTAAGAGATGCGTATTCACTACGCGCCTGTAAATAGTTTTGACGAAAAGTTATATTTATTTTACTTTTTTTAACATCTTGTTCATACGGTTTTTTAATTTTGAAAGACTTTTATTGAACCCTCCGGCTTAGAACTTTTCCTTATCTTTTTAATAGGAACAAAGCAAGTAAATGCTTGATTTATAATTTCAATAAAAAAGTCATAACTATCTGACAAGATATCACCAAAACCCAGACGTCAATCCACACTCGATAAAAATGTAGATATCGCTGTGTAATCAGCTTTTTTAAATGCAAAAACAAAAGTATCTTCTTCTATGGCAGATGTATCATTAATAAGAATTTCTAATTGTATTAAAAGTGCTTTATGATGAAAACTATTATTTGAAAGAAGTAAATCCGATTCAACACAATTGGCATTAAGCTCATCTATATATATAAAATGGAATGTGTGTTTGTTTATTTGTTTGTTTGTTTGTTTGTACCTTATAGGAGACCAAACCTCTGGACCGATCTTCCTGAAATTTTCACAGCATTTAACTGGGACTCTGGCATGATTAATAGGGTACTTTTTTCGACCACGCCCACTTTTACGCCCACTTTTTTAAAATTATGTAATTGTTCCCATATAGTTTTTAACAGATTTACTTCAAATTGTATACACATTATACTCCAGGCGAGGTAGAAATAAACATTTCTTACGCCACGCCCCTTTTCACGCCAAATTTAAGTTTAAAACTTTTTGTTCTCTGTACAAATTTGTTCCTTCCAACGGATTATTTTTTATTTGGTAGTATATTGCTGTTAATACTGTTAACGTCGCCATATAACTATGAACCACGCCCACTTCACCGCCCCCTTTTTTAATTCAGATACTTACTTATATCACTAACAATGTTTGCTATACAAAATACTTTTTTGGTAATATGTATTTACCTAAAGTTTTATATACTTTTTATCTACAGGTAAGGTAGCCATAGATTTTTTTATTACCAAATCCCCCTTTTTCGCCCCATTTTACTTTAATTATAACTAATCTGCTTTCAATCTATATATATAAAAATGAATGTCTGTCTGTCTGTTTGTTTGTTTGTTTGTGCTTTATAGGAGGCCAAACCCTTGGACCGATCTTCCTGAAACTTTCATAGCATTTTACTATGACTCTGGAAAGAATAATAGGCTACATGAAGTTTTTATTGGACAAAGGGGCGTGGCACTTCCCATATAACCCAACACTTTAAATCGCCATATTTTGGTAATTTTTTGACCTACGTTGATGCTATTTGGTACTTATGGTATTGGAATAATTAGGAATACGTACCAGGAGAAAAGTGGGTGGGACCACGCCCCTTTTTAGGAAAATTGAAAATCTCAATATAGTCTTAACTACTGGACCGATCGTCATTAAATTTTCACAATAGGAAATTCTTACGAAATATTAAATTCTTGACTATATAAAGTTGTGAGTGGACGAAGGGGCGTGGCCTCGCCCATGTAACCCAAAATTTAAAATCGTCATATCTTGGGCATTTTTTGACCAACGGCGGCGGTATTTGCTATGTATGGTTTTGGCATGAATAGAAATACGTACCAAAAGAAAAGTGGGCGGAGCACGCCCCTTTGTTTGCGATATATTGGAGGCTGGACCTGATAACAAATCTTAAATTTTCACAGCGTTCAGCTTTGACTCAGGAATACTTATTACATGATAATATTTTTCGGCCATGCACACTTATGCACCTACTTTTTTACTATTGTACGTTTATTAACGGATTTACCACAAATTTAAAATACATATTAATTAAAATAGTGGGGTAGCCCCATTCTCTTTCTTCCACCACTGTCTTCAAAACAGCTGATTTTATAATACGTGTTAATTAAAATAGAGAGTGGGGTAACCCCATTCTCATTCTCCCACAACTGACTGCGAAACAGCTGATTGTGTAATTGCTGCTTTTTGATTGGTATAAAAATAAAAAGGGGGAGCATGAAGCAAATTACATGCGATTCAGTGCTGAATTCTAATTGATTTACAACAAAAAAAGAGGCGAAGCATTGCAATAATTAATTTAAATAAATAAATTTTTGTAAATATATAAATACTTTTAATTTTATTTTATACGAGGGGGTAGCGAAGCACACCGGGTTCAGCTAGTTATCAATAAAAATAAGATCTAAGATTTTGTTCAAGCTATTTGTGACAGAGTTTATTTGAATCAGACCCAAGGAATATATAGATTCTAAAAAATCGATTTCCAAATTGTTGCACATCGAGTTCGGAATCATACTTAAAAGATCCTTAGAATAAGTCCAATTTACACTACTTAAGTTGAAATCACCCAATACAATCGGGTATTCATTATCTTTGAGCGCCTATCAATAACGTTCAAAATATTAATAAAGTGCATAGAATAAACTTCACTTGAAGAGCAAGGTGGAATATAAGATACAAATATATATATATACTTTTAATATAGTTAGAACCATCACCATCCCAAGGGCAATCTACACGAACGCATATTTGTTCCAAGAGATCGGATGTGTTTAGCAATGATATCTGCTGACAACGATAAACTGCACGGATAGCAACTAAGACACCACCACCTCTTGTTAAGTCAGTTGATGTCAATGATCGATCACGGCGAAAAACCTCGAATGTTTCATCAAAGAATTCAGATGTATAGATGTTTTCAAGGTTACTTAAAATTTAAGAGGGTACATTATTTAAAAAATCCTTTAACCCAAATAAATTTGCTTAACTTATAGTAAATAAGAAACTAGCAAGGAGATATCTTCGACCTCACCGAATTTAAAATACCCACACAGCCGTATTTTAGTTTATTCGAAGTCTTGAATGTTGTATTATTTTGATAATGACGCACTTTCAAAGGATGTGGTTTTTATCCAAATATTTCACATTTGAAATTAACAGTCCTTTCTATTTATTCATACTTATGCGCGAAATAGCAAGTTTCAACATTCCCTTTTGAGGTATTTATAAAGGTTTTACTATTATGATATAGGTCACTTTGTATGGGAGAAGGGTGGAATTTTTAGTTGTTTTTATTTGCAAAATTTGAAGCCATTGTACGCATTTTTGTAAAATTTACGAAGATTTTGCCGTTTTCATAAAGTCACTTTGTATAAGAGATGGGCGTGGTTTTTATTTAATTTAGCTCATTTCCGAATTTAATCTCTACTTTTGAATAAATAGCTTATACAGTGTTGCGCAAAACAATAGCAACAAAATAAGTGCGCTGCAACAAAATCGTGTATCTTTTTTAATATTGGGGACACACAAAAATGATTATAGAAATCAAAGCATACATTCATACATCATATATAAAACAAATCAAATTCAAATTTAGTTTTGTTTTTTTTAATTAAATTTTAAATTAATGTGCTACATTCAATTTGTCTGAGAGCAAAACAAAAGCAACAAAACTTGAAAAATGTAAAAAGAGAACAGAAGTTCCAAGAATTACCTGTAAAAGTTCCGTTATTGTAAAGCACGTGTTGTTTGTAAGTCATAAACATTTAAGTTTAGGTTTGTTTTGCGCTAGTTGTGACATTGACTGTTCCATTTATAATGGCACGTTTTAAATACTGTGAAGCTCTTAAATTGCAAATTATTTCCGAATATAAAAACGGAAATTCACAAATATCTAACGTGAAACAGTTTGATATTAATCAGTCAATAGTTTGCAGATTAATAAAAAAATATACTATCACAAAACACGTAACAACGGTACATCAAAGAGGGCGGCCGCGGAAGACATCGCTGCGTGATGACAGGAACATTTGTGGCGTGTTCAAACGAAATGCATTTGCCATATCCAAAGAGGTTGTTCGGACACTTGATTTAGATATCCATCACAGCACTGTTTGATGACGAGCCGTTGACAACGATTAAAGAAGTTACAGACCGGCAGAGAAACCTTTGCTTACAGCTAAGCATAAAAAACAAGGTGAGGTGTTACAATTCCAACAGTTCTGTCTGAAATTGTGACAACAAGTTGCAATTTATTGTTTTTTAGACTCAGTCTTGCAAAAGAGCACCTAAATTGGACCGATCAAAAATCGAAAACCGTTTTTTAGCGATGAATCAAAGTTCAACTTGATTAATTCAGATGGGATGTGCACGGTACGGCGCCACCCAGGTACACGACTTGTAGCCCGAAACTGCAAAATAAATTTTAAGGACGGAGGCGGTGGCATTATGGTCTGCACTTGTTTTTCCTATAATGAAGTTGAACCATTTCAAAAAATCGATTGAATTATTGATCGATTTGTATATAATGACATTTTAGAAAGCAAGATGCAACCACATTCAGAGTGGAATATGTCGCTTCAGTGAACGTTTCAGCCCGATAACGACCCAAGGCACACTTCAAAGCTCATCAAAGATTACATTAGAGGCAATGGGATTCAAGTCCTTGATTGGCCGGCACAGTCACAATGACTTGAATCCCATTGAAAATCTTTTTGGGATTTTGAAGGTAAAAGTTTCTGGTCAAAGGTTTTCCAATAAGACTGCACTGTATGAAGCCTTGAGAGTTAATTGGGAACATATACCTAATACCAACATATCTAATTTAATCGAGTCGATGTCGCTCAGATGTGCAGCGGTTATCAAGAATAATGGATCTAACACCAAATATTAATTATGTTGCTTTTGTTTTGCTCTCAGACAAACTGAATGAAATCACATTAATTATAAAGAATAATAAAAAAAACAAAACCAAATTTGGATATGTTTTGTTTTTAATATGATGTATAAATATATGCATGGTTTCCTATAATCATTTTTGTGTGTACCTAATATTTAAAAAGATACACGATTTTGTAGCAGCGTACTGATTTTGTTGCTATTGTTTTGCGCAACACTGTATATTGAATTTCGTTACGATAGCTCTAAAATTGCGGCTGTTATAGTGATCACAGCTGATGATGATCAAGAAAATATACACTTTTCTATACCTGTCACGCCTCCTTATTGGCGTTACAAATGCAGTGACAAAGTTTGAATACCCCTTACGCAAAACACGTGGTGGTATAAACATCAACATAACTTGTAGGTAATTATCTTAAATGTTGCATTATCTTGATGACGTCACTTTTAAAAGGCATGGTTTTTTATTAAATCTTTAAATTAAATTTATTAAATCTTTTGTGCACAATATCAAGTTTAAACATTAACTTTTTTGGAATTTATTAAGGTTTTACTGTTATGATGACGTCGCTTTGTATGGTAGGTGGGCGGAGTTAATATTTTTTTACCAATTCCCTACCATAGAGTGCTGAGTAAAGATTCAAAATTATTTGCAAAATTTGAAGCCATTGACTCAATTTTGTGCAATAAACCGCTCATATGATTAGCATGAAAATTTCTAAAAAGATATTTTCAGATACGATAAATATATTTCCAGACACTTTTTTGTTCTATTTTTTACGCCAGAGTACAAATTTTTTATAAAATCGTCAAAAACTCCTTAAGCGTTCATATCGTCGTTCGGAGATTCATGTGCTCCATACTTAATTTGAGTTAATGGTACATTTTGAGTTAATGCTACGGTAAATGTGGCAAGAAGAGGTCATTGAAAATTTCTGTTGAAAGGGAAACAGAGCAAAATGGACACGAAATATCTTAGTTTACGGAAAACATAGCAAAAAACAGAATGCAGATTTAAAAAATTTGGTCTCAAAAATCATTAACTCAAAACTGTCGAAATGGCGTATGGAGCACACGAATCCCCGCACGACGATATGAATAGAATAAAAATTTGTATAGAATAGGGGTTTTCAGATATGATAAAGGTGTACTACAGCACCAGATGGTAGTACAAATCTTTTACAAAACCACCAAAAAGTCCTAAGCCACTAAATTCTTTACAAAACCACAAAAAACTCCTAAGCCGATCATATATTTATCATGAAAAAAAAATTGTATAAAGAGGTTTTAAAGTACATCAAAATTAAGGGGGGAACTTGCTCCAAAACTTTATATTACGCCATTTTTTTTTCACAAATTGATGTACAATGAAAAACGGTATATTTTCAATTTTTTAAGCTCAATAGAAAGTTCCTAGAAAGTCAGTGAATTGATGAGTGTTTATAAGAGCGAATCACAAGAACGGAAACTTTAATCGCGTTTTCCTCTAAACATTTTTACCCGCTCTGTCGAATGTAACTTAAAAAGTAATAAAGATATCATCTCTAAATTTTGCAAAGATATTTTGTATGGTATTGAAATTTGTAAATGCTTAAAAAAGTTTGTATAAATTACTATTAGAAATATTGTTTTTAACAATTTGTAATGAAAAACTTTTGTTTGGTTGATTTCAGTTGGCATTCATTCCAAAGCGCAAATTGAAGGATCCCAGAAGGTAAATGAAATCAAATTGCATTTATTTTTATTTAAATGAAGATTATTTGTACTGCAACTTTGCAGATTATTTATACCATTTTAAAGCTTTAAGCAGTATACCGAGTTTTCAAATCACTTTTGCTCGAAATATTTAATGAGCGTTTTTTTCGAGACTGAAGATGGCTGCGAATACTCTTAACAGAGCACATAAATTAAAACAAAATATATAAAGTTAAACGTTTCAAAATTTATAAAAGAAAACATTTTAATGTTTGGATTATTTTTTCTTTGATATATGTTTAATTTATTTTAAATAACTATTTATTATTAGAAATTTTACACAAGAACACATAATATATTTTCTCTGCACATTACTTATTGTTGTCAATAATTTTTTGTACAAATATATTATAGATGTTACCATTTAATATTTAGAGCTGTATTCATTTTTTCTACTGCATGATAGCTGGTATGCAAAAGCATTTTGGCTTTGTCTGTGTGTTGACCATCGAAGAAATTTGTTAAGATTGATTTAGTTTCAGCATTTTCAGGCACCGATTTCGGTAGTTTGTTATAGAGTTTTTCCAATTCTAATGTTAGCTCACGCACTGGTACACCAGCAAATGGACGAATTTGTGCTCCACCATTTATACAACCTTAAATGTTAAATTGTATGGGGTTTTTTTTATATATCGACCTGTTGCGTGTATTTTTAATTTAGGTGCAACGAGCTCAAGGTTCAAAAACTATTCTGAATTAAAATTAAACTTTTAATTTTTATTAGCAGTTTTTTTATGTATTCATCTCCGATGGCGGAAATTAAAAGTTGAATTTTAATTAAGAATATTTTTTTAACCTTGTGCCCGTTACACCTAAATTAAAAGAACACAACATTTTATTTTTACAGCAAAACCCACCTGAAGGACAAGCCATAACTTCAACAAAATGATATGGTACCTTGCCACGCTTGAGTTTTTGTACCAAGTTTTGTATATTTCGAAATCCGTTTGCTATTGCAAATTTTAATAAGCATTTTCCATCTCTTTCCAAAGAAATTTCACGAAAATCTGGGTTTCTGTGGAGTTAATTTACATTATTTTGACATTTTGTCTTTTTTTTTAGTAAAAGTGTACCTTAAATTTTTATATTCCAATTTCTCGGTTTCATCTCCAAATAGCTCCATGGCTGCATATTTGAATATGTGATCGGAATAACCACCCGACGCTGAGTATTCATGTGCCCAAATATTTGTCTCCGGTGTATGTTCGGTCCAAGGCCAATCCAAATCTTTTGCGGGCGAGCTCTGTAGTAGCTTATCTTCAAGCTGAAGCATTTGTTCAAGCTCAACTAAAAACAAGCTTTAAGAAATAAATATTTACAACCTATATGAATAAAGCCTACTTGATGTTATTACGCAATCAACATCACGTGAGTTTTGCACCTCGTTGAAGAAGTCCTCACGAGATGCTTCGAGTTTCTTATCATAGCATGGCATTACCGTTACATGATAGATGTTTACTGAAGCTACACCCAACTGTTGTGCCAACATTTGCTTCACCAAAACGCCCATTATCTGTTGTGGTGAACGAGTTGTCGAAATGTAGGGCAAAATAAAGTTACCATGTGTCTTTTCAGCATAACAAACCCAACCGGGACAGGATGAGGATAACATTGGAAGTTGAGTTTTATCGCGATAGCGTTCAATAAATTCATTTCGACTCTCCAGCAGCGCAAGATCATCGGCCACTTTAGTATTAAGCACATAATCAGCACCGAGTTGACGAAAATACCCACTTAAATGTTTTGCTGCATCCTCAACTGATAGCTCATATCGTTGTGCCAAACTAAGGATGGGTTGTTGAGCTACTGTAATTACAATTGTACGGACATTTGGACTGTTTGTTATTTTTAGTATTTCATTCTCGCGAAAAACTTTAAGTAACTCCTCCTGACTTTGCTGTGTAATGAGCACACCCTCTGCGGATGTGATGCAACCAGAACAGGCAAGACAATCTTGAAGAGTGATTTCGACTTTTTGTAGCTTATGCTTTCCGCCTGCCTAAAGAATGGCGAAGAAAATAAAAGAAAAACATAATTTATCACAATCACTTTAAATTAATTTAAGACCAAAAGTACTGGCACTTTTGTTTATTTCGATTATAGTATTAAAAAATGCTACGGAATTCTACAAATAAGTAAAGTAGTTGTCCATAGCTCTTAAGTAGTATGGTAATAAGCAATATTTTTATTTATTTTATTTATTAGTAAAGGAATGGTGTTAAAGTAAAGATAACTTTAAAGCTTTATACAATTAACTCTTTAACAAGATACTAAATCCTGATAACTCTAAATTACGAAATGTTTAATGATCAAACTTTGATGAATCATGCAATTTTAGAAATAAACTCTGAAGTGTGTTTAATTTAAAAAGTCGAAGTCAAGAACTCCAGAGCGTTTATTCAGAAGCGTACTTACCGCTGTTTCTTCGTAGTAGCCATCATCCTGTATGGTTATTTTGGACCCAGTCTTTGATTTTACTTTTTCAATCGTCACCGGCTTGATACATTCCTATTTTTGATTTAAAAAATATTCCCAACTCATTTGAATAGTGATTGAATCAATTACCTGTGAAGGTGTAATAAAATCATCCAAATCGGTTAATTGTAGAGCGCCACTAAATCGAGACATTTCGCAATCGCAGTTAAAAGAAGAAATGTGTTGGAATTATTTCAATGAGAGTTAAAGTAAGCAGGCCGAAAGTAAATTGCACGTATGGAATAAAGTGACAAGAATCAACAAAAATAAATCCTCAGATTTAGCTTGTCAAAAACATATGTTCGTAATTTAAATGAGATGCCACATATTAATTTTTCTTAACTATTTGTATTTATTTCTGCTGCATGTCTGTCTCGGCAACATGCCTCGGAAGGACAGGAGACGTGCTCGTCTCCATACCCGCTTATATCTTTTTTTATAGACATGTCCTAGGCCGGCATATCTGCCAAATGAACTGCCGTAGCAGCAATGCAACATGTATCTTATGGTATGAATGCAGAAGGTATACGTGTCTGCCAAATTAACTGCATTTGCAGCCATAGTCAATGCATACCATGAGCTTCAAATCAGCTGCTTTTGAATTGTCAACTGCTTTTCAGTTATTGACAATTTTATTAAAAAAATTTTTTGCGCTTCAAATTTTGTTAAATTTTAGTGCTTCATTTGTTTTAGCATTGACTTAGATCCAATTTTGGAGTGTAAATACCCAATTCTTCAATAAATTAAAATTTATAATTCGGCAGCGATGTTTTATTTTGCATAAGGACCAAGAAATTGGGGAATTGCAAAAAAAGTGGTAAAAGTGGTAGAATCCAAAAAAGTGGTAGATCTACCACAATTGTGACAAAGTGATAACACTGGTTGCCACAAGACCGTAGAGCGACGTAAGTTTAAAATGAAATTGAACTTTTTATTTGTTATACGTTTATCTTAATGTTGTGAGATAAGATTCTGTTTTTATCTATATTTTTCTAAGCTTAGTTGCGTGATGCATAACCAAATACACACAAAGCGTGTGTATTTTTGATATTTCTATGTGTTTGTTGTAATTTTTTGATTTCAAAACAAAATTTGAAGCTCAAAAACAATAAATTTTTATAAAAATTATCATCTGCTTTTCAGATAGTGACAATTTCACTCAAAAAATTGGTTTTTTGAGCTTAAAATTTTGTTTTAAAAACAAAAATAATTTCAACAAACACATCGAAATATTAAAAATACTTTGTTTTTTTAGTGAAATGGGTGAAGAATGCTCTAAATGTACGTATTCATATGATTCTGAATAAAAAACTTTATTTTCGTAAAATGAAACTGAGAAAAAAAATGTAAAGTATTTTCAGTGTTTCAGTAAGAGCTGACATGGTTTTCAAAGTGCCACAGGCGAAATATTTTCTATGTTTCCAGTAACAGCTTATATTTTCCTCTTGAATGTACGGATTCATGTGACTGTGAAAATATAAACAAGTTCGTTTTCATAAAATGAAAATGCACTGCATTTATTATATGGATTTTATATCGTAAAAGGGAAAATTAGTTTCTATGCACTTAAATATTTGCACTGAAATTTGAAGTTTCCTCGAATTTTATCTCCTAAACCAATTGAGAGCGACAATTTTTGTTTGCATATTTATTTTGTTTGCTAACACGTTTCGTGTTATTTTTCTTTAAAAAAATCCATGCAAAAATTGCTACATTTGTTCAGCGATAGGTAATAGTATAACAAGGTTTGCATCTCTGATTCTAATCCGTGGGATCTGGCATTTCTGTCTGCCACCCATGTTTTATACCTGAACTGCTCACACCAATTACATTTTCAGCTTACTCACTTTTCCCTCCCCCAATCAGTTGTATCATGCCCAACCCCTAGAACTCTAGCCTGTATTTTTTCAATTTTAAAACATAATTTTTTAATTAATTTCTTTGATGACGACGACATAAATTGGGGCTATAAAAATGAAAACAAAAGCAAACACGATATTAAAAATACACTTTTTTCTTCAACACCAGCAATGGTAACAGCGACAGAAGCAGTTTGTACATATTTGTAAATGTTTTTAATTGATATCTTTGGTAATCCAAAGTTTTCCAGGAATCTATTTAGTTTCCTGAAAAGAAAAATTTTTAATTTGATTAATGCAATTTGTAAACTTCCTTTTGATTGCACGGATCACTTTTTTGGTTTTTTATATATTTTTACTCGTTCAGTATATATTTTTTACCGTAAAAGATCAAGATATACAACCTACTCTCAAAAAACTACTGTAATAAAATGTACTACACAATGTGTATTTATTTCGTATATATGTAGTTTTATTTATTTTTAAATACATATGTAGTTATTCAATATATTTTTACTGAATTTACGTTTGTTTTAAATAAATTTTTATTTATTTTTATTACAGGGTTTTTTTGGGCGTACCTTGTTTTTTAACACAACATAAGAATGTATTTGTGAAAACCAAATAATTAGAGGTATTCACTACTCAGTTCACTTGCCTGTGCAGTTGAGGACTTGTGCAGTTGTACACTTAGGTTTTCGTGAACACACCAAGAAAAAATTGTATGAATACTGACGCGATAAATCTTGAACGTTTAGCATTCAACCCTGATCCATTAATTCATTACTTTGGATCGCGATCAAAGTATCACAATAGGGGTATTCACAATTCAGTGCACTTGCCTGTGTGCGACCGTAGCCTAGTGGGTAGAGTGCGTGGCCCCTAAGCTTAAGAACCGCGGTAGCCCGGGTTCAATTCCAGCTCAGACAGAAAAGTTTTTTCAATTGAAGTAATTTTTCTGTTCGGTCGTCACCTCTCTGCAGACAATGGCAAACCTCAGAGAGTAAAAATTGCCATGTAAAGCTTCTTGAGAACATAAGCCGTTCGGAGTCGGCATAAAACACGTAGGTCCAGTTCTCGGTCATTTGTGATCAAACATTTAACAACACGCACAACACAATTGATCAATAGAAGCTAGGTCAAAGTCCTTCCAAGGGCTGAAATGGCCAGTTTATTTTTTTTTTTTTGCCTGTGCAGTTCAGGACTTGAGTACTTGAGCAGGCCCCCTTATACATTGGGCAAGACCATGGCAGAAGAATAAGGTAGGGTAAAGAGATTCACCACACTGACAGCTAATGTCAAAATCATGTCAAAATCATTTCAAAATTACAAACTCGTATGACGATTACAGTACTCGTATTTTCAAAGAAAAATCTATGATTGTATCATGGAAAAATCCATGTTTTTTTCTGATGCAGTACTAAATTAAAAAAAAACGTTTGTAATTTTAAACAAACTTTAAATCAGTATCCTAAACTTTGATGATATAATAATGCGGCGTGGGCAAATAGGTTCAAGTTCATTAAGGGTACTTGCCAGTGAAGTTTAGGACTTGAGCCCTTTACAAAAACAAAATACACGTAAGTCAAAAATTCACAAGTGTTTTTCTACCAGTGCTCTAAACTTGAGGACTTGAGCAGTTGTGCACATGGAAAATTTTGACAGCTTAAAAAAAAGTTATAGTATAAGTGTCATAGAAATAATATTTAGAATAAGAATACATAGAATAAATATTTTACTTCTTTGATAAGTGTTCACAAAAACTCATAGAAATAAAATATAAGGAAATGGTGTTACCCTCACATACAGTGTATGTGTACTGCGGTATGTGTACGGAGAATATTTTTTGACATTTCGATCGTTCTGTCGGCCGAAGTGTGAGATAAAAAAATTACTAATATTAAATATTTAATTAAAAGCTATTTTTATTGATAATTTTAGTGAGATAAGTAAGATTTGCGATATTAACAACTAAACGAACATGCGTTGTGTGGTAAAAAACTGTTCAAGTAGTCAGAATGTAGTCAGAATGTGGTTTCCTTCCATAAGTAAGTATACAAACACCAGTTGGATTTTTTAAACGAAACAACGTTATTTATAATGAATTGTGTTTAAAAAAGTTATTTAAAGTGAAAATTTGTGCATTTCCGATTGGAAATAAGTGAAAAAAAGCAAATTGGAGTACGTTGTTTCCGCGCCAATTTTAAGGGATTGAAATGTCAAAGTATTTCAGGGGCGTTTTCAATTTACATATTTCCACACATTTAGGGCGCTCGTGTTTTCAGTGAACAAATTTTCACTGTCATAAGTGCAGTTTATGGCCCACGCGTAAATAATTTTTTCTTATGTTTATTAAACGTTCTTGGGCCTCCTTAGTCCAAAAGTGCAATAATACAATGTCGGTCTCAAATGGCTTAGGAGGTAAAATTCGCGAAAGTTTCCAAATTCAGTGCATAATATGAAGTGTGTGGAATAAAGGCCAAAATAAAGAATAAATTTACGCAAAAAATTTTAAAATAAAAGGAAAAAATATTTTATTTATTTATTTAAAATAAAAGGGAATAAATATTTTATTTATTTGAAATTATTTCACAGATGCTAGTATTTTAACTGAATATACAGGTCATGTAGTTAAGTATATAGCAGGGTTTGTTGTGTTTAAATTGCAATCAATTCTTAAATGCAATGAATGTAAAATAGATTTGGAGGGGGAAAGTAGTCAGCAATCGTTAATAAGTTTTAAATCAAAGGGGTATTTGAAAAATCCTTCAAAATCAGTTGAAGATGTTTGCATTATTATTGAAAAAGAACTACGCGTACAAATTATTAGATAAAGACAAATCTATTTTGCATAAAATGTGTTACAATAGAATTTTGTTGAACACAACGATCTCTGCTTGGAAAAAGTATATTTGAGGGTCATATTAAGTCTTCCGGTCATTTTAATATTATTGTCAAATCTTTAATTGAAATATTTTTAAAAACTAGAAATTTTTATATATCTAAAAAAAATAATGAAAAGCCAACTATTAGGCAAAAGTTGCATAAAACTATTCATTTTAAGGGTGTTTAGAAAAAATTAATTTGTATTAATAATTTTATTTAGTTTATTAATTCAAATTATTTTATTAATTTATTGAAATCCATTTTTATATTTAATTTTTTAATTTAAAATTATTTATAATTTTAATAATATATAAAATTTAATGCATGAATATAAATGAATACAAACCCAGTAGATAGCTTTTACCATCATTTTTTTACTATACTAATATTCTTTTTGCTCTCGGGTGAAATAGGCCTACTGGGGAACCGAACACCCACAAAAAAAAAATCGGTAACGCACCAAATTGTATACCTCAAGGGTGGTGTGGAAATACAATCTGTAATAGTTATTGGATAAAAAGAAACAAGATAGCGAAAACTTTAAGCCATAATCTGTAAATATGTGATTATCATCAGAAACAGGTTGGGCCTTTTTTTGTGATGCAACCGAATGCGGCCGTGTTTGAATGTTTATGTGTTTGTGCGAACCAACACCAATATGCAAAATGCCGCACTTTTCTGCTACTACACCACTTCCTTATATTTTACTTCTTTGCAAAAACTTAACTGCACAGACAAGTGCACTGAATTATGAATACTCCTATTATTTAAAACTGTCTTGTGTTTAAAATCTTTAATATTATGTCGATATATATGCAAAGCAAAACACTCTCTGTCCATGCAAGACTTGAAAGCAAGAATTTGAATTTGATGGCAAATCGTGGTGAGTTTACGTGAATTTTTGGTGATGAAGAGGAAAGATAAAACTTGTTTTGTACTGGCAATTTTTTGTGTTCCTTTTGTTATTTTCGCAATTTTGGCGTTGCGCTTCATATTTTTTCGATAACGAAGGCGAGTTCGTTATATTCGGTTGTACTGCATGTTGGTGCCGTGATATAATCCCAAGTGGCACAATCCCAATTAATTTTGGGATTATGTCACTCCTTATACAGTGACATAAGCCCAATTTTCTTACTTGGGATTATGCCACTATGGAAGGGATGGCATATTCCCAAATAAAAAGAAGTCAAAATTCCAAATACAGTTTTTCTAGTATTTTAGAATTTCTAGAATATAGTTTTTCTATAAATCGCGCGATATTTTATAAAAAATTTTAATTTTTTGATATATTAGGCTGGAAGAGCAAATTCAAGAAAAAACTAAACTGGTTTAGTTTATTGAAAAAGTTTTTTACTTACTTATGTAATAAAAGTGCACATTTTTACTTTTTTCAGTATAATCGATTTCAGAATATATACGATATAATTTCAGAAATCCCAAAAGTCGCACGATTTTTTATAAAATTTTTTATATATTTTTTATATATTCAGCTGGAAGTGCAAATTAAAGAAAAAAACTAAACTGGTGTTCTATCTTGAAAAGTAATGCATAGAATTTAATGGTTAATAGCTTATTGAATAGGTAATAGCATAAGTTTTCTTTAAACATTCTTGTTTAGTTTATAAAAGTATGCAATTAATAGAAAAATAGCAAGTTTTTCGAGCCAATTTTCTTTAATTAGGACCCCTATTACTTCAAATTTAGATGAAATCGGCCATTGATTTGTACAGATTTGGAATTTAAAGCTTTTAATACATACTTACGTTTCACGAAAAAATATTAAAAACAATAAAAAAAACAAAAATATTAATTTTAGCTAAAAACAAAATATTTCGAAATGTCTATCCAAATTTTCTCATTTTTAGGCTCAAAAGTGACATTATCCCAATTGGGGTTATGACACTTAAGAAGCAGTGACATAGCCCCAAGTAAAAAATTTGGGTTTATGTCATTGTATAAGGAGTGACATAATCCCAAAATTAAAAATTGGGATTGTGCCACTTGGGGCTATGTCAGGGTACCCTACAAGTTGTGTGTTAGCTATTTTTATTATCTTGTTTTTAAGAAAATAAGATGAAATTGAATTCAATTATTTCTAAATGTAGAAGCTTTCGGCAAGTCCAAAATGGAACGTCAAAAAACTTGCTTTCAAGTCTTGCCCAATATAAAACAGGTTCAGTTGTGCACTTGTGCGCATTGAAAATTTTGACAGCTTTGAAAAAAGTAATAGTGGTGTGTTCACGAAAACCTAACTGCACAAGTCCTCAACTGAACAGGCAAGTGCACTGAATCGTGAATAGCCCTAATAAATATTGAAAATGTAGAAGGTGCCTAACAGTGCACCCTAAACAAGTGCGCGTTGCGCTGCGTACCCAAGCGCCAAGCAATTTTATTTTACGCTTAACCTAAACAAGTGCGCTGCGGAAAGAGCTGCTGCTCTCGAACCAGCTCAGTCTGATGGTTTAAAAATCTTAAAGAAACTTTTTGTATTGTGTAAAAATCTATTAATATTGGAAATACTTCCATTTGCAATTGAGATTAATTAATTAATAGTAGCTGATTGCTCTTTGTTCTAATACTTTGGTATTATGCAGCCAACTTCACATCCGCACGCACTGTCAAAATTGGAAATTCGATTCATGTTGCGGTAGTCCGGTGAGTGTTTCGGTAGGCTTCATACGAAATGTATGTGCATGAGCAGATTTTGACAGTTAAACTACGCACGCGTACTTGTTTAGGGTGGACTGTAAAAGTTACGTGTCTAGCTGGGATACCGTTGATCATGCAAAGTAGCGGAAACTCATACCGTGACTTACTCAACATGTTGAGTAAATTTTGTGTTTTATTATGAACGCAGCCATTACGACAATTTGTGTGGTGAATTATTGTGAGCATGTTGATAAATCGATGTTCACAAGGAAATAAATAAAATTTTTTTAAAAAGTTAAATTATAAAGATTTAAAAGTAAATATGACTTCGGAGGTAAAGCAACGTCAACGTGGCGGATCACAAGCAGATGCTCATAACAATACAGGCACAACTACCTCGAAGGAAAAGAAACAATCAAAAGCACAGTCAGTTTGAATAAAGAGCAGGTTTTTTTGTTTCAAAAGTAATTTGATGTCTTTTAGATCATCTGGCAAAAAGAAAGATGAATTAAAAACTGCCACCAGCCCGACAACTCATCGTCTCTGGACCCGCTCTGTTGTTATTATATCCGTAATGACAATTTTGTATTTCTACAGTAAACATAAAGGAGCTCGTGAAACCAAGTTTGCGCTAGTGCGTGAAAATCTGCCTCTGCGAATGCAAAAATTTCAGTGTTCGGCCAGCTACGAGCAGGAAATGCATAAATATCCTAATTGCGTGCCACAGAAATGTGGGCGCTTTGTTGCTGACCAGCTTGTAGATATCGTAGAGGTGGAGACGTTGCTTGATTTGGCTAAGCGTCTTATAGCCATGGGTGGCTCAGCGGGCGGGGCGTCTGTTTTAGATCTGCATAGTGGCGCTTTATCGCATGGAGATCATTTCATGAATGCTTATAGCAATCCAAAACTGGTTTCATTAATTCGACCCGAGCACTTGGCGGTTTACAAGGTGTTGTTTTTAATTAATCCTATTTTTTGTTTAATTTTCAATTTATCCAACTCTCATTTAGCTTGTGAAATCAAAAATTAAATTAGCCATAGCTCAGCAGTTTGGAATACCACCCAAAAGTCTACATCTTACACATCCAACATTTTTTTCACGTTTAACAAATGAAACTGCGAAGACAGAACATGATGAGTACTGGCATGAGCATGTTGACAAGGTAGGAAACGTAAAAATACGTTGGCAAAGACAATAAATTTTCTTCTTTTTTTTTGCAGGAAACTTATCCATCATTTCACTACACTTCTCTACTATATCTTACTACCTTCAATAAGGACTTTAAAGGCGGTCGTTTTGTTTTCATAGATGGCAAGGCAGAAAACAGAACCACATCCGCTATCGAACCAAAGAAAGCACGTTTAAGTGCGTTCACATCTGGTGCGGAGAACGTACATCATGTGGAAAAGGTTACAGAGGGAGAAAGGTAAGTTATACGAATGCAGAAATACACACATACACATTGAATAATATGTTTTTTTAGATACGCTATTACAATTTCATTTAGTTGCGATAAACAATACGCCATAAATGATCCTCAAATAAAATCGGCAGCAACAATTAAGCAATAAATTATCGACATGTTGCTCTCATTACATTCCAGCATAACAAATTTCAGACAAACAACTTAAATCTTTTCCTGAGAATTAAATTATCTTACCAATTAATTGCCATTTATTTTAGAAAAATTTAAATTCCATGTCTGGGATTCCAGAATTAATTGAATAAAATTTTAGTTAATTTATTCAAAATGTTGCTTAACTTAGTTGAAAGCTTTTAAATTTATCAAAGTTATAGAATCCAGCACGTACTTGGCGACCGCCAAAGAAACGACCATTCAAATCGACAACAGCTAGAAGAAAAGCAATATATCTTGATTTCTTTATGTATAACTTGATTAGATTAAATGTACCTTTTATAGCACTTTCGATGCGCTTAAACTCTACATATATTTTGACAGCATCTTCTGGTGTTGTACCAAATGCTTCGTGTATAACGACGCTTACAACATCACCGTATTTAGTGTTGCATTCATCTTTTACTTCGGGTTCAAGGTCCTCGTCGACGTCACCTGGACCAACCATATTCTGAAAGTTAACATTAATATACAGCAATCAATAGCGTATATAAAGCACAAGTCGTTGACTTACCCTTAACAACACAACTTTGCTGGGTTCTTTCATGATTTCGGTAATGCTTGGCTCAAGTGCAGCAGTTTCTTCAAAGATGTCATCCAATGGTGGTGAGCCACTTGCACGAGCTGGTGTACTTGGTGGTGGCATTGAACTTGAGTTAGTTGCTGTTCCCATTGGTGGTATAAAAACGTCCTTTTCGTGTATAATGCGACCACCACGTTTTGATGTTTTTTCCACTTGCAAAGCAATGGACATGCCTTGCTCCTGTTTTCCCAGTCCTTGTCCATCTTTAAATCCGTATTTGGCCATAATTTTGGCTGCAACTGAACTGGCTGAATATGGTATGGTTACGGCTGATGAGCTACAAGAAAACATAAAAAAACCATAATTTTGTAATGAAGCATTTTATTTACTTGTCGCCATTGTTGATGGAGATTTCCTGCAACGAGGGTGGCGGTGCTATAGCAGCGCCCTTGTTAGGTGTTGCACTGGGAGTAGGTGGCGACCTGTTGTAGTTATCCTCTTCAGACTGCCGTTGTCCGAATCCTGAAAATTTTGCTGGTGCCATATCATTGATCTGATTAGATCCAGAATTTCCACCACCTCCTCCGCCACCACTTCCACTACCTCTTCCTTCTCCACCACCACCACCACCTCCACCGCTTCCTCGTCCTCGTCCACGCTTGCGCTCACTGTTTTCACGACCACCGCGGGATTCCTTATCTTTATTCTGTTTGATTTTAACGAGTTTTTCATATTCATTTGGCCATAATGGATCGTACTCATCCAAAAAATCCCAGTCATCAGTTTTAACGCTTTCCATGACAGGAACAGGCTGTGTATTGATTATGGCCTTTGGTTGTGCTGAAGCTGGTCGAGGTTCCTTTTTGTTTTCTTCATCATTTGTTTTTCTATTGCGTAGCGTCAAAATAGGTGTCAGCATCTGTTGGGCTTGTTAATTTGTAAAGATTTTTAGCTATTTGTAAATTTTACTACCGGTTTTTTTGGCTGCTCCTTTGGCACTTGCGCCTTCTTTATGGCCAATTGAGTTTGCAGCATTTTAATGCCTGATGACCAGCCGTCGATTTGACTGGCTCGCGGCTTTGTGTCAATATCATCATACAAATCCATTAGCAAATTTTTTAGAATATTTTAATTAAAACCACTTCTTAGTTTTTCTTCAGACTGATACACATTAAATGGGAAATGAAAATAAATCTTACGTGTGTTCAGTGCAATTATTTAATTTAACTGGATAAGGCTGCCAGTTATATGGAAAAAATTCAATTCGTGGTGGATTTTAATTGTCCTTGGGAATTTTTTTTAAAAGCTCCCATGGTATTTTTTAATTCAGCGGGGTATTTTTAATTGCCGTGGCTATTTGTGAATTTTCTTTAAAACTTTTTGTCATGAAAACAACATTGCTCGCCACAATGAAAGTGCTACAAGAAATATACAATTTAGTAGAATTGACAAAAAAAAAATCATGCCAGCAGAAATTCATAGCCCTTTCTTTTTAAACTATTTTTAGCTAGTTTGATCCATCACGAAAAATTTATTTAAAAAACTGAACAGCTGTTCAAAACTTGACCGTGAAGCTGCCACATGACTTGAAAGGAAAATTTAAAGCAAGTTGGTGGTCCATTTCTAAAAGTGTGAGCGTGTTAGTACGAAAGTGTGAATAGTCTCTCCGATGTTCAATCCGTCGCCTTAACCATTACGGAGATATATATATGTGTAGTATGACTCTCAATCATTGGCGTCAGAAGCGGGGGAAAAAGGGGGCAGTTGCCCCCCACTTTTTTAGCTAGATAAACAATTTAAAATGAACATTAGTTCTTACAGACTGCGATTTAAGATATGATTATATTTAATCTTAAAATATTTACAACAATCTTAATAAACATTATTTAGCAAATATCTGAGAGAATTCTTTGAATTTGCAAAATCAAAGTTACAATAAAGCATTAAATTATTGAACTTTAGCATAGCCCTAATCATAGGTGAGTTAATGGCATAGTTTGTTCTGCACGTTCCTAGATAAAATACATCAAAATGTCTTAAGGACCTGGAAGGAACATTAAAATTAATTAATGCCAGTAGTTTAGGGCAGTCAACCGTACCAACAACAATATCATACAAGAAAAGAAGAGACAAAATTATTCTTCTATTCTGTAGGGTTTTTAAATTAATTTAACTGCAACGATCACTATAAGAAGGAATTGGAATTTCCGGATTATTTGTTCTAAAAACAAAGCGCGTAAAAGCTTTTTGTATTCGTTCAAGGCGGAGAGTGTGCGAAGCATAAAAAGGATTCATTGGCGTCGGAAGAGGGGGGCAAGGGGGCAGTTTCCCCCCACTTTTTTAGCTAGATAAACAATTTAAAAGGAAAACTTCAAAAGTTATTCAAAATATCAGTTTTTTTTACAACGATAATATTTTTGTAGTATATATTTTCCTCTTCAATCAAATCGATCATCAAATGATTTGACAATTGATTTGACCAACAGAATGTGTATGGATTTGATGGCGATTTGACGAGTGTGAACACTTATCAAATCGTTGGTGAAATCGTTTGATGAAAATCAAAATTTTTTGATTTTTCTGCTGATTTGCCGAACGATTTGACCAGTGTGAACACTCGTCAAATCGTGCAGTACGATTTTGTCAGTTCAAAAAAGTTTTCAACCTGTGCACATCGCGGCAAAAGAAGGAGCGGAAGAAAATAATATCAAAATAATAATAAATAACTGTTGCAAACAATTTATAATAATTTATAAAATAATTTCTTCTTCTTCTAATACGATTTTAATAACAAAAGGTATTAAAATTTTTCCGTCATCGCAATGTGCTACTTCGGTGCTCAAGATAAAATGAAATTTGACGAAAAATTTGAAGAGTCAGAACACTTCTGTGGTCAAACGATTTGACAAATGTTTTGATGAGCGGTTTGAAATGTGAACAGCACTTATTGGACGACATGTTGTACGATAAGTTAGATGGAAAACTAATGGGACTATTTGATTGAGCGTTCGAACGATCCAACTTGTAAAGCAACATCATTAATTGCAAGCTCTCAAGCAGAACACATCCGGCTAATAGCTAAGCAACTTTTAGATGCCCTAACAATTGAGCAGTAATTTTACATAGTTGTACAATATTGTACAATCGGCAGAAAAAAACCAAAAATTTCGACTTTCGTTTTAGCTTACGCATGGTACTACATGTTGTACAATCTGCCATGTTGGTCCAATGTTTTGGACCATGCGAAAGCCCCTACTGTGAATAAGCTGATGAAAATCCACCTCGACGCTTTGAACAAACATCAAATCCGGTTCCTTCAGTATAGTTACCATTATATGATCGGCTACGAAAAGATTATTTCGAAATTTTTGATCTTCTCTCAAATGAGATAACGGCTAGATTCGATCAAACAGTATTTGATTAATATTTAACTTTTTTTTATTCATACCAGCTTCAACCGATTCACTTTGATTTAACATTCGGTGAGTCGGTTGAGTGAAGCTAGTGTAAACTGGCACTTTGTAAATCTTATTGTACATTTAAGCAGATCTTGACACTCTGGAATCGTTGGAAAATATTGTAATCGAAGCCTTCAACGGAAAAGTGCCTTCTGAACAAAATCTAAAAACAAAACTAGATCTTTATGCAGATGAAATTGCTGAAGCAATTGCCTGGCCAAACACCTTGAAATTGTAGTGGCATTGTATCCCAATTTGCGAAAAATTCGGATACTATAAAAAAACTATTAAATGAAGTTGAAAAACTTATTGCTTTGCTTTTGACTGTGCCTGCATCAGCAGCTTCATCTGAGCGTTCTTTTAGTGCACTAAGACGACTTAAGACGTATCTTCGAGCAACTATGACACAGAAACGACTCACTCATGCAGCACTTATACATATTCACAAAGATAAAACCGAAGAATTGAATTCGATGGAGGTGGTGAAAGAGTTTGTTTCTCGCAAGGACAGAAAGAAACATTTTGGAATAATTTAAATTGATATAACTTTTTGTACCTTATTGCATTTAAACCATGTAAAGATATGCCTAGTCTTGCTTTATAAAAGCAACCATTATTTCTTATATTTTCATATTACCATATGAAAGATCCTTGATCTCTAATATTGAAATTGGAAGAACTTTTAAAAATAATGAAATTTTAATATTTTTTATATATTTTTATATTTTTTTTTATTTTAAACTAAAATAAAAAATTTGTTGATTCACATTCATGTTTCTTTGAAGAAATTTTGGTGAACTTTTTTTGCACCACCATTTGTACTGCCCCCCCATTTGTACTGCCCCCCAGATGAAATTAGCTTCCGACGCGCTTGCTCTCAATGGATATTTGATTTTCAGAGTTATATTATTTAAGCAGAGATAAGTAGGTTTTTTAGCTTCCAAATCAGTGTGCTTGATTTGGGCACACTACTATTCGTCCGGAGGATAGAAGAAAAAAACAAAAATAACTATTCTCTGCCTCACTGTGGGTTTAGACCGCCTGAACGAACGAAAAATTTATCGCGAACAATTTATTGCAATAAATTCTTCGTTCGGAGTACTGTTTAGACCGCACGAACATCATTCGCGAACAAACATTGGCCGCCATCTTGTTCGTTCAGGCGGTGTAAACAGCAATTTGTGCATTAGGCCGAACATCAATAAATGCAGGGTTGATAACTCCTTATTTTTATATTAGTACTAAAACTTATACTCCGTTTCTCAACAACAAATGGTTTGCCACTCCATAACAATATATTACTCGTATTAGTTATTATAGAAAAGACGTGTGTTTAACTTAAGGGCCCATTTAAGTTTTTCGACAAACAAAAATTGAATGTTTTCACATTTTTCGTGTGTCAATAAATTTCGTAAATTTTAAGTCAATTAAATAAAAATTGTTCCCAAATTGTATGCACTTATTAAGCATATATAATTGATACTTTCAGTCGTTCGATTTTTATTTTAGAGAAATTTTTTTTATGTTATAACTTTAAAGAATTGTTTTTAGTCACAAATCGAATTTTCAACTACCATTTTGGTTAATATCCACATTTTTCTAAAATCTTTGATTAAAAACTCAAAAAGTTTCAGGAGAACCTAAAATATATTTTTTTTTATTTGAACGAGCTCTATTGCGGACTCCTGCTATATATTTAATAATATTTGCTATCCATAAACTCAAAATTTTTATTAAAAGTTATATAGTTATTTAAAAAAAAATGACCTCAAATAAACAGTCGCCTCAAATAAATAAAATATAGGGTTTTCCGCTTAAAAACTTCATTTGGCCCTTTACACAACACAATCATATTGCAGCGAAAGTTAACAGAACACTTTTAAAAACATAAAACTAAATTACTCCATATTTTAGTACTTTTCATAAATTATTCTCTAAAGCTACTCCTCTTTGCTACTTTTCTGTTTTTAAACACAGCGCAACACCGGATTCGCCCAAAAAGATCGAAGCTTGTTCGATCAGAGCGAACGAAGGAATCTTCGTTCGTTCGCCCTAATTTACTGTTTACACCGGGCAAACATTGTTCGCGATAAATTTATAGCGAACACTGTTCGTTCGGGCAAAGTGTTTAAACCAAGCGAACGAACGAGGTTTCTTTCGTTCGTTCAGGCGGTCTAAACGCACAGTCAGCGTTCGTTTTTACGCTGCCTATACTTTTCTATAGGTGCGAATGAAACAACTGCTGCGGCAAAAGCATAATTCTTTCTGTTTTATTCTTCTATCCTCCTGACACTTGTGCAACGTAAATAGGGTGAACTTCGAACTGACACTTTTGTATAATATACTCTCTGTGTCTTCCATTTCCTTAGCTCATTTGGCAATCAATACCTTGCGTCGGTCATAGTTGAACTAGACAAGGTAGTGTTAGGGCTGAAGGTATTCTCTTTCTTAGTGACCATAACTACCAAACTCAGCCATTTTGGTATTTTTGTCAATTTTTGCTTTCATATTGCATTCTCATTGGTTGCAGATTTTGTATGAAATGTCAACTTCGTTTTGACAGTTTCGGTCACCGGCTCTCCGCCCTAACACTACCTTGTCTAATTTTGCCATGGCGTCGGTAGTATAATAATAGACACCTCACATTACAGACTTTTAGTCGGCCGATAGTTTAGTTGGTTTTCATGTGGGCATGGTGCCTATGGAAGTCCGCACACCTACCTATTGAAGCGAGCACAACTAAAAAATCGAATGGCAGATTTCCACTTGACTTAGACTGGGGCCGAATAACGCGGTTTTTCCCCAATCGCGACACCACTCTCACGCTCTTTTTTCGCAAATGCGGCTGAAAAATACTGAATTTCGCATATTTTTTAATAAATTTATTTAATGTATTTAATTAAAATATATGCCAAATTCATTATTTTTCAGCCGCATTTGAGAAAAAAGAGCGTGAGAGTGGTGTCGCGATTGCGGAAAAACCGCGTTATTCGGCCCCAGTGCGGTGCCGCGTAGTTTGACCCCAGCCTTAAAAGTCTGCCAACTATTTGCCAGACCAGTGATGGGAAATAACTTCTTCGAAATTGTACCAAACCGAAATAAAAATTGTACTTTTTGGCATCAAACTGTACTGTTTCTTTCTCCATGAATAATGAAACTTTTGAATATATTTAATTATTTATTTGAAATAAAAAACATTAACAAAAATGGACAAACAACTCAACACAGTAAAATAAATATAGTACTGTACACTAAGTTATTAAAATTTAATCAAGAAAATGTACGTCCTCTTCTTCAACAGAAATATTTTCAAAATGCATAGCAGTTTTAAATTTTATGCTATAGAAACATTGCCAAGTGGCTTTTAACAAATATTTTGTTTCAATTAAAGAAGAAACTGAATCAACAAGCAGACAATTTATGCACCTTGGTTTGATTAAATTTTGAATCGAAAATATTCTTACAACATTTGCTAAAGAATGTGAAATTGTCAAAAATTCAACAAAAAAGGCACTGAAAACTTTATGAAATTAAAAAAAGCAACGAAAGATCAAGTAAATATGAGACAAGTTGAGGGAATGAAATTGCACTAAAAATGTCTTCGTGGTACTTACGTACTTTTTTTAATAAAATTGTGCTGAAAAGGTAAAACTGTACTGAAAAATTCAACCCTGCTGCAGACTGTCGAGTGGGTATGCCGTGCTATAGTAGTGCGCGCATTAGCCGATTAAATAGTTGGCCAACTGTTTGCTATTTATTTTTATATTATTCGTTAAAAAGTGTTTTAAAAGTGTTTTAAACTTTAAAGATGCTTACAGGGGCAAAATAGGGTCCATGACACTTCGAAACGGCTTTATGGTTCGCTGTGTAACTTGTCGAGCAAGTAATCGCAAGTAATCGCACAACTGGTTAATAAACTGGTTGCTGGTTGATGAAAATAAGCAGTGTATTGGTGGGTTTGTGTTTTGTTTTCAGTTTTTCAACCAGTTTTTCAATCAGTTGCTGTAAATCAAAAAATATTAATTCTTTCGGCTGAAGCTCAACGAGTTGATCAACTAGTTATCGTGTTTTTAGCAAACATAGCAACCAAACGGAAAAGTGCATTTTAAAAATAATTTTTTTTAGTGGCCATTGCTTTGGTTTTGTTAAAGTTCTGCTATGGTCATTGTATAAATAACAAATTTTGAACTGAAATTGAACAACTACCATCAATTAAAATTTGTGTCTGTAGGAAAAAACGTGAACCAGTTTATCACCCAGTTGCTCGTCTTTAAGGGCCTTTATACCATGTTCATGCTCATAAAAAAAGCTGCTTTTTGCATATTCGAACATGCTGGCTATAATGCAGCTTTAGCTTTTATTTTGACATTTCTGTGCTACAGCGGTCCAGGCTTATCGCTTTTCCTTTGATATTTTCTTGAATAAAAGAGATGTAAATGACTAAAATTGCTATATTATAACTACATATATATAAAAATACTTACAATCCTTTCCTTATTGACTTTGTTGCTTATATTTGTTATTGACATATGAAAAAAAATTAACTTCAAATTTCAGAAGTATCGACGAAACTAGGGTGACATTACAAAAAAGCAGAATAAAAGCTGCATTAAATTGATTTTATCTAGTGTTATTTGTATGGAAAAAAGCTGCTTTTATGTTCCGTTGAGTTGCGTTTTACAAAAAGCTGCTTCTTTACGGGCTATAAAACTAAGAAAACAGTTGATTGGTCACAGCTGAATAACTCAAGACTAATAAAGAGGAAATGCAGAGATTTCCGAAACATGCTGTCTAATGTACTGTGTGATTGACTCTGTGTGAAGAAAGGTAATACGAGCACCTATTCAACGAGGTATCAAACATTAAAATCCATGCATAACTTTTTGAGATATAACTTCTTTTATACTTCATACTATGAAGTGAAAAATTAATTTTAGCTAAAGGTAAAATATGCCTGGAAAAATGTATTGTTTACCGTGTCTTGCACCAAGTTCAGCCTCCGTTTCGTTTTACATAAACTTGCAGTTAGAATCTTTAAATTATCTTAGTAGATCAAATTATTTAATTACTCATTTGAGCCTGTTCTCACGCGCCTTACATTAGGCGGAGCATCGGATTAATTTTGACGTATGCAGGTAAGGTGGGAATTGGGAAGGTGACAAGTTACGTAAGGTAGCATTTTCAAAAGTTTTAAAAATTTTGCGATTCATTTTGACGTCTGTTACTTTTCAATGAAGTTTCATTTTTAGCGCAAATAAATTTTGTTTTGCATTGGTTGGGTCTTCACTTTTACTCATTCTAATTTTTTGCGTTGCTGTTTAATTTAAGACTAACAAAGTAATGAATTTTTCGAAATTTAACAGCACATTTAATTGACTATTCTCGGAATTCAAAATAAGGCGGTCTTAAAAAAGTCGGTAGTAAGAACACCTGACAGATGCATAGTGTCAAAATAACGCCATTACTCTGCTTTTTTAAGGCGAATGAGAACAGGGTCTCTGATGTCGCATTTGACATGTGTGAACAGAACCAATATCACAAAATCTATTAAACACTTTCCGAAACTTTAACAACGAACGTATCCCATCAAATTTGGGCAAATTTCTAATTGCTCATTTTTGACAGCTCTGAACAAAAACATCCCCACACACACTGCGGCAATTCAACGCATAAAACACACGCACATACTACTGCATTTATGCAAAACAACAACAACGCTGGGCAAAAATCAATTACATACACACATTCTTGCAACATTGCGTTGTACGTATACGCTCGAAGCTGTCATTGAATGCCCGTGTGTGTGTCGGGCAATGTAAAAATTGAGAAGCACGAATTGAACAAAAAAAATAAAAAACAGCGAAAAACACGAATACGAAGAAGAAACTGCTGTTCGTACGTATTCGTAACCGTCGCCATCTTGGAATGTATGAGAACAAAAAGCACCACAAGAAGAAAAATCGAAACAATTGACAGCCCAGCGAAAAAAATCGCGTCAAAAATTTTTCTACCGAAAGAATTTAAAGCTTTCCTTTAATTAATCAATTCAACTATTTTTCGAGCGCACAAAAACGCCAAACGAATTGCAATAACCGAAAAACACAAATAAGTTCTGTGCAAAAACGTGCGGAAAATTGCAACAGAAAGAGGTGTAGAAGCCAAGCAAACGTAGAAAAGTACGAACGGAGGAAAAAGTTTACTTATACGCTGCGTCTACAATTGCGCTGCTTCGTTGCGAATCCGCCGCGAGAAACAAGCAATCAAAAAACAATTCCAAGATTCGGGTGCTCCGCAGTGAACTAAACGAACAAACAACTAAAGTGTATAGTTAGCAGAGTGCTTAACAAGAAATCCCTTATATTGGAAACTTCCCCACACACTCCATACTCCTCCTCAACATAAAATAGCCCCATCTTGGTTTATGACGCCGTCGCTGTGCTGTAACTGCTGCTGCTGCTACTACTGCTAAATAATTGACCGATTCCTGGTCGTCACATTTACACTATTTCAAGCATTCTAATTACGGCGGCACGTTACTTGTTCCAGCCAAGCAACCAGCTGCTGTAGCTCCAGCTCCCAAGTCCGGTCGACGTTGGTTGAGCTCCGCTATAAGTTGGACATTTGTATGGTTTTTCTAGACTATGTCTGAGCATTTGCAAATACAATTCACATAGCCATGGCTGCGACGAGAAAGTTGCAAGGTGAGCGCTGGGTCAGGGCGATTGTTATATGTATATGGAGTGTAATTGATTAAATGGCAATTATTTCCAAAAATATAGCAATTAATATATTTTGTTTCTTCTTTTTAATGGGATTTCATTTAATTTTTTATTTGCTGTAACTTGTTAATGTAGAAAACTCAGTGCCGGTTTATGAACTTTTATCCAAGCCCACTAATTTGAATTCAAATTTTAAAAAGTTATTAATATTGTACTTAATGAGTATAATTTAGAAGTTGAGGCCTACGTTGAGCTGAAATGAATTTTAATGATTTTAGTTCATGATGCTAGTTTAACAAGAGAAGTAGCAAATTATTTTCTATGGGACTCTTTGATTTATCTTGAAATTTCTTATTCTTATAGCGAACTTTTAGAGGGAAAACTATTTAAAAAAATATGTTAATCCACCAAATCGCTCCTCGTTAAGTTTTCTAGTTTATACCCTACAAACGTTAGTTTTTCTTTTGTTGTTTCTGAGTTATCAGCAATCAAAAATTGTTGGTGCGAATTCGCACTAGTGCGTCACTTTAAGTAACTCAGATACTTGCGTCTTTTAAGAGTTAAACGAAATTTTTAATTTGTTTTTGTGACTTCATAATTTGACAAAAATCACTCGCCGTGGATAGTATCCATCATCCTCGCCAACGAGGGCAGCGCAAATAATCTCAAGAGAAAATTAACAAAACTGCAAAAACCATTCACCGAAAGAGTACGTGCACTAGCTTATTATTATAAATTGATCAAAAATTAATACAACTGCCCAAAATTTTTATCTCTATACGTTATGAGTAATTGCCTAAAAACCTATGAAAAAAGCCTAAATAAAAGAAGATATAAGAACATTAATAAGAAGATATAAGAAACAGAAAAATTACTGAATTCAATCTGAGTACAACTGTATAATGTTAGTTGTAGCTCAATCGGAGCGATGACCGCGCAGAGATCTTTGACATGTTCTTTCCAACCATTTAAACTATGGTAGTTTAAGCGGGATTCACTGATGATCTTCAGCAAGATTTCGACAAAAATTTAAATTTTAATCAAGTCAAAAAGGGTGGAGCAAGTTTTGGTTAATCTCTCATTGAGTGTGGAGAGACATAAGACACTAAAACTTCATATAAAGAAAACTGGCAAAACTTGCTGAAGCTGGTCAGTGGATCTGCCTTCAGAAACAATCAAAGCAATCGGGAAAAGATGACCTGATTTGCTTAGTAACAAGATTGAATCTATACTATATTGTAGGCAACACAGCCATAAAAGCGTGCCTAAATAAATGAATAATTCTTTACTCGTTATTTCTCTAAATATTGTGCTTTGTCGACAGTAATTTAACTAAATTATTAATATGATGGGATGACAACGTCCACTTACATTAAATACGCTTTAAACGGACATAATGTCCGTGGACCTTATGTCATCCTACATATAAATATATTATTGTTGATTGGAAGTTAAGCGCAAAATGAATAGTCGCCAAAAAACAAGTTCATCAAATCTTTTTTCTATGACAAATTAGATATGTGATTGCAAGTTAACCCATTTTAAGCCGCTACCAGTCCCAGTTGAGCTAGGAACTTAAATGTTCATATATTACCTATTTCTGGGTTAACTATAAGATATTCGAATTAAAATATTAGGAAAATTTTTAAGTTTCTTAAAAATTCCAGAAAACATCATTTTAACCCGAAACACCCTGTCGTTGCCATATGGCAACGCAAACACAAACACTTAAAATGTGCTTATTTAAGTTTAAACCATTTTAAATTTGTGTTAACAGGTCATTCTGAAAATTTAAAAAAAAAATTTACTCAGGGTGATTTGGGTTAACCTCATGGTACTTAGAGTTTGCCTGACGCAAGAATTTATTGAACCAAATATTGCTACTGAAAGTTTTTTAAATGTCTAAACGACTTTTTTTATTTTTTTCTGGAAACGTAGCTTTCATTATTTTTTGAAGATTTGTTATCGAAACTTTTGAAAATTCGACATTCTTAGAATTTAAAGAGAAAAAATTAAAAACTACATAAACGGCTACATAAACGGGTTAAGCAAAATAAACAATCGTCAAAAATTAATGTTGGGGTGAAAAATTATAATTATACTACATGGGAGTGATCAGTCTTTGGCCAGACATAGATAAGGCCACGAACCAAAAATTCATAGAGTATCAATTTTAAAAAGATTACTTTCAAAATGACAACATTTTGTCAACGCGGTCTCAATTTAACAAAACAAACTCAATCAAAACAAAAAGGGATTTTTTATTGCTATTTGTGACGTAAGAAACATGGATCCATCGTAACACACATGACTGTCATTCACGAAATCTCTTCCTTTTTTTTGTGGGACAAATTTTTTTGGAGCTTCCTACCGAGGTAGTCATAATGTCCAAAAACTGTGAGGATGTTTATTATTATTCTTTATTTTGTCAAACAGAGCTTCAATTCTTACAGACTATCTTCATATATAAAATTCTTCTGTACATGGCTTTGTCACTGAACTCCTAAACGGCTGAAAACGGCCTAAAAGCTATACAATATATCACAAATATATTGGCCTGAGAGGCTTTTGAAATTATATTGATTGAACAATAAAAAAATAGATTCAGCTTATTAGAATACTTAACGAATATCTTATTCTAAAAAGACTTTATTTACTTCTCTAGTACAGTGGTGCTCATTCTACATCATAGATATTTTTGCATCTGTGTTAGAGAGCCTTAATCCTGCAGGAAATGTGAGCATTCCCGGATGTAACCCCGGAAACATTCTATGGGATGTATGAATCATTCCCCTTTGTTGCACACTCCATTGCTTTTTTTACAAAAGAGGGCAACATTCCTCTCCGCTGTGTTAAAAAGTCCAGTGGAAACATTGTCTTAAAAAGTGAATTGGAAGCAGTCCTCCCCCTGTTCGGAAAATTAATGTGGAAACACTCCTCTCCCTTGAAATACCCGTCAATGAAAATACCCGGCCAGGATTCAAATCGCGCTACCACTTGACTATCGAGGCCGCACAGTAAAACATATTTTTTTTTTAATGAAAAAATTAGTTCTGTAATAAGAATCCTATCATTGATATTTTCGGACATTGACAATAAGTAAAAGTTTCCTCATGCATTCTTAAAGAAGCGGTTTGGAAACAACATAAATTCAAAACTACTAATATAATTCCAAAAGATATGATGGGGAATGTTTGAATAAACATTCATCACTTCCATATGTAAGTCTTCCAACTTTTACAAGAGGGAAGCAGTTTGGAAACAACATAAATACAAAACTACCCTTAAGCATCCAAAAGATACGATGGGGAATGCTTCTTTATTACTTTTAGATAGAAGTCTTCCAATTTTTACTGGAGGGAAGCTTCTTCACTGAGAGAAATCAGTTGTGTAAGCTTTCTGTCGCACTGTTCTTCGATGTTTAAATTTCTTATTAAATTCAAGTGAAACTTTTAAGTGGCTTTGCCTTGAATTGATAAAAACTTTTAAGGGTGCTCACGATTAATGTTAAATGGGCTCTTATTTTTATGTTTTGTTATTTTCTGACAGTGATTAAGTTTCTGCAGTCAAAGTAGCAAAATTCATAAAATGATTACTTTTTAAAGCACTCACTGTTTCCATAATTTCAAAAATTTTTACTGCTAAACTTATGCTTCTAAAAATAAAACAGTCGAAGTCAAAGCAAAAGCAAAAAAAAATATCTGATAGCCTGCTAAGCATTTAAGCAGTCGATTGCTTCGGCAGTTTTCGTTTTGATTGACTGAAACTGTGAACAAAATCGAATGTCGAAGCTGCAGCAACGAAATAGCATCAGTTTTTCAACAATCGTAACAGACTGTTTTGCTTTTATGCTTTGTGCTGATACTTTATAACATTTGTTTGGTCGCTTTCGTGCCAATTTTTTTTTGCTTTTCGATCGCAAATCGCTTTTCGATGGGACACTAGGGTGGACCCTAAAAATGTGTTTTTTTTTGTTTATACTGTGTATGTGCTGGCAGAATCTGATGTAAGAATTTAAAAAAGTTTTTGACGCTAGGGTGGACCCAAAAAATGTGTTTTTTTGTTTTATACTCTTTGTGTATGTACTGGCAGTATTAAGGGGTAGCTGATTTCAAATCTTCGAAGCAAAGGCAATGAAAAATATTAGAAGTTTTTAAACGCTGTTTTCTGACTACTTATGATGTGATATTTTGTATTCACCACTGTCTAATTTTTTCAAAAAAGGCCTTTTTTAATATATGAAACAATTTTGTTCTCTCTTCCTCGCAATAGGAATCATCAATGGTACGTTTCATGGAAATGGAACTGACTACGGAGGTACTGACTACGATTTTGCTGGTATATGGAAGTCAAGCATCTCTAGTAGTTCCGAACATTTTATTTTGTTGTGGACAAGATCGATCTCTAACAAATATGATTGAAGATGCAATTCTTCTGCATTGTAGACTAATCAAGTCAATCAGAACGCATCTAGTTTTATATGGGGGCGACTGAGGTAGATTCCAATTAAGTTGGTCTACCATATACCTTGTACATTTTCTTTGCACTCTTTCAATTCTTTCTGAGTGTAAGAATGATGAAGGGTTCCATATCACGGAGCAGTATTCAAGGTGAGGCCTAACGAGCAAAATATAGAGCGATTTTAGCGTATAAGGACCTTTAAATTCTTTGCTGTTTCTTATTAAAAACCCAAGCATCGAATTAGCCTTGTTGACAATAGAATCAATATGTTCTCTAAAATGGAGTTGGGGATCTAGAATGTTTCTACATCTTTTTTTTTTAAATTCCATCAAGATCTATGGAGTTGATTTTGTAGTTTCCAACTATTGAAGTCGTAGATCTTTTGAAAGTGAGATATTGACATTTAAATATGTTAAGTGGCAAGCAATTTTGTTTGCACCAGGTGCAAACCGGTGATTGAGTCACCGTTAAATCGTCTTAAAGAAGTTGGCATTCATTCTGCGATCTGATTGCACAAAACAGTTTCAGATCGTCTGCGAAAAGAAGGATATTTAGAATGTTTCACTTAAATATGGAGGTCACTTATAAATAGTAAAAACAATAAAGGTCCAAGTGGCTTCCCTGTGGGACCCCCAAAGTGACCTTGATCGGGCTGGATGTTGTAACGTTGATTTTAACAAGTTGTAGTTGATTTTCTAAGTAGGATTTGATCCAACTGAGCAATTTGGAATGGAAACCAATTGAGGAGAGTTTTGATACCAGATTATTAGGTTTGCCCTTGTCTAAAGGCTTTCGCAAAGACGGTGAAAATTACCTCTGTCTGCAAATTTTTTTCCATATTACAAATAGTTAAGTTTGAGAAAAGAAAAAGGTTTGTGACTGTAGATTTACCACTCAAAAAACCATGTTGGAAAGGGGATATAATGTTTTTGATAAAAATAAGTTTTTCGTTTATAATTTAGTTATAGTGGCGAGTTTGCAAATTGGTCTATAGTTTTGGATCTAATGTTTAGATTTATGTCTGTAGATTTTTATGTCTTCACTTAAGTAATAAAACTCACAAAATATAATTTTTGTATAACTTCTCTATGACAATTTTATTGTAAATGCTTAATTATGTTCATTACTTAAATACTAGGGCGTTCAAGATACTGCCGGTCTCCAAGTGAAGGCACCACCACTCTTCAAATGCAACACATTTTTGACTGGTGCCAACCTTACCATGAACACACCATAAATAGCAGATCGATCTGTCAATGAATTATGACGTTACAATATTCTAAATTAAACAAGTTTTGGTATTGTTATAAAAATGGATAAATAAGAATTTCGTCCCTTCATTAAGCATTATTTTTTGCGTAACAAAAGAAAGAAACAAAAGAAAAACTCGATCAATAATGGAGAATCTGCTCCACGAAGGTATTCAACCGTAAAATATTAGATTGCAGAGTTCAAAAGAGTTAGAATCAGCAAAAAATATGAACACGCCTGCCTGGGGAGCACCGAAAGCAGTGACCACTACAGAATGCATTGAAAAAAATCCACGATTACGTATTAGACAATCCGAAAGTGAAACTGCTTTTGCAGCACAGGCAAAATGTTTGAAAAAGGCACCGCAAACGTCAAATATTCTAAAATGTAATTTTTCTATCAAGCGTCGCTCATCATTCACATTAAAAAAGTGATACATTTCTGAACAAACCCATATCTACAGCCGAACGCATATCAGTAGACGGTTTAAATTTTACACGACTGTAAGATGGGTGCCGCGTTCGTTACCAATCAATCAAAAACATGAACGTGATCGCACTTCCCAACAATGTTTGGACATGTTTAAACAAAATCCGAATGATTTTTTGCGGAAAATAGTGACAATGGATGAAACATGGGTCCACCACTATACACCAAAATCTAAGGAATCAGCAAAAAAGTGGGTAGGTCCCAGTGGAAGTGCACCGAAGGGAGCGAAGACTCAACAAATGGCCGGAAAGGTGTTGGCGCCTATTTTTTTTTGGTATTCAAGTGGTATTTTCTTCTTCAACTTTATAAGAAAAAAATAAAAACAACTAATAGCGGCTATTACTGCAATTTTTTGGAGCGATTGAAGAACAAAATCGCAAACAAACGGCCCATTTATGGAAGAAAAAAAATCATATTTTTGCAAGACAATTCTTCAGCTCACAAATCGTTAGAAACCATGGCCAAATAGCACGAGATAAGCTTCCTTATGCCCCATATTCTCCAGATTTGGCCTCCAGCGACTATTATGTGTTCCCAAACTTAAAAAGATTGCTCCAGAAAATCGTGTGTTTTCTTTGTAAGGTCGGCAGCATCTTAAACGTCAGTAACTTGAAGAAAATTATTTATAACAACGATAAAAATAACAATATTTAACAATAAGTTTTTCAAATCGAATGGCTCATTGCAATAAGGTGATAAGCCACATGATTGAATTACCAGTACCCATTGAAAATATTTCGGCTATTTTCCAGGGATCCAACCAATTATGATTTTTATAATAAATATAAATGAAATAATACCAACTATTATTATGGTTCTTTTTTTCGATCAAAAATAAAAATTAATCATTAATCGTAATTTTTTGATTAGAAATAAAAATCAATAATTGATCAATATATTTTCGATGAAAAATAAAAATCAATAATTGATCTTATTTTTTCGATCAAAAATAAAAATTAATCGTTGGTCGTTATTTTTTCGATCAGAAATTTAGATCAAAAGAGATGAACATAAGCGAACAATTTAATTCTCAATCAATTGATGTCGCAACACGCTGAAACCCTAATCTTAAAATGCTTCAAAGTGTTTTGTCTTTGGAAGAATTCTGTTTGGACAATTCTATAACATTATAGAACATCTAGCGATTGAGAAATGGTTAGAAATAGACAACGTTGCGTCTGTTCTTACTGTTCAAAGTTGCTCCTCAAAATTGATTTGATTTTTATTTTTGATACAAAAAATATCGATCAACGATTGATTTTTATTTCTGATCAAAAAATAACGATCAAAGATTGGTTTTTATTTCCGATCGAAAAAACAACTATAAAAAATAATTGTCACATAAAAGCATTACAAAAATTAATTCTCCAGCTTATAGGCATCACGTGACTATATTGAAATGTAATTACAATTACTTTTTATATGTGAATTTTCTTTTAAAAATTTAAAAATCACTATTATTTGGGGTACCTGCTATTTTCTAATAAATTTTAGATACAATAGTAAACATTTCCTTGGTTAGATATTTAATTTTTTTTCTCCGAATTTTCGCCATATCACGTCAATCAATCAATCTTATTTTGCCCAAAACTGTTTTCCAACTCAAAAAACTTGATAAATTCGATTAAAGTAAAAAACTGGAAAAAATTATTACTTCCAAAGTACTTAATAAAATAAACTTACCTTGAAAAAATCTGAGTTAGCTAATATTCGTTGTTTATCTTCTTTTGATCATTAAAAAATGTTATTACAAAAACTCTTTTATTGTTCTAAAATTTACGCACTCTTTCTTTTTTCTCTCTATTTCTGTATCTTTGTGTTTTCTTTCTCTTTCTTCTCTTATCCTATTTTTCTCTCAACAGGTGAAATCGATAGGTGTTTGAAAAAAGTAGCAGAAGGTGTGGAAACATTTGAAGATATTTGGAAGAAGGTGCATAATGCTACGAACAGTAATCAGAAGGTAATTTCCAAAGTAATACAAACAAATCTCTTTACAACTGCTGGCAGTCCATTTATCCACTTACATTTAATTTTTTTAGGAGAAATATGAAGCCGATCTTAAAAAGGAAATCAAAAAGCTGCAGCGGCTTCGCGATCAGATTAAATCATGGATCGCCTCCGCCGAAATCAAGGATAAAAGTTCGTTATTAGAGAATCGACGTCTGATAGAAACTGTGAGTAGCTCTTATGAACTTGTTTAACCATAATTTTATTTCCAATTTATCTCTCTCACTCTCTTATTCTCTCTTAATCTTCATAGCAAATGGAACGTTTTAAGATCGTTGAACGTGAGACGAAAACAAAAGCATATTCGAAAGAGGGTCTCGGCGCTGCACAAAAAATGGATCCAGCTCAACGTATTAAAGATGAAGCACGCAATTGGTTAACAAGTTCAATAAGTTCTCTGCAAATACAAATCGATCAATATGAAAGTGAAATTGAATCACTGCTGGCGGGTAAAAAAAAACGTTTAGATCGTGATAAACAAGATCGCATGGATGAGTTGCGTTCAAAATTAGATCGTCATAAATTCCATGTAACCAAATTGGAAACACTCTTAAGATTACTTGATAACGATGGTGTTGAAGCAGAACAGGTGCCACTATTTTCCAATCCTATATATTTTGAAATTTTTTACTTATTTTGGTAAAAACTCAGGTAAACAAAATTAAGGACGATGTTGAATATTATATTGATTCCTCACAAGAGCCTGATTTTGAAGAGAATGAATTCATTTACGATGACATTATTGGACTCGATGAAGTTGAATTGTCTGGTACGGGTAAGTTTTTTGTTTCATTTCCAAACTTAACTTTGTTACATGTAGTTTTGAAAAATGACGTCATAATGTATGTTCATCGTCATTGAGCTCTCTTAGCTTAGTTAGAATTCTTTCTGTAAAACTATTCCTACATAACAGAAAATACAAAGCTAAATTCACAACAATTTTGATTTTGCTGTTTGTTTTGTAAGCCAATATTTTACGTTATAAAAAGCAACATTCGGTATGTTATTCAAAACACAGCCAAAAAGGGCAATCAAAATATTGTTTAGTGCAAAATGTTAAAAAAATAGTTCACATCTGAGAGAGAGATAAATCAGATATTTTAAAATAAACAGTGGCATTTAAGCATAAAAGTGCATCGATAAGGTATTAATTGAAAAAGTAGAAATTAGCCATTCTATGGTCCCTTAATATTTGGAATGTCATAGTTTTTAACAATCATAGTAAACAAAAATGTATAACTTTTTCATAAAAAACTCTATTTAATAATTTGAGTGTAATACTCAAAACTCTTCGAGATTATTTATCTTCACAAAAACTTCAACTATACATTTCTATTAAGTCAAAGGTCCATGCACATGAAGCGTATTTTTGCACTAAACAAGCCTTAAAACAAGATGTTTTAAAAATGTTCGTATTGATTTTATTTAGGCTTAATCAAAATTACAAAACAAACAAATTACAATCCTCACAAAATTTATTTTACACATTTCGGCCATACAACTTATTTTTTTCCTCTTCTATTAATTGATAAAATGGTTGCGTTCCATGTTTCTTCAAAAATTTTATGATTTATACTTGTAAACCAATTCAAACTTCAACCAAAATTTTTCTCTCTCATTCTCTCTCTCTCTCTCTTTGTGTGTGTGTTTTTCGTACCCAATTTAATTTGTATCAAACGAATCATCAAAACTGCTACATGTTATGTTATACTTTGTACTGTAAACACTACTTCTACAACAATAATTGCTTGTCGTCGTTTTAAACAAACAAACAAACAATCAATAAATCAATTCAAACAAAAATGAATCAATCTCTCAACCCAAAACAATGAATGAAATAATGTTGTATGTTGTGTCCAACCGAACACAAATCTAACTCATTTAAAATAAATCAAATCAAATCAAACCAAATTGAATCGAAAACAATTGAATCGCACGCACGTTGTGTACACGAATGTTGTTCTTCGCAAATGAAATATTTGATTATGGTGTAAAGGTGTTTCACTTGGTATTCCATCATCAGCAACAACAGACAGTAATAACAGTAACGAGACGAGCGGCTCACCCAGTAGTATAACATCCGGCGGAAGTCCTGTCCAATCACCACCACCATCATCTGCACAACCACATACGCAGCTTCAGCAGCAAACGGCAAACTCTCAGCAGCTACAGCAACAGCAAAGTCTGAACTATTCCAGCGATTCAACGTCGGTGGATGTGACGGCTGCGGACAAACGTAATAAGAATGAAAACAATGCGAGCAGTAAAGCAAAGGTAAATCAAACTAAACCATTATCATTATTCCATTATCAAATTCTTTAATATATTTTTGATTAAACAGAACATAGGCTAAAAAATCTCAAGAAGTTTGATAGTCGATCTTACATAAATCATGGATGATCAGATTTTTTCCATCACGTCTAAATTTCATACTTCACACATTTCAACCACATTTCATACATAAACCAGTTTGAAAATTGTTAAAATGACATACACAAATGACAAACTCGTTATATCCTCAGTGCTCAAAAAGTTTAGATCTTATAAAACAAAATTATGGTGAATAATAATGTGCACTAAGTTTTTTCTATCACGTCCTGTCTGTTAAAATTCTCAAAAAGTTGGAAAATATCATTGTATATAGCAATATCGATATGCATATAAATCGATGACGCTGATAAAGTTGGCCTTTTTAGTTTTTCTCTTAATTGCGAACTTTTTGTTATGACAGTTTTAAAACCTTAACTTTATTAAAAGAAATTCAAAATAATGTATAATTCATGTATAATAAATAATTCAAAAACTTTTTTATTTTAAAATAATATTAGAGCGCTGCTTCTTAGCATTTTCTTATATATTAAAAACATTAATTTGTAAACGATTATATCAAAAACAATGAAGGCAATGGGAAAACTGAGTTCGTCATCTTTTTTATCATCATTCACTTATATAGAATTGATTTTAAAACTGTTTGAGTATTTAGGAGATGTAATTTTTCAATCAAATTAAATTAATTTTTCAATTAAATCAAATGTACTTTATAAGTTTTGACATGATTGAAGTCAGACATGATTGAAAAACCGAGTAAAACATCTGGTTCAATTATCGAAACTCTTGAGCTTTTTTAAAAGCCGATTTAATTTTTCTGTGTTATTAATTTGCTACTCGCTGGCAAAGAACTTTCTCATCATAATATCATGCGCTGTTTATGATAGCATAGAAAGCCTTCCCGTATGTGTTCCTTGCTATTGTTAGAATGCCGCCCACTACTCTAAATAGATATTAACCCGAATTTATGTACCAAGTTCAGTTAATTGTTTTAAATCAAAATTTGGTACAAAGCTATACAAAACCTTGTCAAGGACTAATCGACTAGAAAAATTAGATTTATTATACGCATTGCTTTTTGCCTATCTTAATTATAAATTGGGTATGTAAAAAGACATATAGTATAGACCATAAAAATTTTTTAGATTTTGTTTCCTAGCCTGTCTTTTATTTATCCTATTAATTCAGTAAAATTGTCGTAACTGACTTAGGCTTTATAATGATAATGTGCTCGTATGGAATTTATGACAGTTTTTTCTATTTTGATGACGTCACTTTGTATGGGAGGTAGATACGTTTTAAAAATCAAATCTCATGTCAATATCAAAGCCAGTATATGTGAAAATTGTTTAAAATTATGTTGATTTTATATGATTTAAATACAAATTCTAAATGTTTGATAGTTTAAATCATACTTGATTTTAAATACAAATTCTAGTTGTTTGATAGTTTAAAATCGTTTATTGAGCTTTAGGTCAAGTTAGAAGAATTAATTGTTCTAACGAATTTGTCCAAAGAAACAGCAACGTTTTCAATATGAAAAGGAAAACATCACTAGCTGATTTTATTGCAATTCCGGCCCTGCTACAGGCTTCATCACAAATCTTTGTAATACGCCGTGCAAGCGCATTAGCGCAATGCACCACAGAGGCGATAAGATTTTAAGTGTCAATTTCTCAGTTTTTCTCCCATTTCATATTTTCATGTTTGTTGTTGTATTTTTGCTTTCCTTTAGTTTTTATGCTTATGTTATTATTTATCAAACATTTAGAATTTGTATTTAAATGATATAAAATCAACATAATAAATAACAAGGTCATATAGAAAAACTTTAATTGTTTAAAATTTCAACGTATTGATAACGTACAATTCGATTTTACCGAGTTTCAAACAAAAGGCGTCTACTATATTTAAAGCTCCTGTGCAAAATATTCAGCTCTATCGGTAATACATTTTCACGCGGTTGATAAAAAATTTCCAAAATGTTCTTAAGCTTTATCTTAAAAATGAAAACTCCCTTTTACACTTCCGCGTGAAAAATTATTCTCGATAGGGATGATATCGCTTACTACACCGCAATGCACATCTGCAACAAACCGAAATAGTTGCTTAACAACATAATGATTTATTTACATCAAATATATAATAAGAAAGTTCCCAAAACAGCTACAAAATTAAAAATATGATTTAAAAATCAGAAAGTAAAAAACGAAAAAAAATAAATACTTGCGCAGTAAAGAGTTAATCCCATAGAAATTAAAAAATCGAATAAAAAATATTTAAACGCGATTGAAAATTTCACAAAATAAACAATGATTAAAAAATTGAAAATAATAACACACAAAGACTTCATATTCATTTGGTATTGTTATGTTTAAAATTTCATAGCAATTACCGAAATTTTTTTACTTGTTTTAATCCACATTGATAAACTGTTTCAATCAAATATTTGATTGTTTAAATTAAACATATCATTATAAAAGAAATCATTATTCATTTGATACTTAACCTCACTTAACGTCGCATCTATGGGCACATGCTGCGAAATCTGCAAGTCAGAATGGACTACGGTGGGAGCCTTTATCTCTTGCTACGGATGCTCCAACCTTTACCATGGAAAATGTGCTGGATTGTCAGCCAGGATTAGTGATGCCCTTAATGGCACCTCATCAAATGGACTGCAATGGTTTTGCTCGAAGTGCCGAAAAATAACCACTAGCCATCTGCTGCAAGTTCTTGCAGACGTCAAAAAGTCGGCTTTCAACATTGTGGACGAGGTGAAGCGCCTGCAAAGTGTCGTTGTCACTCACTCCGAGTGCTGTGTTAACCTAGAAAATATCACTTCTACTGTGAATGATAATAAAGCCACTGATCACAGCCAACAAAACACTGGTGGAACAAAAATCAACCTTTCTCAAAAGAGAAAAAGAATGGATAAGGTAATTGATTCAAATTCAGAAAAAAGCATCAACATGGCCACCACGCCTGCATCAGAAAACAGCTCAACAAGTGACAAAAATACTTTTCTTACGACAGATTGCCAGAACACTGACCTCAGTCAACCCAGTCCAAGGGACACAAATATCCTTTCATCTGGGCCCTCACACCATCAACAAATTATTGCTAATCAGCCTTTTGCGTCCATGCAATGTGAACCACTGGTTGATGTGGCAGTAGCCGCTCCTTCAAATGTTAACACCGTACCATCATTGAACAATGCTCCAGATTCGAATTTAGTTGTCCACGACCTATGCAGTCCTGTGAAACAATCTAATAAATTGCCTATAGTTTCGCCTAATCAAACTAAAATGCCAAAACAGCCTCTCGAGGCCACTGAATGTGGCCCATTGGTTGATTTGGTGGCAGTAATCCGGCCACCACGTAAATCCATCTTTGTCTCGAGGCTAGCTCCCGCCACAAGTGTTGAAAATGTTCTAGCATATGTTCAAAGTAAGATTCCGCATTCAGGTTCAACTATCACTTGCTTAAAGTTCACACAAAAACCTCAACAGGATATTGCTTCGTTCAAAATCTATGCTCATGAGTCAGACTATGCTCAAATAATATGCAAAGACTTCTGGCCTTTCGGGGTCCTAGTTCGTGACTTCATTCCACGTCCTAGGCAATCTCACCATTTAAGCAACCAGACTCTAAATGACTTCCCCTCAATCTCTTCAAAAAACTAACGAACTGTGTTTTTACAACTGAGTGTGCCTCAAATGCAAATCTAAATTTACCATCAAACTGCAACACTGTCAAAAATTCTTTTAAATTCTACTACCAAAATTTGTCTGGGATGCGCTCTAAACTTAATACAACGCACTCTTTTTGCACTGAAAATGATTTTGATGTATTGATATTAGTTGAAACCTGGCTTACCAATGATTTTTTTGATGAGGAGATTGCTGACCCATCTATTTTCCAAGTTTATCGCAAGGATCGTTCTGCTGTTCAAACTGGTTGCTCTAGAGGTGGGGGAGTTCTAATTATCGTCCGTAAAAATTTATGTTCATCGCTATGCAATATTGACACGTTGAATGGATTGATTGACCAGGTTTGCATCTCCATCCTTCTTCCTAAAGGAAAGATTTTTGTTTGTGCCTCTTACATCCCGCCAACCAGTTCTAATGAAATCTATAGTGCACACGTCAACAATATATTAACACTATCCGCAGATGACGAATGTGAACATTTTTGCGTCGTTGGAGATTTTAACCTCAGCAAATTAAATTGGGCCTTTTCAACCGATGACAACGTATACTTACCAACAAATGTTAACCATGCTTATGAAATTCATCTCATCGATAGTTTTTTCAGTTTGGATCTTATACAAATTAATACCATTCTCAATAAGTTACGTAATTTACTCGATTTAATTTTTATAAATAAGTCACTTAGTTTTGATTTATATGAGTGTCCTTTCCCTATTTCTGAACATAGTATTCATCACTCGGCCATTGCCTTTAATATTAAATTTTATGAATTTCTCAGTGTTACAAGTTCTACAAAACATCATTATGATTTTAAAAATTGCAATCTTGGAACTATTAATCGGCTCATTACTGATATTAATTGGGAATCGTTGTTTGATAATTTGGATACTCCTGGTTGCTATGATATCTTTCTTAAGCACCTATCCAATATCTTCGCAAATAATATTCCTTTTAAGACCAAATAACAAGCTTCCTTGGTATACTAGAGGGTTGAAAACACTGAAAAATTTAAGGAATAAATCTTTCAATGAATTTAGACGAACTGGAAACCTCGATTGCAAAGCAAAGTATTTACATTTCGCTCGTGAATTTAATTTTTTGAACAAATTTCTTTATAAGCAGTACATTCTTAGCATTGAAAATCGTATACAAACGGATGCCAAGTCCTTCTGGAGCTTTATTAAATCTAAAAATACTTCATCAACTATCCCCTCTTCTATGTTTTATATGGATAAAATATCAAACTCTGCTGCTAAAACAGCTCAATTGTTCGCTGACTATTTTAAGTCTAATTTTGACCAAAATTTGGCTTCTGTTAACCCTCAGGTTGTTGATAATATTGACTCTTGCGTAAACTTTGGCTATTTATCGGTCTCCCTGTCTGACATTAAAACAGCTATTGCCTCCCTGAAAAATTCAGTTAAGTGCGATCTTGATGGTCTTAGTGCTTATTTACTTAAACAATGTGTTCATTCTTTATCCGTACCAATTTATATAATTTTCATGAATCATTAAAATCTGGTGAATTCGTTGATAAATGGAAAGTTTCGCTTATCACACCCATATTCAAGGCTGGCAACAAGCACGATGTCCTAAACTATAGACCGATCTCAAAGTTGACTAACGTTTCAAAGCTTTTTGAAAAAATTGTTAAAGATAAAATGTACTTTGCTATAAAAAACTCAATTTGTCCAAACCAACATGGATTCGTATCTGGCAGGTCAACTACAACTAACCTGAGTGTCTTCACAAATTACTGCATCTCTTCTTTTGAAGATCGGCACCAACTTGGTGTCGTTTACTCTGACATCTCTAAGGCTTTTGACAGGTTGTCACACGATATTTTATTGCTCAAGCTAGCCAAAATTGGTTTTCATTCAATTTTTCTATCTTGGTTGAGTTCATACCTCTCAAATAGGGTTTCTTATGTTGTCATTGACAATGCAAAATCTTCGCCATTTCTAGCAGTGTCTGGGGGTTCCACAAGGTAGCATCCTTGGACCATTACTTTTTGTTATCTTCATTAATGATGTTTCTAAATGCTTTCTTAATGCTCAATTTTTACTTTATGCGGATGATCTTAAGGTTTTCCTTAAAGTTAAAAGTGATTGTGACGTTCTCGTCTCCAGTCTGATCTTGATAATGTCTTTTCCTGATTTAAACAAAACAAATTATCTCTTAACCTCGGAAAATGTTATGTTGTCTCTTATTACAAGCTCCACTCACCAACTATTTTTGATTATAATTTTGATAACACTAAGTTAGCCAGATTATCAGAAATTCGTGACCTTGGAGTAATTTTTGATTCTAGCTTAACTTTTAGCCCTCACTTAAATAGAATTATCCCCAAAGCATATTCACTTTTAGCGTTTCTTAGGCGAAACAGTGTTGGGTTTGTTGACCCTTACACACTAAAAACATTATATACTTCCCTTGTTAGATCTAGCCTTGAATACGCCTCATTTATTTGGGGTCCTTTTTACTCGATACATATTGCTAGACTGGAAAAAGTTCAAAAAAGATTCTTAAAATTTGCTTTGCGCTCTTTTAGTTTTCCTGAACCTCTTCCCTCATATAGGACACGTCGGTTGCTTATTGGTCTTTCATCTCTCGAAGATAGAAGACTACTGCATAGTATCATGTTTATTTATGATCTGATTAATGGAAATGTTATTTGTGAAAACTTACTTAAATTAATATCGTTTAATATTCCGCAAAAGTCTTTACGAAGCTCGAATTATTTTTACATTAGTTGTCATAGAACTAATTATGCCACTAATGAGCCAATTAATAGAGCTCTTATAGCTTTAAACAGTATCTATAATAATAACTTACTTGATTTTTCTATGCCCAAAGTTGCTTTTAAAACCACTATTACACTGTTGTTAAATAAAAACTAGTTTTAATCTTTATTGTATTATTTTTAAATTATGTTGCTTAGTCTGTAAGGATATTGTCCATAGACGTTAACAAATAAATAAATGTATAATTTTCAAGTTCGAGCTGACTCCAAACTAAACATCTGCATAAATTCATTCATTCATTGAATGCACAACCACATTAATGGTAATTTTTTTTTGTTTCTAAACAAGACATGCTTACAGGTGTTACAATTGGAAACAAATTTTATGCTAATGGGCAATGAATTCCAATATCTGATTGCGCTCACGAAGAACAATCTACTGGAGTTGAGGAAATTATGTCTAGGAATTAACATATTGAGGTTTTTACTTGTCCTACAAAATGAGAGTTTTTCAAACAAGTAACAGCTTTTCAAAAGCTAAAGCGCAGACCGCGAGTCAAGCTTTGAGTATACTATTTCAAGTAGGTTATTATTGGCATCAGAAGCTGCAAAACCAGTTTGCGCCTTATTTTAACGGGCAGAAATCGAAGGCTTTCAGTAAATCGAAGGCTGCTTAGGACGTAGCGTAGCAAACCGATTGGCCTGGACATATACAACTGATAAAGTGCAGCTATTAAAATTGGGCTGCTCTTAGTTTCGCCGAACGAAAATCTAGTTTATTCCTTTCATACAATAAAGCAATCTAATTTCGCTCTTTTCAACAGAGGCAGAGAACAAAGTGAGCCTTTGTTTTCTAGTGAAGAGTGCGCTAGACTATCAACGCAGAGGTCCCCGGTTCGAATCCGGGTTCGGACATGGTTCTTTTCGCTTTCTTTGTTCTTTACTAAATTTAAGAATTATTAAAACAAAAATTCCACAACTAAATTGTGGGAAAATGTTGAATTAAAGGACATGAACAACTGAGGGCTGGAAATGCTTGCCGAGATAAAGGCATAACACTAGCCTTGGTTATAAGCAATTTAAATTGTCTTTCACGTTTGTTCCGCCCAATCGATAATTCACGTATGGTTCCAATCAATTCTTCCTCTAATAATCTATCCTTTCCTTGCAGATCCAAGACCAAACGTTGTCTGTATAAGACTCATGCCTTGGTTCTTTGATCTTAAAAAAAAAACAAAAAAAAAATAGTGAAAAGCCGCCTAGCAATAACAGCAGTGGGCACCCACTATTATAAATTCCCAAATTCTACCACTTTTTATTTTAGTTCAAATTTTTATTACCAATAATGCCAATTTATAAACTATGCATATCATTTAAAAATAAAATTTTTAAATGACAATAATTGCGCTGATGACTAATGGAAGTGAATGCAATTTTGTTTTGTTTTTGGAATACAGTCGAAAATCCGTATAGTCGAAAATCCGTATAGTCGAAAATCCGGCAGGGAGCAGAAAATCAATGTGTTATATAGGCATTTAATTTACAGAAATGATTAAACTTAACGTTTCGCTGCGACACACAGTACTTTGATCCCATATAAAAGTTGGACAAAAATAGAAGAAGTGCTTCTATGATAATAAAATTGTGTATGCTTAGTAAGTTTAAGCTAATTAAGAAAAAATTCAAAAATGATTGAAATCGGTTAGTCCCTAGGGCACCTCCCTTTAGGCCTATATTAATTTTTTACATGATTTTGTATTGGAGGTACATACACAGGTTAGCCGATCTTAACAACAATTCGTCAAAAGGGGTAGTCAAGTAGAGTAATAGATGTGTACTGAAAATGGTCGAAATAGGTTAGTTCCTAGGGATATCTCCCCTTAAGCCTATATTAATTTTTTTACTTGATTTTGTATGGGAGGTACATACAAAGGTTGGCCGATCTTAACAAAAATTCGTCTGAAGGGTATTCAAATAGAGTAATACATGTGTACTGAAAATGGTCGAAATAGTTTAGTTCCTAGGGGTATCTTCCTTGGACCTACAGTAATAAATATTTTGAAAAAGTTGTTGTATAAATATTTTCAAGAGTCGAACGAAGTCAGAGGACATTTTTCATTTTTCTAGTAGGTAAAAGTTAAATTAAATACTAACTGAAATTGAAATAAAATTTTAGTGATTTTTATTTTTTTTTTGTGACTGTTATGCTGAAAGTTTTTGTTTGATGCAACTAAACTAACGTGACGCAGTGCATTTCCGTCCGTCTACTCGCTAGCGCAATTGGATTAGAAATACGCGAAAGCTTGTGAAATCGAGTAGAATGATGACGCGCGCAAATTTTGTCAACGCAATTTACGCTAGAAAAATATAAAATATTTCAAATTTTCTTGCGTAAATTGGGTTTTTTGACAGTTCGTTACAAATAGCGAACAACGAGAAGAAAGATGAGTAACTCGGAACTGTCAGGAATGGATATTATAAATCAAACAATTTGATATATTTCAGCGTTAATACATTTAAAATTTCTAACGCCAATTACACTAATATACTTACTTCCTTCGATGTTGATCAATTACTTTTAAAAGCAGTTTTGAGTAATAATTTTACTATTTTTGTAACTGTAAGCTACATCAAACCGAGAAGCCTTCTTGAATTATACTCTATTCATCTCGATAATATCCGTCCTTTTCTTGATAACTTAAATCAATTACATCATGTTAGCGATTTTAATTCTTTGTAATGCTAGCTTGAAGTCTGTTTGTGATGAATTCTATCTTTTACCGTTTAATGTTCTATCGGAAATAGACGCGCATAATTGATTTTTTCTTGCAATATGATCTAGTCCAGATAAATGATAAATTTAATGATCTTGGTCGAATCTTTGATTTAATTTTTATTGATAAGGAATTTATTGTAAATCTTAAATCTACTCAAGTTGAAATTGTTAAGAGGACACATCATGTGCCCATAATGTTTGAATTTATTTATTTGTTCATTTAATATAATTTCAAAAGCCCTTCAGGCCAAATCACAAAATTATAGTTAAAGAAGAATACGTGTTACATTAGTAAAAGAAAAATGTTTCAAAACTTAAAAATATATTATTATAATAATTAAATTTAATCCCAAAAAATAATAAGACTACCCTTGAAAAACTATATGGTCAATATATAAAAAATGTATCAAGTAAGTGGTCCACAGTTACCAAAATCAAAAAGCAAAATCACTCTTATTGCAAATTCATATTACGGTAAAAATCTAGGAGCGTATGTTTAAAAATATTTATAGAAGCAAACGATTTTAATGCAGTGGGCAGATTGTTCCAACAACAAGCCACTCTAATATAAAAAGATCTTTCAAAAAGAGAACAAGAAATAGAGGAATATATAATTTGGACATTTCTTGAAGAACAATAAAAAACAAAACAATATACCAAGTATACCGGCACTTGATTTTTTATCGTTTTAAAAAAAATGCGTGAGCAACTTTATTATAATAAAATTTAAAAAACTACAGTTAAGAAACTGAAAAACATATGAGGAGATATGATCTCGAACTTTTACATTAAAGGTAAATCTCATAATTCTATTATATAATAGTAGTATTTTTTTAAATTATTAAACTTAGTTTATTTTTTTTATTAAACTATTAAATTATTAAACCAGTTAAACTTAGTGTTGCACAAGCACTACTTATGCCCCATATCATATATGGGTTAGAGATTTATTCTTGTACTAATCTGTGCAACATTAATCAACTGCGTCGCATCTTTAATAGGATTATTCGGTTTGCTTTCAACATCCAAGTTCGTGATCATGTTTCGGAACATGTTCTTATGTTTCTTCATTGCAATTTTATTAACTATATTGAAATGAGACAAATTTTGCTATTTTACAAAGTTATTAAAACTAAAACTCCAATTTATCTTTGGAATTTATTTAGTTTTACTAGGTCTCGAAGAAACACACAAATATTAATTCCTCGTATCTACAAATCTATTTTTGAGCGGTCATTTCTTATCAAGGTTGCACGTGTATGGAACCTTTTACCTAGTAGCTTTAAGCAATTTTCAGACTCATTAAATACTTTCAAACGTAAATATTTGCAACACGTTAGTGAATTGGCTTAATCGTAACAGCAGGTCTTATTTCGTCTGATATAGGGGTTGTCTTGTGAAAAATTAAATAATTAGGGATTTTAGATTTAGGGTTTCCACAATTTATTATTTGTATTGAAATTGAAAAATAAATATACTATATCATATTGAACTTTAAACTATAATAGAAATTTATAAACATCTTTAATGTAAAATATAAACTTAGACTTACTTGTACAATTATTTACTTGTAATCATATTGGCCTTAATTGGCTTCGATTATACACATGAAATAAATAAATAAATAAATAAATAAATAAATAAATAAATAAATTAAGGGAAAGAGTACCTGAAAATACCTCAATACAGTATGTCAAAGTAGACATTAGCAAAGCATGGACTAGTCTGATTTTAATCTTTATTGGCAGATATTAATGCATGCTGTAAATCCTTTTTAAGATGAAGTGTATTTTTGAACTTATGCTCTTAATATGCGATTGAAACGTAAGTTTTCTGTCAGTGATTATACAAAGGCATTTTAATTCATCAACAAAATTGATATTTATCTTGTTTATATTTATAGAGAGATCAACAATTAAACACCTGTTTTTACTAAAGAGTCTTTAGTCTTTGAGGCGTTAATTTTATGGTCATGATAAGTCATCCAAGAGGATATATTGAAGGTGTTATAATTTATGACGGACTCAAAAACGTGTACACATTGGTGTTCAGCAGAAAATAGGAGTTGAATGTCGGCAACAAAAATTAAAGGCATGCAGATATTTGCATCAATAGTCTTGGTCAGGCTATTTATGTAGAGCATAAGTAGGATCGGGCCAAGCACCGAACCCTGTGGAACTCCTCTGGTGGCTTCAAGTATACCCGATGAACAGTTATTACAATTAAATTGTTTACGTTCGCGCAAATATGAAAACAGTAGCTTGCAGGCAGTCTTAGAAAATTTAAACTCATTAATATTAAAATGAGCTTTCTGTGGTCAATTAAATCAAACTTACTTACTTACTTACTTAGTTGGCGCTACAACCGTATGTCGGTCTTGGTCTCATCTAAGAATTTGCGCCAGCCATTTCTGTCTTTCGCTTTCGGTTGTCCTCTACTTGGTCTTTCCAACGAAGATGCGGTCGTCCTCTTCTGCGTTGACCGCCGCTAGGTACCGAATCGAATGTTTTCTTCACTGGAGCATCGTCTTTCATGCGCTGAACATGACCAAGCCAGCGAAGCCGCTCGATTTTAATGCGCTTGACTATGTCGATGTCAGCGTACAGCTCATACAGTTCATCATTCCACCGTATTCGGTACTCGCCATTGACGCAGATTGGTCCGTAGATCTTACGAAGAATCTTTCTCTCGAATGCTCCTAAAGTCTTTTCATCTAAACTGCTCAGCGTCCAGGTTTGTGATGCGTAAAGTAGGACGGGCATGATGAGCGATTTATAGAGCGTGATTTTCGTTCGTCGAGAGAGGGCTCTGCTTCTTAATTGCCTACTGAGCCCAAAGAAACACCTGTTGGCAAGAGTTATTCTTCGTTTGATCTCAATGCTGATATCGTTGGTTGAATTAATGCTGGATCCCAGATAAACGAAGTTCTTCACAACCTCGAAGGAGGTATTGTCAACGGTAACGTGGGTTCCAAGACGCTGGTACTGTTTGTTTGTTGACACCAAGTATTTCGTCTTATCTGCATTCACTGCCAGACCCATTCGACTTGACTCTCTTTCTAATCTGGAAAATGCTGCACTGACTTCGCGCGTTATTAAATCAAACGTTATTAAATTAAATCAAACGCCTTAGATAAATCAAGGGACAAAAGAACGCAAATCTTATTATCGTTTACTAAACGTATTTTATCCGTAAGACCCAATAGGAGCGAAGTTGTATTGTATCCATTTCGATAACCCGATTGACTACTGCATAAAATAAATCCCTCATTAGTATATTGTGTAATTTGAACTTTAATAAGATTTTCAACAACCTTCGATAAAACAGGCAGTACACTAATGGGTCTTAAATTATCAATATCACTTGAGTTCCGACTTTTTTATAGGGTATAAGTAAAGTAAATGTTCCTTTATATACGGGAAAATAATTTTAAGAAATTTTAAGGGAATGTTGTCATAACCGCAAGCATTCGATTTTATTTTTAAAAAGACTGAAACCATTTCATCATGCATGACATTACAAAAAGAAAACCCTCCGGTATCTGATCAAAAACTATCGAATCTGGATCAGCCGGTGATTGATGAGAAACAAAATATCTGTTAAGATCGTCAGCGTTGACGCTATCAAGAACAGAAGCAGATTCCAAACATTCATTGTTACGCAACACAGTCCACATCTGTTTGCTCTTACAGTAATCAAAAATACGACTATATGCACGTATTTTTGCTTTTCGAATGACAGATTTAGTACGATTCCTATATTTGCAAAAAATTTTCCAGTTGTTGAGACAGCGGTTTTCGACATACGCTTTCAAAGCAAGATCGCGAATTGATTTCATGTAAAGAACTTCTCTTGATTTCATCCAATCGTTATTATTTATATTAGATTTGTATTTAGTAAGCGGTACCAGAGAGTATTGGAATCAATAATCGAGAGTTGCTCATTCACATTGCTTGGTGGAATAAATATTCGCCCTTATTCTTGAATCCGCGCTCGCTCTCGAAACGACGTCGAAACAAAATTGTTGTATTCTGGAAACTTTCAGTTTCGACGTTGAGATCTGCACTGATTGCTCATGTTAATTGTTGAGCAAACGTCGTCAAATAAATATTTAAATTTTTGATCGTCGCAATGATCTTCGACGACAATTTATTGGTGAAAGAGAGCTCTCGACGACGATATCAACTCGACGCGGATTCAAGAATAGGGGTGATTATTTAAATCGCTGCCAACGATCTGATTTTCCAAATAATCAACGTTAATTTTCTTGTTATCATGATAAAACCTGTAATTATTTTCAAAATGTAGAGGAAAAATTACCGAAACGAATATTAACGCATGGTGAGATATACCAGGGGACATTGCATTTGCCCTGATGCATGAATGCATGAGATATTAAGTTGATAACAGACGGACCGAACATTTAATGACTTAGAAGGCACAAACATATTATTATTAAAGTCGCTAATAAGAACAAGATTAGAATTTTTTATGATTAGATCACCTAACGAATCTTCGAAAGCAGCAATATTACCATGAGGCAGATAGAACACACCAACTAGAATTTTAGAAGAATTATTACTGATTTCAACAGCAAGAGCTTCACCACAGTTACTATAGTTGGTAGATTTGAAAACAACCTATTTGATATTTGCTATTTTTATCTGTCAAAAATCGTCTACTTCTGCTGTATCGTCATATGATTTTAATCGCGCTAATTATAATGCTATTATGGCAGGTCTTGAATCAATTCATTGGTTCGAGAATGGAATTGGCTGAAATGTATGGGTTATTTTGTTCTGTACTTGACGATCTGGTTAGAAGTTATGTCCCTAAAAAATGAACACGTAGATCTAATAATCTGGTTAGGTTTAATTATAAGCTTGGCCATTTAAAGAATAAATTGAATGGCTTATTGCAATAAAGTGATAAGCCACATGATCTAAAAAATCAATTGTTTAGGCAGAATACATGACTCAATGCATTGCCAACAACCACTGAAGAGATTTTGGCTATTTCTTATTAATTTTCTAATCTATTTGTAAAAGTTTACGTGTTCAATTCCAATTCTTCATACAAAAATACAATTTTTCAAAGCTTTAGAGCCGATTATTTAAAAATATTTTTTATGTGGCATATCATGTTTCTGCAATAAGCCCTTCAATTGAATAAAACTTATAAAAGGTTTAGAAGTTCTAAGGATAATCAACAACTTAATTAGTGTCACGATGAATTCAAGACACTTAACAAATTTCTTATCAAGAGAAGATAAGCTTAAAGAGAACAGTACATTTTTCTGGTCCTTCAAAAGCATGAAGAGGAAGTCTAGTGGTATTCCTAATTCCATGTTTTATAAGGGGTCTAGTTCCGAGGATACTCTTACTATTTGTAATTATTTTGCGGATTATTTCAAATCGGTTCACTCGGTAGCAACATCCTCTTCCAATCTAAGGTTGTAAGTTTACTATTAAATCAACTTCTATGGCCGGTCATGATGGTATTGCTCCGATTTTGTTAAAAAGGTGTGCGGATGTTATTTCGCGCCCACTTACTATTATATTTAATAGGTCGCTTTCTAGTGGTAAGTTTCTGGACGAATGGAAAGTTTCTTACATTGGTCCAATCCACAAATTAGGTCCTAAGCAAAATGTCTGAAGCAATTATAGACCGATAAGTAAAACTTTGTGTTTGCCCAAAGTCTTTGAAAAAATTGTTTATGATAAATTATCGTTTCATGTAAAGAATGTTATTTCCATGAATCAACATGGTTTTTTATCTGGAAGATCAATAGCCAAAAATTTAAATATTTTTTCTTCTTTTATAGTTAGAAATTTATCAAATGGTTTAAAGACTGATGTCATCTTTTCTAAAGCGTTTGATAAAGTCAATCACGAATCTCTTCTCCTTTAGATTTCTGCTTTTCGATTTCATTCAAGTATTTTTTCATGGTTAAAATATTCTCTCCTTAATCGATGGCAAAACGTTAAAATTAATGAAGCCTGTCTTTCGCCTTTCAGGCCACTTCAGGTGTACCTCAAGGCAGTCATCTTGGCCCACTTTTATTTCTTCTCTTCATTGACCTCCGTCTAGTCATTGAGCATTCACGATGCCTTCTTTTTGCCGATGTCTTAAAACTTTTTCGGTCAATTAAATCTGACAATGATTTTAGACTTTTTCAACATGACCTTAACTCGGTCGTTAATTGGTGCTTTATTAATAATCTTCCCCTTAATATTTCTAAATTCGAGTGTCTCTCCTTTTCTAGGTCTTCCTCCTCTATCTATTGGAACTATACCATTAATTCTGCTCTTTTAGTAATTTTATAAGTACTATTCGGATATTATTGTTTTTTTTTTTAAACTTAATACCAAAGATATCATCCTCAACAGTTGAACGCTCGTTTCTTGTACGCACAGCTCGTATTTGGAATAAGCTTCCTACTACTATGCGAACTTTTTCTGGCACTTCAAACAACTACAAAAGCAAACTTCTGCAACACTTCTGAATGCACACTAAAAATATTGAATAGCCTTATTAACATTAACAATTACCTTTTTTTGTTTATTTAACTTTTTTATTTTTTGTTCGTCTTGATGCTTTGCCGCTGCATGGGATATACCCCAAATTCCAACGGTTTCTCTAATTAGATCGTATAGATGTTAGTGAAACCGTATATAAGTACATATCGCTCGTTTTCTTCAATAACGTTACAACTCAAAAAACATAAAAATCTAGTAAACTATGCAGGAACGTTCGTTCTACCATGCTCTTAATTATATGATATTTGATGATCTTTCATATTCTCCGCGTTAGATTTGACTTTGTGATCACATCACCTTAATAATTTTTTTTTATTTACGTAAGAAACGAGTATATCTGAAATTCCTTTTGCAGTACCATTGTGTGTAGATTCAACTTTTTCAAGACTTAAGGCATAGTTTCTGTTTGAGCAATAATTAAATAGTTAAGCACCAATTTCCTGTATCTGTTTAAAACTGCAAATGCTTCTACTGAAAAATAATTTTTTTAGTTGTAACGTTATTGAAGAAAACGAGCGATATGTTATATTAGATTAGTTAATATACCTCTCGAATATAAATATATACTTGAAATATAATAATTGGCCAATAAGGCTTCTGTATTACTAATGAGGAAATAAATAAATAATTCGACCTCTATTGAAAGAGTGTCCTGAAAAAAAAATAAAAATAAATAATTGCTAAAGCGAACTCAATGCTAGAATGAGTCTATTTTTATAACAGACAGCTTTGCAGAAAATGCAATTAGTTTTTATTTTTCAGTGTATATATTGAATTGAATTTTTTTTTATTTATTAAAGTTTATCTGTATTGGTGTTTGCACTTCCATAAGAAACTCTTGGTCACCCCTGATTTAAACTATGTCATAAAAACTTCTGGTAGAAAACAAGGTACTCAAAAGGTAAACTTTAATCCAAATTTCCAATTTCCGTTAGCTCATATATCTGAAATATTTTATAGAAGGTTAATTTATCTTGGTCATCATAATCAACATCTTGTGTATCTAAACAAATTAAAATAAAAACAAAAATGTGCTAGGTATACTTTTTTGTTATACAAACTTCAAATTTACAAACATTCAAATTTTTGTCTAAATTTTGGGGGCTTACAATGAATATAATTTCATTTTAAAGCTCAGTAACCCCAAAGCACGGGAGGTAATAACATTCATTGAATTTTCACAGTCAATTACCTTGGAAATGCAAAACAAAATCCACTTCCTTCCGGTAGATAAGAATGAGACTATGTAAAAAGACATCTCATAAAATACAAAAGGAAGCGTGCAGCGAAGCAAATTCTTTTATTAATATAACAAAAAAAATTAAATAGTGTTTCTATCAATTTTCATTAAATAATGTTTCATTAATGGCATTTGTTATTTCACAAAAATTAATTGCACGTAAAAATACCTTTCCATTGAACTCAAGAACATGGAAATCGATTTAGAATTCGCTAAACGGCAGCAATTTTAAATTTTTTTTTTCGACACTGATTTCTATGTATATGTTTGCTACCATACAAACTGCTCCCATTTCGTCAACTGATCCCTATGTATATGTTTGCTACCATACAAACTGCTATTTTCACATAACCTTATTCTACGTAAAATTCTACCGAAAAAAGTGGATCTTGTTTTTGTGCTTTTGCTTTTCGTTGAATTTTTGCCACATTGTATAATTCCAAAAAAGTATATTTATCAAAATTTTGAGTCGGTTTTTTCTTTGAGCGAGCTTAATGATGCTAAATGCTAAAATGCTTAATCTGCGACAGGAACAATTCTCATTTGTGTATCATCGGTCGTCATATCAATATGAATTTAGAGACAGATATCTACTCCAAACATATTAAAAAACCAACAATCAATCTTGCTTCTTTATTAAGGCAGTGGTGTAGATATGTGAAAAGTTTATTTAAATAGTTTAATCTCTTTTTTCAAAGCAGTCATCAAAGAATCATCAGATTTTCTTCAGATTCACCAATTTTTTTCTTTACTTTCTACAGCAACCTGTTAAACCAACTGCAGTACGAGCCAATAACAACAAACAATCATCAGCTGCGAGTGGAGGCGGTGGAGCAAACACAACAGCAGATGGTAAACAAATATAATATAAGACCAATTAAAAATATTAATCTTTGAGCCATTAAAAATTCCAGCAGCATCAAATAAAATGATCAGTTCAACGCCTAGTAAAAACCAACAACAGCATCAGCAACAAACGGTAGCATCTGTAGCAGCGGCAGCAATTGCAGCGCATACAAATCATATTGTGAATGCAACAACAGCAACAATAGGAGCAACGGGAGGAGCGCCAACATTAGCCGCTACAGTAGCGGCTGGTCTTCAACATCCTGCAGTGCAACAACATGCGCCAGCGCCCAGTTTAAGTGCAATAGCAGCGGCAGCACCTACAGCGACGGCGGCAAATAGCATTCAAAGTCAATCTGTGATTCAACCGACAACAACAATTGCATTTTCGGCTGTAGCGAAAAACAATACATGTAAATAACATAGCCAACACTTATTTGGCCACTCTTTTTTATAAACTTAAATTTAAATATGAAAATTGTACTTTCAACACATTTTAGCACATCTGGAAAATGGTCCCGTGCATCCTGCGACCTCATATGCAATGGCAGCGCCAACGGTTGCTTCGATTGTTGGATCAAATGCACAGCAACTTACAAATCTTCAAACTAATTCCTCACATTTACAAACTGGTTAGTAAATTATACGGAAAATATTAATTAAAAGCTTAACAAAATAATGTACCCTGTTGCAGATTCCTCAGCAACGCATAACAGCAACACTTCCAATACTGCAAATAGCATAGCTAATGCGGCAAGTAGTACCCTTGTGCAACAACAAGGCAGCGGCGCGCCTGGTGTTGTGGTGAATAATGTAGTCGGTGGTAGTGGAGTTGGAGTGGGAAACAGCACCAATAATAATAATAATTTAAATAATTGCATTTCTCCGAATGGTCCAGTCGTGGGCAGCTTATCACAAGTTATTGGCTCGAGTGTGACGGGAGTGCAGCAGCAGCAACAGCAGGTTATGACAAATAATACAGCTGCGCGCTCCTCTCCAGGACTATTATCACCCAAACATATGAATGGTATGAGAAAAAGCCTTCAAGAATAAATTATATCTGTTTCTCTTTTAAATTCTTTATTTCTTTATGCCTTATAGGACATCCTGCTGTAGTGTCTAACAACAGCAACAATGCTGTTGATACACTATCACTCAAAACAATGGCACAGGAAGCTATTAATCGATCAGTGATCGATACAAATGCTCTTACAACGTCTGCACCCAGTGTTGACACAAGACAGCAGCAGCAACAACAACAACAGCAGCAACAACAGCAGCAGCAACAACAACAGCAGCAGCAACAACAGCAGCAGCAGCAGCAACAACAACAACAAAGTATATTACAGCAACAACAGCAACATTACCCTACAGATTCGACAACTACTGCCAATCAACAACAACAACAGGCTAATGCTGTTGCAGCAACAAACGGTCCCACGAGTGGAGTCAACGCTCTCAGCAGTAGCAGCAATGTTATTGGTCTTACAAACGCAACTGGGGGTCAGCAACAGCAACAGCCTGGTGTTGTTTCTGTAACTGGTGGCAAACAGCAGCAGCAGCAACAACATCAGCCTACAAACGAAGCGCTTATACCACCGCTTTTAGGTGTAGCGCCGCTTGGTCCATCGCCACTTCATAAAGATCATCAACTGCAATTCCAAATGATGGAAGCAGCCTATTATCATCTACCTACGCCCAGCGATTCGGAGAAATTAACAACGTACTTTCATCGAACGCCAGTGCAGACACCATCTCACTACCCGCAGGTAAGTGCCAATAAAAAAAAAATTGTTCAATACATGAATTCTTATTACTAAATCAAACAACACGATAATAGAAAGTAAAATATTGCCTTAAGAAAGCGTCCTACGTAATCAAATTACTATCCAATAAACCAGGGAATTGGATTCTGGGGTTGTGTCGAAATTTATAAATGGTCCGATCAAAGCTATGCATTTAATGTTGCAAATCATTACATAATTTGGACGGAAACCTCGAATTTGAAATGTTAAAAATTATTTATTTTAAATATGAACGTTTGGAAATAAGACTCAATTTAAAACTGTTCTTGGTGTTGCTTTCTTTCATTATTTCATTACTAGACCTAAAGCTCATAAAATTGTAACCTTCTAAAAATCATGAAACCGTGTGGTAAGATATTTCGGTCCCAATTTAAATTTAACAAAAAAAAATCAAAGTGCATATTAATAAGGGTACTTGTCGCTACATTCATTAGAATTATATAGATTGGTTACAATTTTCCCACGCTACGGGGATCTAAAGGGTTGAAAATTACAGCGTTTAATAAAAATTCGCGCTAAATTTTTACAATTGCGCCGGGCCAAACTTAGTGACCCCCTATGATTTTTTTTATGAAAATTAATTTTTTCAAATATGCCTTTGGCCTTACATTTTTTACAAAATTGTAAAATTTAAAAAAATAATCTGTAAATTTTATTTATTTTAATTTTTAATTTATTTAAAGAAAAGGTTCACAAATAAGATAGAGTCTTTAAAATGCAGTAAGAATATAGATACATAACAAAAATAACAAGTGATAAACAAAAAAATAATTAAAAATTTAACTTAATACAATTAATATCATTTAACTAAAAGATCTAATCAAAATAATAATTAATTCAAAACAAAAATCGAAAAATCGACTTCGAATATTCAACTTTTATATGTAATATATTTTTTATTGATATTTTATTTTGTAAGAATGAAAATTAGCAGCATTTGATTTGAAAATATTTTTGAATAATAATTTTTCGTTTTTTGACAATTTTATTTTTGAACATATTGTGTTGGTCTACACTAGCCTCACTCAACCGACTCACTTTGATGTCTACAGAAGAGATGAGGAAGTGGAAGGTAAATATATACCGTAAGGCAAGAGTTTAAAAAAATTTTGCGACTGGCTTTGGTTTAACATTTGTCATTTTGAGTGATTTTTCTTTTATGCCCTTATATCTTTCGGTTTTGCAGTGCTATATGCAGCTACGAAGTACGCACTCAAGCTAACACTAATTTTTTACTGTTTTAAAATGTTTTAAGTTAAAAATACCGCAAAAGAAAATGCAGACTCAAAGTGAAGCAGTTTATGTGTGTGAACATTTAACAACTTTTTCATGTCAAAGTGAGTTTGTTGAGTGAGGCTAGTGTAGACAGTCTCAATACTTTCTTATTTTTTTAATACAAAATTTAACGTAAATATTTACAATTATGGAAGAATGGAGGTAATGTTAGGTTACATGAATGTTAGGTAAATTGTTAATATATTAATGTGAACACCACAAGTGCACCGAATATTTTGAAGCAATATTGTGTTTTTCGTGGGTTGGGGTCGTTTCGCAGAATTTTAAAATCTATGAAAGCAGAATTAAAGAATTCTGTATTGAACATTTTACACTATTTCGAAAAGTGTGATATATTAAAAAATATTTAAAAATGTCATAATTCAAAAAATGTTAAATTCCAAAAAAAAAAATTAAATATTTCGAATACGTGTCAAATTTGAAAAAGTGTAAAATATTGCCTAAAGTTTTAAAATAGTGTTATATTTTGAAAAGTGTCAAATTTCGAATAAGTGCTAAATTGAACAAATAAAAGAATGATTTTACTTTAGGGTCGGTCCACACTAAAATGTTGTTTTTATTATTTTTATTGTATGTATTTGGAATTTCTAAACTCAAATAAGCACTCTCGGAAGTAGTTTAGGAGATAAAATTCGTGAAAAATTATCATACTTTTGACATTGTTGTTTTCGAAATTTGACACTTTTTCCGTTTTTTTCTCTAAATTTTACACTTCATTCGAAATACAATATTTTTAAAATTCAAGATTTTTTCAGGGTTTTTAAGATTTATGTGTACTTTTTGAAGCGAAGCTTTTTACTCTTCGTTTTGTGATTTGTTTGAGTGAAATCTCGAAAAACGACACTTTTTCCATACAACTTTTTCTTAGAATTGTTGTTGTTTTTTTACTTGCGTCTATTAGAACAAGAGGATATAAAATTAAAAAAAATTCCTTGTATGCAAAAGCAGTGAGAATCGCATTAGCTATCCTTATGCATTACCTATCCTACATATTCTATTGTGAATGCGTGAAGCTATGATGCAGCAGATCACAATAATTGATCAAAAGCATTGACTTTGTTCGGAAATGCATAACGATTTGCAGCAGCGTGAATTTTTTGATCCGAATGATGAGTTAAGCTTGATAAAAAAATTAAATTTTAGAATGTTTGACGCTTGCAGTGCTGTAAAGTGGGCCTTTTTCGAACATTTTGTCTATGCTAAAAAGCAGTTTGCGCATCATGATGCATTTCCGAACAGACCCATTGTGCATTAGCTATCCAAACAACAGAAGTAGTAAGGTTCCATTGAACGGATTGAAAATTTTCACAAGATGCCAATTGTTTTAGGTGTAGATTTTAATTGCGAATTCAGACATGAATTTTCACAGGCACTTAAGGCAATGCCGGTGGTCTAGCGCTCGAAAATTTAAGGTATTTTAAGAATTTTTTTTTAAAGTTAAAATATTAAACGGTATTTAAACTTTTGAGGTATATTGTAACAATCATTCATCATAATTCATCATCAATTTAATTTAAAAAATTGTTGATCTTGTTTAAAATGGAGCTCAATGAGACGCTCTCTAGGAAAAGGGGCATGGGCGGTGTTTTAGATTTTGACTTTTCTATTTATCTCAAAAATAAAAAACCAAGAATATTATTAATCACTACCCCGTTAAAAATGTTGGACTAAATTTAAAACTTTTTTACATATATGCATAATTACATATGGGACAACACCAAAAAAAAGATTACTTTTTAATCCAAGGAAAAGCTTAAAATTTTTAAATTCAAAAAAGATTATATTTCAATCCGCAAAAAGTTTAAAAAAGCAATATAAATATTAACTTAAAATAAAAAAACTTTTCTGATCGGCTGATGATTTGAAAACACGTCCTCTGTTGTGCTGGTCCAACACCTTATCTACTCGTCCATCTCAGTTGTTAAGAAAGATACGCTTATTTTGCATAATAACGAATGCAAGTAATTTCTTTTCAGGAACATGGTTTTGAGACCCAGCTAAATTAAACTAATGTTTGGATTTTAAAAAATAGTACTTTTTGGATTAAAAATTCCTTTAAAACCAAAGTTTGGATTAAAAAGTAGTACAAATTTTTTAACCGTGTATGAGTGCAGCTATGGCTGGCACTAGAAAAAAAAATTGAAAATTGACAGAAGGAAGCGCTTTTGAAAATTAAGTTCTTAAAACAACTTGTTTTCTATCGGTTATTAAGTGTAAAATATAGATACGATGACTTTTTAAATAAAAATTTTATTCTAGTTCCACCGATAGCCACTGATGTTGTGAAAAGCATATTAAATTTTGAGATAATTCGGCTGAATAGTTCTTGTTTTTTCTACAACATCATGCCGAAAAGTTTCGATATAAATGAGTATAAACAGAATGAATGTTGATGAAACACTGTCGCTCGACACCTACTAAAACGGCTGTAGAAGTGAAAATAACGTCAGAAAGACTATACTTTTGAAATATAAAAAAAAATCAATTTCATAAAAATTCTAGGCCTTAAACAATGCCGTTTTGATAAATATAATTTGCGAATGATAAGCGATCCAACACAACACGATTTGCTTAACACGATTAGGACAACTATTGATGTTATATTATATATATATATAGAAATATATATTGATTTTATATTTGCTAGAAATATATATGACATTACATCAATATAATATACGTTTGATATTTTAGATATTAAAAACCAATAATTTCATTAACATTTACAAAAATAATTCAAAATTAATATAAAATAATAATGTAAGATATTAAAATTAACTGGTGGGAATATTATTTTTTTTAGTTAACATTATGGTATTTAAAATCTTTTAATTTAAAAATTTTTTATTAAAAAACCATTAAATTATCAACGTTATGAAACTACGAAAAAGCTTCGCTTCTCTCGTGTGTCCAGCGACGCATATGTTAGATTTTTGTTTCAAGATTTTATTTTTGAAGATGTTTTTTTCAAGATTTTGGTTGTTTCAAGATTTTGACATTCATGCAATCGACCCGATACCATTTGCTAACATTTTGTGTTGACGTCGACGTGTTATCGATAATTCCAAACAAACAAATACCATCGTAGACTTTATCCGTTATGCGTTCGAATTTTTTTTATGTTGTGTTGCGAACATAAGCGATGACGAAAGAAAAAAAATCCTTACTTGAGAGAAAAGTGATAAGGTACAAAGCAGACGTTTTGAATTTGCCAGATATCATGTGCAAGATTTTTCTTAGTTAATTTATAGCCCTGAAGAATTTGGCAAACACTTATGTTTATTATTCTTTATTACAGATTTATTGATTATATTCGTATTAACAAAGTAGCATTTGTTTGGTTAAACAACAATATGGTTTTTTGAGTTATATGCCCACTTTTTATTAACTTTGAAATGTCTGATGAAGAAAGAAGTTAAGCAAAATTGTTCTTTTTTTTTAATTATATAAATTCGGAGTTTATTTAAGCATTAAAATAAGTTTTACATACAAAAACAATGGCAAAAATTACCTAAAAAATGTAAAGCACCTTAAAAATAAAACTTAAAATAACTTAAAATAAATTTTTTATAATTTTTATACATTGCGTTTAGATACCTAGAATTTTTCTTTGGTTTTATTATGTTCCTTTAAGTTCACATCCTCGGAATTGATTCGAAATTGTAAAAGAGCTCGGAATTTTCCATCCAAAAACATGCATTGATTGCAAAAAATATCGATCAAAAATAAGTTTTTGTTTTTATTTAAACAATCTTCAAAATAATAATGTCAAAAATCGAATCTATTAATATTTCCAAGAACTTATGGATGATCTTTCAATCTTAAGGAGGGAACCTGCTCTAGAACTTTAAATTTTTTGTTTTTTTTTATCAAAATTCATTTACAATTTAAAGAGTATATTTTCAATATAAGCTCAATAGAAAATCTTAAAAGTACAAGAACGAAAACTTTGTTAACGTCTTTCTCAAAACATGTTTTCCCCCGCGCTATGGAATATAACTTAAAAAGTACAAAAGATATAAACTTCAAATAACTTGAAATGCCTTTGCATATACCTAAAAGTTTGCATTAATTACTTGAAATATTGTTTTTAACAATTTGTTTATACAATTTGGTTGTGTTCAAATTTGGATTTTTTTTTCGTTAAATATAGGTATATGCAAAGCGAAAGAACTTATTTTAATGAAAAACTTTTGTTTGGTGGATTTCAGTTGACAACAAGGGGAGGGGTATTTCACAGCACAAATTGAAGGAACCAAGTTTGAGACTTGACTCGTTTGAAATCAAAATACTCTTTAAAACGTTTTGAATGGCCTCAATTGAAGTGTTGAGGGAAGTACATTTTTAAGTCGTGTGGGCACAATTTTCGAGATATTTCCATAAAGTTGGGTGGGCTTAAAGGTTTAGAACTCAATCACATTTTTCGAACTTTCTTTAATTTTAAGAGAAAGAAAAAACTACGAAGTCAAAAAATATTTTTTTTTCCGTAGGTATATATTAATCCCGATTTCTCAGAGACTACAGATATAGGTACCACAAACGATTTTCAAATACGAGCGAATATATTTTTTTCATCCGAATTATGTCAAAACCTTTATGAATCAGCTACTCCAACAAAGTAAAAAATAAATTTTCCGGACTTTTTTTCCGGATATTAAAATTTTTTTTATTTCACTTTTGTATAGAAATATGCAAAATATGTATATGGTAATGACAATTCCACAAAAAAATTTTAATTTACAGTGGTTTGTTTGTCGTCCTCAATGGGATAATCGTCTTCATATTCGACGCTTTCTCGTCCCTCTTTAAACCATTCGTCTTGTACCACTCAAACACTCTATTCTTGATAGAGCTTGGTCACCAATTGCCTTCTGTAACATTATCTGTTGCAGACATTTAATTTCGCGAGCAAAAAAAAATGCTTTTTTGACCAACTCATTTACGCATTGCAAAAATCGAAAAACTTGGCGCGAAATTTGACTGTGTTATTTTGCTAACCACTCTACTGAATGGGATCATTATATAAATTAAAATATGTGAAAATTGATTAAGTTTGCAACTTAAATTTCACGGAATTTCTGTTTTTTTTCCATTAAATATTAAATCGATTGTTTCTTTAAGTAACACCTTACACAGGTTATTAAAAAATTTTTCTTTACAAAAAAAAAAGTGTTCAAAAAGGATTACATAAAGTTCCTTGAATTAAAAAAAAATGCTCTGAATAATTCCTAAAATATTTTTAATTGACTCTCTATTCTCTCTTAATTATAGTCGCAACTTCCAAGTTACGATACCGTTGAATTTTATCAGCGTCTATCAACCGAAACGCTATTCTTTGTTTTTTATTATATGGAAGGATCAAAGGCTCAGTACCTGGCTGCAAAAGCATTGAAAAAACAAAGTTGGCGATTCCATACAAAGTATATGATGTGGTTCCAACGGCATGAAGAACCAAAAATCATTAATGATGATTACGAACAGGTTAGGAAAAATAATCACTAATAGTTTGAGGATTAACTCATGCTTACTTTTTTTTTATTTTACTTCAAGGGTACGTACATCTATTTTGATTATGAAAAATGGAGTCAACGCAAAAAAGAAGGATTCACTTTTGAATATAAGTACTTAGAAGACAAGGAGCTGAATTGATGTGCAGAATGCAGCTGCGAAGCTCATGTAAAAACCAGCAACAACATATTGTTACGCAATTGCAAATATTCTTTTTTGATTTTTTTTTTCTTATTAATGAGAAAAGAAAAAAATTTAAGCTAATGTATGAATGAATGAACAACCATGCTGTGCAGTGGAATATAAAATAAATACAACAAACTCATCGTTCCACCGCCCGCAACACTACTTTCCACACATGTGAAAATTTGACAAAAAAAAATCACATAAACCTGCAAAGAATTATATATGAAAAATCCACAGAAAATACTAAAAAAAAATGCAAAGAAATGTTCTATTGAAAAAAAGATGAAATTTTTTGAAAATACAACATTATGTTTTAGTTTTATTATTTCGTTTTGATCATTTTTCTTGTATTAATATATATAAACATATATTGATAATATTAACTTTTTCATATATTTTCTTCCCTTAAAATTAAAAGAAAATTTTCTCTCATTGAACATAAAATCATTCAATTTTAAATAATAAAAACATATATATAAAATAGCAATTAAAAGAAAAGAAAAACTAAAAAGAACACGAAGAAAAAATTATACAAATCATACAATAAAAAAAAGATCTAAATATTTAAAAAACATAAAATTAAAAAAAACACAAAAATAAAAACTCAAATATTTTAAATTGGTTGGTTTTGCTGTTTAATTATTTGTTTTGTGTTGTGTTGTCTTTGGTTTTGGCGTTTCAAAAAAACGACAATATGTTTCTTTTGATTAGTTTTTGATATTAAAGTATGTGGGCTTGTTCGAGACACTCAATAATTGCAGCAATACTGCAACACTGTTAGTCATTGGCAAATCTGTTGCAGATGCTCAGCAACGTGCGACTTTCAGAATGAATTTTTTCATAAATTTTGCTATTGATTGACTTTGCAGACAATAAAAAAAGTGTTTTTGACCGAAATCAGTAACGAAAACTGCAAAACTTCTTAAATTAAATGGAATATAAATTAATGTCTGTATATGAATATGGTAAATAATTTCCATTTAATATAAAATTGAATGCAATCAACACCAATTTTCTTAACTTTCTTCTTTTTCCGCAACTATCGCGCTGTCTAAATATTTATATTGCCAGAATCTTGCATTTTGCGTCTGTTTGCCTTTAAAACTTTGACTTCGTTCCCTTGTTTTATTTATTAAAACTTCTTTCTGAATCATATATGTTTTCGTTGTGAAAGTAAAAATGAGAGAATAATTCTGCTATTTTCTATGCTAACACAGTCTAACAAATTAAAGGCCTTTCGATTGCTTCAAAGTAATCATGGCGTTTTTTAAGGGTTGGCTAAATACATATTTTTACTGGACAAAGAGACCATCACATCGGAGGTGCATTTTTATTTGCACTGAAAGATTATATAGGAATTGTGGTCAATAAAACGAGGTTACAAAAAACATTGTTCAACAAAAATGGTAACTCTATTGCAAAAACCCTGATCAACTGTGTTATCTGATTTAAGTTTACTATTTTAAATTGTTTTCCATCTAAAGTTTTTTGTTAATGAAAATACTAAAAACTTAAATAAGACAATTATTCTTTGAGCTTTGAAACAGTGATGTTAACAACTGCTCTCATATTTCATTTCTAAATTCTAAGTTAATTTTATGTACATTTTCAATGCGATTTAATGAGTTTTTCATATAAATAAAAGATTATTTTTTTGTCAAAGCGAACTCACACACATAAATATATATATATATATATATACAAACATACACTTCCTTTTTGAAAATTAATGCAGCTTTTTTACGAGCACACGTGACTAAGTAAAAAGTTTATATACGAGTATAGTTAAACATTTTACAAATTAACGTATATAATACACCTAAGAAATTTTAAGTTTTTATATTTAAGCTCTATACACAAGGGAATAACACCATAATTCCCCTCAATTCAGTTTGGCTTTCAACAATTTAAGAAGAAAAACTATGACTTAAAAGTTTTATTAACAGTTAAAATGAAAGGCTGCTTAGAAGAAGAGGATTACGCATCGCATTTATCGGTGGAGGAACATCATCAGCCTGAGCTTCAACAGATTTGTTTTAAGATAATACAAGATAGTTTAAAGTATCTTCTACATATATTATCACCTATATTTACAGTATATAGCTTCTATAAAGCAAACCATTATTTTTGTTTTACAAAACTTGAAGAATTTAAACCTGACTGTCAAATTAGTAATTTGGCAAACTTTTTGAGAGGATTTAAGATTATATTCCCTGTGCGTACAGAAATATACTCGTATTATAAACAGTAATATTTAAACAGAAATTTAAGATAGCATTTTTTAATTAAAATAGCAAAGATAATAATTTTAATAAGCAGCAATTTTAATAGATGAAATATATTGATTGAAACAATTAAAAATGGAGACATAAAAAATTATTAAAAAAGTAGATAAAAAAATACCTAAATAAGAGGAAAAGGAAATAATTCATGGCGATTATATGAATGTAAAAAACGAAATTTAATGTAAATTATAAAGCAAACCGTAACGATTTGAAATGTTTTCCAACGTATTTAAAGAAAACCGCAAAATAAATAAATGCATTAAAAATTAACTTGTCAAAGAATCATTTTTCTTTTTTGAGTAAAAAGAAAGTAAAATAATTTAAAATACATTTTTAAAAATAATAGTACTACAAGAAATATTTAAATAACACATATACTACAAGATAATAAAATAGAATTTGAGAAAAAAAAACTTAACTTGTTACTACAATATTTTCTGCCTGCTGTAGGGTAAAGTAGTTTTCTCTGAAGTATCTTCATAGAAAAATTGTCTTTTGTTGAGTTCTGATGTAATATCCGAAATTGAATTTGGCAAAATAAATAGCTAGACAATTTTGAAAAGTTTCAATTGTTACTTTTGGAGTTCATGCTTTATATACTTTATTAATTCTCTCTAAAAAAGTAAATCCAAAAATCATTTCATTTTTCTAATACAACTCATTTAAAAAAAAAATAATAATTTTGCTATCGGTGAATTGAATATTTTCTCTATGACTTAAAAAAGGTTCAACGTGTAACAATAATTTTTAGCTTTTGAGGAAAATTCCCTTATCGTATTCTAAGATAAAACACTGCAAAATGTTTAATTTTTTGTTTTATTTAAAATATTTACGACTTAAATTAAATAATTAATTTTCAATGAAATTTGAAGTCTTATGCATGAAGGACGATTAGATGATTAAAAAAAAAACACTATTTTCTATTTATAAATTTAACCTAATTAAAACAACAGCGATGAAATGCGATACGGCGGGGAGTTCATAGATGCACTCGGTTTCGAAAAACTGTCATGAACTTTGCATTTGACTGTTAAAAGATTTTCACACTAAGCATTGGTACCCCAGTTCACATCGTCATCATCTACCCCCCAACCATTGGCATCAGGAAAGGATGTGGAAACTTCGCTTAAATCGGCGGCAGCAAAACGACTCGAGTCAATTTTAATTTCTTCCTCAATTGGAAATGCGATTGTTTTAGTTGTTATACTTGCTGTGGTTGTTTCAAAATTATCAATGATGTGTCGACGTTTCTCTATTACAGGTTCCATATCCTTGAAGAAATCATAGACATCGCCAGCGTCCGCACCGAGTGTCGCAGTCTTCTGCACAATTATATCCAATGAACTTAAATCATCATTAATTTTATTGCTAGTATTAGTTTTAAGCGATGTTGTCGATGTGGATGCGGTTTCAGTGATTTTAGGTGAATCATGGAATGGCAGTGTATCGATGCTAAGTAAATTTTGTGTTGGAGCGAATGATGGTAATGCATCAAATGGCATGTTTTGGTTGTTTAAGCGCTGTAATTCATCGTTTTCCCAGTCGGACCAAGCTTCTTCCTCTTCGTTATCATTGACGTCTTCTTGGGGCAATACATCTGCACCAACTGTTTCTTTAACGCTTCGACTCGTCTGCTGCTCGGCTGCTGCATTGCTAATGACTGGCGTTGAAACGTGCTGTGTCTCAGTCTGTTCTATTGTTTGAACCACCAAGCCATCAATACCAATGGATGCCGAAGTCAAATCATCTTCGCCACCATCTGGACTGAGACGTGGCGGCATTTCCATTTGATCTTTACCTAAAATATCCGCTTGTCCTAGCAGAGAATTAAAACTACCACCCAATTCAATATTTTCTGGCGGTAGCGGACTTCCAGACACCATATAATCCATCGAGTTGCTGACGCCCATAACGGGCGTTATTGAACGCGGTTCAACCCAATGTGAAGTGGCGTCTGGTAAAGCTGCTTGCGGTCGTCCGTCTGAGAAGAGACGCACACGCTCACCACCAACAACAAGATTTGAGCCGAGTATGGGCACCAGATCGGCAAGACAACGCATGGTTTTGGCTACCAAAATGTCATTGGTATCACGCATACCGGCCTGCAAATGTGGCAGTACAAATTCCTGCAACTCATCCATGGATAGAAGCCTTACAAATTCAACGAAATACTCAAGCAGTATGAGCCTTATCTGGGCATCGCGCAAGCGAAAATTCCTTTTTATATGTGGCATAAGATATTTGGAATATGTTGAATTGGAGAATAAGGCAGAAGAATGGTCACTTTTGGTCTTCAGCACATACGGCGTGACGCACAGTTGTGCGGTGGGATCCAGTAGCACCATACGTGACAACAACAGCTCAGCTAATTGTGCTCCCACAATTTGCTCATTAAAACAACGCAAACGATCTATTAGCCCGGTGAAGAATTCTTGTTTCTGCGGTACACTCTTGAGGGGCAATTCAATGAGAAAGGAATGTATTAGCACAAATTCATGATTGAAATATGGATGTAATAGAACTGCTGATAGTTTTGGACGCATTTGGGCATTCTTGTGTTTCAGATGTGTAGCACAGTATATGCAAAAGTCCTGCACGTAGGGTGTGGCTGTATCCCCACTTGTACCGAGTTTAGCGAGAATCTCTTCACAAAGTGTAGCGAAGGCATACTGCTCAATGCAATCGCTGTTATTCTCCTGCATTTCATGCGCATCAATTGCAGGTTTATAGCGGTAGGCATTAGCTAGATCCAGTAACGTTTTTGTGACCTCCTTCGATTTCCAAACGTACTCAAAGCCTGCTAAGCGCCAAGAACCATCGAGGGCAATATTAATTGAAGATATGCAAATGTTGAGATGACGAGCCTGAGCCTGGAGTAAATAAGATATAATTGTATATAGAAGAGTTTTCAAAAGTTTTTCAACCTTTAGCAATTTTTGAAATGCATTTACATTTTTCTGAGAAAAAATTATGACAATCTCTGAAATTGGTGTTTTTCTTCTTATAAAAAAGTGTTGATAAAGTTGTGAATTACATTGTGATTAAATCATGTTTACCTTTTCGACTAGAAATATTAAACTGCATAGTATTGTGCGCAGCCCAAGACATACTTGGATATCACTCAAAGATGTTACCTCAGCAATTAATGGACGCACACGTTCTGTAGCCAGATGTTTTTGTCCACCTTGTTCCCATGTGGCAACATATTTAAGAATATAAGGATGGCGATAGATCATAAAGTTCTAAAGACAGAACAAAAAAACAAATTAAGGCTACACATCTTCGATACCTCAGCATATCAAATTACTTTTATTGCGCGTTCCAAAGGCCCCTGAGTTACCCATAATTGTCCCGTAACTACAGGTTCACCTTGGAATATCGACAACAGCTGCTTGCCTTCGTCATGTGTTGTGGGCATCTCTGCGTTGTACAGCGCCCAGAAATCATTCGCCTCCACCGCATTTTTATCGATTATCAGTCCTTTAAGTCGACTGCTATCGTTGCCCATTGCACTTTAGTATTGAGTTTTGAGCAAGAACTGCGTACTTCCTTAAAAATCTCTAGTAATAAATGTTATATCATTCCTTTTTTATTAAAATACACGCATTGCATTTTAAGTTGCCAATAGAAAAAATATATCCAATTCGACGAATCGAACGAATGATTTGCAAAGAAAATGTCAAATACATTGACATTTTATTTTGTTGTCATTTTTTACGTGCATATGTGCACCATAGTTGCCAGTTTTGTGGGAAATTTGCCATTTGTGGGGAAATTTTAATTGCTGTCCCAGCTGGACAGCTCTAACGTCTTCACAAACACAATGAAACAAAATTTGGTTTTCAGCAATACATTCATACGTTCTGTTGTTATGTTAAACAAGGAAAGTTATGTATGTTTATATATCTTGCTTTTTTACGGCCAAAAATATAATAAACTAAAAAGAAAATAACAAACCAAACAAAATTAGCAGACAATCGAAGGGAAGTATGCAAATAATACAAACCAAATAAAACAATTCAAAATTTTTTCTTTTCAGAAGACTAAATAGGATTCCTGAAAAACATTTCGATTGTCTGGATTGACTACAATCGCAACTCAAACAACTGCTGCTGTCGCTGGAGCTATTGCTGTTGTAAGGAAATAATTGCAAAACCCTTGGATTTTATATGCATTGTTTGTTTTTGTTTAAATTTTTAAAGCCGTAATGTTTTAACCCGTAACCTCAAGGTAATTTATGCATTGCAAAAAATTAATGCAATTAAAAATGGATTCAAAAATTGTCTTTGCAATTTAAATAAACATGTCAGAGTTCTTATCTCTTGGCTAGGGGTGATCATGATATAGCGGCATGGTGGAGAAGATTGCAAAGCAGATTTTCTTATTGGTGCGAGCAGTTCAGCTAAACTTTTTTATGGCTAAAACATGTGTGGCAGACAGAGATGCCAGATCACACAGATGAGCGTCTGTCTATATATCTAGTATTTTGGTAGAACAAATTTAACGTATAATGTATGGAGAATTTTATATGAAATTAACGTCAAGGTCGCTATGTTTATGCCATATATACGGAATATTTAACAGTTAGGTGTCTAGCTGGGGTGGGAAATGGAAATAACCATGGAATTTTTTATTTTGTGGGATTTTTTTCCTTACACATTTTTTTGTTTCCTCATATATATATATGATATGATATATGATGAGATAAATTACAGTATTCACTTTCACAGGCGGCCGTAGCCTAGTGGGTAGAGTGCGTGGCCCTTAAGCTCAAGAGCCTCGGTAGCCCGGGTTCAATTCCAGCTCAGGCAGAAAGTTTTTTAATTGAATTTATTTTTCTGTTCGGTTGTCACCTCTCTGCAAACAATGGCAAACCTCAGAGAGTAAAAATTGCCATGGAAAGCTTCTTGAGAACATAAGCCGTTCGGTGTCTGCATTAAACACGTAGGTCTAGTTCTCGGTCATTTGTGATCAAACATTTAATAACACGCACAACACAATTGATCAATAGAAGCTAGGTCAAAGTCTTTTCAAGGGCTGAGATGGGCAGTTTATTTTATTTTTTTTATTTATTCACTTTCAGATAGAAGCCAGTTAAATCTAACTCGCGCTTCCATGCCGAGTTGATCAAGAGTTAGCCCCGGCTTAACTCGCCATGAAAACGTACTTTATATTAAAAATGCATATTTTGCGAACACTCCCACTTTTATGCATAGAAATTACCACAATCAAGAAGAAAATGAATGCAAATACACAATTTAAAATGCGACCGTTTGATAAATAACCTTTGATTAGTTCCTTGTATATAAATTGCGGAGTCGTGTTTTTTGGATTTGTATATAAACTGCACGTTATTATATTCGAATAACTATGCTTACTAGCTTAATAAACAATTTTGAGAATCTAGATTTCGGAGCATTAGGTTTAATTGAATTAGAAACAATTGCGTTGAACGTTGATGTCACCACTAAATGACGACGTATATATCGTACGTATTATGATGATAATGATATATCAGCGGGGTTCACATGGTCCTACATCATGTCACGCATTGTAGGATAAGCCTCGTATTTGACCGTTCGAACGCTTGATACAGCCTTGATTCGACTAACATGTTATCTTGAATTTGAAACATTTCAAAGGCCATCACACCAGGCGTGACAACATGTAGGATCATACGCGATAAAAGTATTTTTTAAAAATTCCTCAAAAATCCTCAGCCACTGCAAAGCTTTTGCTTCCAACAGTAAGAGAAAGCCAAAAGTATGCTTTTTCCAAAAAAAAATTATAAAATTGACAATAAAAGCCTTTTTGTGTACTTTTTCGAGCCAGTTCGTGCAGAATTAAAAAAAAAGAGAACAATGCCATTCAGGTGAGTTATTTTGTTTTATAAACCTCAGTCGTTTTTAACCCGCTCTTACATTTAACTTTCAAGAATTTGTGCTTGTTTCTTTCGGCTTGCAATTTTAATCACCTAAAATTCAATAAAAAAAAAAACAATAAAAATTACTATTTGTTCTCTGACCTATATATATGTGCAGTTGCATATAAGTGTGCCGCGAAAAAGTGTGAATATCGCAATAAAGCAACAACATTAACAATAAGAAAAAGTGTGAATATTGCAATTAAGCAAAAACAATAACAATAAGAGAAACAGCCCACTCCAACTTTTAAGTGCACCTGAAATAAGTGCAAATATCAAAAGTAAAAAAAAAACTTTTTATAAACAACCAAATAAAGTAAACAATAAACAATGGAACCTGCTTGTGCCAAAATTAACTGCTCTATTGAGGACAAAGGTGCAATTAAGCTAAATTGCAATGGTCTTTGCGGAAAATCTTACCACGGCACTTGTGTGGGAATGACTAAAAGAAGTTTAAACTACTTTCAAGAATACACATCACATTTTAAATTCTTCTGTGATGAGTGCATGGATCTATCACTATCCCATGTTATGCTCGCCATAAAATGTCTTAGCGACTCCTTGAACGTGATGCATTCGGCTAATAAGCAAGTCATCAGTAAAATACCGAATTTCGAAATAATGACTCACGTATCCGATGATCTTGCAAGGGTAGAGTCCATCTGCAAAGCAAATAACTTGGATATCTCAAATGTTTCTAAAAACTTGAGAATTCTAACAGATTTAGTCAAAGATAGCGAAAAAAATTTTATTTGGAAAACGGCCATAAGCGAGCTTAATATAGAAGTAAAAAAAAGCCTCGACGTTTTAAAAAACGATAATACAGCCAAAAATATACTGAGCATGCTAACATCTTTGCGCTATGATGTGGATATCGCACTTCAGTCAGGCAAACCCCAACCATCACCTCCGCAATCAGATCCAATGCTGGAAATATTACATCAAAAAATAAGTGATATCAGCGATGATCTTGAAGTGTTTCGAGTGACGCTTGCAGATGTAGTGGATGAAATAAGATCTGCACCCAATAGAGCTGAAATAAGTTATCCACAAGCCTCTCATCATAACTCTTCCTCTATTTTCGAGGAAATAATGGAAGCATCTATTCGTTTGCCACAGGTCACCTCTTTACCAGCTAATCTGAATTCTTTAACTGCCTATGACACTACGGAACATATAACACCGATTGCTACTCCTCAAAATATTGCAATGAATCCACCCCAAATCGGATCTCCACCATCAACAGTACCCACAATAGCTCATTCTATTCGTTCATCAACAATTTCTCCAAAACAAAACAAAAATACCAATAACTCACAACCTGGATCTCCCTCTGCCACTTCACCTCGTGACTCACCACCAATTGCAGCCCCTCGTAACAACTTAATCCATAAGTTTGGAACGTCATGGACTTCAACTCAATGGCAGAATAGAATAAAGAAACTCCATGATTCTAATGAAATTGACAAGACCACTCTGTTCATTAAGGGCCCATCAGTTAAAACAACTATATCCTGGATGAGCACTTACTTTCGTAATAAATTTGGCATATCTATTACAAACTGTTCAAAGATATCCAATAAAGCAAAAAAATTCTGCAGTTTCAAACTAAACATCCCAAGTCAATATGCGTGGATGTTCTTGAACAACAGCGGTGAGAGACACGGCGAATGGTTAATAACCGAATGGACGAATAAGCCTGGGAAAAAGTCTAAAACATCAAGATCTTTACAAAGTTCTGGCAGTTCAAGAATCGAATCTTCTGAAAGGAATCCTAACATTAACAAGAATCCATTATCTAAAAGTAATTATAGTTCTTGCTCTAACTCTTTTACATATATAAATTCCCGTCCTAATTCTAAATCTAAGTTAAATTCTTATTCTAATTCTAATCATAATTCTAAGAATCCTCTATATAAAAGAAATGTAAACCTACCTGTTCTTGAATCCAAACCTTATTCATCAAACAAGTTTGTGCAACCTAAGTCCCACCATAATTCAGATTCTAATTGGAATCTGAAAACTAGCATTTTCCCCATATTTTCTCCCATAATTAACCAGAATACGGCTTCATCTTATAATAAGATGATTACTGGAAGCAATCTAGCACCTAAACCGCCAACTCATCAAACACGTAAACAGGTTTCATTTAATCTTAACAATAATGAAACCAATTGTGAGAAATATCCAAATTTTATCCATTCTCATACTCTTAATCCTTCACCACCAACCGGAAGTGGTTTACCAAAACCATCTTCAGTTTCAAATGAGCTTTGCAATCAACCTGGTAGTCCTACGTCATTTTTAGACCCCCTACTTCCTCCAAAAGTGAAATTGACACTAAACTCCTGCGAAGGCACTGAGAGCAGATATGCCCTTTCTCGCCTCAGGGAGAACAACGTTTATAACAATGTTCGCCTGTATCTCGCTTATATGTATAAAGCCCCTGATTCAACATGCATTGAAGGCAAGACCAAAACTAACCTTAGAGTATTAATTCAGCAAGAAGGTCTTCCTACCGGTGTTGAAGACTTGCGTAATTTGTTTGTCCGCTTTCACGAGCACCTCGGTGTAACGGTTGATCAAGTCAAAGTGGATCTGGAAACCTATGGCGCTCATGTCAGAGCTAAACATGTTTCTCTTCTTCAAAAATCTCGTAAAGAGCAACAGCAATATTATCGTTCCTAACTCTTCTTTCTTAAATATATTCTACCATAACTGTGGCGGCATGAGAAGCAAATTAAACAAACTTTATGTTGACGCTAAATCATGCCACTTCAATGTCCTAGTATTCACTGAGACATGGCTAAACGAAACCTTTAATAATGAGGAAATTCTTGATAGCAATTGGACTGTCTTCCGGAAGGATCGGGACTACTCCTCAACAGGTCTTTCTCGAGGAGGTGGTGTCCTTGTAGCATCTCACAATTCCCTTTCAAGTGAGCTAATAGACACACCTAACCATAAACTGTTCGATCACCGAATTATTAGAGTTTGTTCAGGTAAAAGTCTCAATGTCTACATAGGCGTCGTTTACATTCCTCCCGGCTCAAGTGAAACAACATACAACGAGCTATGTGAAACACTGACCACCTTTACCTCCTCCCTAAAAGAGGAAGATAAAGTTGTTATTCTTGGTGACTTCAATCGCCCAAATATATCTTTTGTCACCGACGAAAACGACAACTTTCTTCTTCCTGTAAATCTTTCTAATGCCATAGACTTCAACTTACTTAGCACCTTTTATGGCAGTGACTTGCAGCAAGTCTCTTCTGTACAAAATCAGAATGGCAGATGGTTGGACCTAATTTTTACTAACTCGTATGAAGAAGTGAAGGTTAGTCCATGCATGGGAGCAGAAAATTTATTAACCAACACTGTTCATCATACAGCCTTAAAAGTTGTTTTCTCTGCTAATAACATCAACTTTACCCAGTCTTATAATAACACCATTGCGTACGATTACCTCAACGCCGATTATGAAAGAATAAAATGTTATCTTAGTTCTCTAAATTGGAATCATATTCTATTCAATTTAGATTTAGACAGTGCTGTCTCTATATTTTATCAGCACATTTTTACCGCTATCGAAAGTTATGTGCCAATAATAAAGAAAAAGAATAAGCTCAGAGAACCATGGCTAGACAACAATCTCAGATTTTTGAGGAATCAAAGAAATAAAATCTACAAACTTCTCAAAAACACTGATAATATAAGCGATGAACTGAAGCTTAGATATGACGAGCTATCAAGAGAGTTCTCTATCAAGTCAGAAGAAGCGTACAAGTTGTACACGAACATCATCGGAGAAAAAATTGTCCAAGAGCCGAGAAAATTCTTTGACTTTGTTAACATGAAGCGCAAATCTAGCGGCTATCCATCGTCTATGTTTAAAGGTAATGTCACTTCGTCCAATTCTCTTGAAATAAGCAACTTGTATGCCGATCACTTTAAGGAGGTCTTTTGTCTTCCTACCACCTTATCTGAAACTTCTCCTAGCTCAACTATTATAGTTGATAGTTTATATTTAACTCAGGAAGAGATTTCTAATGCAATAAAAGAACTGGATATATTAAAGGGACCAGGACCAGACTTAATACCTACAAGCTTTTTGGTGCGATGTTTAGACCAACTGCTATTGCCATTACACATAATCTTTAACGAATCACTGGTTTGTGGGACATTTCCTTCATATTGGAAATCATCCCATCTTACGCCAATTTACAAGAATGGTGATAAAAGATCAGTTGAAAATTATAGAGGCATAGCAATCTTGTCAGCCATTCCAAAACTTTTTGAAAAACTTATTTGTGAAAAGCTAACAAGTTTCATTAACCCACGTCTAAATGAGCAGCAACACGGGTTCCGAAAAGGGCGATCTACCACCACTAATCTCATGATTATGGTATCAGATGTTTTAGTCAAAATGGAAAAAGGGCACCAAATAGATGCTGTTTATACTGATTTCAGTAAAGCTTTTGATCGAGTTGATCACAACATTCTTATATATAAGTTAGAAAAGTTTGGTGTTGCAGGGTCCATACTAAGTTGGCTAAAATCATATTTAAACGGCAGATCCCAGTTTGTTAAATTCCAGGGAGTTCTATCGAAAAAAATTGCAGTCTCCTCGGGAGTTCCGCAAGGTAGTCATCTTGGTCCTCTTCTTTTCAACATATTCATATCCGATCTGTCAGAAGTTCTTAACGATATCCCACATCTTATGTATGCAGATGATTTAAAAATGTACTATTCAATTCAATCAGATGTAGATGTAAATTTTTTGCAATCAAAATTGTTGTCTCTTGAGCAATGGTGTTTTCAAAATAAACTACATCTTAATGTCAATAAATGCAATGTTATTAGCTTTTCTCGTAAAAACAACGTAACATTACATACCTACCACCTCAATAGTATCGAACTAAAAAGGGTCAACCATATAGTGGATCTTGGAGTTGTCTTAGATTGCAAGATGCGCTTTAATCTGCACTATGATAAAATTGTGTCCAGGGCCAGCAAACAGCTCGGTTTTATAAAAAGACGTGCAAATGAATTCAAGAATATGTGGGTCACTACATCCTTGTACCGTGCATTAGTGCGCCCAATACTTGAATATGCATGCATAATTTGGAATCCATCTTTCGATTCCCATAGAGAAAGAATTGAGTCTATTCAAAAGCAGTTCTTACTATACGCGCTTAGAGATATGTACAACCCCCATGATTATTGTAGCCTTCCATCATATGAACATAGACTCAGCCTTTTAAATTTGATGCCACTATCAACAAGAAGATCGTTATTGGGCTCATGCTTTACATTTGATGTAATTAATGGTGCTATTCACAGCGAATATATTTCTAATATGATTTCCTTTAACGATCCAATTAGGCGCACTAGGCATACTCGATTGTTAACTGAATATCAGCACCAAACTACATATGCAAATAATGAACCCATCAATCGTTGTTGCAGAGAATTTAATAATATCTCTATATACTACTCACCTTCTATGTCCAAATCCTCTTTCAAGCAAACCCTATATAAATCACTCAGTAATCAGAATTAACACAGGCCTCAGATAAACTAAATACATGTATGGATTTATATGTATAAGCATTTAGTTTAATAAATCAAAATTTAACATCCCTCTCCAAATCTCCCATTTACATCCTTTTGTCCTTATAGTCTTTAAGAATAATATATATACATCGTATCTTAAGTGTGTATATAGTCTTTCTTGTTTTCCTCCTCTTCTCTTAGTTTTGACATGGTTTTTGAAATCATGTCAATCCGGTGGGCGGAGTATGCCCACTAAGAGCACCAAATAAAAAATAAAATAAAAACAAGGAAAGGGGAGAAGAAAAACAAAAAACTTAGTAATAAGTAAACAAAACCTGTTAGAATAAGTTAGAATAAGTAAATTGCATTGCCTTGTTTGGCCAATAAATAAATAAATAAATAAATAAATAAATAAAAAAGAAAGTTTAATGAAAAAAGTGCATTAGGTTAAAATAGAACGCCTACATACGAAATGAAAAGTTTCTAATTCATATTTTTTTTATTTCTCTACTTACAGACCCCTTATGCGTTTAAATTTCAAAAGCTAAACTCAACGGGTTCTGGTAGTAAGCATTAATTGGTTAAAGTGTTTAAGAAAAAGTTATCAAATAATAAACTTAAGAATTTGGAAGTGTAAATAAGCAAGTTATTATCATATAATAAACTTTTTTAAATATTTGCTTAAATGTGAAAAATGGCTGGAAGAAAGAGGACCGAAAACTCCTCAGCCGAATAACATATCCATGTTTTTTAAGAAGTAGTCGTAAGAATATAAAATCATTACACAAATGTGTACAAAGAGTAATAAAACATTTTAGTCCTCTTATGGAATTTTTCGCTCAGAAAACTGTTGAGAATATCCACGCATATCAAATATTCGACCAGCTTTTCCATCCCACAACAAGATTGTATTTACTGTTTTTAGATTACATTCTTCCAGTTTTTACAGATGTAAGAATCAAAATGTAGTCTTGCAAAATTAAAATTGATAAGGTATAAACCGAAATTACAAAAATGTATTTAGCTCTCATAGGAAATTTTCCTAATGTTTGCAATGAAAGATGATAGTTTATTATATTCGAATAACTATATAGATACAATCTACGAGGATTGCTTACTAAACAATTTTGAGAATCTAGATTTGGGAGCATTAGGTTTAATTGAATTAGAAACAATTGTGTTGAACGTTGATGTCACCACTTTTAAAAATAACTGCCTTAATTTTTTGAAAAGTCGGCCAAAGAGCTACTTAAAAGATTTCCTGTTCAGAACATGGAAATGCTGAAACACATTACGGTTTTAGATCCAAAAAAAATAAGCACAGGTTCCATAATACCCTTACTTCGGCTGGTTCCGCACATTATTACTTATGAAAAAATAAATAAAATTTACTCGGAAAATATTAAATTTAAACATAATACATTGTTTTCTTGTTTTCCATGAATTTTTTTACTTTATATTAAAATAATATGTGTACGTGAATTTCTTTTTTCCTCTTATTCATAAATAAAATTTTATTTCTTTTATAAACAAACGTACTCTTCACTTGTAGGTAAATGTTCTAAATATATTTAAGTTAAATTTATTTGATTAATTTGTTAGCATGATGTCTTGTACATGCTTCTAAAATAATAGTTAATAACTTAAAAATATTATTGAGGAATGATTTAATTGAAAAACTTTAATTTTAAAAAATTTATATTTAATATTACATAAATAAAAACTAAATTTAATTTAAATTAACTTTAATATAATTTATATAAAACTAAATTTAATTATTATAATTATCAACAATTTTGATTATTTTTCTGACAGTATAAAGAAAAAAGGTAAGCTAAAACGCAAGAATTAGATAACGCAAGAAAGTAGTTAAATGAAATAAAGGAAGGAAAATAAAGAAAAGATAGATACTTGATTTTTTTAATGTAATTGAATTAAATTTTTATGGTTTGTGGGATTTTTGTGGGATTTTTTATGACTGGGAATTTAGGTGGGATTTTTTGATGGCTGTGGGAATCAAAACTGGCAACTATGATATGCACTACTGCCAAATGATATTCAAGATAATAGGTGTGTTTCCGTACTCTACAGTGTGTAAGATTTGTGTAACTTCTGGTAACAGGTCGGTTACACAGGCCTGTGATAGTGAAAGTGCGAAAGAATACGTGTACTGTTCGAATGATTCGAAAAATGTCGAACTTTCATGCTAGTAGCAAGAGGTGCTTCACATGCACGTGAAAGTTTATTAAAAAATTCCATCGAATGCGAAGGTTCTCGCTGCTATTGCAGTTTGCGTGTGCTTTACTTGTTGTTTTTTTTTCTTTTAATTGTAAACAAGCTATCAGTTTTGCGAAATAAACCCACCAAAAGTAATTAAAAACAGCACTGATATCCTCCTTTTTGACATACACTGGCCGCTGCTGTCAAAATCCACTGGGTCTGAAATTTCGTTGCCAGTAGCGATGAAAGTGGCGTGAAAGTGAATCCAGTGTTAGTGTATTTGTAAAATAGTATAAATGTATTGAGTTTTTTAACTACAGAGCCAGTATACTGGCCTGTGTAGCATGCTTGTAAGCTCGAACTGAGAGAGTAAAAATGAAATTTGAGAATATTAGCAAAAGTACGGAAACAGCTTCTAGCAAGTTTCGAGCACAAAACAGCTGATTCTGACAGCAGACGAGTCAAACGTAAATAGCGCCAATTGAAATTGTCGTAATTTTGTTTGTGAAGTAAATTTTTTAAGCTATAAAATCTTTTAAGCTATGTTTTAAGTTATAAAATTACTTCAAATAATTTATTTATAGTTAAAAATGGAAGATCAAAAGAAACTGCATTAGTAAATTTATTTTTAGCAGCACAATTTGTGAATATTTGTGAAAAACATAAACAAACATTTGACATTTGCTTGTTCTTCTTGATGCTTCTTCTTATTGATGCTTGTTCTTAATTTACTCGAAGTCTTGAGTTCTAGCACGCTCTGTGCACATTCTGTGCTCGAGAGAGCGATTTTATGCTTGTTCTTCTTCTCCCATTTCTTACACAAAAAGTACGGAAACAGAAAATAGCGACTCACAAGTCACACAGTGTGAGTACGGAAACAGACCTAATGATAATCGAGTCGGACGAAAATCAAAAATTTTTGATTTTTCTGCCGGTCGGACTGACATGTTGGGCGTGTGAACGCAAGTCGGTCCGACTTACTGCATTTTTTCATTTCATTACAAGCGTCAGCGTGTGAACAGCAACGAAGTGGAAAAAATATTAGAGAAAATTAATATGAAAAACGTTTGAAACATTTTAAAATTGTTTATTATTAATTAAAATTGATAAAAAATTCCCTAAATATGGAAAATTACTGCTAAATCATAAGGTCATAAAAAAATTGTTCAGCCATTACGCCGATGTGTTCTATTTGAGAGCCTGCAATGAAATGAAGTCGTCGCACATGTACGATTGTTTGAAAGCTCAACAAAATATTCCCGTTAGTTTGTCGTCGTACATGTCAGCGTACATGTACGTTCGTCTGAAACCCCCCTAATCTCCCGTTGGAATAGACCCAGTACACATTAGCCCTGTTCACACTTCAAATAGCTTATCAACTCGCTTGTCAAATCTTTTGACCAGTAGCTCCCCTATCGGAAATTTTAAAGCACTTTATTAAAAAGCACATAAAAAGTGCTTTATTCTAACTTTGCACAGTGCTTTTGTGAAGCGCTTTGCTCTCGCTGCGAGCTGAGCTGTAAAAAAGATCTTTGCTTTCGCTTTTCTTAGTGCTTCAAAAAAGTTTTTGTGATTACTTCGAATATCTTGTCGAATTCGATCTCTACTTCGATACTACTGACAACCCCATCACTAGCATTCGTGTCATCACTAGCATTTAAGCATTGGAAAAGTAAAGTTTAAGAAAGTGTGTTAGAGTGAAAAATAAATAATTAAGTTAACAAGTAAAGTTTAATTGATAGCAATATAAAGTGATTAAAAAATGTAATAAAATGAGTGGCAAGTGATCAGGGTATTCAAAACGCCACTTTAAAAGATTGGTAGCAGCGAAAATAGACGCTACAAATAACGAAGCTGCGCATGCAAGTGCAAACGACGAAGGCGCAAGAGCCGCAGATATTTTAAGTGCTGAAATAATTCAAAATTAAACTACAATTTCAAAGTGCACAAATGAATTGATTTAACTTTTGATCTCTTATTTTATATATATAAAGTAAAATACGTTTAATTAACATAAATTAAATAAATAAATGTATGTAAATATAATTAAAATGTATTTGGTCTATTGTTTGTAATTTGCTCAGGTCAGCGACGGGAACACAGGGTAGGTATAAGAACGCTAGCAAAACGCGTCGACTTTCCAAAGCAAAAGCAAAGCAATTTTTCAATCACCTTCCGAAGCAAGAGGAAAGCTTTTTTTAATAACCTTTCGAAGCGAGAACAAAGCTCTTTTTCGAATCATTTTCCGAAGCGAGAGCAAAGCACTTTTTTAACGTTTTTTGAAGCTAGATCAAAGCCCTTTTTGGAATAACTTTCCGAAGCGAGAGCAAAGCGCTTTTGCAAATCACCATCCGTTGCAAGAGCAAAGGCCTTTTTCCCAATGACATGGCAATGTTAAAAAAGGCGCTATTTACAACGAGAACAAAGCGCTATTAAGATTTTGTTAAGTGCTTTCAAAGTGGATTCAAAGCGCTTTGTTTCCTAAAGGGTCATTCCTGTAACAAAATCGGCAAGTTACCGATTTGTGTGACGTCAGCCGTTATCGATACTTAGTTACCGATTTCGTGACAACTAATGTTTCTGTACGTTTAAATCGGTAAAAACTCGGACCGTGATGGAAAAGAACACCAATCAAGAAGAAAAGTTGCGAAATTGAGTTAAATGACAAGCAGCTGTTTACTCGAATATATTATTTTAGTTGCGCTAAGACTTTATAATAAGTAGGTGCTTGTCTTGTTAATAAAAAGTGAATATTTGCAGTTTTAGAAAATTAATTATGTTATAATGATGTGCACTAATGGTTGCGGAAATAATCAACGATTACGAAGGTAAATAATTTCACTCTTAGTGCTATGCTGCAAAAACTTAGCAAATATATGTAACCGGGTACTTTTTCGTAGCTCAAACATATACTGTTTTGCTAAAATATTTAACTTTTATGTAAATAGGCATTATTTATAAATTGCATTACCTTTAAAACTAAAACGCTTTTTAAGAATAACAAAATATTTCAATCAGAAAGAAATTCGACTTATATGAAAGTAACCATTTTTAAAGGTATATTTCGAGTACTAATAACTTAATAACACACAATATTACTGACATTAGATAAATGGGTAGAATTCTCACTTGACGCAAAGATAGTGAGAAAAGTGACACATTGTTATCGATTCACTTTACGTACAGAAACACTTTTTGAAAAGGTTTCATTGAAATGATCTCGAAAAATGTGATAGCTTATTGATTTGGAACGAACGAATCGAACAGAAATCGATTCAGATACGTACAGAAACATTGCTGGTGAGAGTGACATCAGAGTGACGTCAAATCAGTAACATGAGTCGGTAACTACGATCGCTACGAGTTACAGGAACGAGCTACAGAAAAGTGCTTATACTTATAAATTTATTCGTCAAATTTCATTTTGTCTTGAACACCGAAGAGAGCACATCGCAATGACGGGAAATTTTTGGTCGATGGTCAAATCGTTCGTCAAATCAGCAGAAAAATCAAAATATTTTGATTTTCATCAAATGATTTGACAAACGATTTGATGAGTGTTCAGACTCATGAAAAGTGTTATAATTAATGGTGAAAATATTGAAAAATTAAATGAAATTAAGTATTTACATATTGTAAAAAAAAGCTGCGACCATCGAATGTTAAATAAAAGAAAATAAAATAAACAGCTTGTGTCATACACATTGGCCGCAGTCAGCGGAGCAAACAATTGCACTTAAATTATTTATATAATTGCATAATAATAAATAAATAAATAAATAACAACTTTTCTGACGTTAAGAGTTAAACACATTCAGAGAAAAACATCATTGACTAAAGTATCGCTACCATAACAGTTCATAACAGTTGTGAACGACACACAATCTCATGACTCTTAATAGTTATCGTATCATGATTGTTTGTTTGAATTGAATTTTGACTGCAACGGTAGTGCTCGCTACGAGACATTTTTCTTACCGTTCCTTTGAGAAAATTTGTATTAAGGCGAAAGGAACGCAGCTATTGTTGCTGTATTTTTCATTTGTATATACATACTAATATATGTATTAATTTATAACGCAATTCTAAGAATGAATCACTTTCCAACTCAATGGAAAAATGCCAAAATAATCATGGTTCCGAAACCTTATATGCCCGAAAACGAATTAGCGTCTTATAGACCAATAAGTTTACTGGCAGTTTTTTCAAAAATATTTGAAAGAATATTATTAATAAGACATTATACCAGAACATCAATTTGGGTTCAGGCATAAACACGGTACACCAGAATAATACCATAGAATCGTTCATTTTGTAAGAGACGCTTTAGAGAACAAAAAATACTGTTCCGCAGTTTTTTGACAGGGTATGGCACACCGGACTGTTATATAAACTAAAGAAACTTTTACCCACTCCGTACTATTTAACTATCAAGTCTTATCTATCTCACCACACTTTTTTCGTAAATTATGGTCACCAGTATACAAAAATAATAGATATATCGACAGTTCCTTCGATGAATCTTATTTTGATCATGAGTATATCAAAACTGAATTCTCAAAATGAACGATTAGTTAAAAGAAAAAACCATATCATTGTACTGTTCCAATTAGTATATAAACAAAATGAGAAATACAGCAACAATGGAGCAAACAGTTTTACATATTATACTTCAAACGAAAGATCGTTGTTGCAGCTTTTTATATATGATGGTTTTGTTCCCCTTAATAACGGGGTTTTTAGAGCAAATAACGGTTTTATGCAAACAAAATTATAACATACTGAAAAACCATCTGTAGCGTGACCGGGTTGAAAATAAATTATATATTTTATCTTTAATCTTAAAGATAATAAATTTTCTTTTGAATGGTACCCAAATCATCAAACATTAGAAAAGATATAGCCGATTTTTCATATAAGCTTCATAAAGTGGAAATTTGTTAAAAAAATCTATAATTCGATAACTAAACAAAATGTTTGCTGACGACGTCAAACTCTTCAATTCTCTTAAAAATGATAATGACGCTGTATTTTTGCAAGCCGACATTGATCATCTTCATAACTGGTGCAAAACGAACCGCATGAACCCCAACATGAAGAAATGCAAGTATATGACTTTCTCACGCAAACCACCAATTAAATATATCTTCAACATTTGTGATTATCGACTGGAGTCCTTAGATATTTTTAATGATCTTGGAGTTACAATGGATCTTAAACTATTTCCTCACTTCCCTATCGCGGCCTATCTTAGAATACGCTTCAGTTGTATGGTGCCTACGATACGGTTGTTACATAGATGACATTCCATCAGTGCAGAAGCAATTTCTTTTGTTTTGCTTAAGCAATCTTTATTGTAATACTGATTTTTACTTACCACATTATGAATATCGGTTACAACTCTTAAATATTGCTTCTTTAAAAAATCGGAGAATTATGATAAATGCTTGTTGGATTATTAAACTTTTACATGGATATGTCAACAGTCCATATTTGTTGAGTAAAATATATTTTAATATTCCTTTTCGTCCTAGAAGATCTTTTGAGTTATTCCACATGAACTTTTGTAGAACTAATTATTTGCTAAATGAACCACTAAGAGCGCTTCCGGTAATTTTAATTTTGATGTTATATCATTAAGTGAATCCATGGACTCAATCAAACATAAAATTATAGATTACCCCCAAGTAGAATTTTGCGACCACAGGTTGCTTAAGACACATTTTTTACACGACGACGTTGCAGCGATACTGATTTGGAAAATATTTTGTGGGAAAAGTTTGTAAAAATTCCTAGGATACTACTTTACCACTAGGTCTCAGAATTTTGTAACGATTTATCAAGTGTTACCTTTTAAAAATGCATCACTCATCATTCATCAAGATGTACATTTTGTAACAATTAGCTAATTGCGACCCAAGCGTAGGCTCTTTCTATTTAAAATGGTGGATGCAAATTATTATTATTTTTAAACATTTTTTTTATTAATGTATGAAATTGTTGCAATATTTTCTGAATTTAGCTTGCGCTTAAATTCTAAAGAAGTTTTGGCTGTTATTTTACCGAAAATCTTCTTTCCCATCTACATTTAGCTCCAAATAATATCAAAAAACACTTAAGATTATGTTGTACTCCTATATCTTATAGAAATTTTAATTATAAAATAATTATATTTATGTCTGCAAAATGTAAACAAAACATGTAAACAAAATTAATTTTTTCAATTGGCAACTCTGTAATGCATTTATATATAAATGTGTATACTAAAATGTGATAAGTCACTTCAAAGTAATTTTCACTAACACAATGTCGGCATTGTGTTGCACCACTTTCGAATCATAGTGGTCTCTGTAACGTAACCAATACGTAACATCATGTCAATTTTGCCACAAAAATAAACGCTACGACGTCGCTGCAACCCAAATGTGGACCATCAGTTCTAGTTGGGCCTGCAGTACCGTCGTTTATTATGATCAGGTTCTCTCAAACACATATCTGATGCACCTGGTGATGTTTGTAAACACATTAATAGAATAATCTTAATCTAAAAGGTCTGCTTGAATGGATCTAATAGCTTTGACACATTGGCATAGGTAATCTTGGTTATCGTTTGTAGTTTAAAATATAACCATTGGGGATGACACACTCAATATTTTTCTTAACTAGTTTAAAAAAATAACGAAAAATATAGAAGCAATGGGCGAGCGAACAACACTATAATCGAAAATTTCACGTGTGTGCTTGAGAGAGAGCACAGTAGCTATCAACGAAAGTGTAGAAAGAAGATTATCAAAATCAGCTGTTAAAACCAGTGATGTTCCTCGACGCGTCGTCTTTAATTGTCGACATTTTGGTGTCGACAATGCAGAATGTGTCGACAATGTAGACAATGTCGAGAATTGTGTAAACAATGTCAACAAAATGCAACACTGCGAAAATGCAAGTTCCATTAAGATTATGCTGATTCTTAAAACCTTTTAAAAAGTCGTTTAATTAACACAAAGTAACAAATTTTACAATTAAACAAACAAAAGCCATGCCCAGAAGGCGTAAAAATAAGGAATACTTCGAACTTGGACTCAATTTAATTAAATATTACAATAAACATGCAGCCTTTTACATTAATTATCTACACGTCGTTAAAAGCAATTGTCTACACGACATTGTCGACACCGTCGACAATAGTATTGTCGACATCATGTTCTCTACGCCGCACATCACTGGTTAAAACTCATTTAGCTGCAATAAATTACTTTCGGGAACTAGTTTTGACTGAATAAATTCTAAACATAGTTTATCAGAAAATTAAACTAGAAAAGCGATTTAAACAAGCTTAAGTCTGCCAATGTGTCACAGGTATAAGCCTGAAATGAATAAATTCTGGTGAATGTACATCTTAATAATCTGAATAGACCTAAACCTGTGCATCTTCAATTGCCGTATATCTTCGTGGTGAATGGGAATACATTTGTCGGCGGTACCGTGGTGTCTTGGTTTTTGTCTCTTTAAACACTACGTTAGATCAATTTGTAATATATTAATATAAGTGGCCGATAAGACCTAGTTTGTCTGATGCCCGCGTTCGCAAACGGTTTTCTTTGTTTTAAGAAAATTGGTGTGGTGAAGTTGGACTAGTTTGTCGAGTAACCACCCTGTTAAGCCAAGATCCCATCGGCTTCAGGAAGACAGAGCGATATATAATATTTTGTACTTATTGGAGTGGAGTTTTATTGAGTATGAGACCTTGTTTGTCTTGATATCGCAATATTTGTAATGCTACTAACTTGACCTTATTTGTCTTGAAAACACAACCCTGCTTTGCTGTCTGATATTATCGTTTTGACTTAGCTTTTTTATTATGTTATTATTATTATTTTCAAATTTGTTAAAACTTTTTAATATGTTAATTATACTTAATTCAAATCAATATTGTATTAAATATTTTTGAATTGTAATCAATATATTATTTTAGAATTTTAATTTGCTTTAAAATCTGTTAAGGTTTAGCAACCAAATAAATAAATTCGGTGAATCTTTTTTTCTCAATGAGTACTACCAAACTACATTTTCAGGTCTTGAAGCCAAGGAAACCGTATTCTCCCCATGGCGTTGGTATTGCATTACGTAATTAAAATAAGTTAAAAACAAATTTTTTAAATGTGGCTTATTGTGCTTTTGCTATAATCCCTCTAATAATCCAGGCCTACCTTGTAGTTCTACCATAACCTAGACGTACCCTTGTGTTAAAGTGTGAAGTTTGTCGTCTTTATTTAATATTAATTTTTGCGAGACTCGAAAGGTTTCCGTGTATCGAGCGAAATCTCGAAATAATTCTTTCTTTTTATTTTCACGTAGGTGTGTGAACATCGCGTCAATTTACGTCGGTGTTGTACCCGAAATTAAAAAAGTGAAATGGTGAGTGAAACAATAAAATGTGAAATGAACACACTTCGTCGACAAAGTTAATAAGGAACGGTCATTGAATATTCCCTAAAAATGAAGTGATGATTGTGAAATTATCCGATTACAGTCGGCATCTCGCCAAAAGTGTTTTAATAATCAGAAAGTTTTCTTTTTCATAGGGTTTCGTTAAAGTAGTTAAAAACAAGCAGTACTTCAAGCGCTATCAAGTTAAGTTCCGCAGGCGTCGTGAGGGAAAAACTGATTACTATGCAAGAAAACGCTTGATCTTTCAAGACAAGAACAAGTACAACACTCCTAAGTACCGATTGATTGTGCGTCTGTCCAACAAAGATATCACTGTCCAGATTGCTTATGCCAGAATTGAAGGAGACCGTGTTGTCTGCTCAGCCTACTCGCATGAGTTGCCCAAATACGGCATTAAGGTAAATTTATTTTGTTTTTTTGTTGGAATTTTATAGATTTGCAAACTTAATTGTTTTTGTTCGATTAGGTCGGTCTTACCAACTACGCTGCCGCCTACTGCACTGGCTTGTTGGTGGCACGTCGTGTGCTCAACAAATTGGGTTTAGACTCGATTTATGCTGGTTGCTCTGAAGTAACCGGTGAGGAATACAATGTTGAACCTGTCGATGATGGACCAGGTGCATTCCGTTGTTACTTGGATGTCGGTTTAGCACGTACCACTACTGGTGCTCGTGTATTCGGTGCCATGAAAGGTGCTGTCGATGGTGGTTTGAATATTCCACACTCCGTCAAGCGTTTCCCCGGCTACTCTGCAGAGACCAAGAGCTTCAATGCTGACGTTCATCGTTCTCATATCTTTGGTCAACATGTTGCCGATTATATGCGCACTCTTGAGGAAGAAGATGAAGAAGCCTTCAAACGGCAATTCAGCCGTTACATCAAGTTGGGAATCCGTGCTGATGATGTAAGTATCATAGAAATACTAAGATAACGTCCAATTTCAAAATTACCGCTGCGTTTTGAAACCACAATGCAAGCTGTGCCAAAAGTGGACCACATAAAACATTAAACAGCCTTAGTTCGTAATGTATTTCCTATTATTGTAAATACGTTTCCTAATCTGGCAGTACATTTCATATTTTAATTAAATTAAATTGAAAGCTTCGGGTGTGGAGGTAATGCCAAATATCGATCACTTATCATACGTCCATTTTCAAAATTACCGCTGCGTTTTGTTCTCACAATGCAAGCAGTGCCAAAAGTGGACTACATTAAGTGTAGCAGCCTTTGTTCGTAATGTATCACCATTCACAGTGAATACGTTTCAAAATTTGGCAGTACATTTGCTAGTTCTTTCATTCTGAAACTTGTATATATATAAGATGCCTCAATAAGAAAAGTTAACATTGGCTGCGTTTACAGAACTAAATTTAGAACAACTGTTGGATAAAAGTATTGTGAACGGCAAGTATTATTTCCGCTACTCAATTTCGCCACGCTTTATTTTCCCGCTACATTGACTCAACAACATGTTGTATTTTTCAATTGCAAAGTTTGACGTTTGGAAGGAAAATATTAAACTTCGAATAACACAAAATTAGGTGAAAAGTACAATTGATCAACATTTTAATTACTACTTTTAATTAAATAACTTTTGCAACAGTTGCAAAAAATTTTGTTCTGTAAACGCAGCCATTGCCACAGACTAAAAGTGAACCTTGATCTTTTTTATGACGATACTTCAACTATTTTGGCTGTCACGATAACCGTCAGTGAGCTAAGCCATGTTGAAATAACCTCCAAAAATCATGTTTTTCGTAAAAATTTCGGCTGGTGTGGTTGTTAAAAAAAAACAAACTGTCAGAAATAAAAGTTATAAAAAATGTATTCCAAACTGCATCAAAATTTTAACATTTTTGCAATCAGATTAGAGATCATAGCTGCGTTCTATTCACTTCAAAATAATACAGATTATTTTTTTTTTACATGCAAAGCAAAAACAAAAATAATAATCCTATAACAAATAGGATTATTTTTGCTATCCATATAAAATTGTGATATACAGGCATGTTCTGCATTCCACTTCCGAGTGGAAGTGAAAAGAAAACATAATTGAATCGATATTTGGTGTTCTATATGTAACTTTTTTCGTTAATACAATCAATAGTATTAATAAATCAAACAAAATACAAAACGGAAAAAGTTATATGTAGAACACTAAATATCGAATTCAACTATGTTTTATATTCAATTCCACTCAGAAGTGGAATGCAGAACATGCCTGAATGCCTTTAAAAAATTTGAAACACAGGTGCCGCACCTGTATATTTTTATGAGTTGTCATTTCATTTTTTGAATTATTTGTTTGTTTGATACAGTGACTATTAAGTAGTCATGACAGCTACCTATTTTCTCACGAGCTGCGACCATCGAAAGTTAAACAAAAGAAAACAAAACAAATTGCGTGTGTCACACACATTGTCCGCATTCAGCGCAGCCAAAAATTGCACTTAAATTATTTATATATTTGCATAATAATAATAAGTAAATGAAATAATTTACAATTTTTCTGACGTTTAGAGTAAAACAACTGCAGAGAAAAACATCGTTCACTAAGATATCGCCACCATAACAGTTCACAACAGTTTTGAACGACACACGTTCTCATGATACCTAATAGTTATTGTATCATGATTGCTTGTTTGAATTTAATTTTGACTGCAACGTTAGTGCCCTCTACGAGTCGTTTTTCTTGCCGTTCCTTTGAGAAAAATTATTATAGCGATTATATTAAGGCGAAAGGAACGCAGCTATTGCTGTTTTTCTTGTATTTTTTAAGTTTTTGAGGCTTTTTCACTAAAATTTAAATAACTTCATTATTTCTAATGCGATCCTCACTATCAAGATATCGTTGGAAAGATTTTGAGTGCTTGCATTGATGCATGGTCAGAATCGATTTAATTGATACATATAAAAGCTAAAATACTAATTTTAAAATTAACACCTACTGAAAAAATAATGAAACAAATTAAAAAAAAACAAATAGAAGCAATGAAGTTATTTGAGTTTTGATAGTGTTTGTATGGAAATAAAATATAAATATAAAAAATATGTATGAAAGACAGTATTATTTTTAATCCGATTGCAAAAATTCAAACTTTGTTGATGCAGATTGGATGAGATTTTACCGGTCTATAATTTCTGACAGTTTATTTTTTTTTACAACTTTTACAACAGTCAATATATTTACGAAAAACGTGATTTTTGGAGGATATTTCAAAATAGTTTAGTTCAGTGACGGTTATCGTGAAAGCCAAAATATTTTGGGAATAGCCATAAAAAAGATCAAAATTCATTTTTAGTCGGTGGCATCGATAACTTTATTTTTTCTATGGAGGTCGAGGTACCTTAATATAGACAAAAAAATTCAAAAATTTTCTACTAATCCATAAATGATTTAATGAATATTGATCATTCTTCTTATGTTCAATATTGATATCAATAAAACGTCCATTTTCAAAATTACCGCTGCGTTTTGTTCTCACAATGCAAGCTGTGCCAAAGGTGGACCATATCAATTCTTAACAGCCTTTGTTCGTAATGTATAACCTATCTCAGGGTTTACGTTTCAAAATTTGGCAGTACATTTAATGCTCTAATGGAATTCTAACTATAGCTTAAATATTTATATTCAGCCCTATTTTAAATAATTGTTTGCAAATTTGTTTATAAGCAGTTGATGAACAAATTTGCATTAAAAAATTTCGTAAATGTTCTTGAGCATTCTCTTAAAAATTAAAACTATCTTTTCCGATTTCGCGTGAAAAATTATTCATGATAGGGCTGAATATGTTTCATACTAATTTTTTTGCTATCCATAAATTAATTTATATCATATGTTTAACTACGTTTTTATGTTGATACAAAACTTTTGTGAATTTTTCCTAATAAAAATGTATCTTCGCAGATCGAAGAAATTTACAAAAAGGCTCATCAACAAATTCGTGCCGATCCTACTCAGAAGGCGGTACAACGCACAGGAGTTGCCAAGAAACGGTGGAATGCTAAGAAACTTACCAACCCCGAAAGGAAGGCTAAGATTGCAGAGCATAAGGCCGCCTACATCGCCAAGCTTAAGACCGAGGCTGAGGCTTAATTCGTGGGAGTGGACTTAAATGTTTATTCAAAAACTTTTAAATGATTTTTTTTTTCTTAAAATATCAGTAATAATAACAATATCTATTAATCAATAGAAAAATCTGCAAGTTGGAATTCATTCAATGTTTTAATTGTATTTATTCGTGAAGGTTACGCTTAACATTTATAAAATGGAAAACCTATACCATAAAAGTTGTGTACATTCTTTTTATAAATTTTGTTGTGAAATAATATCTACTAATAGCTGCTGAAACAGGGATTTAATATTAGTCGAAGAAAGTCAAGTCCAGCGGTTAAAGGCAGTAGTGTTTCTTATGTTGCAAGTGAAAACGGTTGTAACAATCCGAAAATTGTGGAAAAGCACAAGAATACTTTATTGAAAACAACGTAAAATAGCGTGACTCAAGTGAAAATAAATGCAGGGCGATACAAGGCAAAACTTGTGATTAAAGAATAATCTCAATGGTATGAAGTTTATTAGAGTGCTTCACATTTTAGCCGTTTTAATCCCGATATTAGCCAACGGGATGTGGTAACAGCGTTTTACAAAGCGAGCTGGAGGAATAGACTTATAAAGCAGCTTATTAATGCCCCTATCACCGTCTGCGAATCGAACAAAAATTAAGTCGAATTCGCCAAGTTGGTATCACTGTTCGCGAACTTCCCTAATGTGATTCGACTCAAACGTCAAAAACAGTCGAATAGAAATATTGGTGGTATCACTGTTCGCGAATTTTACAAATGTGATTCGACTTTAACGTCAAATACAGACGAATAAAAATATTTGGTGACAAGCCGGCGAATGCGTTTGATTTCTTTTTATTTTGCACATAAAAATGGAAAATAATAGAAAAAGGTAAGTAATGCCCCTATCACCGTCTGCGAATCGAACAAAAATTAAGTCGAATTCGCCAAGTTGGTATCACTGTTCGCGAACTTCCCTAATGTGATTCGACTCAAACGTCAAAAACAGTCGAATAGAAATATTGGTGGTATCACTGTTCGCGAATTTTACAAATGTGATTCGACTTTAACGTCAAATACAGACGAATAAAAATATTTGGTGACAAGCCGGCGAATGCGTTTGATTTCTTTTTATTTTGCACATAAAATGGAAAATAATAGAAAAAGGTAAGTAAATTGCATTGTTTGTATTTTTTTGTGGTTTGTTTTTAATTTTTAGCAAATTTGTTATTTATTTTAGTATGAAAAAAATCAACAGCCGGCAGTTCCATTAAATGGTCCATAAAATGGCTATTATCCATACGGGGCAAAGATTACGCTCAATAATCCAGACAACTTCGCTTAAAACTGTGGACACCGTTGATTGCGCAAGACCCAATTCAAAATTGTTTCCAACGCTCTTTTGATAACTACCCTCAGCAAAAAATCGTAGAGTACTAGCTAGCTTCAAAATAGGAGGAATCTCACAACTTCCAATTGACTGCATGGAGTCTTCAATATTCTGCAACACAAAGACAAAGGCTTCCTTGTTAAGCCTAAAATATGATTGAAACCTTTAAGAGATTTTAAATATTTCACTGAAGATCAACCGGGCATATAAAAATACTCACAGGTCGTCAGGAATCTCTAGCGGATTGGGTTTATCCCTAATACTGCGTCGTAATCTATACAAAGGTTCTGTTTCCTCAGTTTCTCCAAAGAATAGCTCCGTGCTTAACATTTTGGTATATTTTATAATTTATTTGTATTTATCGCGGCTTAATTGAAATTTGAGGTTTGAGTTTTGACGTTTCTAAGCGAATTTTTATGTTTTGTGCTTTGGCAGCACCGTATCTGAGGCGAATAAGTAGGTTCGCAAACCGTGATACCACAAAAAGAAAAATTCGCCAAATGATTCGATTCGAGTGAAGCATTCGATTCGCAGACGGTGATAGGGGCATAAATTGCATTGTTTGCATTTTTTTTTTTGGTTTGTTTTTAATTTTAAGCAATTTGTTATTTATTTTTAGTATGAAAAAAACCAACAGCCGGCAGTTCCATAAAATGGCTCTTATCCATACAGGGCAAAGATTACGCTCAATAATCCAGACAACTGCGCTTAAAACTGTGGACACCGTTGATTGCGCAAGGCATAATTCAAAATCCTTTCCAACGCTCTTTTGGGAACTACCCTTAGCAAAAAATCGTAGAGTACTAGCTAGCTTGAAAATAGGAGGAATCGCACAACTTCGAATTGACTGCATGGAGTCTTCAATGTTCTGCAACACAAAGGCTTCCTTGTTAAGCCTAAAATAGGATTGAAACCTTTAAGAGATTTTAAATATTTCAATGAAGATCAACCGGGCATATGAAAATACTCACAGGTCGTCAGGAATCTCTATCGGACTACTGCGTCGTTATCTGCACAAAGTTTGTGTTTCCTCAGTTTCTCCAAAGAATAGCTCCGTGCTGCTTAACATTTTGGTATATTTTATTATTTATTTGTATTTATCGCGGCTTAATTGAAATTTGAGGTTTGAGTTTTGACGTTTCTAAGCGAATTTTTATGTTTTCTGCTTTGGCAGCACCGTATCTGAGGCGAATAAGTAGGTTCGCAAACCGTGATACCACAAAAAGAAAAATTCGCCAAATGATTCGATTCGAGTGAAGCATTCGATTCGCAGACGGTGATAGGGGCATTAAGCAAAAATATTGGTTTGATTTGTTTGCGATCATATAGAGATCCGTGGAAAGTGTACTTTCAAAAACATAAACAAAGATCAAATTACGAATTGAACGATATTATATCCACGAACAATTTCAAGTGCAAGTACATATAGCAGCAACTTCAAAGCAATTTTAAAACGAAGGACTTAGGTAAAGTTACCTAAAAAAAAACTGAAAATTCCGCCAAACCGAAAATTAGATAAACTATTCAGCAATACCTTCGAGTAAACAAACCATTTTTTAAATAGTTGCTGTGCGCCCTGAATGACTCCTTGCCACTGAAATTGTGCGCATGTCTGCGTTTTTTGTGAAAGGGGTCTATCAAAAAGGTATTAGGATTGATTGTGACGTCGCTCTATCGTATTCAAATTTTATCTGTGTCTTGTCAGAGGCTGTGGAGTCAGCAATACTCTTTAATGGTGGGTCAGCACTATTTAAATTTTTCTCTAGTTCCTTTCAAAATTAAACAACTTTTTCTTTGTTATCCTTAACAAAGTTTAGAGCTATCCCGGGATTTTCTTGCATGGCAGCAACGAGCATATCCAATTGATTTTTTTTTAATGTTTTACTCCTGCAATCAAAATTTAAATTAAATTTGTATAATGTACCTACTTTTTTAATTGTTTTAACAAAAATATTTAAGACTTGCATCTTTCTGTTCGCCACCAAAAATATAGGGATTTACTTTTAATACGGAAATTACTTTTAATACACGGTTTTTTCGCTTAATAAACTTTAATGGGCCCTTAAATTGCTGTAAAGAGCATACGACATACATAAACCATAAAGTTCATTTGATGAATAAATCCGAACGAAACGATAACAGATCCTTGAAAGAATATTTTTACGCTGATTGGTCTAGTGATGCAAACGATAAAAACTTTATATTTCAAAAATGTTTTTTTAAATATTTGTATGAAAGTATTTTTGAAGAAACAATTTTTCACCGATATACGCCATATTAATCCATGTTACGAAATGGAAAACTTTGTTTCATGAATAAATGTTTTTATACCTCTCTTTGTTTTATTCCAACTTATACTTTTATTAAAGTTTAAAACTTAAATTATTTAATAATGTTTGTTTTATATAAAGCTTAAAGCGAATATTTTAAACCAATAAATTTTAATAATTTAGCTTAAGAAGATGTACATAATTATAAAATAATAACTAGAATAATGCTTAAAACATTTATATTATAAGGCGTTATAAGTTATCTATAACAATACCATCAACATTAGATGCTTAAGCTGATGAACACAAAAAGCACTATTATAGCTAAAGGGTGTAAAAATATTTTTTAGGTGAGTGTAATATGTATACTATATATGTATTTGAACCTATGAATACGCTAATTTGTTCTGCATTTGCATTGCTTTGATGAACAATTCTTAATGATAGGTTTCTTTTGTCTTTTAACCATCATGAAACTCGCTATCGTCTTCATAATTTATATGGCAAACGCTACAATGTTCATCGGTAAATCTGCCAGGCACACAATGCTCATGAAAACTATGCCCGCAAGAAAAAACAATTATGTTATTTCGAGGAATGCTGTCTTTCGAGAGTACTGAACGCCTACATATTTCACATGTATTATCGAACGTAATACTGTAACCACGATTTTGTTCGTTTACGAGATCAGAGTGTAATTTAAAGTAATCGGTTAGTTGAATTTTATTGCAGCCCTCTTGAATTTGCACCTATGATTTTAATTTTAAAATATTATCAGAAGAACATGTCAGATCATTTAGTTTTTGAACTCACCTGTAAACGATAGTCCCATAGCATTTTAATGACAGATTGCCTAAGACCCGGTATTTTTTGTCCCAACTTTATTTTATTAACCAAAGCTTCTGGATTAACATAACCTTAAAGTAAATGAAGAATATTTTTTGTCGAGATTTAATCACGCAGAACGATTCTGTGGACTTTTGACAAAACAACTTTGGTATATATGAATTTAATATCAACTTAAAGGGTTTTGTCTATGAATTTTAGATAGACTTAGGTTGTTTTGCCAAAAGTCCACAGGATTCATTTATGATCTTATAATTCCCACTTTCGAATTGTTTTTAATTAAGACATTTTTGTTTTAAGCTCACCCACAAGACCATCTAAAAGTTTCGTCATTATTTCCGGATTCTCAACAGATTCATCTATCAAAACGTTCCATAAATCAGAGTCATCATGTTCTTTGCAGAATTCAATCGCCATTTCAATATCTTTGATCTATTGTTTGACACGTGTAAGCTTCAATTAATTTTTAAATAGCTCTTTATCTCAGTTACCTGGTGTATAATAATATTTAAGGCTTCTATAGTATTTCCCATATGGCCAAGAAGGTACACCATTTCGGGGAAAAATGATTCGCGCTTGCAAATATCTAATGCCTCTTGTATGGGATAATTATTGGAACGACGCAAGAATGGTAGAAGTTTTGAACGGTCAAATTTAGCATAAAGATTAACTAACTTCCAGTGAAATGTACCCCTTTTATCAACCTTATCCAGAGCATCTAAATACTAAAACAGATAAAAAGTATGGAATAAAAAAGTTATTTTAAAATTATCTTTAAAGCACACCAAATACAGATATTCCTGATTTTGTTCCAATTGCTGTGCAACAATTTCCGGTGGAATTTTCTTCTTGTCTAAAAATATTTGAAAGGCTTTATCACGATCCAACTGTATCAATGGAACAATCATTTTGTGTATAACACTGTATAAATCAAAGCGACGTATAAGCTCAAAAACATCCTTATTTTGTAATCTATTAAATTAAAATTAAAAGGGGCATATTTAACACGAAGATGAAGAATTTTTACGGAAGTAAAACTTACTTTAGGTACATTCTTAGAGCACTTTCGTATTGCTTTTGATGAGAATACAATATTGCCAATGCTTCCAAAAGCTCATTTGCATTTTGTTTTCGAAAATTATCATGAATAGCATTTATAACCGCTGAACAATCATATAATGTTGAAGGCCACTCCTTAATGAGATTTAGAAATCCCTAAAATTATAAAAATAGCAACAGTAAATCCTTAAAGTATGAATACTCTCTTAAAGTATGTCTCACCTTAACATCGAACTTTAGAAATTCAAAAAGAACCATTTCGTAGACATGAGGATCCAATTTACAGTCATCAGTTGTCGGTAAATATGCACTAACCGATCGCAACTGCTGATATTTGACAAACTTAAAGACCTCTTCTTCCCATAACTCCTTATTGCTCCCTAAAACACGTAGACACAATTTGGCAGCTTCATCAAATTGTTTAAGGGAGAGCAAATGGTTAACATATAATCTAAAATTTTGTATAGAATATTTAGTTACAATAATCATTTAGAACGTAATTTACAAACCTTGCTACAGTAATGAGAGTTAAGCTACCGCCATGCATAGATATCACCTCCATTGCTTCATCAAACTTTCTAAAAAGAAACGGAGTGCGTATTTAAAAATACTTATCAGATTATTTAAAAGAAAAACTCAAACAATAATAAAAAATTAATATCATGTATTTTCGTGAGTTCAAATTATATACACTTTGATGTATTCTTTTTTAGAAGATCTTTTGTCCTTAGAATACCACAAAGTAGGGGAATTTGTAACTTATTTCTAAGTTTTGTTTTTTTTTTACATTAATTGGAGAAAATACTTTTTTTAGGTTTGCAATGGTTATTAGCAGGGCTAGGATTTCGATGACATGTCATCCTTTTTTTGCTGCTTCTAAGACATTTCCAGCTTATTTAAAATGTCCATTTATGTTTCCTAAATTCCAAATATGAAAAGTTTTTAGGACATTTTTCGTCATTTTGCATCGTTTATAGTTTCCGGATCATTTTTACTAGATCAAGGGCATTTTTTTGTTATTTTTAAAAAATGTTAAGTTATTTTATTGTAATTTTTCAACGTTTTTAGAGTATTTTCGGTTTTTTAGGTCATTTTAGTGTAATTTTTAAATATTTTTCGTACTAAAAAATTTTAAAATGCAAAATTTTTAAACATATTCCTTTAACACTAGAGTCCCTTAAATCAAAATCATTGCCTCTCGACAAAGGAGAAGCTTTGTTTATCTTCGATGAAAAAAAAGTTTTGCGCTTGGTGAAACTGACAACGGTTTGTAGAAAAATGAAACAAGTGTTAGATAAAAACTCGGGATATGCTAGTATAAAATAAATTTTAATTTAGTAATGTTTTTTTTTTAAGGCTAAATTTTTTGTTTATTTTTTATGCAATTGTTTGTGTTTTTTAGGTAATTTTTGTCAGTTTTGAGGTAATTTTCTGCAGTTTTTAGGTATTTTTTTAAATTTTTTAGGACATTTTTTGCAGTTTTTTAGGTCATCAAAATCCGAGCTCTGGTTATTAGTAATACTTAGAGCAGCATAAGCTATTTTCCCTTCCATCAATTCTTTATATTTTAAAAATAGATTCCCAAAAAAAAAAATCAACATTACTGTACACAGGTTACTTTAAATCGCTAAAATGACTTTGACGTAATTCGCGCCATTCATCATCAACTTCTTGCAATTCATCAATGCTTATAATATTTATTTATTTAATCAACTATTAACATTTATTATTATACAGTTACTATAAGTACATAAATTAATCGTAGGCATAAAAAATTATTAATTTAACATGATATCTTTTTTGGTTTTTTATCGTTTTTTATGATATCGTTCTTAAAAGCTACCCCATTTTGGGTGATCTCAATCGAGCTGCAGATAGTAAGTCTGTTTCCGTACTCACACTGTGTGACTTGTGAGTCGCTATTTTCTGTTTCCGTACTTTTTGTGTAAGAAATGGGAGAAGAAGAACAAGCATAAAATCGCTCTCTCGAGCACAGAATGTGCACAGAGAGTGCTAGAACTCAAGACTTCGAGTAAATTAAGAACAAGCATCAATAAGAAGAAGCATCAAGAAGAACAAGCAAATGTTAAATGTTTGTTTATGTTTTTCACAAATATTCACAAATTGTGCTGCTAAAAATAAATTTACAAATTGCAGTTTCTTTTGATCTTCCATTTTTAACTATAAATAAATTATTTAAAGTAATTTTATAACTAAAAACATAGCTTAAAAGATTTTATAGCTTAAAAAAATTTACTTCATAAACAAAACTACGACAATTTCAATTGGCGCTATTTACATCTGACTCGTCTGCTGTCAGAATCAGCTGTTTTGTGCTCGAAACTTGCAAGAAGCTGTTTCCGTACTTTTGCTAATTTTCTCAAATTTAATTTTTACTCTCTCAGTTCGAGCTTACCAGAAGTTACACAAATCTTACACAGGGGGTTGGAATTAATTTTAAAGGTTTTTTTTCGGTTTTTGAGCATTTATTTAGAAACAACGGTACAATGTATATTATTCAAAGTATTGTCCATCGTTAGCTACAACATTTTCCCATCTTTCTGGCAGCATATGGATTCCACGCCGGAAGAACGATTCGTCTTTTGAGGCAATCCACGAATCGACCCATTTTTTGGTATCCTCGTAAGAAGTGAAGCGCTGCTCAGGCAAGCCATGCGTCATCGATCTGAATAGGTGGTAGTCGGAAGGGGCTATGTCTGGGCTATAAGGCGGGTGGGGTAGCACATCCCAATTCAGCGCATCCAACGTTTCCTTGACGGTTCTTGCAACATGTGGCCGTGCGTTGTCATGTTGAAAAACCACTTTGTCGAGTCTTTTGGCATATTCCGGCCGTTTAACCTTTAATGCTCGGCTCAATTGCATCAATTGTTGTTGGTAGCGTTCCCCAGTGATGGTTTCGTTAGGTTTTAGCAGCTCATAGTACACGACACCCTTCTGATCCCACCAAATACACAGCATAAGCTTGGCGCCATGAATATTCGGCTTGGCCCTCGATGTTGATGCATGGCCGGGTGGTCCCCACGATTTTTTTCGCTTAGGATTATCGTAATGGATCCACTTTTCATCGCCAGTGACAATACGATGCAAAAAACTCTTCCTTTTATGCCGTTGAAGCAGTTGTTCGCACATGCAAAATCGCCGTTCAACGTCTCTCGGCTTCAACTGGTACGGCACCCAATTTCCTTGCTTTTGAATCATTCTCATGGCCTTCAAGCGTTTGCCGACCGTTGATAAGTCAACTCCCAATGATTCTGACAATTCTTGAAGGGTTTGACACGGGTCTTCATCGAGCAAAGCCTCCAATTCCTCATCTTCAAACTTTTTCGGCTGGCCCGGACGCTCTTTGTCTTCCGTATCAAAATCACCACTTTTAAACCGACGGAACCAGTACTCACAAGTAAAAATCGATGGAGCATAGTCCCCGTAAGCCTCAGTAAGTGTGCGTTGTGCTTCAACCGCTTTTTTCTTCAAATGGAAGCACAAAAGTAAACCTTCCCGCAAATTGCGTTTTGTTGGAACGAAAGTCGACATGTTCACAGAGAAAAAAATATATGTTGTTTACACTTCAGTGGAATGACACATACTAAAAAATGAAGCTTAGACAATGTGCTTTGAAATGAATATAGTCACAGGCATGATTTAATTATTATAAGGTTATTCGTATTTTTTGACGTATGCTTATTTTTTATAAACAAACATATTTTGACAATCTGTTAACAGTGTTTTTTTTTGACAACATATATTAAAAAACTGTAAAAAAAGCTTATACTAAACTTAGAATCGACTTTTTTATTGACTATGATAATGGGCCAATCTAATCTAAGCTAATCTAATATATTTTGTCTGTGTGTGAGGGGTGTTCACTTTTTTCTTTGTATTTTGAACAAGAGCAGAGCAAAAAGCTGCGGATCCTGAATACCCCTAGAAATTTTTCGTTTGAAAGACTTGGCAACAATGTTTATATATAATAAGTTGCTGAAAAATACGAACAGATGGTGCTGCCAGCGATAAAGTTATGTTTATCAAAAAATTTTGTTGTCACAGCTGATTTCGATGAAACTTGCAAGGATGGAACATTGATACGCGAAAATGAATAAAAATGTTTAAAGGAGTAAAAATGTTGAAAATACTTCGAAGCTAAAGGATCGAGTTAGACTTTGAGCGGTTAAAAAGCAATGTGGAAAGGGACCATAATAGATGGTATATATGTTAAATTTTTTAATGTCACTTTGAGTTGATGAATGTCCCTACTAATTTAGAATCAGCCTTAAACTTTAAGCGATCCCTGATAATAGTTTCTAGGAAAATGCGACGCATGAACAATCTCGTCACGCTTTTTAGCACAATGTTCGCATTCTTTTTTGGCAGCTTTATTACCAATATGTTAAGCAGCATCGATAAATGTCCCACACAAAAAAGTGGCATTGCAAAAATGGAGCCGCATCCGGAAATATTTCTAATCATACTGGTGTTGAGTGCGCCCGGAAATCATCATCGGAGGCAGGCAATACGTGACACATGGTTGAGGCTCGGAAAACCTTTAATGCAACCTTATTATCCGGAAAATAATATTTATCTACCACAATATGATAAACAGGGTTTCTTGCAGCACCAAGTAACTCCAGAGCAGTCACAAAGCACAAAAAACTTTAAAGAGTGGAAAGAACAATTCGAAAGAGGAGAAAAAGATGGAGAAACTATAAGACGCAATATGAAGGTAAAACACTTTTTTGCCATTGGTACGACCAACTTAGACACAGCGCTAAGGCGTGATCTGAACACGGAACATGCTCAACACAAGGATCTTCTTTTGTTGCCACGTCTACAGGACACATATGCTAATTTAACTGAGAAACTGCTGCACAGTATCGATGCTTTGAAAAATCATTATGACTTTAGCTATATGCTAAAAGTAGACGATGACACTTACGTGAAGCTGGATTATTTGCTGAATGAGCTTATATCATATGATCGCAAATTAATACGTAATGCGAACAAGTTTAATGAACAACCACTACCCGAGCTATATTGGGGTTATTTTAATGGACGTGCTACAGTAAAAACCAAAGGACAGTGGCGTGAATCTCATTACTTTTTGGCTCAACACTATGTAGTTTACGCGCTGGGCGGCGGTTACGTTATTTCACGTCGTCTTGTTGAATTTATTGAAGCAAATTCACATCATTTGAGCACCTATGTAAGTGAAGACATATCGATGGGCACATGGTTGGCACCGCTACGTCACGTCTACCGTCGACATGATATACGTTTTGACACAGGATACATGCCACGCGCGTGTCAAAGTTATCATTTGGTTTTGCACAAACGCAATGAGAAACAGTTTCACGATCTATTTGCTAGTAAATTGTGCACATTTGTAGTACCCAATGAACAGAAGTTGCGACGGCCAGTTGAGTATTTATATGATTGGCATAAGCCGGCAGATAAATGCTGCGATAGTATTCCAAATATTTAAACTTTCTTAAGGCTTAAATAATTGTTTTTAATTCACCAATGAATGTATAATTATACCAAATTTTGTAAAAAAAAAATATATCGAATGCAAATACTTTGATGTTATTAAATATTTCAAAGCTTTTCAGGTGCAAAAAGAACAAAAAATATAACTCCTTAAAATGATTTATCCTTATTTAATATATAATGATGAATAATTTTATCGTTCACCTCTTCAAATTTCATGGTTTAGAGTTTTTATAAAACAGAATGTAAAGAAATGGTTCAAAGTCAAGCCTCAGTATCAACATATTTACTATGAAAAATAACTGAATTTATTATTAAACTAAATTCACTGCAAAGTCTTGAAGTACAAATACAAATCAAAGAAACTAATAACCAGAACAAGCAGACCCTATAAAAAACTAATAATAAATTATACTAGATTATACTGAACAAAAATCTTCTTGTAATGTGAAACCCCACAGAAAAATTCACAAAATTTTAAATAGTTTAGAACTCGATCAAAAACAATCTTGTACGAATTTGGGATGTTCTTTTTTAAATGTATAAAATTTAATTTAAGTATTATTTCGTTCCCATGCAAAAAAAGTCTTGAAACGCTTTTGATTAAAAAACACTTATTAGAAACACGTTTTTAAGCACTTACCTATGTTCTATTAACCACTTTACGCGATCGTCTGTTTCATAGAGACTAGCAACAACAATATCTTTGGGAGCCACAATAAAATAACGATTCTCCTCCAAAATACAACCCAAACTGTAGTCATTTACGGTATAATCCTGATAGCTAAAAGTTTAAATATTAAATTAATCACTTCTTCATTTTAGAGTATTTAAATAATTTACCCTCTTATTGAGAGACTATCTGTGCACAACTCTACGCAGCTATTTAGTTTATAATCTACAACACACAAAACTGGACGCAATGCCTTATGCTCTGCATCTTTGTCTTTCGGAAAACCCAACACCACCAGTTGATTTGTGGATAAAGGCGCCAAGCCACAGATAAAGAAAGTAGTTTGAAATGTTGAAACTGTACACCGCAGTCAGAAGTTATTAGAACAAAATTGATTTAACGTGCAAAAATATTCTCAAACCTGGATCCACTATAAAGCCAGGTAGGTCTCTGGAAGAAGCTTCTATGGAGTTTCGCTTCCGTATCACACAAATACGTATGGTGTCCACCCAGCCAATGAGCAAGGTAGTAGCGTTCGACCAACGAAAATTGCAACGAAAATTCTCTAAGCGGGAGCTAATATTGAGTGGAGTTTTATATAAATATATATATATACTACTATATCATATGAACTACAACGGAAATTATAGTGCTTTATTTTGTTACCTTATAGGATCTTCCCATTTCATTAGACCCAATGAACATTTTTCATTCAGATCATAAACTCTTACGCCTAAATGGGTAGCCAATGCTACGAAAGAACCATTCCAACATACCGATAGTACATAACCTTCAGCAGAGCAGAGTACGGTAGTTTTAAGTTTTTTAAGAAATTTCTTTTCATATATGGTTAACTTATCATCCCCTGGATAGTGAAGAGTAATGTTTTTATGAACATCAAAATGGGAAACTTTAATTTTAGTCTCTTCATACTCACCGACTATGAAACGATTACCGCCAATTGTTCTTGGATTGGGATCTAGTGCCACAGCTTTTATGGATTTGACTAAACTTATACTTTGATTGTTTTCATTACTAAATAGGCCAGTTATGTTAACCTGGAAAGTTTTAATTTGTTGATAATTGATTGATGCTTTTGATGGAAAGCAAGAGATTTGTACCAACCTTGCCATCATCTGAACACGTGGCTACATATTCACCCTTGCTATCTACATCAATGTGATTGACAGCAACAGTGTGTGCAAACTCACCGCTATTCTTATTCAAATAAGAGTCCACAGAATTCCCCTGGTGGTCGAGCAGGTAGATGCGTCCGAAAAAGGTGCCAAATATAAGAAACTGTGGAAATTTACAAAAACAGAGTGTATACATATAGTGGCCAAGTTTAGTTAACTTTTTTGGTTTCACATACTTTCGAATGAACCGCTGAGCATGTGACCCATTCCTTATTCAATATATTCTTCAAGTCATTTGCAAGACGTTGATATTTAAATTTTGGTTCAATTTCTTCATCGGTGCTATCAGTCTCCGTATCCTGTTTGAGAAATAGATTTTATATTACTTTGGTGCACTGGTGGCTAAATAACATGGATTCCGTTTACGCTGTTTGCTGCTTCGTTTGACGCCATGACTAAAAGTATTTGCTTCCCTTCAAGCAGGTAGTGATTGTAAAGAAATCCCAGAAGTATTTATTTTTTTAAATTTTATTAAAAGAAAACCAATCTCCAGAAATTCTAAACAATACAACTTGACAAAAAAACAAATCGCAATTGATTCGCAACACAAAAAATCGTCAGCTGTTCTTGACATTTCTGCAGGTGTTCATATATTTACCGGAGATAAGATAGAAACGAAACTGAAGCGTTAAGAATTTTAGTAAAATCGAAGGCTGAAATAACAGTTTTAAAACGCGGCTGACAACCCATGATCGAACTGAGAAGTTTCTATAGTTATAGCCCGTTCATGCTGGGGAAAAAAGCAGCTTTTTGTGAAACACAAAAGCAGATTATTTTCCATACAAATAACACTAGGAAAACGTAATTTAAAGCAACTTACTGCAACTTTTATTCTGCTTTTTTGTATGTGTCACCCTATGTTTCGTTGATACTTCTGAAATTCGAAGTTAATTTTTTGTCATATGTCAATAACAACTATAATCAACATAGTCAATAAGTAAAGGATTGTAAGTATTTCTATATATTTAGTTATAATATAGCAATTATAGTCATTTACATCTCTTTTATTCAAGGAAATATCAAAGGAAAAGCGATAAGCCTGGACTGCTGTAGCACAGAAATGTCAAAATAGCCAGCATGAACGCAGTTCGAATATGCAAAAAACAGCTTTTTATGAGCATGAACATGGTATTGCGGTGTTTTTATAGTTTTAGCTAGTTTTCATGAATATTGATGAACTCAGAACGATAATGAAAATAGTTTTGATCTTCGGGGCATGAAATTACACCCCAATAAGTTATGGCCCCAAAAATAAATGAAATTTGGGTTGTAATTGCATTGCGAAAAAAGACCCCAAAGTTACTGCAGTTTTATGTATAACGGAACGAAAGCTGAACGTGGAGCAGGCCACGGTAGACAATATATTTTTCCGGGGCATGCAATGACACCCCAATTAATTATGGCCCCAAATTAAATTAAAAAGTCTCACAATTTGGGTGTAATTGCATTGTAAAAATACCCAAATTTCATGAAATAAAAATAAAATAACTATTACTCAAAAAAAAAATTAAATATCACCACAATACAGTTTCATTCTTAATTTTTTTTATAAATATGAAAAATCACACAAAGAATTTTATATAACGACATGCAATGAGTCTGGCATAATTGCTCTGCAAATAGGACATATTAAATTTTGAGCATCATCAAATAAACCATTAAATGCTTGCATATAACATAGTTACGATTTTCCGAAACCGCAGCTATAAACTCTGCCTCATCACTTGAAATGATTTGACCTTGTACGGAAAGTTGCATGCAAAACTTGAAAATAAACATAATGTCCCATTATCACAAACAAAATTAAAGTAGACTCTAAATTTAGTGCAAGCTTTCTGACAACATATTATATTAACCCATTTTCTACCGGGCTCCTTATTTTTTTGAGATAACGTGTCAAACTTCTGAATATAACCAATCGAGGTCTAAAAATAAGTTAAAAATGCTCAGATTGCTTATTGAAATTAAATTTTTTCCATTAAGAGACAAAATGTAGTGGTCGTTTTTCCGACCGAGAGCGTAAAAGGTGATCAAATATGGTAAAAAATCTTCCAATAAGCTTCAATTATTGTTTAAAAAAATTTAAGTTTTTTTTTAATATTTTGTCATCATTACATTTGCATTATATGTTTTTTAAAAAATTTACTCATACAGCCAATAAAAGTCTAAAAATCATGATTTTTATTTCCAGCCCCGAACAACTTAGTTTAAAAATCTTGAACAATTTTACAATATACCTGTGGAAATTAAATATTTCCACGAGAAATATAATAAAAATTTGTTCGTACGTTTGAATAATTTATTAGATATTCAAAAATTTTGAAATATTTTTATACATTTAAAATATGAAAACTTAATTCTAAAAAATACAAAAAGAACTTAAAAACTAAGTGGTTTTAAAACAAAGTGTTTTACATACAATTGAAACAATATTAAAATGTAATAATAAGATAACACTACATTATTCCCCCTCCAAAGAATTCGGTATTAGTCTTACAGTGTTTGCTAATAAATTAAAATGAACTGTCTTAGCTGATTTATTTGCATTAAAAAGTGTTTTTGAAACATTAATGTTAACAAAAGCTGGCTTAATTCGATCAATATTAACCGTTATAATATTTTTGTTTTTAAGAATTTTAAAAAATTTTGGAGACTTTTCTAATACTTTGAATGGTCCGTCGTATGGCTCTTGAAGTGGTTTTTTAATAGTGTCATTGCGAACAAATACAAACTCACAAGTTTTGAGTGATTCTGGCACAAATTGTTTAAAATTCTGATTATGATGTGAAATATGTGCTTGATTATTAGCAACAATATCTTTAAGTTTGAACAAAGTTTCTGATGGACTGAATTTTTGCTCACTAGGAATGACTAACTGACTTGGCAATCTGAGTGTTTGACCATAAACCATTTCAGCAGGGGATGCTTTAACATCTTCTTTAAACGTGGATCTTAGCCCTAGTAGAACTAGTGGTAATTCTGAGTACCAATTGTTTTGGTTATTGCTCGCTATAAGAGAAGCTTTGAGTTGATGGAAACGTTCTATCATCCCATTAGCTTGTGGGTGATAAGCTGAAGTTTTGATGTGTTTGCAACCAAATTTGGTAATAAAATTTTTGAATGTAGTTGATGTAAACTGAGGTCCTCGATCAGAAGTAATTTCCAGAGGAACCCCAAAGCGTGATATAAACTCTCTTTGGAACGTGTCAACAATAATATTAGCCCTTGTATCTTTAAGAGGATAAACCTCAGGCCAACGTGTGTTCCTGTCAATTATGGTAAACAAATATCGGTAACCATTTGAAATCGGTAATGGGCCAACCAAGTCAATATGAATATGTTCAAAACGACCGCTCGGAATGTTTATCTTGTGAGGTAGTGTTTTAGTGTGTCTATGTACCTTAGATTTTTGACATCTAATACATTCTTGAGTCCATTTGTTTATTTGTGTGTTCATGTTAGGCCAAAAATATCGTTGTGTGATTAGTCGTCTAGTACCTCTAGTTCCTGGATGTGAAATGTTATGTATTTGATCAAAAACTCTTTTCCGTAGTGTTTGGAGAATGTATGGTCTTGTATTATTTGTAGAATTTTCACACCAAATTTTTATGTTTAAAAACGGAATATCAACTTGTTCAAACTTGTAAGTTGTTTTGTCTGTTATGCTCTTGAGTTCTGTGTCAATGATTTGTTCCTGATGTAATTGTTTGAGATCAAGGTCGGGTGTTCTAACTTCTGTTACCTCGCATCTTGAAAGTGCATCTGCTACTGAGTTGTCTGTACCCTTAATGTGTAATATTGTGTTAGTGAATTGTGCTATGTATTCAAGGTGTCGTGTTTGTCTAGGACTACGTTCGGTTTTAGAAGATAATGCATTAACTAAAGGTTTGTGATCTGTGAAAACTGTAAAAATGTTACCTTCCAGGAAGTGTCGAAAATGTTTAATAGTTAAGTAAATCGCAAGTAATTCTCTGTCAAATGTACTATATTTCGTTTCAGCAGGTGAAAGTTTCTTAGAGAAGAAAGCTATAGGCTCAAGTTTATTGTTATGTTCTTGTTGTAAAACGCCACCTATTGCGGTAATGGATGCATCTACAGCAATCGACAGTTGTGCCTTACTATTAACATGGTTAATAAGTGTTTGCGTGGCAAAACTGTCTTTGATTGTTGTAAATGCATGTAAAGTAGCGTCTGTCCACTGTAAATGTTTGCTTTTAGTTTTCGAAGCTGTTGTTACCATGTCATAAATGGATTCAAGCATGTGTGCGAGTTTAGGAATGCACCTGTGGTAGTAATTTGTCATACCTATAAATTTTTGCATGTGTTTGACTGTTACCGGTTGTGGATAATCTTGAATGCATTTAACACGTTCTTGTGACGGACGTATTCCGTGTTTAGATATGTTGTAGCTAAGAAAGTCAATGTTATCAACTCCGAATACACATTTGTTAGGTTTTATGTTTAAACCGTAATCATTGAGTCTTCTAAAAACTTGCGTTAAGTGTTCGAAATGTTGTGTTTCTGTCTCACTAGCAATCAAGATGTCATCTAAGTATACGAAAATAAAATCTAGTCCATGTAGCACTTCATTAATGAACCTCTGGAATGTCTGGGCTGAGTTCCTCAAGCCAAATGGCATACGGAGGAACTCGAACATCCCAAAAGGTGTAGTGATTGCTGTCTTGTGTATGTCGTTAGGTGCCATTGGTATTTGATGATATGCTCTGACTAAATCGAGTTTTGAGTAAATGCATGTATTGTGTAAATTTAAAGAAAAATCATGTATGTGTGGTAATGGATATCGGTCAGGTACTGTAATTGTGTTAAGTCTTCTGTAGTCGCCACATGGTCTCCAATCATTGGGCTCGCGTTTAGGTACTAGGTGTAATGGAGAGGATGTTTGAGAATTTGACGGTCTACAAATACCAGAAGTAACTAAGAACTGAAATTCTTGTTTAGCTACTTTTAACTTTGGCAAGTCTAGACGTCGTGGTCTTGTGTAAGGTAATTGTCCTTCAGTGACAATGTGATGTACAGTGTGATGTTTAATTGGTGCTGTGTAATCGGGTTCTGTTATTAAAGAAGGAAATTTTTTGAGTAATTGTGTATACTTGTTATCTATAGTAAATAATTTAGGTAAAGATGTTTCAGAAAATGCTGAAATTGTATTGACAGATAAATTAGTTAAAGGGTCAATGAGACGTTTGTGTTTAAGGTCAATAAGAAGGCCATATTTTGTCAAGAAATCTGCACCTATAATAGGTTTGGAGATGTCAGCTATAATAAATGAAAATGGTAATTCACGTCGTAAATTTAAATTAAGTGTCAATAATTTTTTTCCAAATGTAGAGATTGCTGTGCCATTAGCAGCTTGTAATACCAAATCTGATTTTTTGATTGAAATTTTGAATTTTGAGGAAGGTAGAACTGATACCTCTGCTCCACTGTCAATAAGAAAATTTAATTTACTAGAGGGATCAAATACAAAAAGACGACGTGTATGTATGACGGGTCTATTATCAGTCGTCGCGACAACAGAGTCTTTTAGTTTGTTGAATTGTGTTGTGTTATGTTGTGTGGTGAAAAGTTGTCGTTTTGAACAAATGCACATGGTTGCTCACATTTACGTGCGTTTTTACCGAATCTGAAATGGTACTTACATACCCAATTGGAAGGTCGTTGACCTGAAGAGGACCTATAAGACGATCGACGTCTTGAAGTTCCTCTGGAACTAAATTTTCTGGAAATTGGACGACTGAAACGTTGATTCTTAAGTTCATCAACATCAAGCGAGAGTTTTTGAAAACATTCAAAAATTTTAGATGCTTGTTCTGCAAAATGTTTAGTAATATTTGCTATCTCATTAGAATTAGAGATGTGTTTCGATACATTAAAGTTATTCTTGATTGCAGATACCTCAGATTCTGCTAATACCTCCCACAAGTTATCAGCGAGTAATAACAACTCATCTAATTCCTTATGACCAGATCCTGTCAAAGCAATGTTCAGACTTTTAGGTAGTTTACGTAACCAAAGTTTATAAACTAAGTCTTTGTTGACTGTTGAACCAGCTAAAAGAAGCAAGGATCTGTAAAATTGAGATGGTTTTTGGTCACCCATCTCAGTGTCAGATAGCATCTTATCGAACCGTTTGTTCTCACTTAAAGTATGTCTATTTATCAGAACTTTCTTCAAACCTTCATACAAGTTGGTTGAAGGTGGTTGTTGTATGAAATCTAATACCGTAACTATGACTTCTTGTGGAAGTGCAGTCACAAGATATTCATACTTTGTTTGGTCAGTGGTAATCCCTTTAGATCGAAATTGGAATTCTGCATGAATAAACCATGCATCAGGACTATCAGTCCAGAACTGTGGGAGTTTGACTGACGTTGCATGAACTTCAATGTTAGATGATGAATCATCGAAAGGGTTCAATAAAGGAGGCTCAAAATTAATTAAATGGTTATCTCCGTCTCCTGAGGTGGATAACCGAGTAGGAGTACGTTGCATTGTATTGTTTTAAAGAATACTAGCTTTATTACAAATAAATTTCTTAAAACAATATTAATAAAATTGAAGTGTGCCTAGCGTGCAGTGTAGTGCCTACGGTTGTGAAACGATAAGCGCCGGCTTATCGTTTTACATCCGCTAAAAAGCTAATTGTGTAGTGTATATAAATACCAATCCTTAGTCGCTGATTTACTGACGTCGCTGCTTGTTTCTGGCGTCACTGCTTGCTTTGGCGTCGCTGCTTGCGTCGGTGGCGCTGCTTACTTCAGCGTCGCTGTCTGCGTCGGCGTCGGCGTCGTTGCCTGTCTTGGCGTTGCTGCCTGCGTCGGCGTTGTTGCCTGCGTCGGCGTCGCTGCCTGCGTCGGCGTCGTTGCCTGCGTCGGCGTCGTTGCCTGCGTCGGCGTTGCTGCTTGCGTCGGCGTCGCTGCTTGTGTTGGCGTCGCTGCTTGCGTTGGCGTCGCTGCTTGCGTTGGCGTCGCTGCCTGTGTTGGCGTCGCTGCTTGCGTTGGCGTCGCTGTCTGTGTTGGCGTCGCTGCTTGCGTTGGCGTCGCTGTTTGTTTCGACGTTGCTGACTGCGTTGGCGTTGCTGCCTGCGTCGGCGTTGCTGTTTGCGTCGGCGTCGCTGCTTGCGTTGGCGTCGCTGCCTGTGTTGGCGTCGCTGCTTGCGTTGGCGTCGCTGCCTGTGTTGGCGTCGCTGTCAACGTTGGCGTTGCTGTTGACGTTGACTTCTCTGCTGACGTTAGCGTTTCTTTCGACGTTGGCGTCTCTTTCGACGTTGGCGTCTCTGTCAACGTTGGCGTTGCTGTTGACGTTGACGTCGATGTTGACGTCGCTATTTCTGCCGAAGTTGTTGTCGATGTCGGCGTTGTTGCTGGCGTCGAGATACGCTGCTGCTATTTGCTTCGTTGTGGTGAGGTGGGTTCGCTGTTGTAGCTCTGCAGTGAGTAAGTTGCTCACGACTGCAGGCTGTGATGTTGTTGTTGTTGGTGTGCAGCAGAGTTGGCTGTTGTCGGTTAAGATAAGGCACCGACGTTGACTGATATCTCGGATTCGTTGCCAGAGTTGATCGGGCTCGAGACTGATGTATTGCTGCTGTGTTGCGGTGTTCGTGCTGAAGCTGGTGGTGTGGGTGTGTAGTTGTTGCTGCTGAGCAGTGGCGGTTTTGGTGGTAGCGGTGCCTTGCGCACAGGTTTTGCGGGTTGGTTGTGATGATGTAGATGTTGCTGCAGCTGCACTTTTAGTTGTTGACGCAATTGTTGTTGTTGCTGTGGCGCGTAGAGACTGAGCGCGAGAACTTATGAGCGTGTCACGGGGTTGCTCTACTTGAGTAGCTTAGAGCGCGGGGTTGCTCTGCTTGAGTATTGATGAGCTCGTGTTTGGTACTGTTGGTATCGTTGGTCCGGTTTCGACAGGATCGCCAATACTCAAGCAGAGCAACCCCGCGCTCTAAGCCACTCAAGTAGAAATTAAATATTTCCACGAGAAATATAATAAAAATTTGTTCGTACGTTTGAATAATTTATTAGATATTAAAAAATTTTGAAATATTTTTATACATTTAAAATATGAAAACTTAATTCTAAAAAATACAAAAAGAACTTAAAAACTAAGTGGTTTTAAAACAAAGTGTTTTACATACAATTGAAACAATATTAAAATGTAATAATAAGATAACACTACATACCCATAAGAAAGTACAACATTCAGACTTTTTTTTAAAAAAAAAGGTGATCAAATTCCATGTGTAGAAGCGGAGATATGAGCGTAAGTATGATGGGTCCTTTCACTGGTCGGTTAAATGACCAGCGATAGAAAATGGATTAAAAAAATTGTAAAAAATGCTTATACTAAATTTTGAGTCGACTTCTATTTTGTTTATGATCATAGGCCATTGAAATTATGCCCCAAAATTATTTTTTGAGGCCCTTATTTCATTACTGATATTTTGTTTTTTGCTGCTTCCTGTATAATTTTTTCCGAAGCTTTTTTATTTTTTTTTTTTCCATAACTTATTGGGGTGGAATTACATATCGCCTTGATCTTCATTGTAGCAGTCAAAATAAGATAAAATCATTGTGTTAGAATTATACGGTGTTCTCATCCCACAACATTTTTCAATATTTTTCTGTGACATGCTGCCTTATTTTGACAACTGAAAGGGTTTCACATAAAAAATTTCAAATGAAATGCCAAAAGAAGGCAGCCTATTTTTTCTGATATTTCGAATGAGAACACCTTATTATGATTACGCCATGATCCAACTGCAGAGCTGTCAAAATATGTTGCAGTATTTGTTTGGTGGTTATTCTATTGTCCAGGCTCTCTAAGTCCTCATTCTCATTGAAACAACAACAATTCACGACCATGACGTACCGTCACCATAACATAAGGCCTAACCAAAAATAGACGAGTCGCAACGTAACGAGTGAAGACAAAAATGTACACATAAATGCAATTTAATGTTGCTGTTCAGAATAAACACACGTCAATTCATCGAAACTGAACGAAACGGTTTGACAAAACGTTTTGTTCCGAAACGTACTTGGCCGTACAATATGGTTGTTGTATGGATGTTGTTGTATTCTCTAAAATTTTTGACAGTTTCGCATTGGAAGCAACAACAAAATTATTTGTACACCAAGCAAACAGACATCGTGTAAGCTGGGCATAAGAACCGAACATTTATGGCCGATTTCTTCACCGAGTACTAACTTTCGCTAATCCGTGGTTTAGCTGCTTCGCGGACTAACTATTGAACCGAGGATTAAGAAAAGTTAGTACTCGGTCATTTCTTCACTTTCCTAGTCCTCGGACTAGTTTGCAAACGGAGTATTAAGCATATTAACAACTTTGCATTTTTTTTTTTGCTTTTTATAAAATTATATTTTAACAGACGTATTTTGTATATACATATACAAATTTTATTTCCTAATAAATTTTAATGAACCATCAAAATGTCATTTAATTTAATATAACAGGCAATTAAAAGTATATTTCTAGGTAAAAGGTTAATAAGATTCCGTTTTGATTTAAAAATATTTCCTTATTAAAATTAAAAAAGAAATCTTATTAAATAAATAAGATGTACTTATTAAATTTCAAAAATAAATCTTATTAAATCTTTAAGATTTCTTCTTAAAAACCAAGAAGTTTTGGTAAGATTTTCTTATTGTTTTTAAAAGTGTTCTTTTAAATAAAATACGATTCTTCTTAAAATTATGTGATTTGCCTTATAAAAAAGCTCATAGTTTTAATAAGATTTTCTCTATGATTTTAATAAGACAATCTTCTTGGGTGAAAACCATAGAGAAATCTTATTGATTTTCTTCTTTTTTATTAGGTTGTTTTGGCTCTGTGTATTTAAAAAATGTTTTCTAAGTTAAAAATTACAAATGGTTTTTGTCTACAGATAGTGTAGAACATATGAAACTGTGGTTTTGAAATGTCGTTTGTATTTGCATCTGTAAATTTTTGAATAAGAATCGTCTCTAAATTCGTATGTTTTTCCATTTGTACAAAATTTCAGTTTGATATTTTTTTTTTGTAAAAATGGGAGAAAAAGTAAATTTTAAAATATTTATTCAATAAATTGATTTATAATGAATTTAGTCTTAGTTTGAATGGCCAAAGGAGGACACTTTAAAGCTTTACGGTGTACAAAAATTTCAAAAGCTGCTCTTTATTTTCAAATGACGTGTCAGATAGACAAAAGAAAAAAGCTGTCTGACAAAATATTATTTTTGACACACAGATGAAATGCGGTATGTAATTTTTTTGACATGTCATCTGTATGAAACATATAGTCTGGGGGCACCTTAAGCTTGCAAAATATGTCCTCGTAAAAAATTTTGAGCAGCAGAACTCCAAAGCGCTTAACTAGGGGGCTAGAGACTGGGTATAAAAATATAATCATTTTGTATTCTGGCCACTAAGTACCTGTCATGTCTGTATGTTTGATTCTTTAATTACTTAAATTGAAGATAATAACTTATCCTCAAATTTAAGCATTACAATTATTTTTCAAACTGTACTCTTTTTAAAAAACTCCTATTATAATTCCTAATTTTAAGAAAACATTTTTCCTTAAAATGCCTATCTTAATATGACCATGCTTTGCCATACAATGCCACGTCAATAACTGACATAACACTATACAACACCCATCATATGATAAAATTAAAAACCTACTTAAGTGTGATCATGCCGTGCAATGTCACGTCAATAACCCGACACAACACTACACAACTCAAATCATAATATAAAATAAAAACCTATATAAAAACCTGAAAAACCTTATATATAAAAAGATAATCATCCCATCTCTATTAGTGAAAAAATCAACCTAAAACCTAATCCATTGCCGTGTAGGCATAAAGGCTACCTTTAAACGTTTTTTAAAAACAGCCAAGTGGTCTCATCAGAAGGCTTTAAATATCACTGAAAACCTGACCAACATTTAATTCTGAATGCTATGCATTTGAAATAAGCTAATCTAATGACAATTAAAATAAAATTACATACAACACATGCATGCAGCACATTCAGATATACATATACAGCACATTTATGCAATATATATGCAGCACACTCATGCAACACATTCAAGAAAAAATCTACAAAATTAAAATCCTAACTAAAATTACTAAAAACCTAATAAAAACCTAACAATTGGGCAGTTCACAGTTCATTGTAATGTTTTAATATATTAATATTTTAATGTACTAATTTTTTACAACTGTGAGCACAACTTAAGTGAAAAGTGTTGATATGCAGTTTCAAAACAGCGCTGGAATCGCAAATAAAGTTAAAATTATAGAAAACTTCATCAAAATTATTTACCAGACAACTCTTTTTTATTCACGTAAAACAGCTGTTCACGAAATAACACATTAACACTCTACAAAAGCATGCCTTAGGGCATGTACAAAAGTGGCAACATTTAACACACCGGTTTAATTTGTGTTTACATGCAAAACAAAAACAAAAAATTAACAGGCAAAATAGCACATTTAAGAAATAGCACATTAAACGCTAATTAGCATGAACTGTGAATTGCCCAAATATAAATAAAACCTAATTAATAATAAAGTTGAAATTGGTAAAAACCTAAAACCTGAAAAACTATATTTATATATATAAAGGATATTGCTTCACAAAATCCACCGAAAATAGTCCAAGATTGCCACAAAGAGCCAACACAATAACCCACTTAACGTGCAGGCATGTGTGCCGAAACTCATTGCAACTCGCAAAGAACTGCTCCCAACAGAAATCGTAAAACAACCGGTATTTGGGCCTATTCTGCGGAATCTTTTATGAAAAAATTCTGTTATGATTTCCCATACAAATTTTTGAGCTGTCAAAAAATCTGTTATGAAAAAAATCAAAATTCGTATTCTGCATGACAATTTTTTATGAAATCTGTTATAAATCACAAAAGATTTTTCGAACTGTCAAAAATTATTCTACAAACTCATGAATTGGTATTCTACATGACAAAATCTGTTATGAAACACAACAGAATAACAGATACATTTTTTTGCCTTTTATCAAAATTTAAATTTTATTCTTTGTGTTACTACGTTTATTGTTGCGTCCATTACATAATTTAACGGAATTGTAATAGATTTTTGTTTTCAAAGATTGGTAACAGGTATCGTAAAAGTTCGAAAGGCATAATACCAATTTTAATAGATCTTTTATGGTCGGTATATTTTATGATTCATAACAGAATAACAGATCTGGCAGAATAGGCCTTATTGTCTAACAAACCCCACCGCAACGGCCAAAAATCGCACTAAACTATCCAAAACCCATCGTAACCTCCCCGAAAGGCTTCACCTTTATACCAGCAGATCAACCCATCTAGTCAATTTACAAGGAAATTCGAATAAATTGAACGTCAATTCTTGACAAGAATAGTAATGGTATTCATTAAAATTTGTTAAGTCCTGCTAAACTGCTAAATTGTTAAAGTTAGCAGCTGCTGATGCGAACGCACCTGCTAAGACATTTTACAATCATGTGCTAAGCTGATATGCCAAAACCAGCTGACAGACTTCTACAGCTAAAAATCTGTTGTTTTAATTACTCGTGTAACCAGAACTCAGTAACGAAAAGTGTATATTAATTTTTATATTACAATGCGTTAACACTTTCGATACAATCGCTATTAAGAAACTTTGAAATGTTTTAAGTCTCTACCAACTCCATCACAAAATTGTATTTTTTTAAAAATAAAAAGGAAGTCTTTTTATTTTGAAGCTGCAAATCAAAAATAATTAGGTACTTGTTAGAACTCATTCCCAAAACGATTCATCACTACACTCAATAAGTTTGACGTTTCGGACTTAACAAATGGTATCTGCTAAACAAAAACACGGTGCAGAGCTTGTTAACTTGCTAACAAGCTGCTAAGTTTTTTCCCATACAAAATCTTGACAGGACTTAACAAATTTGTTAAGTTTAGCAAGCTAGCAGGGCTTAACAAATGTAGTGAATACCATTAATCCTTATACCATGCTAGGACATTATACCATGACTGCAGCGTTTTGCACCGTTCACACTTCAAATCGCTCATCAAATCGTTTCACCAAAAAGTGTTCATACTCATCAAATTTTTCGTCTAATGTTATTTTTTCTTGAGCGCCGAAGTTAGCATATTGCGATGACGGAAATTTTTTAGTAGCACTTGTTATTAGAATCGTATTGGAATAATTTTATAAATTATTTACCAGTTATTTATTATTATTTTCTTCCATTCCTTCTTTTACCGAGATATGCTCAGGCTTAAAACTGTTTGGAACTGACGAAATCGTTCACAGAATTTGACGAGAGTTGGTCAAATCGTTCGTCAAATCAGCAGAAAAATCAAAAAAATATTGATTTTCATCAAATGATTTGACAAACGATTTGATGAGTGTTCAGACTCGTCAAATCGCCATCAAATCCATATATATATATATCTGTTGGTCAAATTATTTCTCAAATCTATAAGCGATTTGATCAATGTGAACACCCCTTTTCATATAACTGTGCGCTTACAGGCATGCTACACAGGCCAGTATACTGGCTCAGTAGTTCGAAAAACTCAATACATTCATACTATTTTACAAATACACTCACACTGGATTCACTTTCATGCCACTTTCATTGCTACTGGCAACGAAATTTCAGAGCCAGTGGATTTTGACAGCAGCGGCCAGTGTATGTCAAAAAGGGGGATATCAGTGTGGTTTTTAATTACTTTTGGTGGGTTTATTTCGGGTTTTCATCGATTTCGTACAGGAAGCAACACTGATAGCTTGTTTACAATTAAAAGTAAACAAAACAACAAGTAAAGCACACGCAAACTGCAATAGCAGCGGGAACCTTCGCATTCGATGGAATTTTTTTAATTAACTTTCACGTGCATGTGAAGCACCTCTTGCTACTAGCATGAAAGTTCGAAATGTTTCGAATCATTCGAACAGTACATGTATTCTTTCGCACTTTCACTGTCACAGGCCTGCGTAACCAGCCTGTTAGACCGCTTGAACGAACGAAAGAAACCTCGTTCGTTCGCTCGGTTTAAACACTTTGCCCGAACGAACAGTGTTCGCTATAAATTTATCGCGAACGATGTTTGCAAGGTGTAAACAGTAAATTAGGGCGAACGAACGAAGATTCCTTCGTTCGCTCTGATCGAACAAGCTTTGATCTTTTTGGGCAAATCCGGTGTTGCGCTGTGTTTAAAAACAGAAAAGTAGCGAAGAGGAGTAGCTTAAGAGAATAATTTATGAAAAGTACTAAAATATGTAGTCATTTATGTTTTATGTTTTTTAAAGTGTTCTGTTAACTTTCGCTGCAATATGATTGTGTTGTATAAAGGGCCAATAAATGTTTATTAAGCGAAAAAAATCCTATATTTAAAGTTTAATTTTAAAGCGACTGTTTATTTGAGGTAATTTTTTTTTTAATAATAACTATATAACTTTTAATGCAAATTTTTAAGTTTATGGATAGCATATATTATTTAATATAACAGGAATCCACAAAAGAGCTTGTACAAATAAAATAAAAAATATTTTAGGTTCTGCTGAAACTTTTTGAGTTTTTAATCGAAGATTTTAGAAAAATGCGGATATGAACTAAAATGATAGTTGAAAAAATCGATTTGTGACTAAAAGCGATTCCTTAAAGTTATAAAATAAAAAGTATTTCTATAAAATAAAAATCGAAAGACTAAAAGTACCAATTGTATTTGGTTAACAAGTGCATACAATTTGGCAGCAATTTTTATTTAATTATCTTAAAATTCACGAAATTTATTGACAAACGACAAATGTGAGAACATTTAATTTTTGTTCGTTGAAAAACTTAAATGGGCCCTTAAGTTAAACACACGTCTCTTTTATAATAACTAATACGAGTAATATATTGTTATGGAGTGGCAAGCCATTTGTTGTTGAGAAACGGAGTATAAGTTTTAGTACTAATATAAAAATAATTAGTAATCAACCCTGCATTCATTGATGTTCGGCCAAATGCACAAATTGCTGTTTACACCGCCTGAACGTACAAGATGGCGGCCAATGCTTGTTCGGGATTGATGTTCGTGCGGTCTAAGCAGGGGCAGAATTATAGCATTCGTATTCGAGTAAAATTGTACAAGATTGATAGGCACTTGTCTCGTTGTGCCCTTCGTAATTTTGCTCGATCACGGATGCTGTAAATCGGCCCCAGTACTCCGAACGAAGAATTTATTGCAATAAGCGGGGTTCACATGATCCTACATGTTGTCACGCCTGGCGTGATGGCCTTGAATTTGAAATATTTCAAATTCAAGATAACATGTTGTCAGTCGGCTGTATCGTGCGTTCGAACGGTCAAATACGAGGCTTGTCCTACAATGCGTGACAACATGTAGGACCATGTGAACCCCGCTATAAATTATTCGCGATAAATTTTTCGTTCGTTCAGGCGGTCTAGGCCCACAGTAACGTACAAACTTAATAGGGGGTTTCAGACGAACGTACTTGTACGCTGACATGTACGACGACAAACTAACGGGACTATTTTGTTGAGCTTTCAAACAATCGTACATGTGCGACGACTTCATTTCATTGCTGGCTCTCAAATAGAGCACATCGGCGTAATGGCTGAACAATGTTTTGATGACCTTATGATTTAGCAGTCATTTTCCATATTTAAAGAATTGTTTATCAATTTTAATTAATTATAAACAATTATTAAATGTTTCAAACGTTTTTCATATTAATATTCTGTAATATTTTTTCCGCTTCGTTGCTGTTCACCCGCTGCCGCTTTTAATGAAATGAAAAAATGCAGCGAGTCGGACCGACTTGCGTTCATAACATCGTACATGTCGGTCCGACCGGCAGAAAAATCAAAAATTTTTGATTTTCGTCCGACATGTCGGTCCGACGGTCTCATTTGCTTTCGAATGATCGTACATGTCGTCGAGCATGCCCAAGTCATCGCACATGTACGATGGTCTGAAAGCCCCTATTCGCATCTGGCATTGCTTCTTTCCTCACACTTTATTATATCCATTCCTTTATTCTCTGTTGTTTTCATTTTTATTCGCAGTGATCTCCATTTTGTTGTGTTAATTTGTTTTTCGTCTGTGCATTTTTTTTCTTCAGAGCCAAAACAACCTGCTACAGAAGTTGCAACTCATTTTCCGAAGTCGTGAATCACAGGCTAGAAAAAAGGTTTTTCACAAAAAAAAGCGTCATATTTTGACGTGAATTGCAAGAAATCAAAGCCACGAAGTAGAAGGTATTCAAGAATAGCCTAGAAAAAGTAGAAGAGAACAACTAGCCAGAATACTTGGTAGTGAAACAAGCAAAGCTAGAAGGAAAGAAAGAAGTAAAGCAGTCGAAAACAAAACTGCGTAGTACATATAAAAGCGTACAGAAAAAGCATTTTTCATACGATTGAGAAAACTCAGCCGAGAAAGTTAAAATACGCGTTTGAAGTAGTTTTTAGAAAAATTGTGAAATCCGGAAAACTAAATTTTAACATAAACTTGCTTAGAGAAAATAAAAAGTCAAATAAATTGAAAGTAGCAGCTTAATGAAAAGGACATTTGTTATCAGTAAGAAAATGGAGGAACAGAAGTTGCTTAAGATTACCTATCATGTCGGATCTGCCGATAAAGCCAAAATTAATACCTACCTACAAATGCCGTCTCCGATGTTTGTGGTTTTACTGCGTGAAATCGATATATGCATCTTTGATCAGCACAAGCAGCCAAAAACCGAACTTCGCACATATTGGATTGGTGAGTGTCTTCGAATCAAGTGTTCCTACATTGGGTTGGGTCGGTAAATAGTAATGCATGTTCAGAATTGTCATAAGGTGGAAAGACGAAAAGAAAGGTGTATTAAAATAATTTCGTAACAATTGCAAAGTATTGTAGCAGAAGCATTGGCATATTTTACTTTTAGCTAAAATTAATAATTTTTGTTTTTCTATTTTTGTGGAACATATGTATTTAGGTCTTTAATTCAAAATATAAAAAAAAATGACTGCTATCATGGTTTAGAAGTTATAAGTCTCCAACGTTGGAAAAAATGGCCTAAAAATCTGCAATAATTTTACTTTAGGGCCCGGACACGAATATTTTTCTTATTTTTATTAAATGTATTTGGGCCTCCTAAGCCTAAATATGAAAACTAAAATCTTCGCTCTCGTTTGGTTTATTCCCAATTTTTTAATGCACATTTTGAAGAAAAAAAAAAAAAATTAAAAGGTAATTTTCGCTAAAAGTAAAATATTCCACATTGGCATGAGCGTAAGGGCGTGGGGCGATAAAATGGTAATTTGGGAATGTTTTACCTTCAGCTAAAATGGACTTTTTTTTTTTTTTTTTTCAAAATGTATATTTGGGCTAAAAAAAGCGAATAGTGAAAAAATTAGAGGTCGCTCTCAAGAAGACTTTTAAAAGAGGGGTCCAAAGTTCGAAAAAATGGACTTAAAACATGCTGCATTTTTTCAATTTTCATAGAAAAGTGAGCAATTTGGGTATCAGAAGAAAGGTAATACAAGCACCTTTTCAACGAAGTATAAAACTCCATGCATTCCTTTTTAGGATAAAGCTAACTTCTTTTTTACTTAAATATTTTTGTTTTGTAGTGTTGAAAACAATATTTCGTACAAGGGCAAAACACTATTAAGCTGCATGATACAAAGAACTACTCTTTGTATCATGATTAAGCTGGAAGTCCAAATTATATAAAAAAAAGGAATAATTGCAATTTAAGTAACTAAGGTATAACGATGTAACATATATGATGGAGGAATATTTACGAAGTAAGTTAAATAGTTACAAGAAAGATTGAAGAAGAAAGGGCCACACTCGAGAAATTTTTAAAACATTTACAGAGTAAGTTATACAGTTAAAAGCCATAAAATATTAATTTCTTAAGAATCTGAAATATTTAGGAACTGTTACTGTAGGTTTAGACCGCCTGAACGAACGAAAAATTTATCGCGAACAATTTATTGCAATAAATTCTTCGTTCGTAGTACTGTTTAGACCGCACGAACATCATTCGCGAACAAACATTGGCCGCCATCTTGTACGTTCAGGCGGTGTAAACAGCAATTTGTGCATTTAGCCGAACATCAATAAATGCAGGGTTGAAAACTCCTTATTTTTATATTAGTACTAAAACTTATACTCCGTTTCTCAACAACAAATGGTTTGCCACTCCATAACAATACATTACTCTATTAGTTATTATAGAAAAGTGTGTTTAACTATAGGGCACATTTAAGTTTTTCAACGAACAAAAAAATGGGATGTTTTCACATTTTTCGTGTGTCAATAAATTTCGTAAATTTTAAGTCAATTAAATAAAAATTGCTACCAAATTGTATGCACTTACTAAGCAAATACAATTGGTACTTTTAGTCGTTCGATTTTTATTTTAGAGAAATACTATTTATGTTATGCATTTAAAGAATTGCTTTTAGTCACAAATCGAAATTTCAACTACCATTTTGGTAAATATCCACATTTTTCTAAAATCTTCAATTAAAAACTCAAAAAGTATCAGCAGAACCTAAAATATTTTTTATTTTATTTGAAGAAGCTCTATTGCGGACTCCTGCTATACTAAATAATATTTGCTATCCATAAACTCAAAATTTTCATTAAAATTATTATTATTAAAATTATTAAATTATTATTATTAAAAAAAAATTACCTCAAATAAACAGTCGCTTTAAAATAAAACTTTAAATATAGGGGTTTTTCCGCTTAAAAAACTTAATTTGGCACTTAACACAACACAATTATATTGCAGCGAAAATTAACAGAACACTTTAAAACACATAAAACATAAATTACTACATATTTTAGTACTTTTCATAAATTATTCTCTTAAGCTACTCCTATTTGCTACTTTTCTGTTTTTAAACACAGGGCAACACCGGATTCGCCCAAAAAGATCGAAGCTTGTTCGATCAGAGCGAACGAAGGAATCTTCGTTCGTTCGCCCTAATTTACTGTTTACACCGGGCAAACATCGTTCGCGATAAATTTATAGCGAACACTGTTCGTTCGGGCAAAGTGTTTAAACCGAGCGAACGAACGAGGTTTCTTTCGTTCGTTCAGGCGGTCTAAACGCACAGTTAAATAGACGGTGAATAAAAAAAGCGGCGCAGGCGAAAAATCGCCGCGATTTTAAATAACAATTTTTTAAATATTTACATAGTAAATTCTATAGTAACATAAACGATGGGTAAAAAAAGCTGCGCAGGCGAAAAATTGTTAGACCCCTTTTACATTGATCAAGACTTGAAGTCAAGTTTTTTTGACGTTCTCTTTTGAACTTGACGAAAGCTTTCACATTGGTCAAGACTTGAATTCAAGTTCTTGTCTTCTTTCCTTGTTTTCTAAAAATAAAACGAGATAGGTAGCAAGCAAATGAATTATAGTTTATAGAAATTTGCAAACTGAATTTTATTTTTTTACCACGATGGAAGTTAACAAAACGTTTTTGCTTAAAAATTTAATGCAAAATTAAATTATATTAAATGCAAAACAATTTTAATGCAACCGAAGTCTAGCAAACTCACATTGATATGCGAAAAATAAAATAAAAAGCACTGTCAACAACGCGAAAATAGCAAAAGGAACACGAAAAAACCCGAAAAATTGCCGGTACAGATTCAAGTTTTTTTTCCCTTCCGTCGCTTCCGATGTGCGGCGAATTGCCTACAAACTCTGAAACTTGACTTCAAGTCTTGACCAATATAAAAGACCCCTTTTAGTCCCGGTTTATACTCGTCAAGACTTGACGGTCAAGTCTTTCGTTCGGTGGTGCGGGAATCGTAACAAAAGGGAAAGAAAAAATTGACCGTACCTTCAATTCTTGGGCAATTCGTTTTGTGTTCGTTCGTTGTCCCGCTATTTTCAATTTTATTTCGTCGTCATCAGTACAAACTTGTGAAGGAAAAGGGAGGAGTGAAAGAAACAATTGAACGTCAACTCTTGACGAGTGTAAATTGAATCGTTAAGTTTAAAAGAGAATATGCAAAACTTGAACGTCAAGTCTTGACGAGTATAAACCGGGACTAATATTGATCAAGACTTGAAGTCAAGTTTCAGAGTTTGTAGGCAATTCGCCGCACATCGGAAGCGACGGAAGGAAAAAAGAAACTTGAAGCTGTACCGGCAATTTTTCGTATTCCTTTTGTTATTTTCGCGTTGTTGGCAGTGCTTTTTATTTTATTTTCGCATATCAATGTGAGTTTGTTAGACTTCGGTTGCAATAAAATTGTTTTGCATATAATTTAATTTTGCATTAAATTTTTAAGCAAAAACATTTTGTTAACTTCCATTGTGGTAAAAAATAAAAATTCAGTTTGCAAATTTCTATAAATTATAATTCATTTGCTTGCTACCTATCTCGTTTTATTTTTAGAAAACAAGGAAAGAGGACAAGAAATTGAATTCAAGTCTTGACCAATGTGAAAGGGGTCAAAGGGGTCTTATTAAAAATCGCGGCGATTTAAATATTTACATAGTAAATTCTATAGTAACATAAACGATGGTTAAAAAAAGCGCCGCAGGCGAAAAATTGTTATTAAAAATCGCGGCGATTTTTAATAACTATTTTTGTCATTTAAATTATCCTTAAATTTTTACATTCAAATTCATGGAATTAATTTTTGTCGTTTTTACATTCGAATTCATGGAATTAATTGTTGTCGTTTTTATTTGAATCTGAAATGCATCTAAACTTTTGATGCAAAATAGTTGGTACATAAAAAGAGTTATATCTTAGAAAGTAATTATTGGAATTTTATTGTTAATAGCTTTGTGAATAAGTAATAGCATACCCTTTCTTTTAATACCCATTTTGCTTAGTTTTGTTTATATATAGCAAAGATATAGGAAGTTTTTTTATAGATTTTTAGCCCATTTTTCAACTTTGGACCCCTAAATATGCCGAATTTTATTCAGATGATTTCGTTAATCGTTACTGCGTCTAGAATTATAGTTTCATATTTGTAAATTTTTTGCATAAGCGAGTAGCCATATATAATAGGGGTATTCACGGGTTGTTGCGAAATGCAAGATTGTGAAAATGCAAGATAATTTCCGCACTTACGCGTGAACATCAATATTGAAACTTAATTATGCAATAAAATTAAATGTAGAATGAACAGTAAATATATTGCCACCTTATTTCAAAATCATAAAAAGTCTACGTACAAAATTAAAATCTACGTAAAAACTTACAGCTCTATTCTGGCCGCTTAACTAAGCTCACCACATTGACAAAATAATTAATATTAACAATTTGTTAATGTTTCGTATTATGCTGCAAATTTAAAAGCTCTTTTCCTTACAATTTTGAGAAAGATTCTTAACAACGAGAACAGAAAGAGTCTTAACAACGAATGAAATGTATGTGCTTAGATAGAAAATTGTTGTGAAAATAATACAAAAATACAAATTATAATATAATATTGAGTTTAAATACATTAAACTGAAAAATGGAAGAATTTTTTACTTTTTAATGTGTTGATAATGAAATCTTTCAGTAGCCTTGGCAAATTTTTCAAGCGCTTGCAAAGTCTCAAGCTGCACTCGAAGCATCTGTTTATATAGCGCATCTCTTCTTTCAATAGGCATATCGATTTTCACCATGCATGGTGAACTTATAAGCTTTTTAAGCTTTTATGTTAATGATTTTTAAGGCTGCGTGTCAAAAGAAAACTTTTCAGTCATGGTAGGATAGAAAATATCAAGTTGAATAAAATTTGTGTGTGTTGAAAAAAATTTGTCTTTTTTGCTGTGTCAAATGGGCGATGAAATTTTGACAATTACAAATTTTGACGTTTCACATTTCGGTCATGTTTTAGCGCAAATATTTTATTTAATTTGCTTTTTATTAAATTTGCGACATATTTAACTCGAGTGCTTGTACTTGCAATTTATTTCGTAAACTTGTAATATTGTAAACTTAAAAAAATAACAAAATAATAAAAATAAAAAAAAATTAAAGTGCTTGAGTTTGTGTGTGCGTGTGTGTGGGCCAACGATCTCTTGGTGTATCAGCAAGTGCAGCAAAGTTTAATTGACTTTCTTTGCTGGCGAACGTCCTCCAAGTGACACCACCAGCAGAACAAGCAAGTGCAGTGCAAAATTTCTTGCTAGCCAACATCCTCCAAGTGCTATTGCCAGCAGCACAAGCAAGTGCAGCTCCAATTTCTTGATTCTTTTGCTTTCCAACGTTCTCCGAGATTTGCCACGAGCAGCACCAGCAAGTGCAGCACAATTCAATTGACTGGTCAATTCTCCAATATTTCAGAAGCACCCTTTCAGCATGTCTCAAGCGTAGAGGCGAATTTCTGTCATACTCCGGCGTGAATTAAATAAATTGAAATCGGAAAATTTGCGCTTCATTAGCTTGTGCTGCTGCTGGTGGCACTTGGAGGATGTTGGCTAGCAAGAAATTTTGCACTGCAATTGCTTGTGCTGCTGGTGGTGGCACTTGGAGGACGTTCGCCAGCCTAGAAAGCCAATTTAACTTTGCTGGACTTGCTGATGCACCAGGAGATCGTTGGCCCACACACACGCACACACAAACTCAAGCACTTCAGTTTTTTTATTTTTATTATTTTGTTATTTTTTAAGATTAAGATTACAATATAACAAGTTCTTAAGTTGTTAGTACAAGCACTCGAATTAAATACGTCGCGGAAATTGATGTGTTGTTTTTTTTCTTTATTTTTGAGTGTGTCAAAAATTCGCTTTCGATTGTCAAAATTTGTAGTAGCCCCTGCGGCTAGCATAAATTTTGACAATTACATTCACCTCACAAATGCCAAAAATTGCTCTACCAACTGTCAAAATTTGATCCTCCAACTGAAAAGTTTCCGATTGACACACAGCCTAAGAATTCCAACATTTACATCACATAACAATCAGCTTAACAAGAGCTCCTTAACTATTTCTTGTTAAGCTAACAACCAGAATAGAGATGTTAATCTTTTTAAAGTTTTACCCAGGTGGCAACTACGTTCGAAAACAACCAATACACGAATCATCTGTTTAGCATCACTGCTTGTGCGTTCTCGCAATTGGTTTGAGCAGTGATTTGAGAAAAAAATAAGGATTTTAAAAAATTAATCTAATATAATTTGTAATTAAAGTTCAAGTATAGAATATATAGGCCTTCAAATTTAAAAAAATTATCTAAAAATCTTGCTGTTTTTCTAGTTTTTCAACAAAGCTAAGCTTTATGAGTATTTAAACAAAGGTAATCAACGAGATGTCAAACATACCATTCCATGCATAACTTTTTAAGATATAATTTTTTTTTATAATTAGAATATGTCTGAAAAACTAGTGGTTTCCCTTTTACGAAAGCAATACATTTAAAAGAGAATAATTTGAAAGATAACTACATCCAGATGTACTGTTGACAGCGAAGCCTGTGTTGGACTTACTGAGGTTTGTAATCCCTAAGCAGTGGTCGAATGCCTCCTATTAAAAGAGACAACCAAATACATTTTTATTAAATTAGGAAAAGTAAAAAACGATTTTAAGTAAAAAGAAGGGTTGTATTTTAAATGCATGCATTTTTATGTTTGATGTCTTATTGATTAGATACTTGTATTATCTTTCTTTTGATACCCATTAAGTTTAGTTTTGTTGGAAAACTTAAAAAATCAGATAGATTTTTATTTAATTTTTTCCTACATTGGCCTATACCTTCTAAGCCAATTGCGAGCGATCTGAAATTTTTTAAATTATTAGAGTTGTTGCTATTCTTGAAATGTTCCTAAAATTTTAATGCATAAGAACAAACTTCAACAGTTTGGGCCTTCTTGTACGATACAACCGAATATGGCCCTGTGTGATTGTTTCTGGATTTGTGTGAAGCAACATCAATATAGAAAATACTACACTTTTCTGTTATTACACCACTTCCTTATATTTTACTTCTTTGGCTTAAAAAGAAATGAACTCTGCGATAGCGAAAATTAACTCTTTACAATTCATCGTATCAGTCAAATTTTCAGTGAGCCTAAAACCTGCATCACTCAGTCAAACGGTTGCAAGCTTTTACTTGTCTACTGCCTAGTGGCAAATAATTCATAAGGTAGCAAATTCAGCATAAAAGTACTTTTATTGTATCGTAAGTTTCCGGCGTATTGATTTGCCAGAGTGATCAGTTTAAATCTTTAAAGATCAACAATGTTCTCATTATCACACTCCATTAAAATTAAATTAATAAATAGCAAAAATATTTGATAACACTCCGATGCACACAGATCGACTCAACATCACAAAATAGTAGGTAGTAGGAAAGTAGTAATAAATGCTTGCAATGGCCATCAGTCAGAAAAATCACGTTTAATGGCTATGTTATGGTGGCGGTCATATGATTCCCGGTAATGTCCTTTTTTACGCTCTTTGTTTGATGAGCTCAGTGACCAATGTATGTTATGCTCACGGTCATATGATACCAGAAAACTAGTGTTTTTTGATACTTTTAGTACGTTATAAATCGATAAGTGTTGCTATTAAGCAGTTTTTATTACTGCTTTCCTACATTTTGTACTAAAAGTATATTATTTTCATACTAAACCACAAATGTTGTGAATAATTTCACAACGCAACACTGCTTTGATCGCGTGATTTGGTATGGACAGCCGAATCATTTGGTGACCATGGTGGTAAAAATTTGTTCCCTCGCTCACTCTCAAATTTCCCATTTACATTGAAACAACAACAATTCATGGTGACGTGCCCGTGACCACCACCATAACGCTGCGTTTACACGTAACAATTGTTTATATCCGTATTAGTTGTCAAATTTTTGTCATTTTCAAGCAAATTGTCTAGCGTGACGTAGGTGGTCTTAACAATTGCACGACAATAAATGACATTTGTTGTATTATTTGGCGTTTCCTTTGGTTTTTAAATTTTTCTCTGTTCTTGTTCTTCACTTTCAGAAGAAAATGTCAAAAAATGTCAGCCTACGTCAAATCGTTGGTTCAATTGTGTGCCTGATTGTTGAGACAATTGAGCTGTCAACTGAGAAAATATAAATGTGTTAGTAAAAAATGTGTGAGTGTATTGAAATTATCATGACAATTTGTTGTTTCGTGTAGACCTAGGGTAGCATAGGCATAAACGGTAATTCAGTCAAATATCTCAGGGAGGGTAAGTGAGAGCAAAAAACGCGATGTGCTTCAGTCAATTTCACTGACATGTTAATTTCCCCTATGTGCAAGGCATATAAAAAATATTATGCAAAAAGCAGTGGATCATTTTCACAACACTGTTTTATTTTATTAGGTGTCGGAAACGTGTCTTTTTGTAGAAAAATATCAGAAATTTTAATTAAATTCTTTTGTAGGCGTAACAAATTGAAAAATTTTATTACAAAAGTTGAAGGTTAAGATAGCTCTTTTGTTTTATTTATACTAATACAGTAGAACCTGGATACAGTGAATTCATTTTTGCAAGGCCTGTTCATTGTTTCAAAATATCAAAAATTTATTACTTTTTGCTTCTTATTCTTTGAAATGTCAGTTAGTAAAACGTTCTTGAGGTGTTCACTATATAAGCTGTTCGCTATACAGTCATAGTTGACTATATTTGAAGCAAAACGAATACACTCTCCATCTTTTTGTCTACTACAAAGCCACAGCGCTGCTGAAAGTACTACCATTCTGCGTTGCCAAAATGTGAAAATTTTACCAAAACTGGTAAATTTTTTTTCGATGTGAAAACGTGAAATTGAATTCTATTTTGGTAAATTTTTGGAGTAAAGAAGATACACTATTACTTGCAAAAACGTATTAATATTATCGGCCTTTTTCAACGTTATCAAACTTGTTTGCTACGAAAAAAACCACCCTGCTAAGCCCAAAGAAAATTACTACGATTTTCTTGATTTGGCCAAAAAAAGCGACTTGGATATTGTAGACTTCTGGGACAAAGTTAATTACTTATGCCGTGGTTATGCTAGCCAAACATGTTCGGAATTTATTTTCGTTAATTTATTCTCTTCGCTGAAATGCTTGTTTGGTGGTTATGCTATGTTTGTTGCACAGTTGCATTTTATGTAAAAATAAGTCAAAACACAAATAAGAAAACCCTTTTTGCATTTTTATATACAGTTTTAGGCATATTCATATTTACTATAAAATTTAAAACGAAATTACCGAATTAATTCAAGTTGAGATTGGTTATGCAAGGGGCATTATTTTTTGTATTCAATTATTTATTATTTCTTTTGAATTTTTTTTTTAATTTCAATAGATATGCAATTAGTGTTCATGTATTTGTTGTTTTTCTTTCAAAATATTATTAGATTACTTCAATTAACAAGATTTTTTGTTATTAAAATTAGTTCAACAAAGCAATGCTTGCTGTTTGTGTTAAGGGTTGCTTGAGCACACAATTAATTTCACTTTCTAATACTTTTTGCTACTTTTTGATGCTATTATGAAAAATGACTAAAGGCAACACCGGAAAGTTCGGCATGTTTGGTGTTTCAATCAGCAATCAAAAATGTTCGGTCTGAGAGCGAGAGAATGAATATGAGAAAAAGTTAATTTTTAATTTTATACTTGAAACAATAACAATAAAAATGTTAGGCAAACATGTTTGGCTAGCATAACCACGGCATTAGTTGGCGCTACAACCGTATGTCGGTCTTGGCTTCATCTAAGAATTTGCGCCAGCCATTTCTGACTCTCGCTTGCTGGAGCCAGTTGGAAATTTCAAGCTTCGTCAGGTTGTCCTCAGTTTGGTCTTTCCAACGAAAATGAGGTCGTCCTCTTCTGCGTTGACAGCCGCTGGTTACCGAATCGAATACTTTATTCACTGAAGCATCGTCTTTTATGCGCTGAACATGCCCTAGCCAGCGAAGCCGCTCGATTTTAATGCGCTTGACTATGTCGATGTCAGCGTACAGCTCATACAGTTCATCATTCCACCGTATTCGGTACTCGCCATTGACGCAGATTGGTCCGTAGATCTTGCGAAGAATCTTTCTCTCGAATACTCCTAAAGTTTTTTCATCTGAACTGCTCAGCGTCCAGGTTTGTGATGCATAAAGTATTACGGGCATGATGAGCGAATTATAGAGCGTGATTTTTGTTCGTCGAGAGAGGGCTCTTCTTAATTGCCCTTCGTTTGATCTCAATGCTGAGGTCGTTGGTTGAGTTTATGCTGGATCCCAGATAAACGAAGTCCTTCACAACCTCGAAGGAGGTATTGTCAACTGTAACGTGGGTTCCAAGACGCTGGGACTGTTTATTTGTTGACACCAAGTATTTCGTCTTATCTGCATTCACTGCCAGACCCATTCGACTTGACTCTCTTTCTAATCTGGAGAATGCTGCACTGACTTCGCGCGTATTATGGTCAATAATAACGATGTCATCAGCATACGCAAGCAGCATAACACTCTTGTAGAATATTGTGCCACTACGTCTCAGATCAGCAACTCGGATGATATTCTCCATCATTAGGTTGGAAAAGTCGCACGATTAGGAATCACCTTGTCTGAAACCTCGTTTGGTAACAAATGGTGGTGAGAGGTCCTTCCCGATTTTAACTGCGCTGCTGGTGTTGCTCAGTGTCATCCTGCAAAGTCGTATTAGTCTTGCAGGAATACCAAACTCAGACATGGTGGAGTACAGGTGCTTCCTTATTGGGCTGTTGAAGGCGGCTTTGTAGTGGACAAAAAGATGGTGGGTGTCGACTTGTTTTTCTTGAGTCTTCTCCAAGATTTGTCGTAGCGTGAAAATCTGGTCGATGGTGGACTTTCCAGGTGTGAAGCCACACTGATAAGGTCCGATCAGTTCGTTTACAATGGGCTTCAATCTTTCACATAAAATGCGCGACAGGACCTTATATGCGATATTAAGAAGGCTTATCCCACGGTAATTGGCACAAATAGAGGGATCACCTTTCTTGTGGATTCGGCAGAGCACACTGAGATTCCAATCCAATCGTTCGGAATGCATTCTTCCGACCATATTCTGCATAGAAGCTCGTGAATGTATTTAAATAGAGCTTCGCCTCCGTTCTTAAACAGCTCAGCAGGTAAGCCATCAGCTCCCGCGGCTTTGTTATTTTATATATATAGCCGAGCTATATCTGTCAGAATTTCATCATAGTCGGGCAGCGGAACCTCGACGATGTCATCCGTAATTGGGGTTTCCGGAATATCATCTCTATTGGCGGGATTGTTGTCAGCGTCGCCATTTAGAAGCTTAAAGAAGTGTTGCCTGCATAACGTCAGTGTACTCTGGACATCTGTCACTAGATTCCCGTTTTCATCCTTGCAGGAAAACTATCGGCAAGGCGTCTTATTTTTTGGAAAAATTTTCGGGCCTCTTCCTGTCACCATACATCTCAATCTTCTCCTGCTCGCGCTTTTCTGCCTCTCTTTTTTCCGCCTGAAAATACGTCTCTCTTCCCTCCTTTTCTCTTTGTGTCGCTTCTTAACAGCGCGCGTTACAACCGACTGCAGGGTGGCTTTGTAGGCGGCGTCTTTCTCTGCAGTGACGTCGCGACACTCCTGGTCGTACCACTGGTTTCGGCGAGGGCGGTGGTAGCCAGTCACCTCTTAAGCAGCCACACGCATGGAGTTGGAAATGTGTGTCCACTGCGCGCATATATCATCGATTGGAGGAGTGCTTTCAAGCAGGAGTCAGAGTCGAAAGCATCGGCTGTCTGTTACGATTGCAGCTTGTCGACGTCTAACTTTCTATGTGTAGGGTTGCGTGCATTCTTAGCTGCGCACATACGTGTACGGATCTTGGTCAATGTTTGCACCACGGATCGTGCGTTCACCCATTCTGTGCCTTCCGTCGATCAAAACGTGATCAATTAAATTTCTGTTTTTTTGATCAGGGGCAATCCAGGTGGCTTTATAAATATTGAGATGCTTGAATCTAGTGCTACTTACAACCATGATTCGTATTGAAGAAAAAAATTCAGATTTCTCAAAGATGGCAGAAAAAATGCAACATTTTTTCGAGAAACGAAAACGCCATAAAAAATTTAACCTTGATGCGGATTATGGCAAGCCGTTTATTCACAGGTGTGAATCGCAGGACGTGCTGTCGTAGTCTCTTGACAACTACAAATCCGCATCCAAACTCGTGCTTCTACGCATGGCCGCTGTAGTAGATATCACAGGCTGCATGCCGAATGCAACCCTGTCCCTTCCATAGCATTTCTTGGATAGTAGTGTATCTGGATAGCAGATGGATCTTGGATAGCAAATAGCTTTGTATATTTAAAACACATCCGTCAGTTGAATAGAGGCACCTTCCCAATAAAGTGTTCGGACGTTCCAGGTGCATATCCGTAAATCATTATCAGTTTTTTGTTTGCGGTAGTCGTCATCAAACTTGGGAATCAGTTTTCTTCTATTCTTATTTGTTTTCGTAGAAATGGGTTTTTACGGGTGGGCTTCAAACCCAGCGTACAACCTCTTTTATGCCTAGGGGCCCGCTGCTCAGGCTAGCCGCCAAACTAACGGTTGTCAGTTTTAACGTTGCCCAGGAAACACCACGTGGAGGTTTGAGTCGACTTGAGGCGATTTCACAAGAATTATGCTGGCCTCGCCAGGTTGAGACAGTCAGACATGTGCCCCTGTAAAGGTTCGCCTCCGGTTTCCTGGACAAAGTTGCTTCTATTAAAAATGGCATGGAAGAACACTGTTATATGTTATATAAAAACTCACAAATTTTGTTAAAAATTTAATGATATTTCCTCAGTTCAGCCACTGCTGAAAGAAAATGTTCATTCCTTTCTTTAATAAAAACAAAACTAAGAAACAGACTAGATTTTAAAACCATAAATAATATAATGCTTTCCAAAGCATTAATTAATAGTATAAATAATCCGCACTTTGTATGGCCAGCGAAGAAATATATGTAAGATTGACTTTAATTTACAAAAAGTGAAACAGCTATGTTTCAAACAATTTTCCTTTTATCTTTTATTTCATATTTCATATTTTTTAACAAAGTATACATAGCGTACAAAAATTATAAGTGAAAATTATTAAATTTCCAGAAAAAATTATTTTGTTTTAAATTTCAATAATTTTAGTTAAGAATATATAAATTAAGCTTTTGTGCGCTTATCCATCGATATTAAGTGGGTTGCTAAATTAATAGGGACAACCTTTAAAATGTGAGCTTGTTGTTATATTAATTAATCAAAAAATTACACAAAATTTAGTTTTGTTGTAAAAATAATTAAAGTTAAAACTTGCATTATTAACTGCCTTTCATTTAGTTAAAATTAATTTTCGTTATAAATTCACAATATTGCATTAGTATATTAAGATAAATTATTGTTCTCAAAGTGTAAAGATTTTTTAAGCACACAGAAAATGAGTTAGATTTATAGCGATTACTAGCGCTGCTAAATTTTTAGCAATAGATTTTAATCGCTAAATAAGTTTTTCACATAAAAAAGTCTTGAAGCTTGACTATTCTGGAAAAATTTATAAAAACGATTTGAAGAAAATAAACTTCGTCAAAAAAATGACAGAAAAGGTGCAAAAATTAATGAATATATCCATAAATTCACATTTTAAAGGTTGTCACCATTAATTTGGACACCGACTCTATATGTTTCTTAGCTTTAACATTGAATAATTTTTATTTTAATAATTATATTTTTTTTTTTAATTTAACTAAGTTACTTTTATGATTTTCGTTACTTTTTGTACAAAAAAAATTGAAACAATATTGATCTCACGCAACCATATGAACTATAAAATAATAAATTTAGCTGAATATTTATGTACCAAATATATTTACGATAAATTATATGTTCGTTGGATACCTTAAAACTTATTTTAAATAATTAATTTTTCGGTTGATCATATTTGCAAAACTTTTGTTTTGGATGTGAAATTTTTTCTTAAATGGTAAATTTTTTTTTTGGAATTTTAGTAAAAAAATTTTTTATGTTGTGGCAACCTTGCTACCATTGTTGTATTTTACTCCTATTGAGTCATGACTACTACTATACTGCCCAAATACAAAAAGTACTACTATTTATAAGTCCTGGCATACACTCGTCAAGACTTGACAGTCAAGTTTTGCATATTCCCTTTAAAACTTGATGATTCAGTTTACACTCGTCAAGAGTTGACGGTCAATTGTTTCTGTCACTTCTTCCTTTTTCTTCTGAAATTAGCGCTGATGAGGCCGAAATAAAATAAAAAATAACGAGGCAACAAACGAACACAAAACGAATTGCCCAAGAATTGACGGTGAAAAATAAATAGTTTTAATTAAAATGAATAATTAATTTAATGTTTATGAGCCGAAGTTAATAACGACATTCTGTTTCCATATGAACGTGTTGAGCTTCTCAGATATTCATATGAAAAGTTGTTTAGCCAATCCTAATAACATATTTACTAATTTTTAAATAGCATCAAAATAAACGAATGAACCGCTTGCTTAACAACTTCGTGGTTTTTAAGATTAAAAACATCTATCTAGATGTATTACCATTTTAAAGCAGCATTTTTGTTTAGGATTTTTTAAAAGATATTTAAACAAAATCTATCTATATATATAAAATAGGATGTGTGTATGTATGTAACGTAAGGACTCCAAAACGGCTGGGCCGATTTTGATGAAATTTTCAGGTAATGTTCATCTTGGTACGGTGGGTAACATAGGCTATATTTGGACCCGATAGGTGGCGCTGGGGTGGACTTATATCGAAAATTTGAATTTATGGACCAATTTAACTTAAATTCCGAATGTATGTTTGTTTGATCATAAGAAAATAATTTGTGTATAAATGGACAAATGGTGTATAAGTGGCGCTGGGGTGGACTTATTTCGAAAATTCGATGGCGTGAAAAATATATAAATACTTTTAATTTTATTTTATAACGAGGGGAGTAGCGAAGCACACCGGGTTCAGCTAGTCCTTCATAAATCTTATAAAATTTTTTAAATGTTCGTTAAGTGATTCATTTCCGACGAAATCAGGAAGAACTTCTTTATCTGGTGTTTTTTAATCTCTGTTATATCGAGTAATAAATGAACAGGTTTTGCATAATTTTTTTACTATAGACAATAATTGAAAATACAAAAAAAAAAATAAAAAGCTATTTTGAATTTAAATTGACAATGTCTTTATCAAAAATCTACTATTACCAAAAAGTTAACATCTACAACTACAAATTTCATATTCAATAGACAAAAATTTTCTACAATTCAGTATGAAAAAAGAAGGCCAACACTTGTCCTAAACAATTATAATTGTATTCTCAAACCGCTTTCTAAATATAACTCCTAGCCGCCCGATAATAATTTTCAACCACCTTTTTGTTGACCTCTGTTATCTGAATAAAAAAAAAAATTATTTTTGAAGTCATGTGTTTGGCCATAGAAAATAATTTTTTTTTTATTATTATTACTTTCTTTATTTAGCTATTTGCTATTTGTATAAAATTAAGTTATTATATTTAATATTATCTTAACAGATTTCTTATTTTATATAGCACCATAAATAATTCAGTTATACTATGTTCTTATATATTGTACTAAAGCATTCTTAAAACTATATAAATTTGTTTCATTCTTCAAATAATTGGGTAGTTCATTGTATAAGTTAAGGCCTTTATATAACAAAATATTTTGTGATCTATTACTAGGAAAAAAATTTATTCTAAAATTACCTCCATTTCTCAAATTGTATGGCTGAACATCAGCAACATAAACCAATTGATTACTTAAATATTTAGGTAATAAATTATTCCTCATTTTAAAAATAAAAACTATCACATTCATAATAATTTTTTGGTTAATGGATAACCATTTTAAAGTTTCTAACATGGTTCTTATTGGCGCTAACCTATTGCATTTTAAAATACATCTCATTCCTTTGTTTTGCATTTTTTGCATTCTCGAAAGCATTACATTTGATCCTAAGAACACAATGGTGGAACAATATTCGAAATGAGGTTTTATCATTATATTATTGGGGGTTGGAATTAATTTTAAAGGTTTTTTTTCGGTTTTTGAGCATTTATTTAGAAACAACGGTACAATGTATATTACTCAAAGTATTGTCCATCGTTAGCTACAACATTTTCCCATCTTTCTGGCAGCATATGGATTCCGTGCCGGAAGAACGATTCGTCTTTTGAGGCAATCCACGAATCGACCCATTTTTTGGTATCCTCGTAAGAAGTGAAGCGCTGCTCAGCCAAGCCATGGGTCATCGTTCTGAATAGGTGGTAGTCGGAAGGGGCTATGTCTGGGCTATAAGGCGGGTGGGGTAGCACATCCCAATTCAGCGCCTCCAACGTTTCCTTGACGGTTCTTGCAACATGTGGCCGTGCGTTGTCATGTTGAAAAACCACTTTGTCGTGTCTTTTGGCATATTCCGGCCGTTTGACCTTTAATGCTCGGCTCAATTGCATCAATTGTTGTTGGTAGCGTTCCCCAGTGATGGTTTCGTTAGGTTTTAGCAGCTCATAGTACACGACACCCTTCTGATCCCACCAAATACACAGCATAAGCTTGGCGCCATGAATATTCGGCTTGGCCCTCGATGTTGATGCATGGCTGGGTGGTCCCCACGATTTTTTCGCTTAGGATTATCGTAATGGATCCACTTTTCATCGCCAGTGACAATACGATGCAAAAAACTCTTCCTTTTATGCCGTTGAAGCAGTTGTTCGCACATGCAAAATCGCCGTTCAACGTCTCTCGGCTTCAACTGGTACGGCCTTCCCATGGCCTTCAAGCGTTTGCCGACCGTTGATAAGTCGACTCCCAATGATTCTGACAATTCTTGAAGGGTTTGACACGGGTCTTCATCGAGCAAAGCCTCCAATTCCTCATTTTCAAACTTTTTCGGCTGGCTCGGACGCTCTTTGTCTTCCGTATCAAAATCACCACTTTTAAACCGACGGAACCAGTACTCACAAGTAGAAATCGATGGAGCATAGTCCCCGTAAGCCTCAGTAAGCGTGCGTTGTGCTTCAACCGCTTTTTTCTTCAAATGGAAGCACAAAAGTAAACCTTCCCGCAAATTGCGTTTTGTTGGAACGAAAGTCGACATGTTCACAGAGAAAAAAATATATGTTGTTTACACTTCAGTGGAATGACACATACTGAAAAATGAAGCTTAGACAATGTGCTTTGAAATGAATATAGTCACAGGTGTGCCCGATGCGATCTATTGATAGTTACGCCATCTCTTAGAAAACCTTTAAAACTATTTCCAACCCCCAATATATATTTTGATTGCCGTAGCAAAAGACAGTCTACATCTTATTCTTTGAAAAAGTCCTATTTTTTTTGCTACTTTTTTACATAGATAACTCATATGCTTATTAAAGTCTAGCTTATTATCAATAACAATACCAATGTATTTAATTTCATTTACTTTTTCAAGAATTTCAGCATTGATTTCAATATTTTTCTCCGAGTGGCCATTGATTAACATGGTTTTAGTTTTGCTTGTATTTAGTTTTAGCTTATTCATTTTTAAATAATATTCTATATTCTTTAAATCCTTATTAATATTATCTATACATTCATCTACCGTATTTCCTGCTATATATATCAACGTATCATCAGCAAATAAACAAATTTTACTGTAACTGAGAACTTCCTCTATATCATTGATGTAAATAATAAATAAAAGACTTCCCAAAACTGCTCCTTGAGGCACCCCAATTAACGTATTACTCCTATCCGATATACATTCTGCAACTCTTGTACGTTGTGTCCTGTTGGACAAGTAGCTCTTGAACCATTCCAATTCATTACTATTGACACCGTATTCTCTCAATTTATGCACTAATACAATATATTTCTATCTATTGTCTCAAAGGCTCGTTGAAAGTCAAGGAACACTGCTACAACTGCTTTTTTTTCTTGTACAGGGTTGCCAATATTTTATTTTTAAATAAATCGCCCATTTTATTTTTAAATAAATCAAAGAAACCACAATTTTTTGTCTGTTCGTCATGAATATCATTTAATTGGGTTCAAGTAGATTTGCTTACATTATTTCTTGAATATGATATCTCGTAAATGGTCGCCGTTGGCCTCTACGACATATTGTGCCCGTTTTGCAGCATTTTCCATGGTTTTCTTCAACATTTCGATGGGAATGGCGGTTATTTCTTGACGGATGTTGGTTTTCAGCTCTTCTAGGGTCTTTGGCTTGTTGACGTAAACCTTTGATTTCAAATAACCCCACAAAAAGAAGTCTGGAGGCGTTAAATCTGGTGATCTTGGCGGCCAATCGAAATCACCATTTTTTGACATCAAACGGCCAGGGAACAATTGCTTCAAAAAATCGATTGTAGTGCGGCTTGTGTGTGGTGGCGCGCCGTCTTGTTGAAACCAGTAGTGCCTGATACGCTTTCGACGAACGATTGGCATGAAAAAATTGTTTATCATATCGCGTTATCGTAGGAGCGTTAGCTCCTGATTGACAGTAACTCTGTGGCCATTATCATCTTCGAAAAAGAACGGCCCAATGAGCATTTTAGCACAAACGCCGCACCAAACAGTGACTTTTGCATCGTGAAGAGGTACCTCTTGAATCTCTTGTGGATTTTCAGTGGCATAAATACGGCAATTTTGTTTGTTTACCGTGCCGTTGAACTGAAAATGAGCTTCATCGCTCATTGAGTTGAGTTTTCACTATTGACTTGTTTTGTTGAATGTAAATTTCAACAATTTTAGAGCGTTCGCGTGGCGTGTACTGTTCCATTGTAAACATTTGCTTGGAATGACGCTTCAAACGCGGTATGTCATTAGTCGATTTGGCATCACTGCGGAAAGTTACAGTGTTGCCAGATGGGCGCTTCGAATATTGACAACCCTGTACTTCAGTTTTCCACTGGGCTACGACGAAAATAAGCGCCGATTCACAGCTGTGTCTACGCCTGAATCCGGATTGATGTTGTGTTAACAGCTCATCTTTTGAACTTTATAAAAATATTTCGTAATATCAAATAGATACGACGCTAGGTCTGAGTCATCCAATTTTGTAGTTTGTTTAACATGCAAAGTAGCTCTTCTTTCATTTTCTCTATAATCGTCAATAAAAACAAGCGAATCTTAAATTTCATATCTCTTTGCTTATCACATACATTTTATTGTTTACTCTGCTGCATAGATATATGTTTATAAACAACATCTGTGAATCGACAGTTTCCGCAAATTGGTAGTATTATAAAATGTGAAATCAGCAAACTGTGTCTTAACCTATAATTTAACCATGACGCAATTAAATCACAAAGAGAACTTGAAACTAAGTCATTGAAAAATGAACGTGTTTTGATCAAGAAGCAGAATAAATAAATTAAATATATGTTTATGCAAAAGAAAAAGTAAAACAAAATGTGTCAAGAAGCAGAATAAAGAAATTAAATATATATGCAAAAGAAAATGTAAAACAAAATGTGTTCAAATATAAGCAGGTTGGGGTAGAACTTCAAGGAATTAAAATAAAATTCCTTTTCCATATTGATGTTATATGAGACAAGCAAGGCATAACATTTGTAACTTAATAGTATTTGTACGTACAAAATACTAACGAAAATAACGAAGTATATACATATGCATTCCACACTTAAGTCGTTACAAATGAAAGTGAAATTAGTAAATTTTTCCATGTGGGAAATGAAAAATTAAGTGTTAATTAAAATCATTTTAAATCTCCTTAATCGAGAAAAAAATTTTAAATTTATATTGTGAGAAAGTTTAAATTTTATATGTATAAATACTCGTACAATACAAAGTTAAATTACATTTTTTTCAGTTTTCAATTTTTCACGGTCTTGTATTACACTTTATATGTTTTTCTAATTCAATTAAATAAATAAAACCATAAAATATTTTCACTTCTTTGAAGGGAAAATCTGTCACATAACGTATATCACGTTTTTATACAAACCATAATATGATAGGTTTGTATAAAAATAAATAAAAAAATTTTTCAACGAAGCAATTATGAGTATGTAGCAACATTATTCCAGATTATATTAAAAAACTTTCATAAAAAAACTCGTGCACACTTCGCAGATTTTTTCGTTTATATTGATGCAGATAAAAACCACTTCTATTTTGTGTCACGTAACGTATCAGTTTTGGTGGCTTCTATTTAAGAGCCGAACTTTTGACAATTCATAGCTTTTACACCTTGTATAGTGCGCTTAGTTAACTATTGAAAAATTAAAATAAGAAAAGTGTAAGTTTAATTTTTTTCGTTTTTTCACTCATTAAAGTCATCCATGTTCTATTAAAGACTATCTGCAATTTTTTTTAAAATCTAAATTTAAATCTGTATATTCTATTTTAATTTTGTATATTCACCAGCTGCAGTAGTGAGTTATAGAAACGCTGCCTTTTCTCACCAAAACTCCCTCCTGAGTATTGGTAATTTTAGTTTGAGTGCTTCTGAAGTAGAGATTGCTTTAAAAGATCTCAAATCAAACTCTAAGGAAGGTCACGATGGTATCGCACCAATTTTGTTGAAAACCTGTGCTGAGTAACGTGACGTTACCCGTTTCACAAATTTTTAACAAATCGATATCTACTGGGGTCTTTTTGAACGAGTGAAAAGTATTGCTCATTGATCCGATTTATTAACCCGGTCCTGAGCAAGATATTTGTAACTACAAGCCTATCAGTAAGCTTCTTTGTATACCTAAAGTTTTTGAAAAAATTTTCTATAATAAACTTGTCTTTCTCGTAAAAAATTAAATATCTCAGCAACAACATGGCTTTATTTCGGGCAGATCAACCGTAACTAACCTTACGATCTTTTGTAACCATGTTATTGAGAACTTCACTAAAGGACTGCAAGCTCATGTAATTTTTACAGATTTTTGCAAAAGCATTTGATAAGGTTGATCATATTTTAATTCAAAAACTATCTTTCGGGTTATACAAAATTACATGTTTATATATGCAAATATATGTATGTATATATATAAGTAGAGTGCGAGTATGATAATACAAATAATAACTAAACAAAGAATAAAAGATTAAAATATTTAAATAATATTTAAATGAAATGAAAGCCTATAATAAAACTTAAGTATAGCTTAGAACCAGCTTTCCCTAAAACGAAACTCAATAATAACGGCGATCAGGACTCGACAGCAACCAATGTCAGGAAAAGGTGACAAAACCACAATTAATTACTAAAATGACAAATAAGATTCCTTTTAAAGACGTTCCCGATAGTAGAGAAACTCCTCAAAATTCTGAGCATACCATTCCAAAGTCTGGCAGTTCAGATTAGAAATGATCCTTCAAATTGCGACGAGATTCTCGGGTAAACAATCTGAGGGTTACGAGTGGAGTGGGAGAAAATAAAGGAATTGGCGATGTACTCAGGTGTTCTGCATTTGATAATTTTATTAGAACATAACCATTATTCTAATGAGGACAAAGTCAGAAAAAGAGCAATTTAAAAATCGGAACACAAAGCTAGAAATACGATCTCTCCTTCGAACATTATTTAAAAATCGTACTACTCTATTGAATAGTAATTGTACTTTGCGCATAATGTAAGAGAAAGTGCCAGAAAAACCTCAAAGCCATATGAAATTCTAGACATAAGGAGAGTATGAGCTAACCTCAACTTGATCCGTAAAGGTAAGTGCAGGTTAAGGCTATACAACTTCCTTAAAGTGAGATTAACAGAAGATATCAACGTATTAATATGAGTTTCAAAAGTTATTATCAATAATAACGCCTAAACATTTCACTAACAAAGCCACTCAATAGCCACGTTGTCTAATGAGATTGAGATATCAGCAGAGGCTAGCCGCGGCGGTTTGAAAAGCATAACTTTAGTTTTTGTTGCATTGATATGTAATGAGTTGTTAGTCATCCAAGAGGAAATACTAGAGAGATTGTAATTGACAACAGCTTCAAGTGAATCAAGAAATTGAGGGTCACTATTAAACACCAGTTGAATATCATCAGCGTAAATGACAGGAGTACACCTATCCAAACAATTGGTGAAGTCATTCATATATAACATAAAAAAATGTGGTCCCAAAACCGAGCCTTGGGGAACACCACAGGCAACATCAAGAAGGCCAGAGGTCTGATTATTGTAAGAAGCAAATTTCTTTCGCTCCGATAAGTAGGATGATATGAGATTGCATGATGATCAAGGAAAATTAAAATCGCGTTGAAGTTTTTTAACCAGCTTAAAATGATTTATGCTGTCGAACGCTTCGCTCAGATCCAAAGACAGAAGAATGCTAACTTTAGAATCATTATAACCCTTCCTAATACAATCAGTGAGTCCAAGCAAAAGCAAAGTGGTATTGTAGCCGTTTCGGAAACCGTATTGACAGCTGATAAGTTTGTTATTCACTTGCTTCATAATTTGAAATCTTACTCAACTACTTTAGATAATGAAGGTAGAACACTGATGGGCCTGAGGTTGTCCAATGAATAAGACTCACCGCGCTTGGGGATCGGAACAACTCTTGCACATTTCCAGGCTGCAGGAATTTTCGACGTGGTGAAGATAGTATTTAGAAAATGTAGAATTTGGTATTGGACCAAAAGAAAAATTAGCTTTAAGAATTTAATAGGTAGGTTGTCATGGCCAACAGCATTGGACTTAATTTTCATAAGTGCAAGAAGCATTTACATTACAAAAGGAGAATGAGTTTTTCATCATCAGCAAGATTATCAGAAACAAAATTGTAAGTGCAATAATCGGACTGATGCGCAAGGAAATTAATATTAATGTCATTGACATTCACATCGACAGGAGGACTAGCAGATTTAGGCAACCCTTCTCACGGAGAGTGTTCTAAAGTTGTTTATTTTCAAGTCGATCAAACATTTTTGAGTCAACCCGCCTAATAGTTTTGCAAATTACAGATTAAACACGATTACGCAATTTACAAAAAACTTTACGATTGTATTCAGAGCGGTCAAATGCTTTAAAAGCCAGATCACGAAGTAATCGAGCATAAACGATTTGTCTAGATTTCATGAAATCAATATTACTACAACATTTCGGAACTCTAGACAGAGGAACAAGAGAAAACAAACGTTGGAGATTATGATACAAAATATCGTACTGCTCATTAGTATTATAAGTGCAATAGATGCCACCAAAGTCGCAGGACTCAAGTTCCGAACGCAGTCTATCATAGCCAATTCCTTTATAATTCCTGTATTCGAAATATTCTTCTTGACGAAACGGTTAAATTTTTAAAGAGACAAAAACTAAAGCATGATGAGAGATACCAGGACACTGCATTTGTTCAGATTTAAATACAGTATTCAGATTACTTATTTTTATTTATTTTTTATTAATTCATGTGTAATACCAAAGCCTATTGGCCAAATAAAAATATTACAAGTATAAGTACTAGTTGAGCGAACTAAAATAAAAAAATTCAATGCATATTTATGTAAAAACAACTTCAAATAAATACTTTATATAATATAAGATGCACAAATTCATATCAGCCTTCCTAATAAAAGACAAGAAACGCTATAGAAAGTAAGAGGTTGAATTTCATTAATCCCATTTTGCAGCGACAAAGGAAAATAAAGAAGTACAGGGTTGGGTCAATATTCGAAGCGCCCATTTTATTTTTAAATAAATCAAAGAAACCACAATTTTTTGTCTGTTCGTCATGAATATCATTTAATTGGGTTCAAGTAGATTTGCTTACATTATTTCTTGAATATGATGTCTCGTAAATGGTCGCCATTGGCCTCTACGACATATTGTGCCCGTTTTGCAGCATTTTCCATGGTTTTCTTAAAAATTTCGATGGGAATAGCGGTTATTTCTTGACGGATGTTGGTTTTCAGCTCTTCTAGGGTCTTTGGCTTGTTGACGTAAACCTTTGATTTCAAATAACCCCACAAAAAGAAGTCTGGAGGCGTTAAATCTGGTGATCTTGGCGGCCAATCGAAATCACCATTTTTTGACATCAAACGGCCAGGGAACAATTGCTTCAAAAAATCGATTGTAGTGCGGCTTGTGTGTGGTGGCGCGCCGTCTTGTTGAAACCAGTAGTGCCTGATACGCTTTCGACGAACGATTGGCATGAAAAAATTGTTTATCATATCGCGATAACGCTACTGATTGACAGTAACTCTGTGGCCATTATCATCTTCGAAAAAGAACGGCCCAATGAGCATTTTAGCACAAACGCCGCACCAAACAGTGACTTTTGCATCGTGAAGAGGTACCTCTTGAATCTCTTGTGGATTTTCAGTGGCATAAATACGGCAATTTTGTTTGTTTACCGTGCCGTTCAACTGAAAATGAGCTTCATCGCTCATTGAGTTGAGTTTTCACTATTGACTTGTTTTGTTGAATGTAAATTTCAACAATTTTAGAGCGTTCGCGTGGCGTGTACTGTTCCATTGTAAACATTTGCTTGGAATGACGCTTCAAACGCGGTATGTCATTAGTCGATTTGGCATCACTGCGGAAAGTTACAGTGTTGCCAGATGGGCGCTTCGAATATTGACAACCCTGTATAAGTAATTAGTAGCTAATCACATTAAGCATGCTAAGTTAGCGCTTTAAGGAGTCTTAAACTAAAGTGGATTAAGAGTGGTTAAAGAGTATTCAAGGAGTTTCCTCTTAAATATAGGAAGAGAATCAGAAAAACATCGTAAACCTAATGATAGTTTGTTCCAACAACGTGCAGTTCTTATAAGAAATGACCGTTCAAACACGGAGGAAGATTACTTAAAAAGAAATAGTCAAGCAAAGAAGTTGAATTATGTTGTAATTCTAAATATGTAGGGATTGAATTATGCATAAGATTCAGATTACAGCGCTGGCAGACACCACGAACAGCTTGAGATTTACGATAATCAAATAAGTTCTTTTATTTGAAATAAATCACCCATAATTATAACATTGGAATATCGAACTAATAGATCCCTGATGGAATCTTCGAAAGCACATAAGTCATCACGGAAGATAAACAATTCCAACATGCACAGTTTTAGACAAATAGGTAATTTCAAGAAAAACCGTCTCACATATTCCATAATCACCAATCGTAGGCACCACTTTATACTTAAGGACACAAATAATGCGACACCACCTCCACGAGAATTAGGGCGATCATTTCTATTAATATACAAACTCAAAACGTAAAATAGATAATTTCCTGTCGGACCCTTTATTTGTTACTTCTGGTGTACCACAGGGTAATTTATTATTAAGAAATAATGTTCACATATAAGACAGAGTCTTTTAAATGCAGTAGGAATAACATAATAACAACAATTTATAAACAACTGATAAATACATATTGTTTAAAACAAATACTTAAGGATTTAATTAAAATAAATAAATTAATTTTAAAATTAATTAATAATTATGTTGACTTTATATGATTTAAATACAAATTCTAAATGTTTGATAGTTTAAATCATACTTGATTTTAAATACAAATTCTAGTTGTTTGACAGTTTAAAATCGACGATTTTAAACTGTCAAACAACTAGAATTTGTATTTAAAATCAAGTATGATTTAAACTATCAAACATTTAGAATTTGTATTTAAATCATATAAAGTCAACATAATAAACATAGAGGTCATTTAGGAAAAAACTTTAATTAATTAATAATTTAATATATTATTATCAACAAGAAGATAAGTTACTGAATAAAGTTATTTAGATTAATACAATCATTTAAGTATTTAATTAAAATTATCAAATTGATCAAAATATTATTAGTTAAAAATTATTCTTATACCAAAAGATGAAGAAAATAATAGTAGTTATTAGGAAAAGTGTGTAAAATTTCATGCCTAAAGTTGCGATAATTTTGAATACATTTTATTCTTAAAGGCAGCGAGCTCCAAATTTTGACGGCGTTTACAAAAAAAAAAGTCTGTTGGAGTTTACAAAATTAAATAATGGAATTATCAAGTTCATATTTCTGGTTGATCTACAAAATTGTAACTTCTCAAAAAGGTATGTAGGTGTGCCTTTGTGTATAACAGTTTATGCAAAAATATGCAGTTCCTCGCATCAAGATAGTTGAAAATATTGCAACCGAGTATTTTGCTGCTCAAGTGACTGATGCGGTCAAATTTACGAAGGCCAAATACATATCTTACGGCGTTATTAAAAGCTTGTTGTAACTTATGTTTGGACCTGGAATCAAGTTTTCTAATTTTTTTCTAGTATCAACAGGTACAAATGACGCGGTCCATCTTAGGCTCCGAAGGGCATAGTAGATCTTAGAAACAACAGAATTAATGTGATCCACACAAGAAAGAGACGAGCTAATAATATATCCTAGATTTTTAACTTTGCCAACAAAATTAAGCCCAACACCGTTTAAATAAAGAGTTGGTATATTGGAAGCAGAATATTTTGCTTTGAAAATAGGCAAAACATATGATTTAAGTGGATTTAGTCTGAGCTTATTTGTATCAGTCCATTTCATGATTTCTTTTAAATCCTCATTCATCCTAACACATAAATTATCAACAAGGTAGTTATCAAGGGTAGTCATCTTGGTCCCTTATTATTTTTAATTTTTGTTTGCAGACGATCTTATAATTAATCGCTCCATTGAAAGTGTTAATGATTTTGCATTACTGCAGAATGATATTGACTCGGTAATGTCTTGGTGTGAGATAAATAATCTCCCGTTGAATAGATCAAAATGTGAGTGTTACACTTTTCATAGGCCTACCTACGTCTCCAACCCTCTGGAATTACACTATTAAAGCTACTACTGTAGGTAGGGTTGTCGTTAAGAAAGACTTGGGTATTCTTCTTGATAATCGTCTAAACTTCAATGACCATATTGACTACATTATTAGTAAGGCTAATTCGATGTTGGGTTTCCTGAAAAGGAACTCTTTATTCTACGCTTGTTAAACCTCATTTAATACTGTTCCACTATTTGGAATCCATATTTTCAAGTGCATTCAAATAGAATTGAAGCAGTCCAAAAAAGGTTTAGTATATTCGTAGTATACAAACTCAACTGGCACTTGCCCGCCTTACTCTCTTACCGCACTCGATGTGCGTTAACCGATATCCCTCCCCTTGAAATAAGACGCGAGGTTTTTTATTTTTTATTTTTATGGGACCTTATAAACCACAAAACTAAATGTAATGAGCTATTATCACTTGTAAATTTTTACTCTCTAGCAAAAATCTTCGCAGTCATTTTCACTTTCAGGAAATCACTTATAGGTCTGCGTTTGCTTCGAACATGCCCTTGGCACGCTGTGCCAGGGAAACTAATTCAGCTTTGGCTATAATTGTTATATTTAACTCCTCAAGATATCGAGTTAAAATTGATTTATTTCTACACTTTCTGGCGCGTGATGCTATAATACTTATATATATAAGGGATAATATATATCCCTGTTATAAATTAAAATACAATTTTTGAAATTATATAAATTTTATGTATTCTCGTGCTTTTAATGTTCCTTTAATGTTTAATCATGTATTTTTGAAATTGATAGTTTAAGAATAAGTATTGTTATATAGTAGTCTGTAAGAGTTGAACTCTGCTAGATGAATATAAATAAATAAATAGATTGTTCCTGATCCTTAACGAAAAACGCAGTATTTGGCTATACATTTCATTGACGAAAATTTCATATAAATGTTCCAAATTCCTGCAAGAACGCAATGCAGAAACGTTGGGAACAATAGACAAAAATATAAGGAAATTTCGTTAACGAATTGAAATTGAAACGTTTAATAAAATTCGTGAAGTAATGCAATACCGAAACGTTGAAGAAGTTTCGTTTAGGAACCATAGGCAAAATTTTGCAGAAATTTCGTTAGCGAATGAAATACGAAAAATTGGGATTTGTCGTGCACGAAAACAATATCGAAACGTTGAGGAAGTTTCGTTGATGAAAAATTTAAAAAAGTTTGAATAAATTTCGTATATTTGTTTTACTGCGCATTGTCAAAGCATCACTTGAGAGTTGCAGTTAGGGATGACAATTTTTTGAGTTTTTTCGATCCCGGGATATTCGGGATCTGAAAATACAATCCCGGGATCGTCCCGAAATTCAAGAAGTTTTTGTTTCGTTATTTTTTTCGCCAAAAAGTGCAACACATTCACTTCTATTCTTTTATAGTACATACTCTGTATTAAATTGATATAACAAAGAAGCACAATTTGTACCAATTCAACAAAAAAAAAAAACCCAATCCAATACAAATTTTTATTAAAAACATGTCAAAATCAGAGTAGTTGCCGCCTTAATATAATTCAAAGTTGTTTTTAAGCCACTTGTTTTGAAGTAGTTTTTGAATTACTTCATATATAATGCAATAAAAACTATTCAAAATTGAAGTGGGTGCCGCCTTAATATAATTCAAAGTACACCTAATCCTGTTTTTGCACGGTACATACGTTCCAGAAAATATCGTGTAAAAAAAAATCAAAACGTGAAAATAACGTGTAAAAACAGGATAAGTTTATTTCTGTCGACCGTGTTATTTCAAAATCGTGTAAAAAAAGACCGTGCAAAAACAGGATTAGGTGTAGTTCATAAACTAGTTTATTTTAAATTAGTTTTTTAATTAGTTGTTTTTAAAAAGAAGTTAGTTTGTTCCTATAGGGACTAAACCCCCTTTTATCTGGTTCTATAATATCTTCAGGAGTTAACTTTTTTAAAGCTCCTCATATTAAGCCCTCAGTGATTCCAAGGGTGTCGAGGAAAAATTCTCTATAAACAGTGGGGTTCTCGTTTCTACTTGTTAATCGGTAGCAATTTGTGAAAATTTTTCGAGACTCAAAAGTAACAACGGTCCGTTTTTTGTTGCTCCTTACGACGTGTCTAGCTACAATTACTCGTTGTTCCTCTATAGTTCCCAATGAGTGAAATTTGTTATAGATAATTTTTCTCACATCTTCGGGAAATTTTTAACAACATTGATGTTTTTGGCGATCAAGGCAACGAGGATGTTTCATTGGTTTAGCTGAAACGAGCTTACCCTTATTCGTTAAATATTCTTACCCTCTTAAACGAGGTGATCTATTCAAATTCCTTTTCCAATTTAGAGAATTTGTCTTACATTTTCTTTTTGATGGACTTTGACCACTCATACAATTATCACTTATAGAATCAGGATGATCGGTATGGAGGCCAGTCCAAACTTGATTGCATGAATCTTCTTCCGCTTCTTCTGATGGTATATAATTATCATTGCTTGCATCGTCTTAATCAAGTCCTATAAGAACATCACTTTCATCATCAAAATTAAGCCCTATGAAGAACCATTTATTTGAATCAAAAAAGAAATAATTTTTTTTTACAAAAAATTTCAATGCTAGTTTACGAATATTGACACATTCGCTACTTGTAATAGGAAAAAATAATAAAGTGTGCATATTCGATACTTTACTATACCAATACGCGGATCTGTAAGGAGTACAAATCTGCAAATTTGGTACAGCATATAGCTTCACTTAAAAGCAATAGGATGCAATGGTAAAAAAATTGTATTTTTCAGACTCGCAACGTCATATTTGTAACAACGATATCTACCTTTTTTGTTTGTCTGTGGGCGATAGCGCAGATTTTACTTGAATGGGAGGTCCAAACGACACCAAAATGTTCCTTCAGTTTTCCTGAAAATTTTCAGGATAATTTACGTAAACGTCCAAATTTAACTAAAAATCGAAATGTGCGCTTATAGTTGAGAATTTTTCTACTTTTCTTTTTTCGTAAACCTTCGCGCAGCAATTACGAACAAACCTGCAGAAGGAAGTATCCAATTTGGTCCAGTCGTTTTCAATTTTTAAGTATCCGAACAAACTACGATCCATTTTTATATATAGAGATAACTTCCGCAACCCGTTTCGGATGAAATATACAAAGAGACAAATCCAACTCGGATTCGAATCAGATCCATATGGAACACGGTATACACTTTCTAGTTAAAATTCTCATAAGTGTTTATGGAACTTAATGAATTCAATCGACAAATATATACACTTATGTCGCTATTACACCGTCCGCGAGTTACAGTCAGAATGTGAAAAAAATTATATTCAGTTGGGATCAAATTTTGTATTTAAATATACAAAATTTTGTATTTAAATATTCTTTGGAGAATTTGAAGAAACACAATCCACTAGAAGTTCCTGATGCCCTGTGAGTATTTTGATGTGCCCGGTTGATCTTCAGTCAAATGTTTAGATATTTCTTGTAGGTTTCAATCTTATTTTAGGCTTAACAAAGAAGCCTTCGTCTTTGTTTTGCAGAATATTAAAGATTCCTTGCACTCAATTCGAAGTTGTGCGATTCGTCCAATTGTCGGCTGTTGCTTTTTTCATACTAAAAATAAATAAGAATTTAAAATAAAAAAAATTCTTAAAAAGATAAGAATGCAAGTAGCTTACTTTTTCTCCTATATTCACTTTATTTTTTTAACTAAAATCTACAACCTTCTAATTCGCCGGCTGCTCTTAATATTTCTATTCGTCTGTTTTTTATGTTTAAGTCGAATCACATTTGTGATCTTTGTGAACGGTGATAGCACCTTGTCGATTTTTAGTTGTTTTCTATTCGATTCGCGGACTGTGATAGCGACATTAACCAAGAGCCAGTATTGGACAATATTTGAAAACTTAAATTGTAAAACAATTATTTCATCACTCTTTATCTTTCTTTTCCCCTACTCAGATGAGGATGGCGATGAAATCGCAGTAGTCAATCAATGTGATTATGACATTTTTATGAATAAGAGCAATGAACGTCGTCACTTGCATGTAGCTCCATGCCTTGTTGCTGCTTCAAATAATGATTCGGCTGCAAAAGATGCAAATGCAGCAGATAAAGCCAATACCAATGCGAAAAATGTTCATCTACGCATTGAGTGCGATGGCTGCAGAATGGCCCCAATTGTTGGCTTCCGCTACAAGTGCATTCAGTGCCCCAACTACGATTTGTGCGAAAAATGTGAGATGAACCATATGCATGCTGAGCACATGATGGTGCGCATGCCCAATCAAAATAGCCCAGACGTCATTGAGGCCTGGATCACTGGACGTGGTAGCAGTCGTAATAAACATCATAATAAACACGGTGCTAACGTTTCTGGCGGTTGTCCATTTGCATTTGGCAACGATACGTCTTCTCATGGTGGTAACGGCCGCACTCCAAAAAAGACACCAGGAGATGGTGGAAAGGAACATCACCATGGTCGTCATGGAGGTAAAAATCAACGTCGTCAGATGCAGAATGGCATCTTTACTCATCTCTACAGCATGATGCAAGATCTGGCCGAAGGTGGTGGCCCAGTGCTAGAGGAGGATTTGCAAAATGATGCAAAGATAGCGGCAGCTGCCACAGCTGCTCATGAAGCTGCACACGAAGCGGCAACTAAAGCCGCTTCTGCAGTTGCTTCTGCAACTGCAGCGGCTGCTACAGCTGCAGCTCAAGCTGCATTCAGCTCTACTCCTGAGCCACCAAAAAATGTAAGTTTATAGAATGTCGTTTGAAAAAGTTAATATGTTACATTTTTAATTATTTCAGACTGGCACCAAACCCAAGACACCACCTCCAACACCTAACACCAACATGAATGAGCCAAATTTCACACAAACCAAGCAGACAACCAATGACACTGCAACTCCGAGAAACTTTGAAAATAAAGAAAAAGCAACAGACACTACACAAACTACACCAGTGCTTAAATCACCAATCTTTGAGAATGTTACACAATATGTTGATCCGCAGTATATGAAGGCAGGCATTCAAATTTTAAACAACTTCAGTGAAATGTTTGCCAAAATGCTCGACCCCATGGAAGGCGCTAATGGTAGTGGCGCTCAGTATCCATTCCAACCAGCAGCCTTTTCGCAGCAGCGTAAGAGCTCAAGCAGTTCTACAACTTCGTCAAATGCCAGCACGGCATCAACAACTCCAAGCACAAGCGACAAAGCTGCTCAACAGTCGCAACCACAAACACAAACAGCAGCAACTGAGACTTTGGAAACAGACGGAGCAGTTGGTGGAATATCTTATGAGACTGTTTTCACAACAGAATCAAAGCTTAACTCCTCCACTGAGCAAACACTAGAATCACGTCGTTCACAAAGCGAAGAGGCAGATTGGCAAATAATTGATCAGCAGCCCAACATTGAGACACCAGTTGAAACTTTGGTCAGCATAACACCATCTGCAGATTCTCCAAAAACTCCAATTAAAGTTGCTAATGTACAAACCATCAACTATGTACAGTTGAGCAAGGATTTGCAAGCTCACATCGATCAGGAAAAAAAACGAGAAGAACAGGCCAAGGTTGATGCAGCAACCGAACCACAAGTAGCAACAACGCCAGTTGAGCCTCCAGCACAAGCTACTACTCCACCTAAAGCTCCCGAGGAAAAACGCGACATACCAATCTATCATACAGGTATTTATTTTAGCCGACTATTTCGATATATGATAATAATTTTGTAATTCTTCACAGACCAGCGCATCAATAACGCAGTTCATGCCATGATGGCCATGGGTTTCAGCAATGAGGGCGCTTGGTTGACCCAATTATTAGAGTCCGTTAACGGCAGCATTCCACAAGCATTGGATTTGATGAGCGTTGCCGGACGCAATAAATAAATATATAATCAATTATACGCGCCAAAAATAAATATGGAGGGAGACTAAAGCGCTGAATTTGTAATTTTTACTGTTAGATAAGCAATGGCAATGGATTTAATAATATTTAATGCACTCTATAAACAAGTTGGAATGAGCTCAATTTTTATTTAGTTTATTTATTTTATTTTTCACACATTTTAGTGCTTTTTTGACTCCCTCCTCTTTGCTGCGCTTTTTTCATTTATTAAACTTTGCTTGTTGCTATTTATTAAGGCAGCAAGATACCTTTATATACATTTTATTGTCCAAATATTTTATCACATATTCAACATATATATTTCAATAAATGTATTTGAAACATTGAAATTCAATCTTATGTAAAAGAAAAACACTTGCGTGAAATAAATAAATAAATGTAAAAAATTAATAATTATCTTTTATAGTAGATTTAAATTCATGTAAAAATTCAAAGAATATTCAAATAATATTCTAATTATCAAATTGAACTTCTTATAGTAGAGCCTGACCAAATAAGTTTAATTAATGTCATATTAATTAAATATTCTAAAAATAATTGACAAATTTCGGTCAAGCTCATGAATAATTGAACATTTGGTTGTGCAAATAGCCACCTTTCAGTTAAACACTAGCTTCTAGCGAAGAAAAATTCGTTTGGTATTGGTATGGTGCATTTCGGCAGACTCGTCGAATTCTAATGAATATACGCAAAATATAAAAAAAAATAAGCAACTATAAGAGACGGCAACCCTGGTAGAGTTAAAAGGCTTGATTTAAAAGAACTAATATCTTAATGTCATGATTAAACGGCCGATGAGAACATTAAAATTCTTACGAATTTGTTGGACCAAGTGTCAAATCATATAAGACTTTAACAGTGGGTTGGTCACAGCTGAATCACTCAAGACTACTGTTTTAAGCACAATTGGCGGTATGCCATCAGGACCAGATGCTTTGCCTACGTTGAGATTTGTGAAAACCCTTGTAACTGCTCTCGTTCGAAAGTAAATATCCTACATTGCAGAAGATCTACCATTGACAAAGTGCAGTGGCTGATTGCTATCCGAGAAAGTTGAATTAAGTGCAAACAATCTAGCCATAAGGTTCGGTTATCAGCCGAGTCAGTGAAGGTTTGGTCATCTTTTCAAAAAATTGGAAACGATGTCCATTCAGACATTTTTTAGACATTTCACTCTTTTAACAAATTACCAAAATTTTTTGCTCCCCTTGGGGCAGAGGAGAACCTGTTCTCGTGCAAAAGCTTTTCGCATTTTAGATTACTTTACAGCGATTCCATACCTCGATCCGAAGTCTTTTAGTATATGTATCCTTGTTAGAACGCCAATTCTGAAAGGTTTCCACTTTGGACCTGACTGCAAATCTACAAGTTCCATTAAACCAAGACTAATCTTTTTCTAATGCAAGACCGCATACCCAATAAAATAATTTCTTATAACATAACAGCCGCGGCATTCACATTTCTACCAGAGAAACATCATTTCTAATTTAGTTGCAATAAAAATTATTTAACGCAGTCCAATTTGCCTTTACATAAAACCATGCAGTCCTCTCCGGGGCTTAAGGCCTACGGGTGCAGGGTATATGGATAAGCAGCGGAGATGGTATAATGATGATGGCACCGAGTGGTGCGTTGACACACACCATATTTTTCATGATGCGAAGTCAGAAAAAGGTCAAGGATATCACTAGTCGAAGAAAAAGGTCAAGGATATCACTAGCACTCAGGGAGCGAGGCCCGAATGCTTGAAGGTCAAAATCTTGAAACAACCAAAATCTTAAAAAAAATAATCTTGAAAATAAAATCTAGAAAACACAAGAATGCATAAATCTTGAAAAAATCTTGAAATTTAAAAAAATTTCCTTTCGAATGAAATGTATAATTTCGAGAAAAATACGGAAAAGTGTCTAATTTCGAAAACAAAAATGTCAAATTTTGGCAAAATTATAAATTTTTTAAATATTTATGGTCCCATACTTAGCGTTATCCAGACAAACGACGGAGGGACGAGGACTTATTAAAAATTAAATATGACATTTTTTGCAAAACTTGCACAAAATTTCGAAATTTGACACTTATTCAAAATTTGACAATTTTTTCGAATTTTGGCATTTATTCTAAACTTTAAATTTTTTTTCGATATTTGACCCTTTTTAAATTTAAAACTTTTTGAAATAATTGGACAATTTCAAATTTATTTCAAAATTTGACAATTTCTGTGACTTGACAATTATTCATTATTTTGATTATTTTCGAAATTTTAAACTTCTTTCGAAATTGGACACTTTTCGAAACAGTGTCAAATTTTCAATTAAGAAATCTTGAAAAACCTACTTTTGAGTTTCAAGATTTTTTTCAAGATTTCCGTTTCAAGATTTTTTTTTGAAGATTTTTTTTCAAGGTTTTGATTTAAAATTTTTTTTCAAGATTTTGAAATTCTGCGAAAAGGACCCAACCCGTTTCCAAATAGATTCGATTCGGCAAATAGCTCAACATATTGCCCAACAGGTGTCAATGGGCCTGAGGTACGTAACCAAAACGGGTTGCAGACATTCAAATCGCCTGCTTTTATTTATACTTTTTTATAAATTATACTTTTATAAATTATACTTTTATAAATTTTTTAAAAAAATAATTTTTGTAAATTAAAAGTCTCTAGTTTCACGTGTATATGATATTTATTTGCCTATTTGTAAACGAGTTCTCGAAAACGGCCCAATCGATCTCGATGAATTTTTTCAATGTGGTTTACGGGACGGAAAATCTATCAAACTAGATCTTATTTCTGACAAAACTCATTTAGCAGCGCATATTGGGGCTGCCAACAGTCAATGTCATAAAACACCGATTTGATTGAAAAAAATTTTACAATTTGAATAGTGTCGAATATGAACCAATTGTCGTACAGGGATAAAGTTATTAAGACTTTATAAAGGAAGCAGAGCAGAGGTCGGTCGCCCAGGTACTAAACATTAACTTAAAAAATGCATTCTTCATACTCAGAGTCCGTGATTTATCAAAATGGAATGAAAACACACTTAACTCCCATATAAAGTGGCTTTATGAAAACGGTAAATCTTGTTAAATTCACAAAAATTATTATAGGAATTTAGTAAAATAAAAACTGCGAGGGTATTTTTATTTCGGTCCATTCGAAGATAATTCCTACCTTGTTTTATATTTATGCAGTAAGGAATTAGATTTTAAAAATACTAAAGGCCTTGTTTAATATATTGGATAATTCTGAAGTATATTCCAATATAATTTGAACCCAGTCTAAGAACGCGTCTTGCTTTCCACCCTTTCAACTATGATAAAACCATATCACCTACAATGAAAGCCTTGGTATAAGAAAAATATGGTTAATTTTTGGTGGCTACCAGTTCCAGTTGAGCTAGAAACTTGAAATTTCGTATGTTTGTTGGCTAATTAGAGCTAATTTAAAATAACATAAAAGGAAAAGTCGGAAAATGTACGTCGCAGCGTCTGCAAAACGGATAAAAAAATTTATATAAATTTCACCATATTGAATATAAATTAAGATAATTTAAAAATGTCTTATCAGAAGAATTAAAACGCTTCCTTAAAATTTTCAAGGTTAAAAAAATCACGTAAGCAATTTTTTTGAACAATATGCAAAAATAGGTCGATTAGATACTTTCATTGGCATTCAATGAACCAATGTTTAGCTAATTAAATTTTTACATCAGGTGTAAAATTTTGCAAATAAGTTTTAATCTTAACTATGCACACTACGTTTGGAATTTAGTAAAACATACAATATAATTTTTTAAAATTTTTTATTTAATGTGTGTTCATATCTTCATGTACTTAATTGCCTATTAACAGTGAATACACAAAGCGAAATGACTTTAAATCCTAACTTTTTGTAGTGTAGTCATCGTGTAGTTAAATACTGCAACCGAAATTAAATATAAATATTATTTTTTCGCATTTTTTACTTTGTTTTAAAGGCTTTATTATTGATTTGATTATTAAAATTCATTGTGGTATGATTTATTTTTTTATTCCATTCAATTCTGAACTTTCTAGTGCATTGTTAATGTGATAGAAAACATTTAATGAATTTCTTGAAAATATAAATTAATAGAATTTGACATTATGCGCAAAAAACAAAAAAAAAACAACTTATTCTTGACCCATTGCTGCGGCTGCAGGATTCACGGGTTCGTTGTCGCCACGTTTCTTGGAGCCAGAGACGATGTCATCAATGCGGAGTAGTAGAATTGCAGTCTCTACAGCGGTCTTGTATGTTTGCATCTTAACAGCTAATGGCTCCCAAATGCTTTTGACATGCATGTCGACTATTTCTCCAGATTCACCATCAATACCCCAAGCACAAACGCTGTCACCCGAGTGTGAGGCATGTTTAGCACGCAAAGCTGTCAATGTACGAATAGTATTGGCGCCACAGTTTTGCGCTAAAGTGCGAGGAATGATTTCCAAAGCAGATCCCACTGCTGTGTAGGGTCCCTTCAATTGTTTACGTGAGAGCAATTGTGAAAGTGCCATTTCAATAGCACCACCGCCAGCAACCAAACGTGGCTCAATCACTAAATTTCTGGCAACATGTAGAGCATCCTGCAAATTACGCTCAGTCTCATTGAGGATGTCCTTAGAAGCGCCACGTAATAAAATGGTGCAAGCCTTTGGGTCTTTGCACTCAGTTATGAATGTGAAATATTCATCACCGATTTTCTTAATCTCAAATAGACCAGCACCAGTGCCGACATCCTTTTCGGTCAACTCTTCAGTGCGATTGACAATAGTTGCACCGCATGCACGTGCAATACGCAAGTTATCGGTTTTACGCAAACGGCGTATAGCTGTAATACCAGCCTTCAGCAGATAGTGCTGTGCCAAATCGGAAACGCCCTTCTCGGTGAATACAATATCGGGCTTCACAGCTATGATATCGGCGCAGATGCGCTCCACATAGGACTCCTCAATTTCTAACATGCGCGTAAAGTCCTGTTCGCCAATAATCTCAACATTCGTTTGGCTCTCGCCTTTCTTGTACTCCAAGGAACAGTCTAGCAGCACAATTCGTGGCTGTACGATGTGACGACGCATCTTGGGATGAGTGACATCCTTGTTGATCATCACACCCTTGAGAACGCACGAGTCCTCGATGGAGCCTCCAGGAATTTTCTCAACTTTAGCATAACGCTTGATGTCGACTTCCAAGCGCCCGTTTTCATTGAGTGTCACTGTTTCGACGGCATCCAAAGCAATTTTAACAGCCAGTTCAGACCATTTTCCAATAAATTTGGTGCCCACGCAAGCTTTAACCACTTCAGCCATTTTTTCTCTGTTGTTCACGTCCAACGGAATACTCAAATCCTTCTGCAAATGCTGTACAATATCCTCCAGAGCTTCGCGATAAGCGCGTATGATAACTGTTGGATGTATTTGCTGTTGCAGAAACTGTTCGGATGCTGCCAACATTTCACCGGCCAACACAATGACTGAAGTGGTGCCATCACCCACCTCCTCATCCTGTGTACGAGCAATTTCGATCATGCTCTTCGCAGCTGGGTGCTGCACAGTGATTTCACGCAATATTGCGTTACCATCGTTAGTCATAACGATACCGCCCATTGGATCCATTAGCATCTTAAGCATAGCCTGTGGTCCCAGGCATGTGCGAATAACATCTGCGATCGCTTTGCCAGCATTGATGTTTTCTAGCTGCACTTTTCGGCCAGATTCTCGTTTAGTATTTGAGCTCAAAACTAAAATTGGTTGTTGTCCACCTCCGTACATATTTATTTCGGGTTTTAATTAATATTTTATTCAAAGACTAAATTTTATCGAAAACGAGGCACGAGATTGCGTTTGCTTTGGCGAGAAATAGAATGAGTCAATTACTGCACCGCAAAAGAAAAGCTAGCCAGAGCAGGGATGATTTGTTGATGATAATGCTATAAATTAAATTAGTACTCACACATATTATACATCAGGGCTACTATGATACAATTATTCAATCGACAGTTTTCCATCAGTCCCGTTCACACTTCATATCGCTCATCAAATCGTTTGACCAAAAAATTTTCATATTCATTAAATTTTTCTTAAAATTTCATTTTGTCTTGAACACCGAAGTAAGCACATCGCGATGACAGAAAAATTTTAGTAGCACTTGTAATTAAAATTGTATTGAAAGAAAAAGAAACTATTTTATAAATTATTTGGCAGTTTTTTTAGTATTTTCTTCCGCTCCTTCTTTTGCCGCAATGTGCTCTGACGAGTGTTCACTTTGGTCAAATCAGCAGAAAAATCAAAATATTTTGATTTTCATCATATGATTTGACAAACCATTTGATGAGTGTTCAGACTCGTCAAGCCGCCATCATATCCATATATATTTCTGTTCATTAGATGAGCGATTTGATCAAAATGAACAGGCCTAACAACAAAGCTATGAGGCAACATTGAAATAACTCTTTAAAAGCCACGACTACAGACTTTGAGTTGATTTAGTTGAACCTGATAGTTTTATTTGTTTTCATGTGGGCATAGTGCCTTAGGGACGTGCGCATACCTTCCGATTGAATCGAGCTTAACTTTAAAATCAAATAGGTCAGTAGCTTGTTCTATTAACTCATAACGATCGCAGCCACCGATCAATGTTACCGATTTGACATAAATCTGACGTTATTCTCATCTACACTGTTTGTGTAATAATCTGAACCGATTTCTGTTCGATTTGTTCGTTAAAAATATAAAAAAAAAATGTTCAGACTTCACTTCAATGGAATCGTTCAAAAAAGTGTTTGCTAAGAAAAGTGAATCAATAAGAATTTATCAGAGACTATAAATACTATAGACCTTGCAACTGAAAGGCCAGGAATGAAATGGGAAATTTGCAGTGACTAGCCATGAGATCCGACAAAAACAGCAAAATGATCGCATCGACAACTATGGTCACTGAGAAAGAGAGCCCATTCAGCCCTAACACTACCTTGTCTAAAATTTGCATATATATTGTGCTTGGGCTCTTTTGGTCAATTTGGTTTTTTTATATATTCATTAAATTAAAAAATGTTCAGTTCAGTTTAATTGTTTGTGCCAAATATTCAAATTAAGTTCGATTTATTATGTGTCATATTACTAAAATAATGCTAAATTAAATGTGAGTTTCTTGTTTAATATTTAATTGTTAGAAAAATTGAAAATATAATAGGTATTCTTGTGTTTACAATGTTTAATAAAATATATTTTATCCCCTGAAGAAGAAGGAAAGAAACCTTCGAAACGTCGGGAAAATGATATATTATTAAAAATTTTTAATAAAAACATATTTAAAAAATCAAATTGACCAAAAGAGCCTAAGCACAATATATATGCAAATTTTAAACAAAGAATTGGTAGAAATATACAACTTTTCACTACCTTGTCTAGTTTTGCCATGAACCATGGCAGAACCAGGGTTGATAAATGACTTTTTTAATTTGGTACACAAATTTAGAAAAAAAATTGTACTACACTATATTAAAATGTACGTGTGTTTAACAATTCTGTTTATGAACCTCATGAAAAAAATTCCAAAGGTTTTTATTTACTTTTAATGACTTACAAAGCTTTTTATAATCACAAAAAGGATCACAAGGGGTCTTATAACTGTTAAGACACTGTAGGGACGTCAAAAATACACGAAAACGCAGAGAAACATAAACTTAATTTTTGGTCGTACAATTTAGTGGCTGAGTATTTCCCAATCAGTTAAAAGTCTCAAGATATTAGTGATAAATAGAGACAGCCTTATTGTGGCAAAGTAACAATTGTTATCCAGTATTTTTAATATTTCTATGTGTATGTTGTAATTTTTTTGATTTCAAAACAAAATTTGAAGCTCAAAAATAATAAATTTTTTGATAAAAAATGTCACCTGCTTTTCTGATAGTGGCAATTTCATTAAAAAATTTTTACATATTTTAAAAAACACAGCAATTTTAAAAATACTGTGTAAAAATTGTTACTTTGCCAGAGAAGGGCTGTTAGTCACTCTTAGACCCTTTTTTTGATATATTTTTCTTATTCTTGGAGCAAAAATTTGTACAACCTCCTATATTGCTCAAGCTTTAAGAATGGAATCTTCTTTTATTCATAACAACTTTTATTTGGGAACAAAATTTAAAATTTCATTAAAGTTCTTACGAAATATTCAAATCGGTTGTATGGAAGAAAAAGATAAATTGCTTAACGTTTGAAAAATCATAGATTAAATAAGGCTAACTCAATTTTCACTTTTGAGGTATTATTGAAAAACACTAAAAAACAATTGCCAAAAAAAAAGTTCTAAGGTCAAATATCCAAAATCTGAATATCTTGAAATTTTGACCTGAGTGGGATAAACTGAGTATGCCACTAAATTCTAATGCCAAATATTAAGTTTATATGTCTCGGCGTTTTTGAGTGTCTTTTCAAAAGTTGAAAAAAATCATATAAACAAAAAGTTTAAAGGTATTTTTATAATTTAATAACAAAAATTAATGGGGAAATCTTTCAGTACAGCAATTCTTTATTTTCTGTCAAATTTTCTGATTTTTTTTATTTATATATTAATTCTGAGTATTGTGGCATTTTAAAAATCTTTTGTTTTTATTAGAGAACAAATTTTTCGATATGAAGTCTGTTTCTGCATTTGGTTTTTATCTAACTTGGAAAAAAAAAGAATTATTTCAACATTTGCTAACGAATGAGAAATTGAAAGAATCCTTTGACAATTTTATATATATTGAATAAAATTGACTCTTTAAATTAATTTTTCGTGTATTTTACAGAGTACCAAAATGCTTAAATACATAGATACATTTTTAAATTCTTTTAATTCTGTTTGCTCACTAATAGCTCTTAGTTCTGTGTTTATTATTAAGTGAAATAAAACGTACCGAAAAGGCTTTGGTAGTAGGAAAGTAGGAAAAATTTTAAGTTGCATCAAAAAAGTACAATTGTACCAAAAAAATCTACCCTGGGCAGAACTAGAAAAGGTAGTCACTAACACACTGTCTCCACTTACAATATTTGATTGCATGCGAACTGTCAAAGTGAATCTCATGATATCCAGATTTCATGCTATGATATTTAGGTGGTCACTTCATCTCATGAAATTTCATTTTGGAATTGTTTATTAAAGTTTATTAAATTAATAATTTCCTCCAATCACCATTCCATTTTATGTTTTTTCAATCTTTTATTGCTTTTGCAATATTTTTTGCTTGAAAAGTTTTTAAAAATGCACACATACATATTTTACTGAAAAGTGACAGCTCATCTCATGAAATATATCTCAAAAAATATTTTGGTATTTTTGTAAATTTTTGCTTTCATATTGCTTGTTCATTGGTTGCAGATTTTGTATGAGTTGTCAACTTCGTTTTGACAGTTTCGGTCACCAGCTCTCCGCCCTAACACTACCTTATCTAACGTAGTAATAAACACAAAAATCTTATCACCAGTACTAAAAAATAAGTTTCACCCCTGGTTCGAGTAGGAACTGACAACAAAAGGTTTGTTGTGGCCAACTCACACGGGATTGTTCGTCCGGGCTTACACTCGTCAAGACCATAGAAGTAAAATATAAGGAAGCGGTGTAGTTGAAGTGAAATGAAGTATTTTACAAGCACAGTGAAGTTGACACAAACACAGAAACCTTCAAACAGGGCCGCATTCAATTATGTAGAAAATAAAGGCGAAAATTATTTTTTATTTTGTAGATGTATGCTTACTATGTAATTTTTATATACCACCGTTATATAATATGTTGCGTTACCAATTTTTTTACAGAGAAAAGCATTGCTAAAATAATGTAAAAGACGTGAACTCAGAATGAGACTGAAACGACAAAAGTTACTTTTAATGATTTTTTAAAATTTCATTTCAAAAAACTATTTTTTATAAACTATTTAATTGATATTAAAATAACACAAAAACTAAAGAACTAAAATACATACCAAATTAAATTCTTTTAAAATAAATAGTTATGTGTAGTTTTTCCGAACTGTGGGCTTTTAATTAGTTTTTTATATATAAAAATACCTAGTTATAGCTTGTAACCTTAGGTTGCTAATCCACTTTAATTTCATGTCAAGTTTTCAAAGAAATTGTAAACAAGTAAATAACTATTAAAGCTTATCCCAATGTGAAAAAAAAATTAAGGCCCTTGCCACCCTAAATAATGAATGCGCTCATGAAGCAGAACTTGTGTTTTGACAGATGCTCTTCCTCAAAAATAGATTTTTTTTTTGCTCGGGAAGGGCTTATGTCAAATAACGACGCTCTATCTCTCTTCCTCAGCGACGAAAATTCCTTCTACACTCGTATAGTGTGTGTGAGTATAACACCACTTCCTTACCTTTTATTTCTATGGTCAAGACTTGATGGTCAAGTCTTTTGTTTCAAGGCGTTTCAAGCCAGGACTTTGATTGGCAATACGGGTGTACACATTGATCAAATCGCTCATCAAACGATTTGACAAATGATTTGACCAACAGAAATATGTATGGATTTGTTGGCGATTTGACGAGTCTGAACACTCATGAATTCGTTTGTCAAATCATTTGATGAAAATCAAAATTTTTTGATTTTTCTTTTGATTTGACCAGTATGAACACTTGTCAAATTGTGTAGAACGATTTTGTCAGTTAAAAAAAGTTTTGAATTTAAGCACAACGCGGCAAAGGAAGGAGCAGAAGAAAAAAAAAATAAGAAATAACTAATATATAATTTAAAAAATAATTTCTTCTTCTTCCAATACGATTTTAATAAAAAATAATGCTAAAAATTTTCCGTCATCGCGATATGCTTACTTTGGTGTTCAAGACAAAATTAAATTTGACGAGAAATTTAATGAGTATGAACACTTTTGTAGTCAAACGATTTGATAAGCGATTGAAAATGTGAACACCCCTAATCAATAAACTTTTCTTAAGATAAACCAGATTATCATTCATGCCGCCTTCATTACATTTCATTTCGCTTGTGAACTTCGTGCGGCAAACATGGTACACATTCTGAGGCAACATGCAAGAGAGAGCCCGTGACGGAGGTGCTCACAAAAATTTTTGTGAGCTTTCCGTCAAGAATGATAAACCATCATTCAAGTGTACACACTATCATTCATAATCATATTCTCTCCTAACTGACATTCATGAGCGATAATGTGTACCCCACTTTACGCTCTTTTAAATTTTGATTGCTGCGTTTGACATTTCTTTGAAATACACTACTTTTTCTCCTCCACTTTATTTCGTACTATAACATTTTCTTGTTTTCTATTTTTTGTTTTCAGAAACACACTTTCTTGTCGGCTTTTTTCTATGTTTACTTCATTAATTCACTTGTTAAGAATAAAGGTTTCATGCAACGATTTTTCCATTATTTTATTGTGAAAAGTACTACGTTTCTTCAATAAAAGTACTTTTTAAGTACTTAAACTCAGCAAAAATTTTATTACGCTACCCCACAACACTGTTCAGATTGCTGATTGCTGCATGAACAAATTTGATTGCTGCAATCTGTGTTCATCCGCTCTCGCTCTCAGTGCTTTTGACAGATTCCCATTAAAAGCAACAACAAAAAAGATTGTTTGCATAGCAGAATTACCCAGGTGGTATTGACAGTTTGTATGGAAAACATAAGCTGTCAAAAAATGTACTTAAAGAGAGAGCGCTTTCAATCGGCCATTGTCAGTAATCAGCATCACGCCGCAGGCAACAATCTACCTCTGGCAACGAGCTTCCTTTTGAGACACTGAATAGAATTTCATCACGAACTGAAAAGCTTTTCGCACAAATCACACACGAATTTTTTACAACTTTCATGATTTTAAGTTTTTATTTGTTAATTAAAACGCACAAAAATTCTTATAATTTAATTTTTATGATTTTAGTTTTCGACGCTTATTTTTTTTTTCGCTTTCTTTCACTAACAGCTGTTTTTGAGAGGCTATGTTTTCCTTTTGAAGAGAAAAAAGCAGTTGTCAACACTACCTGGATAATTCTGCCATGGATTGTTTGATTGGTAATCACCGTGTCATGGTATAATTATTTGACAAGGTAGCCGTGACATTTTTTAGCGAATGGTAGTTGTCAAAAACAGCTAAAGGAGTTGTAGTTTGCTGTGATTGACAAGCTATATTTAAGTCGTTGCTTATTTTTTCACATTTCTTTGATTAATTGCATGAAAAGCTAATTTTGACAACTACCCATCGCCGCTCGTGAGAAAAAAGCCAGTCTAAGCTACTAACTTATCAAATAATTATACCATGCACCGTGTGAGTTGGGGATTAAAAACAACTCGAAGTTACTTCACAAAAAGCTGCCACCAGTTTGTAAATGTAGAAATAATTTATGACAATGCGCTTGGTACATTTAACAAGGTATTTTTTCATATGAGATCTTTAACATAAAGACATTAATATACGATATTTTATATGTAAGTGCAATAAAATTTGGACCATGTCGTAATGGTTTCTCAGAGCATTTTCATTTCCATATATATAAAGCAATACTTAAAGATGTTATTTTTAAAATCTGTATGATTAACCCTCCATTACTATCGTTGGTGGATTACACCCAGTAGCACTAATTTCAAAATTATTCTGAGCATAGAATTAGTAAAGTAACTCTAGTAAAAAACTAATCATAACTAGTAAAAAAAGTTTGAACCAATTTCGAATTTAAACATTTTTTAGATTTATGCACTTGAATACTTATAATTGTGAGTTTGATTTACAGCTGTTTTTATGCGTTAGTAATGCAGGGTTAAGAAATCTAAAACTTAATTGCTTGCAAGATTTTTTATTATATGTAGTGCTACATAGCAGAAAATTTAATTTTTAATTTTAAGCCATATTCGAGCATTATTTATTTTATTTCTGTTTGTTCGCATTTTATGATTTCTTAAATTCCAGAAAGTTTTCAACAAATATTTGAATTGGACCCAAGGCAGTAAAAATCAAAATTATAATGATCATTTTTCTATACACCCCTTGATTTGAAAAGTTACGCCTGAAAAAACCTGACTTATAACCACAGTATTGAGCAAAACAGGACATAACCAAAGTGAGTAGACCCACAAAATTGTGAATGATTTTTGCCAAAAGAGGCATCCATTTAGAAGAATTTTCCCTTGAAATAAAAGTACAGATTCCGAGAATAATGTTGATGGTCCAAAATATGCATGATGCAAGTCCTAAAAGTATTAGAAAATAGGAATACAAGTTTTAAGATATTCTTAAGTTAAAGTTTTAAATTTAAAGAAAGTTTGTTTTTGAAACAATTCTAAAACGATTAAAAACGACTTACCGAACCTTCCATGAGTTGTATTAAAGTGGACACTTTTCAAAAACATCTTATGCACCGTACCAATAAAACCCAATATTCCACCGCAGACCATTAACAAAATGTGAATTATATCCTGTGTACCCGGTTGCAAACGCCGCAAAATTACGTTGGACGGATAACGCACAATCATGCCCTCGGCTAGTAGACAAACTAACTGAAAAGAAATTTGTGTTACCCCGTTTTTTAATTATAAAGTAATAATTCCTAGTCCGTACGCCACACTCTACTTACCCCTAGTGTACACAGAAAGGCATGGAAAGCCGTCTTTTGGAAGTTCAGTTTATAGCATGTATAACCTACTCCCAGAAAAGTGAGCAGTACGCTCAGTTGGCTTAGAAGATTTACTATGACTTCAAAAACATCTAAAAATGTGATATGACCAAACTCGAGTTCGTCTTCCTCTTGGGTTACCTGAAGAGCTATTGGAACTCTCTCGTAATAGTCGGCCGCTATGAAATTGTGTGCTTGGCAGGTGTTGGACATATTGTAAGGTGGGCTTGAAAGATTCTACTTGTCTTTGTTTTTTGTTGGAAAATGTAAGCTTTACCTTTAAAAAAACGGAAAATACAATTTTATCATATGAAAATAGGGCAAGCTTAAATAACAAATGGAAAAGAGCATTCACAATGTGGTGTTTTTAGTCTTGAAATCAGTAATGTATGTTATAAATTTTATTATTTCACAAAAACAAAATACGTAAGTCATATTTGATAAAATGTTCTATTTAAAATTCAATGTATTTGTTTTTGTTTTAAATACAAGACATTGTAAAATTTGTTATGAAGTTTTTTAAAAAAATTGTTTTACGCATATATATCGTCGTTGCAAAAGTAAGCTAACGAATCTGAAAAATTTCAGTTTTAATTTTCCATAGAATTTTCATTGGAAATGAAAAATTTAAATTTTCAGATTCGCAAGTTTACTTTTGTAACGACGATATGTAAAAACAGATATGATGGCCACAAAATTTCTAAAATCAATTTTTTGATTTTTCGAAACTATGAAAAAATGCACATAATTTCTAAAATCAAGAGTCAACTCACTGAAAAGACAACAGGTCCTTTCCAGAATATTAAGTACCAACTTGTTAAGAATTCTTTGGAATAATACATTTATAATACATTTATAATACATTTACAAAAACTTAAAGCTTGACAATTTCTATTTTTTTTTTATTAAGTTTATACTATTTTATTTAAATGTGTATATAAATGTGTTCTAGCAATAAGCTTTTTATATTAAAGGTATTAAAAATACTACAACTTTCTCGATTTTATCGATTTTTATAACTAATCGCTCGTTTTATTTGTTACCAAGGTGCTTAGCTAGACATTTTTCGTAGATTTAAATTTTCAATGAAATTTATTCTATAAAATTTGGACAAAACTTTGCCTAAAAAAATTTATTGTTACTTCCATTAACATTTGCTCCGAAACAACAAAAAATAGGAGAATTATGACATAACATTATTTGTTAGTAATTAAAATTAATTTTTTTTTTGCGAAATTTGTTAACCAAATCAGAAGATCAGTTATTGAGCTGTGTTCAAGAATGTACGAGCATCTTTTCGAGAATCGACTTGTTTTAAAAAACTGTTAAAATTGAATCAAAAATTTTTTATTTTTGTTGTAAGAGGACTAAAACACAGTAGTTATCGGAACACAAACATTTTTGTTCAATTTGTGTGTAATTAAAGTTTTAGTTATGTTTCTATAAATTTACCCAAATCTTAATTTTTTCTTCATCTATGTAGTATTTTTCAAAGTTTGGCATAAAAAAATGTGATAAAAGGGTCTTTAACTTATAATAAATCTGGCTGACAAAATACCACTTTTAACTTTGTTCGTCCATGTTTAAATAAAACCGGCTAAGTTCTTTAGTTAGCCCCAAAAACCAGACAATATTTCAAGTTTATATTTCAACAAAGTAATAAATTAAATGAAAGGTCGTTACTTTCAATTTTATTACACACCTGCAAATATATCTTTTTATTAAACAAAAAAAAAACTCACCATATAAAAAATTCAACACTTCAAACGCTATTACAGTGTTTACAAGTAAACAGTATAATCTAATTATATTTATAAAAAGTTTTTAAAACAACAATGACTATGTACGCTCACAAGCAGCTTTTAAATTAGCGACCAACTATCTTAACTCGATTTGTGTTATTGTTCTGCAATATTCGAGGCTTCAAGAGCAACTAATTTAAAGGAGATTTACAAAACCTGCGGTACTTTTGTTTGGCTTAGGTTTGCCAAACTCAAGTTACAGTTTTGAAGTAATTGCAGTAAAAAGTACACACTCGAAGTAAAAATATTAGTTATCTTAATCTTTATAAAAGATAATAGGGGTATTCACGATTAAGTGCACTTGCCAGTGCAGTGTAGGACTTGTCCACTTTACGAAAACAAAATAAACATACGTCAAAAATCTGCACAAGTGCTTTTCTACTATACCCTAAAACTTGAGGACTTGAGTAGTTGTCCACTTGTGTGCATTGAAAAATTAGATAGCTTTCAAAAATTTATACTGGTGTGTTCACGAAAACCTAACTGCACAAGTTCTCAGCTGCACAGGCAAGTGCACTGAATCGTGAATACCCCATAATGTTTATAGTTACAAGCTACAAACTTCTAAGAGAAGTATTTTTTCAATGATGTTGCTGTGGAAATGATGTTGAATGATGTTGCTGTGTGTAGACACTGTGGAAATACATTGTAGGAAAAATGTATGTTTATAAGAATATGGTAATTTTACTATTGACAATTCAGCAATTTACTAACATAAGAAGACAACACCTAAATAATGTCATTGCCATAGTGGTTGTGTACACAGTGAAATTTTTTGAGAAATATTTTTGTGTAATATATTTAGGGCGCCAGAGAGGCTTTTTTCGAAAAAAGGCATTAAAAAGACATTTTCGCATAAAATTGTACTAATATTTTAAATAACTAGTCCATATCAAATCAACTAACGTTAAAATTTTATGTTTCAGATTTCAGTAATTTTTTGTAAGTAGTGCTTGTGATTCCACACCAAACTCTGTATTTTTTTACAATAGTTTAATTTTTTATGAAACTATTATCCGAAACACAAAAATGTTTATAGATTTTATACCAAAGAATTTGTGTAGATGGTTAATAGCTAATTTTAAAGGTAACAGAAACAAATTGGGCCTTAGTACCAAACATTTTAAAGTCGGCTCTAAATTTAGTGTAAGCTTTTTGACAGCAAATTCTATAGAAATAGTGGCAGAAAAGCTCACACCAAATTTAGAGTCGACTTTAAAATGTTTATTGCTAATGCTCATTGTTTTTAATATGCAACAGGATAGGGGTATTCACAATGTGGTGTATTTAACCTTGTATTGTGTATTTTGGATAAATTTGATATTTCTAGTAAAGTTTGTAAAATTACAAAAATAAAATGCACAATGTTCAAAATACAACCCTGCTGAAAAAATAAAACGATGGAACCCTATTGTATTCTTTGTAAATTTCGTTGTGTATTTGATCAGCTGATCGCAAAAGCATTTCTACTCAGCATGGAGGAAGCTACCGGCTACGCTGTGAGTTTATTTAATAAAAATTAAAATAATATAGTGTTACGTTTTAATTTTTGTATGATTTCCTTTAATTAAATGATGATTTAAATTTATACTTCCAAACAAAAGTACTTACAAAAATCAGCTGATTTTATAAATACAATACTTTATTTAAGGTTCGTTCACAATAAGTTATAAATATTGTAAATTTTGTAAAAATTTATCACAAATACACCACATTGTGAATACCCCTGATATTAAATTTGTTTTTTTAACCGTTGCCGGTATTTTATTTTTTGAAATAAAATATAATTTTGAAAATAAAAATGACTCAGAACTGAGATACAAAATTTTAACGTTGACTGATGTATTTTAAATTTTGACGTGCTGCAACTTCATTTTCGAATGATCGATTTCATTCAAAAGTTGCATGTAACTTTTATGAGCCGAGAAACTAATTTTTGGCATGAAAAAAAGAAGATTTAGGGCGTGCCACACAGTGCGCTTTTTTCGATTTTAGTATGACATTTGCATTTTCTCAGAAACTATAAAAGCTAGGGCCATGAAATTTTGTACAAATGAGTTTTAGCCTTAATTAAGAAACAGCACAAAACATTAGAATTCTAGGTCATTGCATCGCCTACCTACCATACAAAACATATATTTTTTTTAATAAAAAAACCTGCAAAAAATTGCTTATTTATGCTTTTAAAGAGTAAACTTAGTTTATTTAACTTCACTTAAACGTCATGCTAAAAATATTTCAAATCGATAACTTTTGGATATATCTCCTATAAAACAATATTACCAAATTAACGAAATTTAAAAAAAAATTTAAAAAGTATTATTAAGTATATTAAAAGTATATTACAAAATAAGGTCACAACTTGTTTTAAATTATGAATTCTATTTTATTTTTCTTTAAATTTAAGAGTACCTACAAATTTTCTTGGAAATCAGTTCATTTTAGGGCAAATTTTGATTTTTAAGACTTTTTTCAAATGCGGTGGTTTTTCTTAATAGCAGCTAGATGCAGCAGGTTTTTATAGAAACTGAAGGTAGAAGTACGATGTTTTATGATTGTTATAGCCTTTGACTTTAATAATGCTTAATTAGCTAGATATTTTCTACTAAATTTTACTTACATTTTCATTCCTTGAAAAATTTACAGTTATATTTTAACGATTTTTCTATTTTTATTTCTTAACATTTTTTATTGTATTTTATATTAAATTCAATGGCGATTAAGACATAAAAAAGTAAAAAAAACAAAACCTTGAAATATACTTTGTGCTCACCGTTATTATTGTTTAAACTTGACTTTATAGTTTGGGTTTTATTGAGCTTATTTTTGTTAAAAAAGTTTCAACTTTGACGAATTTTAGAAAAAAAACCATAGATTACATTAAGTGTTTAATACCACATTCATAATACATGTTTTATAATCTTACGAATAAAAATATTTTTTTATAAAATTTAACAAAAAAAAAAACCAAAATGTCATCCTAAAATTAAAAAAGCGCACTGTGCGCCAGTACAAAAAAGTCAAAATGTGCTTCACAGAAAAAGCACATTTCCCAGAACTTTTTTCCAAATAAAAAATCCATGCTAAGAATTTATTTCATCAAATCGGCCTACCCAAATCTGCAGTGGCCAACAAAAGTCGAATTTGTGATTTAGCCAAACTTATATATGTAAAAATATATCTTTAAAATAAAGTTTTTATGGATTGACAAAAAATTTTAATGTGTCTTATTTCAATTTAAAGTTCTTTGCTTCGAAAAGAAAACATCATACATATATGTACCTATATCTATCAGCACTAGCAAAACAAAATATTCACAATAGTATAAAAATCTTAACACGGCTAAATTTTTCATATAAGGCTTTGTGCTAAGCTTCTTAAAGAAAACTCAATAAGCTATACATTTAAATTTTTTTTTGCTTTGCGTTAGTTAAAAGATTATTAACTTTCACTAGGTTGTGTTTTAGGTAATATTTTAACTTATCCAGCTCACATAATGGCATCCCGAAGCGAAAGTAAGACTTTCATTAAAAATTTCAAATTGCAAAATAATTAAAATGTTGTCGAGCAAGAGATTAAAATAAATAAAATTTAATCTTTATTTATTACGGCCGAACTGCGATATGGTCTTCCAAAGTAACTTTCTCAAAGATACTTCGGCCCTTTTAGGAAAAACGTTGACCAAAACCCAAGAATCAATTATTTGAAACTATCAACACAGATTGGCATACTTTCTTACAAGTACGACATTGAAGAAATTGGAAAAAATACTAAGGTTATTTAAACATAGTTCCGTTAACATATATCTAAAAAAAAATGACACCCTGCTTACAATTTCAAAGACTTGTAATTTTTTTTTTAAATAAATATCATTTTTAGTCGAATTTTTAGAAAAAATACAGTGCTTTTTTATTTGGGATGAGATTACGTCTTCAAAAGTAAATTTTCTTGTTTATGTGAATTTTTAATGTGTTCAGAAAAAAACAAAATGGTTTGTTTAGTTTTGCAAAAATTGTTAGATTTAGAATTTCTAGTAGATTTCTTAAATGCGCGTACTGGTCAGAAAGTATGCCAATGTAAGTTAATAGTTTTAAATCATTGATTCCTGGATTTTGTTCCACGTTTTATTTAAAAGCGACGAAATATATTCAAAAAAGTTACTTTAGCAGGCTGTATCGCAATTCGATCGTCGACTTAGATTTAATTTCCTTTTTTTAAAAAATATTCTATTAGATTTAATTTTACTTATTTCGCAATTCGGTTAAAAAGTCTTTTATGAATTTTTCAAATTTATTATGTTTCGCATGACAGGTTACAAGAGAACTGAACACATAAAATTAAAGTTAATAGGGGTATTCTCGATTCGGTCTACATGCTACTTTACAAAAATAAAATACACGTGCGTTAAAGATCTGCAAAAGTGCTTTTCTACTGTAGCCTCCAACTTGAGGACTTGAGCAGTTGTGCATTTGTGCTCATTGAAAATGTTGACAGCTTTGAAAAAGTGATAGTGGTGTGTTCATGAAAACCTAACTGCACAACTGAACAACTCCTCAAGTCCTCAACTGCACAGGCAAGTGCACTGAATTGTGAATACCCTTAATAAATCGTTATCTAATGCAAAGCAAAAAATAAGTAAATTTTTCGTTTCCTTTTATAGAGTTTGCTTTGAAAAGCTTACAACAATGATTTCTATATAGACTTTTGTCGTGTTAAGGTTTTCATATTATTGTGAATTCGTAATTTCATTGTGCTGGTATATATCAAATTTACTTGTATGTATGTATTTTTGCTAATTAATAATAATATTGAATATAATTACATACTTTGTTTTTCATTAAGATTCTTACTTTTTACAGAAATGTAATATTTAATCATTTATTTTATTTATTTACATCTACCGGGTAGAACCCTAACATATTACATATCACATATACCTTATTCCTATAGGCTACTGTCTAATACAAATATTTAAAAATTTACAATTATCATTATATACATTTACATTTCATGTAGATAGATAACTTAGGTGAGTTTTGAATTAATAACGCTATGGATCAAATGGCAGATAAATACTATTGAAGTTTATAGTTTAAATAAAAAATTTGTAAGGTGAAAATATTCGATACTGCATGTAGACTTTTGTCTGCCAATGTGTATACCTTATTGAATCATTACTGTATGCTCAATTCTGTGAGTTACTGTATAAATTATGCTTTAGAAATGGATATGATGTTTTTTATTAATATAATTTTAAGATTTTGTGCCCCAATATAAAAGCAATAAAATTTAACTTATTTTTTGTTCTTCCGATATGATCTTAACTTCCTAAAAAGTATGTAGTAAAAAGTATTAACTTTCAAAAAGTAGTATAGATTTAAGGTTTGATCAATTCTTAATCCTTCTTTGGTATTTCATATAAATTTTTCGGAAAATTTTTTTTAATATATGTATTTTGAAATGAATATTGTTTTATTTTGTTTATAAAGGTTAAAAAAAGTATATTTTACGAATGTGTTAACAATTTTCCATGAGTGTGATCTGGGGGAAATCCATCGGTCTTAAGCTTGAGTTGATTCAGTTTTTTAATTAAAGCTTTAATATTAGCAAGCTTCATTGCAGAGCATAGGACCAATCAAGAAATTCGTAAAATTATGATTCATGTGGCAGTCTACCAACCACACGAATAACTGAGTGACGCACTCACGTGACGTTTTAAATCTTGTGAGCTTATGAGTTAAAGGTTCTGTTTTTATAAATCATAGCATACATATTTTTCTACTTTAGCCTCTTGTCTTCAGGTTTTAATATACAATAGTATTCAAACTTGCAGCAGCAATGTGAGAATATTGTTTTTAAATTGACAAAAACTTTTTTAATAATCGTGTTAAATAGTTTCAATTTTACGCTTAGATAACTTTGTAAGACACAAAACAAAGAAAAAAAAACAAAAGTAATGGTTTTTACTTTGGGCCAGTCTCATTGCCAAATTGTATAAAAATCATTTATAGTTATACGCAAGATTGTGTTGTATATTCAAAGAAAAATTGAGTTCAAATATATTTTTAGAATTTTTTTAAGCAAGTACAAATATCTGACTGAGATATGGTAGCTTTTAATGCGTCTTTTAAATACAATACTTTTTGAATGGGAAAGGTCACAGTACATTGACATTTTAATGCGACTCTTAAATACAGTACTTTAATGATTGGGGATAGGTCAAATGATATGTTATATATACAATAAATTCGTTTGGGCTTCTTTTTAAACCAGTGGTCATCAACTCAGGGTTCAAATAAAACCAAAGAGAGCTTTGCACTGAAACAAAAAGTTGTTAAAAGCTCTCGCACCATTTGGTGCAACGAAATATTATCGAGTGTTGGTTTCTCAATATAACGTTTTCTTTTTTATTTTTTGTTTGTTTTTCGCTAGTTGAATATAGAAATAACCAAAAAAGGTAAAAGTGTTAACTAGCATGTATTAATGTTTATTTTTTTTTTCTATATAATGTTCTCTTGATCTAATTTTTTATTTAACTTTTTAATTAAAAACATTATAAAATGTTTTGTTTTAGTTTTTAAGACCGATTTGAATAAGAAACATTAGGGGTATTCACGATTAAGTGCACTTGCCTGTGCAGTTGAGGACTTAAGGACTTGTGCACTTTACAAAAACAAAATGTACGTACGTCAAAAATCTGCACAAGTGCTTTTCTACTATTGCCTTAAACTTGAGGACTTGAGCAGTTGCGCCTTCTGTACATTGAAAAATGTTGAAATAGTGACAGGTTTGAAATAGTGATAGTGGTGTGTTCACGGAAACCTAACTCCACAAGTGCAAAAGTCCTCAAGTCCTCAACTGCACAGACAAGTGCACTGAATCGTGAATACCCCTATTGTGAAATATTTACGTACATTCATAAATAAGACAGCAAGCAACCCTTAAAGGGCTTTCACATCAGCAAACAGGTTCGTCGAGCGAGTTAAATTTGAACGCTAGCTTTTTGCAACAGGTTCGCCCCGCCATTTTGTTCGACGGACAAGTTCGCTAATGTACTATATGCCCTTTTACTATTTTTAAACGAAACGATGGCGAAGGGCTGCTAATAAGCAAAAATTATTTGCAGACGCACATTACAAGTGCAGAGGATGTTATGTGTGACAACAAAACAAAAAAATTCTTTTTCCGCGCACGAATGTTTTTTAAAATAAGATTATTAAATTAAAAAAATCGTCAACAATTCGATGACGATGCAGAGGAAAAGAAAATTTAACAAAACAGTTCAATAATAAAAACAAAGTGAACATCCAATTTTGTTTTCCATTTATTTGCAGTTTTTCTTTTTACAGCATTCTTTACATTTAGTTACTGCATGGAAATATAAACAAACAAAGTATTCAAACACTTTTTTCGCGAATTAAACTCATTAATTTTATAATTTTTCACTTTTATCCGAGTTTTCACATGTTTTGCATGCAAAACGTATGCAAGTTGAGAGTTTTATACAGGGTTCAGAAATTTTCACTCATGTAACAGAAATCTCCAACATAAATGTCAATAAACACTATTTGAAGCACACAACACACAATTTTATTTTCATTTCATTTTTGTGTGTAACGTAGTTATCGTGTTGTTGATCATCCAACATGAATTCTTCGTTTTAATATTTGCTTGTGCGTCACAAACTCAAACAATGATCGATCTCAACAATTCTCTGTGTTTCAGTTTTACACTTATGTTTGCGTCAAAATGTTCATGTTGGAGAATTCAGGCCTTTGTCAAACCCAAAACAAAGACAATTTTTCCAACATGAATAAGTGGTGTTTGCAAAATTGTCTTTGTTTGTGTCGGTCATTAAGATCGATCACTACCGTCGTGTGGCGTAAAAAACAAATGCTGTTCTGGTTGCTGTGCAGCGTATTGTACTGGTTTTTGACCAAGTGTAGCAAATTTCGGCGTCAATTAGAAAATATTTTAAAATATTAAAATAATAACCTAATAATATGTCTTTTCAAGAGTTTTAAACGTCATTTATCAGTGTTAAGGGGTCGCTGATTTCGAATCTAAAGTCAGAATTTTAAAATTCAAGATGGTGGATAGGGTTGCCACCTTAATTTTTTGTAGTTTTATGAATTCGGGGTTGGCAAAAAAAAAATGGTACACCAAAAATGGGTCGCTGAATCCGAATCCGTTGTCAGAATTTAAAAATTATAAAATTTTGAAATAATAGGGTTGCCACCTAAAAATATATCTTTTCAAGAGTTTTAAACGTCATTTATTAGTGTTAAGGGGTCGCTGATTTCGAATCTAAAGTCAGAATATTAAAATTCAAGATGGTGGATAGGGTTGCCACCTTTATTTTTTGTAGTTTTATGAATTCGGGGCTGGCAAAAAAAAAATGGTAAACCAAAAATGGGTCGCTGAATCCGAATCCGTCGTCAGAATTTAAAAATTATAAAATTTTGAAATAATAGGGTTGCCACCTAATAATATATCTTTTCAAGAGTTTTAAACGTCATTTATTAGTGTTAAGGGGTCGCTGATTTCGAATCTAAAGTCAGAATTTTAAAATTCAAGATGGTGGATAGGGTTGCCACCTTTATTTTTTGTAGTTTTATGAATTCGGGGGAAAAATTGTCTTTGTTTTGGGTTTGACAAAGGCCTGAATTCTCCAACATGAACATTTTGACGCAAACATAAGTGTAAAACTGAAACACAGAGAATTGTTGAGATCGATCATTGTTTGAGTTTGTGACGCACAAGCAAATATTAAAACGAAGAATTCATGTTGGATGATCAACAACACGATAACTACGTTACACACAAAAATGAAATGAAAATAAAATTGTGTGTTGTGTGCTTCAAGCAAATGTTTGTGAGTGAAGGTGTGTGAATATTCTGAACCCTGGTTTTATAGCTTGCTTGTGACCGATGACGTTGCACGAAAAAATACTTTTTTCTCGCACTGCTGATTGCGTGATCTTCTCTTTTTGGATCATGCGCTTAAAGCATAATGACCAGGGATGGAAATGTAGGCACAATTGTGCTTTTTTCAGCACTTTCGAAATCAGATGGCACTTTAGGCACGTGCCTTTTTATTTCGGCACTATTTCAATATCTCAGAATTAAAACATTTTCAATTATAAAAATTCTACAATTTCACAATTTTGATATAAAATAAGCACGATTAAAAATGAACTCGATATTTTTTTATTTGAAAATATATATGGAATTGCCAAGGCGAATATTTTCTTTTCAAAACCTTATTAAAACAAAGTGTAGCAATAAACTTAATTTGGATACATGCTCTGCTCTTGTTCAAACTAAAATTTTGTTAAAATCAAGTTCATGCAGTTGTTTTAATTACAATATATCTTCATTCAGTAAAGAAAGTCTGCCAATAGAGGATCTGGAAGATGATGAATTACTTGAATAATATTGTAATTATATTTTTTTTCGTTTTCTTTAAGGCCCAACCAAGCTATGCTTAAGCAAACAAAAGTCTCAGAGAAATGTTGACGAAATGTATGATTAAGTAGAAAAGTCGCCCAAGTTGGCAGATTTTAAGCTTAAGAAAATGTCAAACGTTTACAAAATATTGACAAAAATATATTAAAAAAGTTCAAGAGTTCTTTGAAAAATTTGTTGAAGTATTGCCTCCCAGCTTTTTCATATATGTTTTAATGTTTCTTAGCAATTTTGTGAGTTTATCAACAAAATTGGGATCTGCATTAATTCTGAATAAACAAATTAACGTATTTATTTCAATTGACAGATAAAAAAATTTGTATGGATATGTTAAAAAGGGTTGCCATCAGCTAACACAAAAAACATGTTTATTGTGCTGCTTGGCTTAATAGCTGTGGCAAACGCAAAATTTCTAAGCAAAATATACACATTTTCCATGATTTGCTTAAAAATTTGCACAAACGAAACAAAAAACAATTTTTTTCATTAAAAAATTTGGCATACAAATTTTAACTAAACACATTTTCAGTACTGTTAGCAACCCTATTCTGCTCTCTCTCTCAAGTTTCAAAAAATAAACGAAAGTTGAAAAACTGAACGAAAAGAATGCTTGGACAAAACTTGGGTGACTTCATATATTCCCAGCAGTCTCGGGCATCGTCGAAGAATTGTTCTTTGATGATTTCTTAAAGAAACTTGCTGCATAATCCAGACTTGCTGAATATTCTTCAACTCATCTGCTTTAGGTTCGTCAACAATAAAAAACAAAAATAATAAAGCAACAACGAAAACTATTTATATATATATTTATATAGAGAGCACATATATGGATGGAAAAACCCATGCAAATTTTATCTTGGAATTAAGACATACTTTCCGAAAAGTCAGAAATAAAATGCAGAAACGTGATCAAAAGCAAAAGGTACTGGAAGAGCAAAGCCAGTGCAATTGAATTTTTCATTTTGTATGTATGTACATATGTACGTACATACGTTTGTATGTACTATAAAGTTAATTTAAATGAATTTTTTTAATGATTTTAAACTAAACTTAATGTTTAAACAAAACGAATTGTTTTGAAATGTATTCAAATTTTCTTATAAAATTATTATTAAAACTAATATTTATTTAATATTTACGACGATATGTATGTGCATTTGTATGTACTATTAAGTTAATTACAGTGAATTCTTTTGTATGATTTTAAACTGAACTTATTGTTTAAACTAAACAATTTCTTTCTTGTGGAATGTATTCAAAATTTCCTATAATAAAATTACTATTACAATTAATTGTTTTTGTATGTTTTTTATCTTATTTATTTAATATTATTTAATTGAACTTCTTGATTAAAAAGCGATTCTTGTAAAAACTATTCCAATTTCTTTAATCTTTTTCGTTTTGATTACAGCTGCAATTCCTGAATAAAATTCGGTAACGAAACGTGAAGGAAATTTCCTAAACATTTCGGTCTTCACTTTCATTATCAAATAAATTTCATCAACTTTCACAATATTTTCGTGAACGAAATTTCCTAAACATTTCGGTCTTCACTTTGTTAACGAAAATTCATCAACTTTCTCAATGTTTTCATACACGAAATTTCTTAAACATTTCGGTTTTCTCTTTATTAACGAAATTTCATCAACTTTCTCTCTCTTTTCACTTATGAAACTTACACAACGTTCTGCATTGCGTTCTTGCACGAATTTGGAACATTTATATGAGATTTTCGTCAATGAAATGTATCGCCGAATCAGCATGTTTCGTCAATGAATCGGAAAATTCACGCATGATTCTATTACGAGTTCTTTAAGAACGGAACTACTGGGTTGCTGTGTAAGTGCGTGCTTTTGCTCTCAAACTTTTGTTTGCTTTAGCATAACTTGGTTGGGCCTTTAGTGACTAGCGGGACATAGGGTCTCAACTTATTGATTATAATTTCATACTTTTATTAAGACTTGCTAATTAAATACTATACATTCACTTTAAATATTTATTTTCTAGTTTTTGAGATTTTCTACTCTAGATTCTAGTTTTCGACTTAAACGCCAATTTTCTGACTAATGACTACTCTTCGTTTCACCAAATACGCCATGTTGTTGTGAAAAATGTAGGATTTATTTTTAAGGAAATAATTAATAATATGAAATATGAACTGTGTACTGTATTATATAAAATTTATTTACTCTTTTGAAAATTTTTATTCTTGTGTTCCTTATCTAATTAAAAACATGATCTCATAAACAATTATTTAATGAATAGTATTATTTATTTATTTTTGTTTAAAAATCATGATCTCTTATATGGGTATGTCCACCAAAAGGTCTACCACGATTGAAAAATTAAATGTAACATATAATTTTTTTTAACCTCCATAATAGAGAAAAAATGCTTTAATTTAATTTATGAGAGTACTGAGAGCTGATCTCAATTTGAATTTTTTAAAAATGGCAACAAACTTGATGAATGGCAGCAATATTTGAAAAAGGTTGACAAAAGTTAAAAAATTTTAGCGAATTGTTGGGCATTTTATAAATATAATAAATACTCGCATAATACAAAGTTTAATTAAATTTTTTTCAGTTTTCGATTTTTGTGTCATGAATTACACTTTATATGTTTTTCTAGTTCCAGTAATTAATTAAAACTATAAAAAATGTGCACTTCTTTGAAGGAAAAAATCTGTATCGTAACGTATATCACGTAACGTATCATATTATGGCTTGTATAAAAATAATTTAAAAAGATTTATGAATATATAGCAGCATTGTTCCAGGTAATATTGAAATACCTTTGAAAAAAATAGTGCACATTTCGCAGATATAATTTGAATTTATATAATTTTTTACTCTTATTTCTTATATAGCTATTTAATGTTGCTATTTTTCTCAAAAATAAATCTTTAAAAAAAAATAAAGTTATAATTCGTCGAGGCCTGTAGCCAGACCAAGAAGACAGAGGGGGCAGGCATGAATTTTGGGGGGGGGGGAATTTTTTGTTTTTTCATTTAAAAAAAAACAATTTTTTAACATGTGAAATGAATACATTACACATATTTATTAAAAAAACAGTTAATTTTAAATTATTTACATGGATATGCAGATCTTTTTATACATGAGATTAATACATAAAAAATAATATAAAAATTAATTCAGGACTTTGTAATAAAATGAAGGTAAAAATGCAAGATAAGGCTAGAAATATAAGAAAGAGTAGCGAAATGAGAGTGGCGAAAAAATTCTACATTTTTTCTGACCTCTTCAAGAGTTCTGAATTTTTTCGGTTTTTTTTTTAAAAAAAATGTTGACCTCAAAATAAATCGTGTTATTTTCTCGATCATTCGACCGCAAAAGTATAACAAATGCAGCATTTTCTGACCTGTAAAATTAGGCTGTTCTGCATTTTGCTATCTAGTAATACCAACATAAAAACAAAAAAAAAAAAGAATTTTGACTGTAATATTGTATGCTATGACAATTGTGAGAAGCAAAATTTCCAATTTTGAAAATTTTTTAAATTGCATCCAAAACAATTTTGATTAAAGTGGTTACTTTTAATAAAATTTAACAGCTCGATGAGTATTTCTTAAAAATTCCATGCAGTACCGCACTATACATAACCTCAATCGTAAATAAATCGGAATTCAAAACAACAGTGCAGCCAATATCAAATAAAAAAAAATGTTGCATCTTTTCCGTTCTTTTCTCAGCACAAAAATAGTCAACATTCTGTAAATTCAGGTCAGAATCTAAAAAGTTCTGCATTCTGTGATGTCAGATTTTTTTTCAGTAAAGAATGCGCTATAAGACATTTTTTAAGTAAAACAAATAAAAAAATTGAATTAACCCACATCCGTCGTTTGCATCAAATTGATGCAAATTTTTTATTCAGATTTATATATTAAGAACAAACATGCATGTTTTGATTTAAATCTTTTGCTTTTTTAAATTTTTGCTAGAATTAAGATTTGCAGTTTTTTCTTATTTTAAAATTAATAAACATTCATCATGCAAAAAAAAAAATGTAAAAATTAAAAACATTTCAATGAATTATATATTCGTTTTTTTAACTGCATCAAATTGGTGCACAACGTGCTTTTCATTTCTAGAAAGTTCCTATGGATGCGGGTTAAAAAATTATTAAATTTCAAATCTTATTTTTTACCCAGTAGAAATTTGAATTTTGTTAAACAAATTTCATATACATATTCAAGTCATGAATAAGGTGAATGTGTATATTTTTTGTTATTTTAAATTAAACTAATTTTAAAGCAATAAACATATATATAAACAAAATGCATATTAATTATTCATTTAAAGTTTTTCAGTGCCTGATTTGGCCAGAGGGGCAAACGGTTGTAGTAGGGGCATTGCCCCTTTTCACCCCTGGATACAGGCCTGATTCGTCGACTTTTGGTTCAGGGGTTACAATTTTCTTAAATATGTTACCAAAGATACGTGGCCGAAAAAAGATTGGGAACCGCTGATCTAATTGATTTAGTTTTGCAATGTTTACATAAAAAAAATATTTATTTATTATTTTTAAAATTAAAAAGCACTTTAAATTTTAATATTTAAATAATTTTACGTGTTCATCTAACTGAATTAGTATTTCAATGTTCATATATAAATGTATCGATTATTTCATGCAAGATCCATGTAAGACTCAAAATTTGAAATTAAAAACATGAAAAACTACTTGTAATAATTTCTTGGATGATAAAAGGTAAGGATTTAATGGGCTACTGGACTTAGGTGTACCAACAATGGTTAATGAAATTTAGTTTGCTTTCATTAACAGGTAAGGTGGATAAAGACAAGGAGGGAAATTAACACCTCTCGCCTTAATTTAGCAAGTTTCCCTTTCCGGTTCCCTTTTCCGGCCCAGTAAAATTTCAATTCAAATCAAAATTTTCAGCGATAATAACGTCAAATAACTTGCCGCACCCAAAAAAAATACTATATTCAAATTTTAATGCTAATAGGATGAGCGGTTAGCATTGGCGTAGCAAGCGGGGGAAAGGGGGCAGTTGCCCCCCACTTTTTTAGCTAGATAAACAATTTAAGAAGAAAAGTTATTCAAAATATCAGTTTTTTGCAACGATAATATTTTTGTATTATAAATTTTCCCTCTTCTTTCTCTCTTCTTCATGCTTCATGTGAAGAAATTTGGGTGAACTTTTTTTGCAATACCATTTGCACTTCCCCCATTTGTACTGCTCCCCAGATGAAATTCGCTTCCGACGCGCTTGGCGGTTAATAACAAGTTATTTAGCTAATTGAAGTATCTTTAGTTAATTGAAGATATAGAGCTTACATTGATAACGTTTTTGATTTTTTACTCAGCATAAGTTTCGTAATGTTGCCATATTCATTAAATATCATTATACTTTATATTAAAATAAAAACAAGAGCCCATCGATTAAGTTCTGTCTAAACTATGACTAACTTTATCATTTGTTATCAACTCTACGTGCTTTCAGTCAGCGATGAAAATATAAATACCTAAAAAAAAAATAAAAGCTAACAATTGTCTTAACAAGTGGTCTCTTGTTAATTTCTTGCATTGCACATTGGGCCAAAAATTTAAACAAGTGGCAAAAATCATATTTTTTATAAATGATATTTTTTAAAAATTATATATGAACTATTTTCTATGCCAAATAAGTTTTTGAAGCAACGGATTGCAACATTATAAAAAAAATTATATCTTTTTTAATTAGAAAATACAACACTTATCGTTTTCATCATAAGCTATGTGAAACAGACTACGGCGAAGCAAAAGGAGTAATATGTGTGTTTGACTGGTATGTATGTTCATATGTTCCACTCTACCTTCTAAATTACTTATCGTAATTTGACAAATGACTTATCGTTGGAAGCGTTTTGATCTTCGGCTGGTGATAGGCTATGTCCCGTCACATTAAATTGAACATGTCACCCTCTAGTGTACAGAAAGTAAACTGAACTCCTAACTTTTGAACTACTTATCATAATTTGATAAATAAGGTATCATTGCAAGTGTTTTGATCGTCCGCTGGCTAAAGGCTATGTGACGTCAGTCTAGAGGACATAAAGTAATGAACTTAACAACATATTAAAGTGACATAATAAAAATCTTTGTTTATCATTTGATCAGCAACAATTGATTAGTAGCTATTACTCTCGATTATATAAAAAATATATCCCTAAAATTATTTAAATAAAAAATAAGTTCAAAGAACTTAAATCCGACTACTAAAAATCACTCTCTAAAAAGTATAAAACAAGAAAATATTCTCATCTGAAATTGTCAAGTCCCAACTATTCAATAGGGCTATTCACAATGTTGTGTAATTAGTCTTGTATTCTGTATTTGTGGTAAATATGGTTTCTGTAGTTAATTACACAAACAAAATGTAAGCAAATACTAAAAGCAACTCCAAAACATCTGAAATTGTTAAGTACAAACTATTCATTAGGGGTATTCACAATGTTGTGTAATTAGTCTTGTATTCTGTATTTGTGGTAAATATGGTTTCTGTAGTAAATTACACAAACAAAATGTAAGCAAATACTAAAAGCAACTCCAAAACATCTGAAATTGTTAAGTACAAACTATTCATTAGGGGTATTCACAATGTTGTGTAATTAGTCTTATATTCTGTATTTGTTGTAAATATGGTTTCTGTAGTTAATTACACAAACAAAATGTGTACAAAATGTAAGCAAGCCGACTACTAAAAATCAAGCTCTATGAAGTGTGAAATAAGAAAATATTCTCATCTGAAATTGTTAAGGTATTATTACAAGGTATAGCTATAAAAAAACCTTTTTTATTAACTTTTTTTACCTAGAATTATTAAGTTTAATGATTCTAATTTTTTACATAACTAAGAATTATTCATGTGGATATAAATAAAGTTTTTTTTGTCTTTATAGTTGTTGTTAATTTTCTACAGTGCATTGAAGTTAGAGTGCTTAAGAAAAATGTTGCAATTGGCCTCTCGTCTCCAGCTTTTACAAAGCGTCTGAAAGTAAAAAATCAAAGTGAATTCTAGAGTGAAGGGTAATAGTTGAGCTCTCAACCTACGCAAAAAAAAAAAAAAAATAAAAAATAGCATGCGTTGAAAAGAAAAATGTACAAAAACCTTTTTTTTTCTGAAACTTTCAGCCATACAAAAAAATAGAAAAGTTTTGTTGCTTTTTATAGGTTGTAACGGCACCAAATCTCACCATTTGCGTGTTGGGGTTGTTCACGATGTGGTGTATTTGTCATATCATTGTGGTATAACATTTTCACTCTTTACCACTTAGCGTGAACATACCATCGATAAAACCTTTTATTTGGTTCAGATACACAAGGTAATCTCAGGTGCACAGCATCGTGAACGACCCTAACTCGCAACGGTGTCAAAGTGTGGACTGACAATTTGCTGTTTGACCGCTGACGGATTTTAATTTGGCAGCTGATACTTTGCTGTTTGACAGCTGACACATTTCTAAACTTGGCAAATGTGACAGTTGACACGTTGTCAAACATGACAACTGACACTATTTCCACCTTTGAAAATCATGACTGTTTGTTTGCAACCCGTTTTGCCGTAGTCATTGTGTTACACAGCGGGTATGAGTTACAAAATTGTATCATACACTTGCATAGTGCAAACGCTGAGAAGAAATCTACTTGTGTGACAAAGGGCATGGAGGTCAGAGAAAACACGCGGGAGAGAAAAAAGTTGAGACTGGTCTGAAGAAACAGATATTGAAAATTGCAAAAAAAAAAAACTGGAAGATATTGCAAGAGTCAAACTACATAAAAACCTATAATTTGTGGATCACAAAAGAAAACTATTTGTGGTATAAAAATAACACAAAAACAAATTTCAGTGTGTTAATTTGCTCGTGAGCCATTAAATTCGACGACTCTCCTTGGCAGGGAACCGTATCACTGAAATCAAATAAGAAAAAGGCCACAAAAAAATATAGACGCCAAGATTTGCACAATTCCGCAAAATCTCTGCAAGAATTTTTGCAAATTTTCATTTGCAAAATTCACCACCGAACAGTTTCTTCGTGGAAGTTGAATCTCGAAAACGAGAGGCGGGCTGCGATTTTGCTTGCCTGATGTTTCAAGACTTGGTACAAAAGCCCACCAAGGAATATATAATTGAAATCATTTCGGAGGCTGTTAAAATTGCATAAGAATTCCTCACTGAAGCTTTGCCCGTTAATCTCATAGGCATGAATTGCAAGCTGATGTCAGAATATATTGAATTCGTTGCTGACCGTTTGTTGAACGAGCTGGGTGTTGACAAGAATTACAGTACACTAAATCCCTTCAGTTTTATGGAGTTGATTTCTTTGGATGGTAAGACAAATTTTTTCGAAAAGAAAGTGGGTGAATATCAGAAGTGGGGCGTTACAACCAACCGTTTGGACAACGTTTTTACGCTAGATGCTGACTTCTAAAAGCTCAGAAGAAATTTGCAATTAGCATATATACATATCCAATCATTAAGCTTTTTAATTTAGTTATACTGTACTTTTCTTGTGACTTCAATTAATGGTCAAGAATTTATTAGAAAAAAGCCAAACAAATCTTAAATTATTTAAAGTAGATGAAGTAGTTTGAAAGCAAGTAAAATATTTGGCTGTAGCTATTGATGTTAATTTTACATAAACTACTAGTTGAAATTCCTAAAATGAACATGAAGTGAATCTTGCTTACGCTAAACAACAAAAAAAAAAAACACAGATAAAGTGCCTTAACTTTGCCTTAGCAGCAAAGCTGTATTTTGTTTCTAACTTTACCAATTAAGAAACCTATTTAAGCTTGAGTAATTTTGAAAAAAAAAAAAAAAAAAACAAAGAAACAACTATTGTTAGAATAACAAAAACGATGAAAAGCATTTTTTTTTTGTAATACTTGAACAAATCAAATTTTATAAAACAATGAATATTAGGTACTGTTAATAATAGTTTAAAATTTGCGTTTGTATTTTAGTAATAAATCAGTTTTCAAGACTTAAAACCTATAAATACTTTAAAAAAAAAAATTGAATTAATATACGTTTTGTAACACAACATGCTTAAAACATACAAATAGACATATACTAATATTCTTTTAAAACATATTTTAAAATTGAAGCAAACTTGCATTATTGTATATATGAACTATATTATATATACTATATATATGGAAAAATATAAAAAAACTTATAGGAAATAGAAACAAAATACAAAATAGTTGCTTACAGAAAAAAAAAGGTAATATAAAATACAAATAAGAAACCACTATAAAAATAAAAATTTAGTAGAAAACATACTAAACTAAAATTAAACTTAAAATTTAACTACACTTAAACTTAAATTAAACTCTGTTATAAAATGAAACACTAAAGTTTTTTATTTGGTCAGGAGGAGAAGATGTTTGCTTTTGGGAGGGTTCTTATTATATTTAGCCCCTGAACCCTCACGGAAGGGTGGGAAAAGTGTGGGCCGAGCTCGTCCACCAGAGCTCAACGAGAAGGTGTTGGATGATTGGGCCAGGGGTGCCCAAACGGTTTCCTTTATTTTTTTTTATATTTGTTTTACTTGATATTTAATTCTAGTTTCAGAGAAAATTTTTTTTTGTATTCTTTATTTGGAATCACCGACGTGCGATGATTTATGCACGTGACATTTGTACGGCAAGGGTACACGTGGACGGCCACAAGACCCCACCCCACATCTCACCGAACTGCTAGCAATGGCTAACTAGCACGTGCAGCCGTGGCCAACCTAGTGTCCGCGGGTCACTGGACCGGGGCGATGGTACCGCCTCTGTGAGTGAGCGGCCTTTTAATACTGGTCATCGAGAACCAGGGGCGCTGTAAAAAGGCGCCCTCAAACTAAATGCAAAGGGCCGCCCTCTCGCAGAGATGGTAGCACCGCTCCACAACAACCAAAATTTTAAAATTTTGAAATTTAAAATTCATTTTTGAAATTTAACGTCTTACGGTGCCCGGAAACTTACGCCTCCGTTACAAATTGGCGCCCAACGTGGGGCCCGATAAAAATTTTGTAATTATCGACTCTCTCCGTAAATTTTTTGTGATGTTCGGTAGCGCGTCGGTGATTCCAACCAAAGAGTACATTGTTTTTTCTAGCAGTTTTTTTTTCTATCAAAAATTTGTGATTTTGTTTTTTTATATTTTGAATTGGATAGTCAGGGTTGGCTGCTGGAATATCCGTCTGTGACATTAATCTGCATTCGAATCCGCAGTCAAATCACTGAAATGATTAATTCCTTTGTGTTTGATATGAAAACTGTGATTGATATTAAATTTCAATTTTTAAATTTTCAATAGTTAAATTTATTAAATAATTTTTTTGTTTTCTTGCGTGATGATATCGGGTTCGGAGGTAGTGTCGAGTGTTGCCTGGAATTGCGATGTTGTTGCGTTTAGTGCGCATGTCGACCGCTTCACTCGGGACTATTTTTCTGGACTTCGTGTCATCACGTGAGCCCATTTAAGTTGTAGTTTCCGGTTAATTAACAAGTTTTTTTTATTATCTATTGGACCCCCTGACTCAATCAACCAACAACCGCTCAAAATAATTTCAAAGCAAATCTCTCTCTTCTAAGACCAAATAAATAATACCTATACATTTATATTTATAAATTTTTGATTTTTTTTACCATGCCTTTGCATCATAGTGATGAAAATTTGCCTGCTCAGTTGGAGATGGCGGAAAATTGTTGCAGCATTTGTTCGCAGTCCTCCGACAAGGCTGACGACATGGTGTCAACACCGTGTAGGCACATTTTCCATAGGGAATGCATCTCTACGTGGGTAACAAAAGCGCACAGCTGCCCACTATGTCGCACTTTGTGCAGTGTGAAAAAGTTGAAGCCATGCCAGCCGACTCTGGGGGTCGATCCTCCGTTGTCACCTGGTAAGGCAACGGAGAGCCACGGTGCAGTCCGTAAAGAACGTCCGGCCACCAGAAGCCAACGAAACCTAGGTTTCAGCCAGGCACAAAATTCAAATTTGAACATGTCGGGAATGCAACCCGTGCAAAAAGGGTCAGTCGACCTATACTCCCGTCAAGCTGCTGGCGCACATAGCGCACCAAATCTTGCTTCTACTGATAATTTTCAGCCTTCAATGGCTCAACATCAGGTTTCGGATAGTGATTTGCAGCACTTGATCAATGAGGCAGTTCGTACCGAACTCGCTAAATTGCAAATTAATCCAGTCAGACATACTCCTCATGGAGTTACATCCAGCAGTAACCCCTTGCGGAATTTTCAGCAGAATTTGGAGCCAATGCCAAGTATAAATTCGGCACCGAATGTTTATAGTGTTCCTCCACCAAACTTTATGCCCGCTCCACCTTCAACTTCGGGTCACAATCGACAGTTTGTCCAGAGTATGCCAGCTCCTTATACACCAAGCCACATGCCGCATCATAGTGTATATGCTTCGGGATCTGCCCCACAATTTGTACCGTCAGAGAACGTTGCCAGTTTGATTTCCAATTGGAAAGTCACGTTCAGTGGCAAAGAGGATGCCTTAACGGTAGATAAATTCATTTATCGTGTAAACGCTCTGACGATGCAAAGTTTGCGAGGAGATTTTGGGGCATTATGCTGTTATGCGCACATGTTGTTCGTTGGAAAGGCGCTGGAATGGTTTTGGCGTTACCATCGAAGTGTGCCTAGGGTTGAATGGGGTGCGTTGTGCATGGAGCTGCGAAGCCAATTTTGTGATCGCAGAACTGATCTAGATATCATGGATCTGGTGCGCAATAGGAAGCAAAAGTTTGACGAAAAGTTTGATGAGTTCTATGAGGCAGTCTTGCAATTGACTGATAAATTACAACGGCCTCTTGACTCTCAGGTTTTGCTGGAAATTCTGCAAAGGAATTTGCGTTTGGATGTTAGGCGTAGTTTGTTGTATGTTCCCATACATAGTGTTAGCCAGCTTCGCGCGTTTGTTCAGAAACGTGAATTGCTTGATGAAGAGTACGGGAGGAATTCTCGCAACTATCAAAATCAGCGTCAGGTTTCTGAACTGGCATGCGAGTCTGGTGACGCGACCACTACCCCTAACAATAGAAATAACGATAATTTTTTAGATTTGTCAACCGCCCCTCATTAACTTCTGAGGTGGCCTGCCAAACTGAGGCAATCCCGGATGTACCAAATACCCAAATTCGAATTTTAACACGTGAAAAAAAGGCTGCTACTGTGCCACAACGGACGTTCAAACCGTTGCATGTTCGTTGGCTCGAATATAACGCTGCGCGTCGACGTATATTTCAGAGCGAGGGCTCCATTCAAATTCAATGCAAAAAGAAACGGCGATCAACTGCGAGATTGAGGCAATTTTGGAAAAAGGTCCGAGCCTTGAGAAAGTTTGCGTGCTCGGCGGTTTTGTCGGTTGCTCCTGCGAAGGATATTCGTCCTTACGCACCGGTCTCATTAGCCGGCGAAACGTTAGTAGGATTGATCGATACTGGCGCTACTATCAGTTGCATAGCCAATAATTTGGCAAAAAGACTATTGTCTAACCAGTCGCTGAAGTGGAAAAGGTTTTCGATCAATCTGAAGACGGCGGACGGGACGAGTCATGCTTCTGCAGGAGTCCTCGACACCACCATCACCTTTCGAGGAGTCACCAAACCCCTCAGGTTTTTGATAGTTCCAACTTTGTCTCAAGACTTGTATTTGGGAGTTGATTTCGTAAAAGCATTTGGCTTGGCTGGAGATCTCTTTCTGGAAAATTACCACTGCTCTCCTGTTAGAGAGATTTCTGAAGTTGATTCCAACCACCATGTGTTAACTGCTCGTCAGCAAATTCGACTGAATGCCACCATTTTAAATTTTCCATCTTTTTCTGAACAAGGCTTAGGCCGCACCAGCTTGATTAGTCACGTCATTGACGTAGGGCAAGCAAAACCAGTCAAACAACGACACTTTTCGGTTTCTCCTGGGGTCGAAAAACTTCTTTTCGCTGAGGTCGACCGCATGTTGGCACTTGGTGTCATTGAAGTGTCGCAAAGCGCTTGGTCATCACCTGTAGCCTTGATCGTCAAACCTAATAAAGTGCGCTTGTGTCTCGATGCGCGTAAGGTAAATGAGGTTACTGTGAAGGATGCTTATCCCCTGCCTCTCATTGATGGAATTCTCAGTCGGCTTCCTAAGGCTCAATTCATTTCGAGTTTGGATCTGAAGGACGCCTTCTGGCAGATTCCATTGGATGCAGCGTCAAGGGATAAGACAGCCTTCACAGTGCCCAATCGACCGTTGTACCAGTTTGTTACAATGCCTTTCGGCCTATGTAACGCACCGCAGACGATGTCTCGCTTGATGGACAAGGTCATACCTGCTCATTTGAGAACACAAGTTTTTGTATACTTAGACGATTTGCTTTTGATAACCGAGACCTTTGACGATCATTTAGCTTTGCTGCAGGAGGTAGCCATCTGTATTCGACATGCTGGTCTGACGATAAATATTGAAAAAAGTAAATTTTTACTCAAACAAATTCGTTATTTGGGTCACGTGATTGGGCATGGAACCATCAGTACTGATCCAGAAAAGGTGCAAGCGATTCGAGATTTTCCCTTGCCAAAAACTGTGCGACAGCTTCGTCGTTTTCTCGGTGTCTGTGGATGGTACCGACGGTTCGTGCTAAATTACGCTTCCATTTCGACACCGTTGACCAACATGCTGCAAAAAGCGAAAAAATTTGTTTGGACTGAGGAGTCGATAGCAGCTTTTGAGACCCTCAAAAATAGCCTTAGTAGTGCACCTGTGCTTCATAGCCCTGATTTTTCGCGTCCGTTTTCAATCCAATGCGATGCCTCTCAGTATGGAGTCGGAGCCGTTCTGGCTCAACGTGATGATGATGAAAATGAAGTCCCGATTGCGTATATGTCACATAAATTTAACCAAGCGCAACGAAACTATACCGTTTCAGAACAAGAATGTCTTGCAGCGGTCATGGCCATAAAAAAATTTCGAGCTTACGTCGAAAGGCATGAATTCGAAGTGATCACTGATCACGCGTCTTTAAAATGGTTAATGGGCCAAACCGACCTGCATGGCAGACTTGCTCGTTGGGCATTGAAACTTCAAGGTTTCTCATTTAAAATCATTCATCGCAAAGGTAGCCAAAACGTAGTTCCCGATTCTTTATCGAGAGTGCATTCGCCGGAGGATGTCGAAATTTCAGAATTGACAGAAACTGCAGTTACGACTTGGCCAGTTTTGGATTTTTCTTCTGCACATTTTAAAACAGAAAATTATCTAAAACTGGTTGACGAGTTTCAAAAAAATGACGAGCAACAACCAGACATACAAGTTGTGGACGGCTTAATTTACAAGCGTTGTGAATTTGCAAGTGGTGATCCCACCCAAGAAGAACAGTCATGGAAACTCTGGGTGCCTGAGGAATTGAGAAGATCTCTCATTGTTGAAGCTCATGATCACCCAATGAGTTCTCATGGTGGAATTCACAAAACGCTCACGCGACTCAAAATGTTGTATTTTTGGCCAAGAATGGCAAAACAAGTCCGCGACTATGTGCTGGCGTGTGAAGTCTGCAAACTGACCAAAGCTCCGAATTACATACTTCGTCCACCCATGGGACAACAATTAACTTCTACCCGCATATTTCAGAGACTCTACGTAGACCTTTTAGGGCCTTACCCTAGGTCACGCTCAGGGAACGTGGGTCTCGTGATTGTGCTTGACCACCTGTCGAAGTTTCATTTCTTGGAACCAATTCGGACCTTTACTGCCAAAAAGATTGTCGAATTTCTAGAGAAGCGAATTTTCGCAATTTTCGGTGTTCCCGAAATTATAACCTCTGACAATGGCGTACAATTCCGATCTAATAGGTTTAAAGATTTAGTACAAAAATATGGTGTCAAGCATAATTTAACTGCAAATTATTCTCCTCAAGCAAACGCTGTCGAACGTGTGAATCGTTCAATAATCGCAGCCGTTCGCGCTTATATTCATCCGGACCAAAAAGATTGGGATGAAAATTTATATGCGATAAGTGCCGCTCTCCGCAGCTCAGTTCACTCTTCTTCAGGTTTTTCACCATATTTTGTTGTGTTCGGACAAAATATGATATGTCATGCTAAAAGCTACGAACTTCTGCGAAAACTAAAAATGCTGGAAGATCCCACAGCAGAGGTAAAGCCTGAAGAGAGAACTGAGTTGATTCGAGAACAAGTGAGAGAGAATCTGCGTCAGGCATTTGAGAAAAATGAGAAAATTTACAACATGCGCTCACGTCCCGTGAGTTTTGAAGTTGGTCAAATTGTTTACCGAAGAAGTTTCGCCCAAAGCAAGGCGTCTGAGCATTTTAGCGCAAAGTTGGCAAACGTTTTCGAGAAAGCTAGGATCACTAAGAGAATGGGTTCGGCATACTACGAGCTGGCTGATATGGCTAACAAACGGCTTGGTGTTTTTCATGCGAAAGACATTCGAGAATAGTGCCTTCAGTTCTTGTAACGCGTGCTGGACGGTTCCGAATAACTGTTTTGTAACGGCACCAAATCTCACCATTTGCGTGTTGGGGTTGTTCACGATGTGGTGTATTTGTCATATCATTGTGGTATAACATTTTCACTCTTTACCACTTAGCGTGAACATACCATCGATAAAACCTTTTATTTGGTTCAGATACACAAGGTAATCTCAGGTGCACAGCATCGTGAACGACCCTAACTCGCAACGGTGTCAAAGTGTGGACTGACAATTTGCTGTTTGACCGCTGACGGATTTTAATTTGGCAGCTGACACTTTGCTGTTTGACAGCTGACACATTTCTAAACTTGGCAAATGTGACAGTTGACACGTTGTCAAACATGACAACTGACACTATTTCCACCTTTGAAAATCATGACTGTTTGTTTGCAACCCGTTTTGCCGTAGTCATTGTGTTACACAGCGGGTATGAGTTACAAAATTGTATCATACACTTGCATAGTGCAAACGCTGAGAAGAAATCTACTTGTGTGACAAAGGGCATGGAGGTCAGAGAAAACACGCGGGAGAGAAAAAAGTTGAGACTGGTCTGAAGAAACAGATATTGAAAATTGCAAAAAAAAAAAAACTGGAAGATATTGCAAGAGTCAAACTACATAAAAACCTATAATTTGTGGATCACAAAAGAAAACTATTTGTGGTATAAAAATAACACAAAAACAAATTTCAGTGTGTTAATTTGCTCGTGAGCCATTAAATTCGACGACTCTCCTTGGCAGGGAACCGTATCACTGAAATCAAATAAGAAAAAGGCCACAAAAAAATATAGACGCCAAGATTTGCACAATTCCGCAAAATCTCTGCAAGAATTTTTGCAAATTTTCATTTGCAAAATTCACCACCGAACAGTTTCTTCGTGGAAGTTGAATCTCGAAAACGAGAGGCGGGCTGCGATTTTGCTTGCCTGATGTTTCAAGACTTGGTACAAAAGCCCACCAAGGAATATATAATTGAAATCATTTCGGAGGCTGTTAAAATTGCATAAGAATTCCTCACTGAAGCTTTGCCCGTTAATCTCATAGGCATGAATTGCAAGCTGATGTCAGAATATATTGAATTCGTTGCTGACCGTTTGTTGAACGAGCTGGGTGTTGACAAGAATTACAGTACACTAAATCCCTTCAGTTTTATGGAGTTGATTTCTTTGGATGGTAAGACAAATTTTTTCGAAAAGAAAGTGGGTGAATATCAGAAGTGGGGCGTTACAACCAACCGTTTGGACAACGTTTTTACGCTAGATGCTGACTTCTAAAAGCTCAGAAGAAATTTGCAATTAGCATATATACATATCCAATCATTAAGCTTTTTAATTTAGTTATACTGTACTTTTCTTGTGACTTCAATTAATGGTCAAGAATTTATTAGAAAAAAGCCAAACAAATCTTAAATTATTTAAAGTAGATGAAGTAGTTTGAAAGCAAGTAAAATATTTGGCTGTAGCTATTGATGTTAATTTTACATAAACTACTAGTTGAAATTCCTAAAATGAACATGAAGTGAATCTTGCTTACGCTAAACAACAAAAAAAAAAAACACAGATAAAGTGCCTTAACTTTGCCTTAGCAGCAAAGCTGTATTTTGTTTCTAACTTTACCAATTAAGAAACCTATTTAAGCTTGAGTAATTTTGAAAAAAAAAAAAAAAAAAAACAAAGAAACAACTATTGTTAGAATAACAAAAACGATGAAAAGCATTTTTTTTTTGTAATACTTGAACAAATCAAATTTTATAAAACAATGAATATTAGGTACTGTTAATAATAGTTTAAAATTTGCGTTTGTATTTTAGTAATAAATCAGTTTTCAAGACTTAAAACCTATAAATACTTTAAAAAAAAAAATTGAATTAATATACGTTTTGTAACACAACATGCTTAAAACATACAAATAGACATATACTAATATTCTTTTAAAACATATTTTAAAATTGAAGCAAACTTGCATTATTGTATATATGAACTATATTATATATACTATATATATGGAAAAATATAAAAAAACTTATAGGAAATAGAAACAAAATACAAAATAGTTGCTTACAGAAAAAAAAAGGTAATATAAAATACAAATAAGAAACCACTATAAAAATAAAAATTTAGTAGAAAACATACTAAACTAAAATTAAACTTAAAATTTAACTACACTTAAACTTAAATTAAACTCTGTTATAAAATGAAACACTAAAGTTTTTTATTTGGTCAGGAGGAGAAGATGTTTGCTTTTGGGAGGGTTCTTATTATATTTAGCCCCTGAACCCTCACGGAAGGGTGGGAAAAGTGTGGGCCGAGCTCGTCCACCAGAGCTCAACGAGAAGGTGTTGGATGATTGGGCCAGGGGTGCCCAAACGGTTTCCTTTATTTTTTTTTATATTTGTTTTACTTGATATTTAATTCTAGTTTCAGAGAAAATTTTTTTTTGTATTCTTTATTTGGAATCACCGACGTGCGATGATTTATGCACGTGACATTTGTACGGCAAGGGTACACGTGGACGGCCACAAGACCCCACCCCACATCTCACCGAACTGCTAGCAATGGCTAACTAGCACGTGCAGCCGTGGCCAACCTAGTGTCCGCGGGTCACTGGACCGGGGCGATGGTACCGCCTCTGTGAGTGAGCGGCCTTTTAATACTGGTCATCGAGAACCAGGGGCGCTGTAAAAAGGCGCCCTCAAACTAAATGCAAAGGGCCGCCCTCTCGCAGAGATGGTAGCACCGCTCCACAACAACCAAAATTTTAAAATTTTGAAATTTAAAATTCATTTTTGAAATTTAACGTCTTACGGTGCCCGGAAACTTACGCCTCCGTTACAAGGTCTAGTGCTTAACAGAGTCTATAAAGATGACAATGAATCAAGATTCATCGAAATCGATCAAGTAGAACTCCAGATATCTTAGAAGCCGATTCGAAAAACCTTGTTTCGAGAAAAACGCGATTAAAGATTTAAAGGTTCTTGAATATCACGCGACATACGACTGTAATATATGTTATAACTTTAGAGCTTAAAGAACCATAGTCTAGCGCAAAAAAAAAACAAAATGATTTTTAATTTCTTACACACTGAAATAGTACCTTAAGTATAAACTATTCAATAGGGGTATTCACAATGTTGTGTAATTAGTCTTGTATTCTGTATTTGTGGTAAATATGGTTTCGGTAGTTAATTACATAAACAAAATGTAAGCAGCTACTAAAAGCAACTTCAAAACATCTGAAATTGTTAAGTACAGACTATTTATTAGAGGTATTCACAATATTGTGTAATTAGTCTTGTATTCTGTATTTGTGGTAAATATGGTTTCTGTAGTTTATTACACAAACAAATTGTAAGCAACTAAAAATACCATGCTTACCACAAATGCAACATTGGAAATCGTCGTATTTATGATATATTTGTGGTTATTGCTTTTCAAACAGCTGATTCACAATAATAAAAAAAAAAATAAAGTGCATAATTTAGTGCGTAATTATTGATAAAAATATGTTTATTTTCTAGATTTACTTATTTATTTAACAATATTATAGGATGTATGGCACATGAACAATAGTAAAGCATGGTCTTAATTATCTTAAAACCAATTCAATTTGGTGATGCACTTACTTAAATTAATATTTGTTTAATAAGTTGAATATAAACTTACGACTTCTGTCTCTAATTGCAGTTTCAGCATTTTCTACGATTTCACTAAAAAAATTTTGTTAATTTTATTGGAAAAAATCAGCTTTGTACAAATTTACTAAAGGTACGTTCACAATCTTATTAGAAATGTTGTAAATTTTTAACATATTTATCAAAAATAAACCACATTGTGAATACCCCTCATATTTTTTTTATTTAATATACAATACAATACATGTTCAGATGAGGTTTTGTTGGCGTAAAAGTTTGTTTTTAAAAAGAATAGTGACTTTGAAAATCATCAAAATTTACTATAAATACAGTAGGATTTTTTCGTTGTATATCGATTTTCAACTTAAAATAAAACATTATACAGCTCTAATGCTCAAAAATGATTTTGATGTGAATTTTAAATTAAAAATCTGTATTAATACATCGCGAAATTCACCTCATCGTAAGTGCCCCAAATATTTTAAAATATATTATCAAAACTGAAAGCTGGTGAAATAATTTTTATCAGCATATAAATCAATAAGGGTTCTCATCCAAGCATGTAAACATGTATAGCATTTAAGCTTTTGATGAGCGATAAAGTGTAAATAGTGTGCAAAACAACATTATCACTTTTTTAAATTTTAAACCTTTTAAAAACCTTCATTAACTTAGAAAAATAAATAAAACGTGTTCAACTACTTTGAATATGTAATGATTTGCGCCAAAGGCAGCCCTCATTCACACACGTAGATTTACATGCTAGTTTACACCACAAAATAGGCTCGGAAATGATGTAAACTCACGCCCATACAAATTTTGACAGATAGTTTACGCGCATGTAAGTTCACAAGGCTTACAATGTTTACTTGTCAGTTACATACTTACATGAGAACCCTTAATGTTTGTTTGATTTTTTAATAAACTGTTGCCACTGTCTGTTTATCAGCGTGTATTTATTTTGAAAAATACTGGCCACTTAACAGTCAATCAATTAAAATCTAATATAAATGCTTACATGATTACTTTTGAAAACGTGCAAAATGTCGCACTTTGAGTCAGATATTGCCTCACTTGATATAAAGTAAATATTTGAAATAAATTTAAGGGTTTTTAGAAATTTGTTGTCTTGCATTTTTATCATTAAGCCGTGTCAATAAATAGATTAAAAATACTTCAAAGCTGTTAATCATTTTTCCAGATTTTCTTCAAAAGATACTAAAAAAGTGGACATATTTAAATAATAAAAAGTGATATCTTTACTTCTGCCCATTTAAAACCGTATAACTAGAATTATATTGTATTATTTAAAGAAAAATAAATTTAATAAAAAAACCGGAAATATTATTGAAATTAATAATATTTTTAGGTACTTAATCTGATTTAAACCATAAAGCCTCTATTTTCACAAAAACACAAATAATTTCATGCGCACCCAAAATAGAGCTAACATCATTGTGGGTCTTTGTTTCTTGTTTTTCGCAAGAAGTTCAATTATAAAAACGAGGGCTTTAAGTTATTAGTTCAAATATTTTTGATAAGCAAATATTTAAACAAAGGTAAAACTTATGGCTGGTCATAAAAGCCTAGAGTAACCTTTTGCCAGTAGCATTTTGGCTGATGCCGGCAGCGTAGCACAATTTGTATTGTCCTTTATTTTATTTAGTAATTTAGTACTTTAGAAATAAATATTTTGAAAAGACGTCTTATTTTCACAAACACTCCCTGAAAATGACTGCAACAAAGATACAAAAGGATATGGGAAAGTGTACCAATAAGCCAAATATTCTGCAACGTTTTGAATTTCTGCTCAATGTTGTAAATCATATTTGCATTGGATTTGTCACAATATACATGAGTTGGATTTGTCTGCGCAAGGGTCTAAGTGGAACTAGGCTGCACGCTTGGCTATGCACTCTCGGTGTAGGTGTATATTTTAAATTTCAAAAATTGCAGAAAATTATAATTTTTTGTTCCTAAAAGTTTCAATTTCTGATGGCCGAGGGCATTATGTGTCACTACTCGGGCAATGTTTTAACCTTCAACTACAGACGCTATACAAAAACCACAATCCATTGGGTATTACAAGTGCTGGGCGGCGGTATTGGTATCGCAGGAGCATTGATTAAACTTATACGTGATGACTTCCAGATGTACTCCACACATGGCAAATTGGGTGAGGCCTAAGTTTTGGGCATAAGCTATTAGTTCCTCGAAGACTTAAACTTATTTTACTTCTCTTAAGGTTTGGCTGCCTTTATTATCTGTGTGGTCAGCTTGGTATCCGGTTTGAGTGCTTTATGTTCAAATAGTATCAGACGTTTTTTAAATCCACTGCTAAATAAAACCTTTCATATTCTACTGGGTCTGGCAACTTTTGTTGTTGCCTTGGCTACTCAATACTATGGCTATCAAATTGGTTTTTTCAGTCGTGAAGTAAGCGTGGATTTTCAAATTTTAATGAAGTGTGTGACCTTGATATCGTTATTTTTAACCTGTATTGGCCCATTGAAGGCCTTGTATCACAAAGCAAACGAAGTTGTTTGCCACTGCAGTTAGAAGTTTGCGTTTGCTCAAACTTGCAGTTATTGTATAATAAATAAATAATTGTATAAATAGATTTCAACACTTGTTAAGAAATATATTTGTATGAAAAATGACATTGCCAGCTCATCTAAGAAAAAAAAAATTAATATTATACCTTTAACTAGTCAGGTTTATTTACTTATTTACCTAAATAATCGTAATTAAGTTAAGCGCTTCAATGTTTTATTAATAGTAGGAGAGCTGTGGAACTGTTTAGTAGTTTTTCCAGTTGAAAAATAACAATTGGATTGTCTCTAAATTAAAAATTAATATAAGTTGAGTCTGATAGTTGATGCAATTTATTAAATCTTCTGAATTCCTTTTTTATTCCTTTTTTATTATATAATTGTACAGTCGTTTCTTAAAGTAAATTATCAAAAAGGTGTAAAGTTAAGAAAGAAGTCGCTTTTTAATTGTTATTATAGTACACGCAGAGAAAAAACATTGTTGCAACAACCATGTTTGAAGAGGATCATAGTATGATTCGGATTATGATTGTTGCTAACATGTTCTTAAACATATAATATTTTCTTTGATCATGATAAAATGATTACAACAACTATATTTAGAAAAGGAACATTTTTGTAGGAACCAAAATATTATTGAAACAATTATTATTCTCTTATTGGGTCGAAAAAATACAATAAGAATTTGCAACAACTATATTATGAATTTATTTTTAGGATCCAGAATATTATTGAAACAATAATATTATTTTTTTATTTTCATGCACTCCAATTTCTATTGCCTGGGCTGAACCGAAATATTAATTCAATTAAAAAATCATTTGATAACATTTTCTGCCCGAGCTGGGGTTTGAACCGCGGCTTTTTCGCTTACGAGCCACGCACACTACCAGTAGGCCATCGCTCCCTGATTAATGCCATTGATAAGTATGGTACATTAAGTGCATTGTCACAAAAATAGCAATATGTATGAATAACAAAATATGGTCAGAATTGCGAAATATATTTACGGTAAATAGAAATATGTTTGCTACAATTAAAGTCGAAAATGTCACTTTTCTGCGTGCTGTTTTTAGTATAAGGCGATTAAAAACAAACCACAATAATTGAACAGTTGACAAACGAAACGGCACATAGCTAGGAATCGATAAAACCTATTGTGTCTGAATGAAGTGAAAGTTTTTCCTGCAAACTGTTCAGATACAATAAATTCTTTCGATTTTTGGTTATGTTCTGCTTCGTTTGCCAACAATCAAAGAAAAGTTCGCACAAACATTCAAAATTCTAATATGTTTGTCTCTATTATAATATTCACATTTATCATGATTGACAGAACTGCAATATTTTTGTTGCAACTAATAGTCGAGGCAATCATAGTATGTTGACGATTTCAATGATGTTATGATTTTAACTATTATGTTATTTTTGGTACCCATTATTAGTAAATAATGACTTTATTAAGGCAAAAATTTGTGTTTGCAGAAATAATACAATAATTTTAGTAAAAAAATTATTATTGCAGTAATCATGTCTCAACCATGTCTTTTCTCTGCGTGTACTAGCTGATATACCCGGTGTTACTCGAGAGGGGAGGCAAAAAGTAAGTAGCTTACTATAAGGAAGATTTTATATAAACCGAAATGTTTGTAATTACTATAGACACACAACTTCATTCTTAGAGATAAATGGGGACGCTCAAACTATATAGAGAATTTTAAAACAAAACTCAGTTTTATTAATAGTCTGGTATGAAAAAATAGATTTTTAGCCATAACTTTTGATTGGAAGGAGATATTGGGGTAATTTTTTCACATAAATTATTTTTGAGACTTGACCTTTTTGTAAAAAATATAAAAACAACATTTTGGAAAAAATAAATTTCGCGAAAAAAATCAAAACCTTGTTGTTTTGATGACAAAAACAGTAAAATAATTTTTGCGCTCAGCTAGAAGAATTTTTGCAAAATAAATGCTATGTCATATGAAAGGTAGCCAGATGTGCAATTTTTAATTGATTTCATTTTTACAACAACAACAATTTTTGAGTCATTTTTTGAGTAAAAAGTCAATATATTGGACCTTTTTTGACATAATCATAAAACATATATACGCTGACTTAACGGTACAGTTCAACCTGTTTTTGTGAAGTGATTTTATTGAACTTTTGAACAAAAAAAATTTGAATGAAATATATTAATGGACAGCGGAGATATTTGCATCGAAAGACCAAACTTTGATTTTTTTTCTCATTCTTTTTTCTCATTCTTAGGTAACGATGTTTTTTGAAAAAGCCGTTGTACTGAAAATTTCTCCAATTTTGAAGATATGTGAATGTTTTTGTTGTCAAAATAACAAAAAATTTTTAAAATTAAATACACAAAATCTCCGATAGTAAAACAGTTTAATAATAACTAAATTACCGTTAGTTGAAAAATTTCAGAGGGACGACTGTACAAGCGTGTTTCAACCGTTGTATCATGATAACAAAATTAGTACCGAAAATCTCAGAAAATAGAATTATATAGGTTAAATTTTCTAAATGTGCATTCTTGACTCCTTTATGCCCTTGTCCCTTCCCCCTAGAACAAATCCTGTGGAAGCCCTTGTGCGTAATTTAGTATAAGTACAATAAGAAAGCCATGACCTGATAGGGATGGCGCGCAAATACCTGCCGTAAACTTAAGTAGTAAATTAAATTTTGCGAGAAATGAAAACAATTTTTATTAATAAATCATATGTCATATAAAAGTAAATAGAAAATGTGATGTTCTTTTCCCTTTGTTTAACCGACTTCAGAAAGGAGGAGGTTCTCAAGTTGGTTGGTTTTTTTTTTTAAATGTATGTACATCGATAACTCCTAAAGTACTTGCCCGATTGCCACAATTTTTTGTCAACAGATAGAGATATTAGACGTGGAGGTGCCCTAAAGTGGGCGGTATTAAACACAGGGGCGTGACAATATAAGAAAAACTTTGTATATCGAATAATATTAACACTAGCGTACTGAAATTTAGTGAAGGGGTAGGCACAATTATTAAATTCAAAAAGTGGGCGTTATTCGATAAAGGGCGTGGCATTATTAGAAAAACGCTGTAACTCGAATAATATTAACACTAGGGTACTGAAATTTGGTACAAGGGTAGGCAAAATTATAATAATTTACTGTGAAGAAAGTGGGCGTTGTTGGAGAAAAGGGCGTGGCAAAATTAGAAAGACACTCTATCTCGAATAATACTGACAATAGGGTAATAAAATTCTTTACAAGAATGGGTAGAATTATTACAAAACACTATGAAGAAAGTGGGCGGTAAAAGACAAAGGGCGTGTCACTTTTAGAAAAACACTGTATCTCAGTTAATATTGACACTAGGGTACTGAAATTTAGTACAGGGCTAGGCACGATTATTACAAATTACGGTCGAAAAAGTGGGCGTAATTTGACAAAAGGCGTGGCAATATTAGAAAAACAATGTAACTCGAATAATATTGACACTAGGGTACTCAAATTTAGTACAGGGATAGGCACGATTATTACAAATTACGGTCATGAAAGTGGGCGTTATTTACAAAGGGGAGTGGAAATATTAGAAAAACACTACCTCGAATAATATTGACACTAGGGTACGGAAATTCGGTACAAGAATAAGTAGAATTATAACAAAACACGATCAATAAAGTAGGCGGAATTTTTTTCAAAGGCAAAGACAAGAATGGGCAAAATTATTATCATAATCTCTAACAAAAAATACTTTTTTGTTAGGAACAAATAAATACTTTTTAACAAAACAAAAAAAAAAAAAATCGATTTCAAAACGACTACAAAGTAAAAAATAATTTTAAATTACTTTTCACATTAATTCTTGGTCAAATTTGATAATTTATTTATATATATATTTTTAAATTGGAAAACTTATTAATATAAGTTTTTTCTATTTTGTTTTATTATCATAAATATATTAAGTTCTTTATGAATACATGAATTACAATCTTTATGAATATAAAACCTTTAAAGACGGCGCTAATATAATCAGACTTTTATAAAATTAGCGCTCCGGCTTTAAAGATTTTATATTCATAAAGAAATTAATATATTTATGACAATAAAATAAAAAAAAAATAAATTATAATAGTTAGATTTCCAATTTATTAATACATATAAACAAACTATCAAATTTGACCAAGAATTAATGTCAAAACTAATTTAATATTATTTTTTACTATGTAGTGGTTTTAAAGTCGTTTTTTTTTTGTTAAAAAGTGTTTTTCTTATTGCTTGTTCTGCAATTACTTGAAAGCATTTTACAACAATTTTTAGAAGCTTTTTCCAAGCACGATGCTTACGCATGTAAGCTTACTACAAGCTTATTAAAAGCTTGTTTGTTTGGCTTATTGGGAACGTTTTCCTTAAGCTTGGCGAATTGAAAATTTTCATATATTTTGCATAGGCATTTTCTTGTTTTTGGGAAATGTATACTTCAATTTAATTTTTAAACTTTATAATAAAATTGTTACTCACCTCACCTCAGCATTAAAAAAAAATTTTATACTAAATTTAGAGATTCTGAGTTTGCTATTCTATGGGTTGACTTAACAATTGTTGTTAGGAAGTTAGAATAACCATAAAGGAGCTATGAACAAAATTCTTAAATTTCATGCTAGGAAGTTGTTTTTTTTTTAAATATCTAAATAGGAAAAAAATCTTGGTCTTTTCCTGGTAATTTAAATATTGTTTTTCTATTTATACTACCAAAATCCGTTGATCAAAATATGTAACTGTTTTTTTTTTTGTTGGACTGTGTTATTTAAAAATATCAGAAAAAAGCGGGTGTTGCTTGTTGGCCCTTACGTGAAATGTCTCGAAACACGACCGAGCAATTAAAAGTAGTCCTGCCTCTGAAGGCTATGCAACAAGATTTAAAAATTTCCTAAAAGCGGACTTTTATTAGCGAACAGAATAACCCATAAAATGATAACATTGACGAATTTAATCATATTACAATTTGCTCACTACACAGTTAAGGTCAATGTTTGCATATATTAAGTTCCAAAGTGTAAAACCGCAACATTATAAATGCAGGCGTACGCGTGATTCCCATGATGCAGGTTAATAAAATATGAAAAATACACTCAAATATGATATTTATAAAATGCGCTTGCTTTGGTTTACAGTATGGATGTTTGCAGGAGGTGGCAATAGTTGGGGGCAGTTGCCCTCCTTAGTTAAAGAAAAATAAAAATTCTTCTATTATTTGTTTATGATAGCTCACGAAAAACAAAACATTCTATTAATAAAACTTCTTAACGAAAACATATGAAAATCAATAAAAAAAAAAAATAGAGAAATTGTTATGGATTGCAATTTGCTTTTCGAAAAAACCAGTAAAAAATATTGTTTTTTCAACATTTCTGCTAGAGAGTTCAAGCACTCAATACTCTGATATCATATTTTTGCATATTGTTCAACTTCAATATGTGCATTTGGTTAAAATTATATAACCAAATAAATTTTGAATATCAAACTTTTTATTATTTTTAATAAAAAATATACAAATTTACCGTGTAGGTCCAACAAAATCAAACTATTTTTTGCATCCAAGAGAAATTCAATATATATTCTAAAAAAGAAGCTAAAAAAGTATATGTATACTGTATATATGTATATATGTATAAGTATATGTTTCTCGTAATTTTCCTCCAGCACATCAGAATTCTTTTTAAATCGATTTAAAAGTTTTCATGATCTCTGCTGATGCTTTAAATATGAAATAACGCTGTAAAATATAAAAGCGCTAACCGATTTTCATAAATGAGAGCATTTTAGGAAGGTTATTAAATAGCCAAATTCCATCCCTGCAAACCTTTGGAAGACGATTGGAAGAGAAGTTGATTTAGCGAAGCACTTGCGATTCGCCGAAGGGTTCTTTGGAAGATGGGTCGCTTTTCAATCACCCAAGCGATGAGTGCGCGATTTAAGAAAAATATTCAAAATCTTCCTTTGCTCATTCCGGCGATCATTGGGAGATGCATCGCTTTTCAATCGTCCGAGCGATGAGTGCGCGATTAAAAAAATCTTCAAAATCTTCCATCGCTAATTCCGGTGATCGTTGGAAGATGGATCGCTTTTCGATCACCCAAGCGATGTATGCGCGATTCAAGAAAAATCTTTAAAATCTTCCTTCGCTCATTCCGGCGATCGTTAGAAGATGGCTTATTAAAAAATTTTAAAGATCGATTGTTGGAATATGAAGCAACCTTCATATCTTCAAACTTCTGCACTAAAAATAATCATCGAAAAATTAAAAAAAGTGCAGTTTGTCTCTCCCACTCAACATGCTGATTTCCTATTGGTTGATTGACGATCAAACAAAAGAGCGTAAGTATACGTGTGAGTTTAATTTGCTGATATCAGCCACTACTGGGCATCTATGCTTTAGTTTAAGCTTATGTTATTATAACACGGTCATATAGAAAACTTTAATTTTTTTTTTGTATTGAATTACCGCATGGAAACTGAAAATATTCATATCAGCAAAATTTTCAGTGGTAAATTTGTTTTTTATCCGATTTGACAAAGAATGTCCCTTATAAAAAAACTTGTAACGTTCAACAAAGACTCTTCGCAACAAATCGCTAAGGAGCCCCTAAAAGCGATTCGTGTGCCACTCTTGCCGGCGAATCGCTCCAGACTCCTTTTGCCGATTCGTGTGTGACTCTTCCCGCGAATTGCTAAGGACTTCTCTTGGCGATTCGTTTGAGACTATTTCCAGCGAGTTGCTTACGAACCCTCTCGGCGATTTGTCAGCGACTCTTCCCTGTGAATCGCTTACGAACCCTTTAGGCGCTTTGTTTGCGAATCTTCCCAGCGAACCGCACTGTGGCCTCAGCTCAAGATGACACTCAAATGAGCTCGCCGGCGATTGTCTTATATTCCTAGCGATTCACTGGCGGCGCTCAGACGATTGAAAATGTTTGCAGGGATATGTTTCTTAAATTTTTCTTTATGGATTTATCAAAAAAAGTTTTGCTTAAAATTTAGATTTTTAAATTTTTTTTTTTTTTTGGAAGTCACAGATCTCCAAACTATAAAGAAATTGTGAAGGAAATGATTTCCACGTATGACGCCATTTTACACAACCATATGGACTACTTTTTCCCGTCAAATCTACACGGTTTAGTCTTGGACTAAATTTTAAACTTTTTTAGATTACATATAGGACAACACCCAAAAAAGATTACTTTTTAATCCAAGGAAAAGTTAAAAATTTTTCAATTTAAAAAAGATTAGTTTTCAGTCCGCAAAAAGTTTAAAAAAGCAACTGAAAATAAAAAACTTTTCTGACTAGTTCGTGATTTGAACACACGTCCTCTGTTGCGCTGGTCCAACACCTAATTCACTCGTCCAACTCAGTTGTTAGGAAGGCTAAGCTTATTTTGAATCATTACGAATGTAAGTAAGCAAGCAAGTAGAAACGTAGGTTCGAGACCCAGCTAAATGAAACTAATATAAAAAAATGTTCTGACCAGTTCGTGATTTGAACACACGTTCTCTGATGTGCTAGTCCAATGCCTTATCCACTCGTCCAACTCAGTTGTTAAAATAGTTTCGCTTATTTTGCATTATTACGAATGCAAGTAAGTTCTTTTAAGGAATGTGGGTTTGAGACCCAGCCAAGGCGCTACTCTTTCCTACTTCAGTAGGCTTGAGTAATTAAGTTGTGACCAATCTACTATTTAAGTTGTATATAATTGGACACTTGTTCGAATAAACTCTTTGAAAGCTGGAGCTTTTTTAGGAGTATCTGAGCGAGAACACGCTGAAATAGTGTGAAAAGTAGGGAAAATATACATATTTTAAGACTCTCTGAGCGAAAACACGCTGAAATAGCGTGAAAAGTAAAAAATATACATATTTTAGAATTCTCTGAGTGAAAACACGCTGGAATAGCGTGAAAAGTAAAGAATATATATATTTCAGGGCTTTCTGAGCCAAAATACGCTAAAATAACGTGAAAAGTAGAGAGATATACATATTTTAAGACTCTCTGAGCGAAAACACACTCAAATAGCGTGAATAATAGAGTAAATATACATACATATTTTGGAAAAAGACGCTGATTTTCTTTTTTCGTTTTTAGGAGAAAATCGAAAAAACTCACTGCATAGCGTGGTTTTTTTACAAAATCGCCAATAAATGTCGTGAAATTTCACAACGTTTATTGTAGAGATTTTTCAATCAGATTTTAGAGTGTATCTTAATAATCTTTCACCCTTTTCTTTTAACATAAGACGTAAACGTAAATTTGTGCGCGGCTCGCACTATCCATTTCGTTCCAAATCCTTGTCAAATGCTGCTTGAATCCATCAGCTGTTAAGCTTTTGTTGAGCCAATTTTACCTAATATATAGCCCCAAACATAGAAATCTAAGGGATCGAGATCCGGTGATAAAATCAGACAAATTTTCTCGGCACCAGTCTTGAGTGTGCTTTGCTTTATGGGAATTTGCAGAATCTTGTTGAAAACAAAATTACTCGTCTTCTTACAATATCCTGGCGTGGGGAAGGATATGGTCTTTTTTTCCCCCTTTTGTGATACTGCTCCCCGCACCATGGTTTTGGTCACGTTTTGATATCGCTCAACAGCTAATTTATTTTTTGGAGCCATCGCAAGACTTCTTGAGTACACACTGTTATTCTGCTGATTATGGCTGTCTTGCAGAAAGAACAACTTTACATCCGACAAGCTTATCTCATCTCAACCATGCCAGGCAAGCTACTCCTTACTTTTTGTAACACGCAATTGCTTTTGCTTATCTGTTTCTCCATGTACGCGTTGCTTCTTATAGGCCTTCAGTTGTAGGTCATTTCTGATAAGAAGCTGAATAGAAGACATGGATATTTGCATATCCTTCGCTAAAGACTATGACCAATTTTTCTTAATCTTCGCGTTTCCCGTTTCCTTATATCATTGTATTGTCCTATAAATGAATTTTCCACCTATTCCTAGTATGTTAAGTGCTTTTATGATGTCACAATTTCTATTATTTTTTTTAACGTATCGATAACTAAGTCACGTTTAGCTTCCATGGCACGTTTGAATTTTATATACAAAATTATCATCAGAATTTTAAGAACCGTCGCTAAGAATTAAATTTGCAAAAGCAATATATACTTAGATTATGAAAAAAATCAACAATCTCAAGTTTTTCCAGTACAGTTAAGTTACTGACAGTTGTTATTATTGGCCACACTGTAAATATTTATAAAATGTTGGCATTAACTCTGGTTTAAATAAAATTGCTTTGTGGTTAACACCTTAATGCAAAAAACGAGCTTGCAATAGTTTTATATCAATAGGGCAGTTCACGATCTTGCTGCAACGTTGCAAATGCAAAATAAACAGTTTTTACAAAAACAAAAAGCATATGTTGCAAAAGCTTTTCAATGCTTTTTGTTTTTGTGAAAGCTGCTTATTTTGCATTTGCAACGATGCAACAAGATCGTGAACTGCCCTAATATGATTAACTTGACAAAAAAATTTGTAAAATATAAAAAGCTTAGTATATATTAAATATTACGTAGGTATACAATTTTTTCAACTGATTGGATTTTTAAATTTAATCATTAAATTTTTTCTCATTGATAAGCGTTTACGTAAACTCGTCATATTATCTATAGAGTAGCGTTTAAATACTTTAGAGGAGATATGTATTCAAGGGTTAGCCTGTCGAATTAATTTGCATGCACATTTTAAACTTTAAAATCATTCACATAACACAAAACACTCAAAAAACTAACGCGTTTTCGTTTCTCGAAAAAGGTTGCATTTTTGTGCCATCTTTATACCATCTTTGAGAATTGTGATTTTTTTTTTTTACTTTTGAGGTCAACATTTTCGAGAAAAGATCACGATTCAATTTTAGAGTTCACTATTTTTTTTCAGCATTTTTAGGAGAAACGAAAACGCCATAAATTTAATAGAACATTTTTATTTCATAATCACTAGAGGTTTAACTACACTTGATTTTCCATACAAAGACCTTACCCTTTCCCTCATACAAAAAATTCTGCAGACGCCCATGCTTCGGTTTTTAATGGCATTTAAATTTTGCTCTCGCTTTCCAGGAAGATTCTTGGGGGTTTACAGCAAAGCTTGGCTTGGGTTTCACAAGATTTTGCCGAAAGCTTTTTGTGTTATTTATTTATTTTTTCTTTGGTATGCTGCTTTGTCGCTTCAATTCTCAATAAACTTATTTTAATCAGTCTTTGTTTGTATTTAAAAGTGGGCGGTTTTTATTGTTGTGTCTACTGCAACTGAGTATTAGGAATATTTAAAGACTTGTTTAAAGTTTAATTCGTGCTGAAAACAAACGTATTCTTTGCTTGTGTTTTTTAAAGTTTTGGTTTTCCCCTTAAAAAAGTAAAATTATTACATAAATAGAAAAATATCACATGCTATAAAATCTATCTATACAAAAAATGTAAGCCAAAAGCTGGTAAATTTATTAACGGCAGTTAAAAAATAAAAACTTATAAAAGACATAAGATAAAGACCAACATCAACTATTAACTGTTAAAATTTGATAGCCAACTTGTTCAGAAGAAAAGTTTAATTTTATGTCAATACTTATATAATTGTTTAAAAAGTAATATACATTATTATTTGAATAACATTAGTGCAATTCACATATCACAGCTGTCAATAACAGCTGTCAATTACAGCTGTCAGAAAATAGCTCATATAAGCAAATTAAACAAATAGTTATAACTCAACAAAGTCGGAAAAGCCAACGTTTTTTCATCCAAATAATGGTTATTTTCCTTTTAGTAAATTTTTCTTTATTAAAACTCTCGTAAACATTCTTTTAAATATTATACTTTTTTGCGACGTAGAAAATCGCTCTTCTCAATAATCACTCTTTTAGCCGATTAAAATTAGCTAATGCTAAATATCTCTAGATAACCTTGACATAGGTTATATTATATCTTATTATCATAGGTCGGCAAGATTTTGTATTAAGTTGTAATATACATATGTATATACAAATGTGAACAAATGAAAAGCATATAAAATTGTATTTAAGATAACAATTACCTTACACACCATTAAGAAATTTAGTCTCAAATTGCTTATAACACAAAGAGATAATAAATTACCCATAAAAGACAAAATTCTTGTTAATTACACTAACATACAAATCTGAGCCTTATCACAGGAAATATTTCTTGAAAACTTTTTTCCTATGTATTTTTGGCAGTAGATTGCAATCGACTGCTACTATTTTTATCTTGAAAATAATTTTCGAAATGATTTTCGTGATGTATATTGAAAAATAGATTTGTTGTCACTTGCAGAAATTGATCGATTAAAAGGTAGTTTTTGATGGAATAGAACGATCAAAGTAAAATAAAGTATAAAAAATGTCCGACTTTTTAAGAATTCGTAAATTTTAATTGTTTCACTTAATACAAAATTTATATTTAAATTTTACTTAATACACCTGACAAAATGACCTGGATGAAAATGACAAAAAGTGGCACATTCAAAATGACAGATTTTTGCAGGGTGGTGTTTAAGGGGTCTACTATTGTCTATTGTAATATTTGTGAAAAATGGTCTTACAACAACAATCTTAAAAATATCAAAACAAAATTTTGAATAAACAGTAGGAATTAAAATTTATCGGCTTTTTAAAAGGGGCGAAAAAACACTTTTTAGATATTGATCGCCTGTTACTACATCAAATCAGATTTGATTTCACATACTATTGGAAAATGGACAAAATATCTTTCAAACGATTTGCAATTTCTGCCGGCCGGATACAAATTTATTGAAATATGAGAAAATAACTAAAAATAGTGCCAAAAAAGCTTTTTTGCCTCAATATCTTGAAAACGATTCTTTGGAAATACATAAAAAAAAGTTTAACAAAAACCATTTCCCTTTTGGAGTAAAATAGTTATATCAATGCTTAGCATCTTCACTCTTTTTTTGAAATAGCAATTCAGAAAATAAATATTTTCATATAATATACCGAGAGTCTTTAATCTTGTTCTTTTGCTATTTTTTTAATTTAGAATAATCTTTTATGTGCTTAAATCAGGGACCGAAAAGAACAGCTATTTTCGAAATTAATATTCAAAAAGTCAAATGGAAAGAGTAAAGCGCTGGTTATAATAGACGGAACAGAACGTTATAGAATGTTGAGAAATGCCACTTTACAATAGGGGTATTCACGATTCAGTGCACTTGCCTGAGCAGTTGAGGACTTGTGCACTTAACAAAATCAAATTGCACGTACGTCAAAAATCTGCGCAAGTGCTTTTGTACTATTACTTTCAACTTGAGGACTCGAGCAGTTGTGCACTTGTGTGCATTGAAAAATTTTGACAGCTTTGAAATGGTGATGGTGGTGTGTTCACGAAAACCTAACTGCACAACTGCACAGGCAAGTGCACTGAATCGTGAATACCCCTAATCTATTACATGATTTTCTTATGAGTTCGATTATAATAAGACGGAACGGAACGGCACGGGACGTTGAGATCTATTAATTTTTGATTTCTCCGCAGCGATCCGTAACGTTTTCGAGTAAATAATTTATGTTGACAGATGCTACTATTCATTTTATTCTGCATTTCTTTTGTTTTCCGTATTTTTGATAAATTTTGATTGAATTCATGTTTTAAAATAATCAGAAAAGAAGAATTGATGAAATTTGTTTTGTAGTAAAAAATAAAAAAAATAAATTAACTCCTCTTCCGATGCTATTATAATCGCCACTTCGTTTGAAAACGTTTCGTTTCACCACGATGACGCTTAACTACGTCCCGTTCCGTCTATTATAATAAGCGCTTGAGTCTATTCGATATGTGAATACAGCAATGTGATGCTTGTTAGCTAAGGAATAATAAAATCTTCAATGATTTTAATTTTTCTGATTTTTTTAAAAACGTCAATAAATTAATCGTGATTTTTTGACCAATTTTATTTCGATCAAAAATAAAAGTTAAAATTTGACTTTTATTATTTTGATCAAATATGAAAGTTTAAATTTGACTTTTATTTTTTGATCAAAATTGTTTCGATCAAAAATGTAAGCTTAAACTTGACCTTTATTTTTTTATCAAAAATAAAAGTTAAAATTTTAATTTTATTTTTTGATCAAATATAAAAGTTTAAATTTGACTTTTATTTTTTGATCAAAATAAAAGTTACAATTTTACTTTAATATTTTCGATCAAAAATTTAAGTTAAAATTTGACTTTTATTTTTAATCAAAAATAAAAGTTAAAATTTGACTTTAATTTTTTTGATCAACAGTAACAGTTAAAATTTGACTTTTGCTATTTTCGATGGCAATGGTCTTATCTCTGTCCAAAAATATTATTAATATAGGTGTAAAAGAATAAAAAATGTACTCTATTACTTGTTTTGAAAATTTAAACTGCTATAAATGCTAATAAGAAATTGATCTGTCAAATTTAAAAATTTAAATTTTAAAAAATAAAAGTCAAATTTTAACTTTTATTTTTGCTCAAAAAAATAAATGTCAAATTTTAACTTTTATTTTTTATCGAAAAAATAAAAGTCAAATTTTAACTTTTATCTTTTTTTATCTTTTTTATGATAAAAAAAATTAAAATCAAATTTTAACTTATATTTTTGATCGAAAAAATTCACACCAAATTTTAACTTATATTTTTGATCGAAAAAATAAATGTGAAATTTTAACTTTATTTTTTATCGGAAAAATAAAAGTCAAATTTTAACTTTTATTTTTATCTTTTTTATGATACAAAAATGAAAATCAAATTTTAACTTATATTTTTGATCGAAAAATAAAAGTCATATCAAAACTTTTATTTTTGATTTAAAATTTGACTTTTTTTTCAATGGCAATGGTTTTATATCTGTCCAAAAATGTTTCTAATATATGTAGGTGTAAAAGAATAAAAAATGTACTATATTAATTGTTTAGAAAATTTAAACTATTATAAAAGTTAATAAGAATTTGGTCTGTCAAAATTTTTAATCTCTATTTTTGACCGGAAAAATAAAAGTTAAATTTTTTGCTCAAAAAATAAAAGACAAATTTTAACTTTTACTTCTGATCAAAAAAATAGAAGTCAAATTTTAACTTTTATTTTCAATAAAAAAAAAAATTTAAATCAAATTTTAACTCATGTTTTTGATCGAAAAAAATTCACATCAAATTTTAACTTATATTTTAGATCGAAAAAATATAAATTGATGAAAATTGTTTCATTAGTTTCTTAGAAATACGCAAAAAACCGAAGAAAAGATTTCTTGTTTTTCCAAATAATGAATGCTTAGCCAAAAACGCTTTGAGCACTTTTCGTGACCATTTGCCGTTAGTTAATATTAAAGTTTTATATACCAAAATTTAGTTTTTAAGAGTAGAATCAGAAATCAACGTGTCCCCCCGGGAACTTTTCGAAAAACGTTGAAAAAGTCTTATGTTCACATTTTGAAATCTTTATCTTTTATCTTTCCAAAACCGATTTAAAACCGAAAATCGGTTAAAAAATAGCTAAATTAAGGATTGTTTAATGTGTCAAGTACCTAAAAATCGATTTTTTTAACGGTAAAATTAAATTTTGGGGGTGTATTAACAATTTCAAGTATGGTGTCATGTTATAGTGTCAAATTTTATGATCTGTCAAATTTGTAATCTCTATTTTTGATCGAGTCAAATTTTAACTTTTGTTTTTAATAAAAAAAATTAAAATCAAATTTTAACTTATATTTTTGATCGAAAATAGTTCACATCAAATTTTAACTTATATTTTTGATCGAAAAAATAAAAGTCATATATTGACAAAAAAATATTTTAGTCATAATTGATTTTTATTTTTAATAAAAAAAATAAAAGTAAAATTTTAATTTATATTTTTGATCGAAAAAATAAGTCAAATTTTAACTTTTATTTATGATCGAAATGAAATCAGTCAAAAAATAACGATTATTTGTAGAATTTTTTGAAAAAAATTATAACCGTTACTGTCCCTGGTTTATACTTTATCTTTTCTAAATTTCAAATCGAATTTCTGAATTTAAATTGATCATTTCTGAATTTTCGTTGGAGTTTCAACTGATATTTTCCAATTTTCAAATGCACTTTCTGAACTTCGATTGATCTTTTCTGAATTCGAAATTGAACTTCTGGATTTTAATTGATCATTTCTGAATTTCAATTTATCTTTTCTGACTTATTTTAAACTTAACTTTTCTGATTTTAAAATGGAATTTCAATTGCTTTTTTGTTTAACTTTAAATGAAATTTCTTTATTTCCACTGATTTTTTTTTTTAAATTTTGCTTGATCTTTTTCGAGTTGCAGTTGATCATAAAATAAAAATAAAATGAAATTTTTGAATTTCAATGTATCTTTTTAAAATTGCACATTAAATTTCTCAATTTCAATGATTTTTTTAAAATTCATTATTTAAATGGAATAACAATTGAAAATGGTGTTGACACACTAAGCTTTGATATCATCTTTCAAAGATACTAATCTCTAATCGCTTCACCTACATCTACATAGCTACTGCTTGACAAACTTGTGCTTCACCCTATCTCTCTTATCAGACCAAAACAGCAGCCTAAAGCTTAATTATTTAAAATATTGCGATAAGCAATTCAAAACAAAATAAATATATAATAATAATAATAAAAATTATACACTTATACAAATATTCAACACGTTTAATATGGCCTCTTCCATGGCATCTGAGGAGAAACCCGGCGTTAGTAACGTCCGGACCGATTACGGCACAACAACGTGCAAAAGTTCTGCTTCTATTGCTGCTGCCGATGAGCAAAATTTACACGCAGCTCTTAACGTACGCCTCGCATCGTCGCCGTTGTCGGCATCGCTAACGTCTAGCCGCAACAGTGGTGGCTACCAAAGTAGTTGCTATTCATCCAAGGCGAATCTTTGTGCGCGCACTTCAAAATATTCGCGAGACTCTTATGTGTTTTTGTCGTGCAAAATGAGAGTTGATACAATGCCAAATAGTGAAACGCGTCAAATCGTACAACGTGTGGAATATTTCCTTAATGTGATAAATCATGTATGCATCGGTTTTGTCAGTATCTACATGAGCTGGTTATGTCTAAGCATGGGTCTAGCAGGCACCGCACTGCACGCTTGGCTGGTTACAATTGGCGTAAGTATGTTAAAAATTAAAAAGGTGTAATAGTAGGAAATTTGCAGTCAGGGTGACCGTTTTCAGTAGATTCACTACTAGATTGGTAGATTTAGAAAATTTTTTTAAGTCGCTAGTAGATTTTTAGTAGATTTTCATATCTGGTAGATTTTTAGTACATTTGGCATTTTCAAAAATATTTTTTACTTAAAAAATTCCGGGACTGCAAGTCCTAAAATCCCGGGATTTCCGGGATCACGGGATTGTCTCTACAAAAAAAAATTCCAAAATATTCCTACAAAAAATTCGATGATACTACCCAAGAAAAAATTTATGTGCTTTTCACAAATTTTAAAATAAAAAATTTTCTAAAACTATTTGTACAAAATAGCACAATGTTCCTTACCAATAGTCGTTCTGGCAAAGTAACAATTGTTACACAGTATTTTTAATATTCCTACGTGTTTGTTGTAATTTTTTGATTTCAAACAAAATTTGAAGCTCAAAAATAATGAATTTTGATAAAAATTGTCACCTGCTTTTCAGATAGTGACAATTTCATTAAAAAATTATGTTTGAAACACATGATATTTCCTTAGAAATATTGAAATGTAATTTTAATAATACAAAAATAAAATTTTTTTTTACTATCTCAACTAAATATGAAGAGAAAAATATAAATATATAAACCATTCTTAAACAAACTGTACAAAATATTCCCGGGATCCCGGGATTGCCGAAGCGTCCCGAAATTGAGTGCCCTACTTGCAATACAAAGCTTCTTCTTTTTTTTGCGTGTACAATCTTTAAAAAAATATTTGCAGAAGATAAAGTGATTTCACAAATTCAATAAAATATTGCAATTAAAAGAACATATGAACATTTGGTGCCGTGATATAATCCCAAGTGGCACAATCCCAATTTTTAATTTTGGGATTATGTCACTATGGTAGGGATGACATATTCCCAAATAAAAAGAAGTCAAAAATCCAAAATACTTTTATAGTTTTTCTATAAATCACGCGATTTTATATAAAAATTTTTAATTTTTTGATATAATATTAGGCTGGAAGTGCAAATTAAAGAAGATAAAAAAATGAACTGGTTTAGTTTATTGAAAAAAGTTGGGATTTACATATGTAATAAAAGTGCACATTTTTACTTTTTTCAGTATAATCGATTTCAGAATATATACGATATAATTTCAGAAATCCCAAAAATCACGCGACTTTTTATAAAAATTTTTAATTTTATGATATATTAGGCTGGAAGTGCAAATTAAAGAAAAAATATAAACTGGTTTAGTTTATTGAAAAAGTTGGGAATTACATATGTTATAAAAGTGTAATAAATCTTGAAAAGTAATGCATGGAATTTAATGCTTAATAGCTTATTGAATGGGTAATAGAATAAGTTTTATTTAAATACTCTTGCTTAGTTTATAAAAGTATACAATTAATAGAAAAATAGCAAGTTTTCAAGCCCATTTTCTTTAATTTGGACCCCTATAACTTCTAAACCAGATGAGAGCGGCCATGAATTTGTACAGATTTGGAATTTAAAGCTCTTAATACATGCGTACGTTCCACGAAAAAATTATCAAAAAAATTAATTTTGGCTAAAAACAAAATATTTCGAAATGTCTATCCAAATTTTCTCATTTTTAGGCTCAAAAGTGACATTATCCCAATTGGGGTTATGACACTTTACAAGCAGTGACATTACCCCAAGTAAAAAATTTGGGTTTATGTCACTGTATAAGGAGTGACATAATCCCAAAATTAAAAATTGGGATTGTGCCACTTGGGGTTATGTCAAAAACCTGAGCATATATATCGTGACAATTTCGAAAAAATTCTAAATTTAAAAGCTGGCTTTGCCGGAACAAGGAAGACAAGTGCAAGGAGTGCAGTGCAATGTCGTCTTTCGTTTTATAATAAACTTAATTTTTTGTTCCTGAATTATGTTCCACCGACCATTAACAAGGTTAATATCATTTTTCAAATTGAATCGTGCGTCATTCATCGTCTTTTTGGGTATATGTTCGATATGTTTAAATCGTAAAAAAAATGTAAAAAAGCTGTTACATAAAATCGGGTAACATTGTCGATTTTTGATAAATTATGCTTACACTGAGAAAAAAACATACTTTAAAATTAAACAAAAAATTTTAAAATAGAAATTGAACTCTATTTTAAACACAATTAAGTGTGTTTAATTTTGAACTGTGACCTCATTTCTGTTTGTTGTATTATTTTCTCTTATAATTTCCTTCCAATAACAAAAAATACGTCTCTATCATAGATTGAATTAAAAATTATGTACAGTAGACTCATTAAATATTATTGCCATACAACTAAGACCCCGATTTTGCATTTGAGTTTTTGAAAATATTTTTTAATTAGTCTTACAAATATTGTACATGAGATAAAATAAAAACCCATTAATTATTTTTATATTTAAAATATTTCAAGCCACAATAAAACGTAAATTTCATCAAATGAAGTCAAAAAATTTGTTATACGGGTGGTCCCAGGGTTCGCTGATCACGAATCCGACTTCGAAACTTCAAAAAGTTAAAAAATGGCATCGAAAAAATGGCGATTTAATTTATTCGTTTTTAATTTAATAACAATATTTTTCAATTATGTTTTAAAATATTTGTTTTAAATATTAAAGTTTTGCATTAAATTTTTTGTTAAATAAATATGTTTAAACTTAAAATTTTAATAATGAAAGTATATTTAAAAACATTGTTTACATTGTTTTGAAAACAAAAACTATTGTTTTAAATTAAACTTTAAAATTATTTGTGTTTAGCTTAAATGAAATTGTTTCAAGCTCTATTTTAAAGCTCTATAAACAAATTCGTTTAATATGTACACAATTTCATTTAATTTTAAGTGTACAATTAAAAAATAAGTTGCCAGTCGATGAACCAATTTTAAGAAGACTGAAATGTTTAGATGTTTAGATTTAGAATTATACTCTCCGTTGAAAAGTTTTGGTTTGAAGAAGGAGGTTTTAAGGATTTTAACAATTCTTTAAAGTACTAATATCTTTGCAAATTTGCTAAGGACATGATGGAAATGCCAGAGGCAAATACTGCTTAAAAACGAATTCTTTTGTAATTAAACCTTGTTAAATCATGCATCAGTTTTGCATGTCAAGCAAGGATTGTCTGCATGTTGTAAAAATTTTGAGCTAGCAAAATCGAAGGAAGATTAAATTAGTTCGTAATTAAAATAATTTCAAATTCCAATTATTTCAATTTTTTCTAATAGTTGAAACAAATGCAGATATAACTGGTTAATTCTACTCAGTGTTCCATTTTGAATAAGATTTATTGTACGGTCTGAAATTGCAGTTTTTTTTCCAAAAGTATTTTCATTATAAGCTAAATTTTAAAGAAAAATACCCCCAACTAAATCTGTAGTGCAAATTTGATATTCTTAAAAATTTTTCACGGGAAAAATCGGCCCAGTACTCTAAAAGATTCCCAGATTTCTACCCTGCTTGCGTTAGGAAAGTGGTCTGACAAAACGGCCACCCTGTTTGTAGTAGGCAGTGGAGTAATATTTTTAGTAGTACATTTTTGAAATGTTCAACACTGTACTATGGTTAAAATGTTAACTTTTTTTGGCCAATACCTGAAAAAGATAAAAAACCACATTTTTATTTTATTTACATATCTGTATGTAAATAATCTTACACGAATTTTGTGATTTTCATGGTAAAACTTCGTAGTTATTTAAAAACGTTTTTGTTTCATTTTCTCTTTAAAAATGTGCGTTTTCATTTTAGTATGTTGTAAAATATTTTTAAACATATTAATTTTACCACACTTTATCATCGTAAAACATTCATAGTTGTTTGTAAAGCCTTTTTTTAACTTTTGTATTTGAAATTGTGCGTTTTTATTTTTATATAGCGTAAAATATTTTTCAAAAAATTAATCATACTCTGTTACAGTAAAACGTTCATAGTTGTTGTAAAAACGTTGCGTATTACTTTTCATTTTAAAAATGTATAGCGTAAAATTTCATTTCGTATAGCGTAAAATGTTTTTTAAAAAAATATATTTTACCCTACTATATCATAGAAAAACATTCGTAGTTGCTTTAAAAACGTTCCGTTTTACTTTTCTTTTTAAAAATGTCCGTTTTGAATTTTATATGTCGTAAAATATTTTAAAAAATTTTAATTTTACTAAACGTTTCAAAAATGTGCGTTTTTGATTTTTTATTTTCTCAGTGTAGCTAGTTTTGATACATTGATTTCCGAATTTTGTTCGAGTTTTTATGAAAGGGCAGGTTAATCTTCTAGAAAGTTACTTTGAAAGGGCGTATCGCAGTTCGATCGTTATATCTGTGGTTACAAGGAATAACGACTAAACTCAAAGTATCGTAGAAAACGATATTTTAATTGCACGAACTATCACCCATTTATTTTGAAATATACGAACCGTTATAATCAAAATATGTGCAGATATAAGTGATGATCAATTCTGGGCAAAAAATGGATATCTGCATTCTTCCAAAAATTGGCAATAAAGTAAATTCTATATCGTTTTTTACGATATTTTGAGATTAGTCATTATTCCTTGTGACCACAGATATGTTTAGATAGGGTCACTTAGGATTGATCGGTGAAATAATTGAGTTTTTTTAAGTTGTTTTTGGTTCAGTATTTTGCAATTCCTTAAAGGCAGATTTTCGTCGAAAGGTCCAAAAACACGGTGATGTTCTTGGTTTTTTTTTTTAATAGAAGGACGAATTTTTTGGTAGTTATTTGTGGATTTTTCAAGTGTAGGAAAATATTTTTTTTTTGGTGCATAAAAGCGTAATGTAAAGTGTCAATAGGCTGTCAAACGTCACGTTTTAAAAAGTGCAAACGTCACGTAACGGTCTCCATCGCACAGCACGTTCATATCATCTGATATCAAAAAACCAAAAAATTTAAATGACCCGGCAGACGTTGGTCTGCACCTTGATCTTTCTTTATTTTTTTTCTTTCACAAATACCATAGCGGTCAGATCAATGTTACAGTACAATTCTTCTTGTTTATTTAATTTTTCGACAAGTTTAAAAACTTTTTTGAGCTGGTTTACATAAAAAGCTTTTAGTTACTTCGTAAGGCTTAGAGAATGATATATTTGGAAAATCTCTTTATTAATTCTTTGACCATATGCGATTTTTCTGGAAACATTTTAAAATTTCTTGTTTGGAACATTTATCTGACCGCTTCGGTATGGGTAAAGGTTCTTAGGTTATAAAAGAGGTATTCACGATCTGGAGCTCTTTCGGAGCTCTTGTGCAAAAAAGCCTAATTTTTGTCAAAAAAGAACTCTACAATAATAAAATACACGTGCTATCAAAATTGCGTTTTTTTGAAAAGAGCTCCGACTATGTTCTGTAGTTCTTTTGCTGAGCTCTTGAGCTCTTTTTTGCATTTTGTGCTTTTTGGCAGCAAATGAATAGTGATGGTGCATTGTGTAAGGTTATAGTACCAATAAATGAAACATATTCCGTAACACTGAGAATTTTAATTATTTTATTGATAGTATTGAAGCGTATATACCAGTAAAAATATAACAAACACGTAAAAATATATCAAAAGCTTTCGTCAGCTTGTAAACATTGTACAAATATTTGATACAATATATTGCTTGAAAACTCAATTCCACATCACTAACCGTCAAAGCACTTTAATTTGATTTTGTCTGTGTGAGGTGTGTTCACAGTTTGTAGCATTTTTTTGACAACAATTGCGCTTTTTTGCACAAGAGCTCCGAATGAGCTCCAGATCGTGAATACCTCTATTGTGTAAACATTAAACAGCTTGACAACAGCGCCACCTAGCGGATCGTAACATAGCTTATGGTAGAAGAATACAGGTAGATGCACCAGATGAGAGCATACTGGCGGAAATGTCAAAACGAAGCAAAACTTTTTCTTTCTTTTCTTTTGTCTCCATTCGCCACACAGCGTCAGCGCTGCAGCTATCTCTATCCTTCTACCATGCCATAGCTATGAACTAAAGAGCTGCACAAAACATTCAATTTGTGGCACTTCACTACTGTATAGTACTTCAATGCACTGCATTTCAGTGTAGCGTTGACATCAAATACACAAGTTCTATGGTGAAGCTTAGCAACGAAACAAAAAACACTTCATAATTTGAAATGATTTTTGTTACAGTAACAACAGTACTTATGTTTTGTTGTGAAACAGAATATCAAAGTATAATGCGACAATACAGCAAAGTAATGGGAAATCATAGCATGCTCAGCGAGTGCTTGCTTCAGAGTAGATCAACTAGAAGCAATCTAATTCATTCTTTGTTGATGCGCTGGTAGCTTAATTCAAATCAGCGACCCATTTTTACCTATAGTAGAGTTTTCCCCAGCTTCAAAATCGCAAAAATATAAAATTTTAAGGTGGCAACCCTATTTTCAAATAAATTTTGGAATTTGTAAATTCTGACAACGGATTTGGCATCAGCGACCCATTTTTACCTGGTGTTTGTCCCAGATTCGAAATCGCCAAAATGAAGGTGGCAGCCTTATATTTAAATAAATTTTGGAATTTGCAAAGAGTGCGGATAGAGTTGTCACCAAGATTTTTTTTTTGTATTTTTGGCAATTCTTGTAATTTTGAAATTCTGACAACGCATATGATTTCGATTCTAATGTCGCAGTTTTGAAATTTAAGATGGAGGTTAGGGTTGCCACCTAAATTTTTACCACAGTATTGCCACATAGTAAAATGTATTTTGAAGAGTTTTAAACATAATAGTTTTAAACTGTAAGACGATCGCTGATGTCGAGTCTGAAGTCAGAATTTTAAAATTCAATATGGTTAGTAGGGCTGCCACCTAATTTTTTTTCTTTTTTTACGAATTCGGTGCTGGCTACGTAAAAATTGGTCGCTGAATCTGCCACCTAATATGTATTTGTATTGCCACCTAATATATATTTTTAAAAGTTTTAAAGTCATTTAACAGTGTTAGGGGATCGCTGATTTCGAATCTGAAGTCAGAATTTTAAAATTCAATATGGTTAGTAGGGCTGCCATCTAAATTTTTTATTGATACGAATTCGGTGCTGGTGCGAACACAAGGTAAAAATGGGTCGCTGAATCTGAATCCATTGTCAGAATTTTAAAATTATGATTTTTTGTTATAATAGGGTTGCCACCTATAAAAAAATTTATTGTTAAAATTTTTAAACAACATATCACTGTGTTAGTGAGTCGCTGGTTTCAAATATGAAGTCAGAATTTTAAAATTTCATATGGTTAATAGGGCTGCCACCTAAATTTTTTTATATTTTTGCAAATTCTTGTAATTTTGAAATTCTGACAATGTATTCGGATTCAGCGACCCATTTATACTTAACCCTTAACTGGTACACCTCAAAAAATAACACTAGCAGTACATCTGGTTTCAGGGACCACACCACTTAAAATGTTAAAAAAACACAAATTTTGTTAGAAATGTATTTTTTTTTTGTAAGGAACGTCTTAAATAAAGTTTTTTTTGTATTTAGAAAGAATTTTTAGAATTATTTTGAATAATTGAATTGAGTTGAGTTTTAAATTGAATAATAAGCGCAATATACTATTTTGTATTTTTGTTCTGGTCCCACAGACCAGGTATATCAGTTAAGGGTTAAAGTTCGCGCCAGCACCGAATTTATAATAATAAAAAAATTTAGGTAGCAACCCTAGTAACCATTTTGAATTTTAAAATTCTGACTTCAAATTTGAAATCAGTGAATCCCTAACAGTGCTAAATGATGCTTACAATTTTTAAAAATGCATTTTATTAGGTGGCGCCCTATTTTAAAAAAATTACATAGTTTTTTTGACTATGATTGACAGATTTTTCATAGTAATTCTGACAACAGATTCGGATTCAGCAACCCATTTTACCTAGTGTTCGCACCAGCATCGAATTCGTAAAAATAAAAAAAAATTTAGGTGGTAAGCCTATTAACCATTTTGAGTTTTAAAATTCTGGCTGATTCAGATTCGAATTCCCTCAGGAAAACCCCCAAACAGCGTTAAATTATGTTTAAAACTCTGAAAAATACATACTATTAGGTGGCAACCCCATTATAAAAAACTTCATAATTCTGAAATTATGACTACGGATTCGGATTCAGCGACCCAATTTTATCTAGTGTTTGCCCCAACATCGAAATCGCAAAAATAAAGGTGGCAACCTTGTTGTCAAATAAGTTTTGGAGTTTGTTAATTCTGATAAAAACAAATAAAAAAAAACAAATTATATTTCATACCTGTAAGCATGGCGGAATATCCAGGTAGGCTCGATACCAAGACTTTAAAAAGTACCCCTTATATTATGTGTTTGTTTTGATACAGTACCTACAGTACCTACAATTCTGTCAAAATCATGCCAAACGAAAAAAGTTGAGCTTACACCCATAGTTGCCAGATGTTATACTTTAGTACTTAAGTATCCATACTACAACACTACTATTTTGTATCATATATGTAGTTGCAAGAAATCAATAGGCACGATTCCGATTTTTAAAGTATTCATTGAGAAAATAAGATATGCGAAAGGAATTATTGATATGATTTTTTTCTACAATATCTTTTAAAAAAAAATCTATATTTTTGCCAATAACCAATCGACACGTTATTTGAAAGGTAATTAAGGTACTATTACAGTGTGTAAAAAATTAAAAATCAATTTTTTTTCGTTAGAATATGGTTTTTAAGGTTTTAAGAATACGTATACAAAGTTTTAGAAAAAATATCAAATAGAAAAAAAGTTACAAAAAGTAAAGCCTATCGAAACAAGGTTTTTCGATCGGCTTCTAAGATATCTGAAGTTCTACTTGATCGATTTCAATGAATCTCTTTGGACTATTTTATAAGAAAAATCAACCGGACAAAAATCAAATTTATGTTTTTTTATCTTTTTATGGCTTTAATGATAATAATGTTAAGAGGGTTTAAAAATCAAAGATCTATAGGGTTGAAAAACCTTCAAGGGATTAAAAAAACAAATTTGTGCCGAACAGGAGCAAAACAATTTTTCCTTTTTACAAGCTAGCAAAACGTAAGTAGTACAGGTTAAACTCAAAGGTATGTTATTTTAATATTTTTAGGACCTGAATGATAGGAGTATTACCTCAAAAAATTAGTTTGTTCTTAGTTTAGCGTAGCCATTGAAAGGGTTAAAATTGTAAAGGGTAAAATTGGACTGGTTAAGCATTTCGTATTGAGTGATTGAGCTTTCTTAGCGCCCGTTCTCTTTAAAATGTTTTCTAAGGCTCTGTGAAATAAGGCCCCAAAGCAAAAACGAAATAAGACCCCAAATATAGGGCTTTATAATAAAGCCCCAATTCGACGAAATAAAGCCATAACCTAAAATGAAATAAGGACCCAAAATTGGGTCTTTATTTCATTATAGAACAACTTCTTGTGAAATTAAACCCAATGTGATGCAATAAGGACCCAAAGTCAAATATGCCAGTTTTTTAAAAGGCTCCACAAAAATGCATCCCAAAATAAAAGGCCTCAAATCTTAAAACGGAATCAAACCCAAAAATTGGGGTATAGTTCCATTTGGAAAAAATACCCCAATATATAGAAATAACACCCCAAAACTTATAAAGAATTACCCCACAATAAATGAAAACACCCCAAAATTGTTAATATTTTCATTTGTAGACATTAATGAATTAATATCTTTAAGAATTCATTAATCTTATACAGAATTTCAAAAAATAGTATTCCCCTGTAGTAAATATTTTTATTAATTTCATCATGTAAGCATCATATAAGCTCAATAATAAAATAAAATAATTATTGTTTTGTAAATCTATCTTAATTTACAAATATGTAGTAGTTAATAAGAAAACTTTGTTACTTTATTTAGTCCAATTTAAGTTCCTACTCGTAAGAGATCTTGTAAAGTGCGAACGTCGTTACATTTTTCTTCCGCCAAAAAGTTAACTCTTGCTTTACAGGTGTCTTGCCGTTATTCATATCTTGTTATAGTTTTATAAGTGGATTTTTTTCTATATATCATTTTTTGATAGAGGACATGCTCACTGGTCCTTCTTTTACCATGAAATTTTAAGCAATTCATTTTATTTTATAATTTTTTATTATGTCCTCAGTACGCGGCAAAAATATCAAAACTTGAAAAATTTTTTAAAATTTTTTCAATTGAAAAAATTGCAATAGATTTTATATAACAAAAAGCGAAAAGTTGTTATATCAACCGTATCCAAGTCTGACCCTCAAGGAGTGTTGAAATTTTTGGTGGCCTGTTTTACAATGAAATAAAGCCCTAATTTAAAAAAATTAAATAAGGCTACAAAAATAAAAAAAATAAAACCCCAAATATTAATGCTTTTATTGACTCTGCGCAAAATGGCCCCAGGAAAAATGGCTCCAAAATAAAAAATTAAAAAAGGCCCCAAATTTTATATTGAATACAACAACACAAAAATTGGGGCCATATTTCCTTTTTCTTTGGGGCCAGTTTTCCTTTTTTAGTGTGGGGCTATTTTTCATAATGAAATCAGATACCAAATTTTAAATTTTTATTGAGGTAGTTTTTCCCTTTTTTAATTTGAAGATTCTCTCAAAATTTGTTATGTTTAGCGGAGTTTTTAACGGCATTTATTTGTTAATGTAATTTTACATTATAAAAACTCGAAAAAAAAAGAAGTGGTCGATTATGAGTGTTAAACAAGCAAGCCTCAGTTGATCATTGCATTATGATAAAATGATTTGCCCTTGTACGAAATGTTGTTTTTAACATTCCGTACAAGGGCAAACCATTTTATTAAAATATGAAAAACCCAGGAAAATTTTCATAAATGCACAAAATGCAGTCAAAATTAAAAAAATATACCTCTTCCATATATGATTTCAGAATGATAAGTTCTCCAAAAACTTACTTAAACTTAACTTACTTACTTTAAAGTTATACATATAATGTATTTGTTTAATATTTTTCCTCAAAAAAATTAATTCCTCAATAAAATTTTGTCAGAAAGAAATTGGGGTCTTTTTTCATTTCAATTTGGGGCCAAATTTCATTTTGTGTGGTGGGGCAATATTTCATATTGAAAAATACCCCAAATTTGGGGCCTTTTTCATTTATTATTTTGTGGCCATTTTTCCTGGGGCCATTTTGCGCAGAGCCCTTTTATTTACTAATATTATTTTTGGGCCTTATTTCATTTTACTCTTGGGGCCTTATTTCATTATGAAATAATGCCCCATTTTTCAAAAATTAAATAAAGCCCCAAAATAGGAAATAACATCCCATTTATGTGAGTTGTTATTTTGTATAAAAATGTTTGGGGCCTTATTTCATTTGTAGTTTTGGGCCTTATATCCTGGGGCCTTATTTCATAGAGCCGTTTTCTAATATATGTATTTTTCAATTTTCTTTTAATTTTCGATTTTAATTATAGTTTAGCTTACTCATGGCCCAGGCTGTTATGTGTCACTACACAGGCAACGTTTTAACTTTTAACTACAATCGCACAACTAAGACCACAATACACTGGATACTTCAGGTGTTGGGCGGCGGTTGCGGTGTAGCTGGGGTCATCATTAAAATTGCACAGAAGGGTTTATCATTGCATTCCATACATGCAAAACTAGGTGAGTTCAGCTGTTTATACACTAAGAAAAAACTCGTATTCTATTAATATTTTTTTATTTTCCAAAGGTTTTGCTGCCTTCATACTCTGTCTTATCAGCATGCTATCCGGCTTGATTGCGCTTTTCTCAATGCGATTCAAACATAAAGTGAATCCTTTGTTGAATAAAACGTTTCATATTGTTTTGGGTCTGACGACTTTTATCCTAGCGTTGGCAGCGCAATTCTATGGTTATCAGACTGGATTTTTCAGTCGCAAAGTTAGTGATGATTTTCAGACAATGATGAAGTGCATTACGCTGATTTCATTGTTTTTAACAAGTGCAGGACCGTTGCAGGCCTTGTATCATAAAATACGCAGCTTAATTCGACATTTCGAATAGTTAGGGTCTACAGGACCCTCTCAATTAGTTTAGCATAAGCACAAGTAGTTTTGTATATTTTGTAAATAAAGTTTAAATTAAGTAAGCAAAAGAACTATGTTTTTTTAGGTAAAAAAGTATTTGTAACGTAGACATGCGTTCGCGAACGAGTACTTAAATAAGGCGATTGATGCTCGTGAGACCGTTCATGGCATTGAATGAAAAAAGGGAATATTCGATGTAAGCCACATGAATTTTTATAGGTTCTATGAAGTTCTTGGATAAAAATCGATAGCTTTATGACTTATAGCTACTACTTGGATTATTTGTGGAACTTTTTGGGTTTATTGTAGTTTTTTTAACTCTTTGAAAAAAATCTGATACTTAGAAAAAAAAAGGTTGAATAGGAATTATCTATGGAACTAGTTGGGTTATTCCCACTTTTAATATTTTATGGTTTCCTCGGACAAAATCTATGACTTTTTGACAAATAGGGTTTGTAGGAATTGTATATGAAACTAGTTCGATTTTTGTCACATTTGGAACTCTTTTGTGAAGTCCTGAAACAAAAATTAATTATGTTTTAACGAAAGTGTTCCACAGTTCTTACATCATGATCAATAGGTTTCACTTTGATTATCTGTGGAACCAGTCGGGTGTAATTGGAACGAAATGTCTTTACGCGGTTTGGAGTAAATGTGTTTTAGTAGAAACCGTCACGTAACAGACCAGTTGGAAAATGTGCCCTGCTGTAAGTCTGCCGGCAACATGCCTCAGAAGGACAGGAGACTTTTTCGCCTCCATACCCGCTTATATCTTTTTTGTATAGGCATGTCCTAGGCCGGCATGTCTGCCAAATGGACTGTCGTAGCAGCAATGCAGCATGCATATTATGGTATCAATGCAGAAGGTATACATGTCTGCCAAATGAACTGCCCTAGCAGCAATGCTGCATGAATCTCTCGGCATTAATGCTGAATTCATACCATGAGATGCATGCTGCATTGCTGTTACGGCAGTTCATTTGACAGACATGCCGTCCTAGGACATGCTTATATAAAAAAGATATAAGCGGATATGGAGGCGAGCATGCTTGCTGAATTTCCAAGTAATGTTGCTGGCAATTCAAAAACTACAATTACCCGCAGAATTGAACCTCGGCCGCTAGTGTAAGTTCATATGCTTATCCATTCGACCAGTGCAGCTGTTAACTAATTGTCGTTTATTTTGCTTCATTAAGAATAAACGTTAGAGCACAGAGTAAAGACCCAACCAAAATAGATGAAACGAGACGATAGCAACTTGACGAACGTCTGCACTTGTTACGGATGTTAACGGATTTAACCCAAAATGAAACGAGTTGCTCGACTCGTCTGAATCAACTGATCAGTTGGCAATCGAGTGAAATATAATTTGTGCATTTTTTTTAATTTCTAATAAAGATTTGTGAAAGATGAGTGAAATAATGGTGAAATTGAAACAAATTGATAAAAATATAATAAAAACACACTCTGCAGAGTTGTTGTTGACGAGTTGCTGCGCTAGCAGTTCGGTTCTTACGGAATAATACTTCTTGTCAAACTGTTTTGTTTCGTTTCGTTCAGTTACGTTTGCTTATTTTGGGTAACTACCAGAGAACTGCACAAGCCAACTTGAAGTTCAAGCCTTTTCAAGTACTTGAATTCAAGTATGTATCCAAACTTGAAAAAGCAAGCTTTAACCAGCTTGCAAAAATACCAAACAGATACAAGTCATATTCATGCTTGCTCGTTGGCTTGGTTTGGTTAGACTTACTTTGTCGGGCAGAAACTTGAAAAGCTTGAAACGATCGGCAAAAGCTTGTAAGCTCGCAAGTATCCAATTAGTTGAATTTAAAGCAAGTATCCAAAAAATTCAATGAGCTTGTGTAGAGAGAGCTTAAGCGTAATAGGACTTTAAAGGATTTCGAATCTGATGTCGAAATTTAAAATTTAAGACGGCGGATAGAGTTGCCACCTACATTTTTTGTTTTTGCGAATTCTTGTAATTTTGAAATTCTGCCAACGGACTTGATTTCGAATATAATGTCACAGTTTTAAAATTTAAGATGGAGGTTAGGGCTGCCACCTAAATGTTTACCACAGTATTGCCACCTAATAATATATATTTTTAAGAGTTTTAAACATCATTTGACAGTGTTAGGGAGTCACTGATTTCGAATCTGAAGTCAGAATTTTAAAATTAAAGATGGTGGATAGGGTTGCCACCTTAATTTTTTTGTATTTTTATGAATTCGGGGCTGGCAAAAAATGGTATACCAAGAATTGGTCGCTGAATACAAATCCATGGTCAGAATTTCAAAATTATAAAGCTTTGAAATAATAGGGTTGCCACCTAATAATATGTATTTTTAAGAATTTTAAACATCATTTGACAGTGTAAGGGAGTCACTGATTTCGAATCTGAAGTAAGAATTTTAAAATTCAAGATGGTGGATAGGGTAGCCACCTTAATTTTTTGTATTTATATGAATTCGGGGCTGGCAAAAAAAATGGTCTACCAAAAATTGGTCGCTGAATCCGAATCCGTGGTCAGAATTCCAAAATTATAAAATTTTGAAATAATAGGGTTGCTTTTATTTTTGAAAATGCATTTTATGATGTGGAAAATACAATTTAAATTTATAAATTTTATAATTTTGAAATTATATACGTATACCCACTAGTTCGCGACAGCCCCGAATTCGTAAAAATAAAAACTTAATGTAGCAACCCTATCCACCATCTTGAATTTTAAAATTCTAACTTCATATTCGAAATCAGTGACTCCCTAACACTGTTAAATGATGTTTAAAATTCTTTAAAATACATATTATTAGGTGGCAACCCTATTATTTCAAAACCTTATAATTTTGAAATTCTGACCACGGATTTGGATTCAGCGACCCATTTTTGTAAATATTTTTTTTTTGCCAGCCTCGAATTCATAAAAATACAAGAAATTAAGGTGACAACACTATCCAACATCTTGAACTTTAAAATACTGACTTCAGATTCGAAATCAGTGACTCCCTAACACTGTTAAATAATGTTTGAAATTCTTAAAAATACATATTATTAGGTGATAATACTGTGGTAAAAATTTAGGTGGCAACCCTAACCTCCATCTTAAATTTTAAAACTGTGACATTATATTCAAAATCAAATCCGTTGTCAAAATTTCAAAATTAAAAGAATTCTCCAAAATACCCAAAAATCTACGTGGCAACTCTATCCGCCATCTTGAATTTTAAATTCTGACATCAGGGGCCATATTCTGTAACTGTGAGTTTTAAAGTGTACACGGGCTGTCACAAAAACTCACTGGTTTTCAGTCGGTGAGTTCAGTCAGAAAAAGTGTACACTTTAAAACTCACAGTTAGAGAATAGGGCCCCAGATCCGAAATCATCTACACCCTAAAAATGCCAACCACGGAGTCCACAGAACCCTTAAAAGTCAGAATACGCTTAAGCTTTTCCTACACAAGTTCATTGAATTTTTTGGATACTTGCTTTAATTGGATACTTGCCTTCAATTTCAAGCTTTTCAAGCATTTTGCCGAAGGCATCAACCTTTCCTTTACTTGAGATTTCGTGCCGTTCGCTTGTAAGCTAGCATACTTGCAAGTCGCAAGCTGTCGTGGGTTTATTTATATTCAATTACAAGCTATACTTGATTCAAAATTATCAAGCTCAAGCTAGCTTGAACGTGTATTTTAAGCAAGTACTTGAAATAGACTTCAAGAAGGCTTGTGTAGTTTTCTGGTAACTACATTAATATGTATTTATTCTTACTTACGTTTTTATTCGTAACGGAGCAAATCAAAGTCTCACCAAAACGTACGAGCTCGTTGACGAGAGCGATAAAATATTTTCAAGGGTACACATCCACGAGTACATATGATTTCTCCTGTTCCTCTTCAAATTGTATGCGTTTCCGCACTCTGCTTTAAAGCAAGGCCCAGTAAAATCTCAAATTCCAAAATATCTACGGAAGCCGCTACTGAATATGTAATGTGCTTATCAAAAGCTTTCACCTAAGAAAAAAGATAAAATATCTTACGGTTCATCATCAGCGAGAGTCAGCCGTTGAGTAAGTCGCCAAGCAGGTGACGCTCGCTCTGAAAATGCATATCTTGGCTGATATTGTATTCTAATAAAAAACTAATCAATGAATAATGTACAAAAAATCAACATGAAGCAAAAACGCTACGATGTTTAATCAAGCAACAGACGACATCTATCTATCTAGCACGGTCACACGCGTCCGACGCCGACGCAAAAGTCTCAATTGACGTTCGAACTTACATGTAAAAGGTTTAAATTCTTCCGAGTTCTGCTGCTACCAAAGATATTTCAACTTTAAGTAGGTAGCACCGATATTAGACAATGGCTAAAAAGGGAAAATTCGTAGTAAACAAAGTGCGAGTTCTTGAAATTCCTGCAGAAAGTCGGCCCAGAACGAAATCTCAAATAACATTGGTACAACGTTTGGAATTTGTTATATCACTGCTCAATCGTTTATTTATTGGTTTTATAACTATCTATATTCTCTGGCTGTGTTTGCGACAAAATTCCGCTGATATACCTTGGCATGCTTGCCTCTGTACGCTGGGGGTAAGTTGTTAGCACTTACCTAAGCTTGTGCTTCTATGTACCTTAATATTTTTTCAGTTCACCTGCCTCATGGCTGAGGGTCTGATGGCGCATTACCGTGGCAATGCTGGGACACAGATTTGTCCGCGACCTGAAAAGACACGCACCCATTGGATACTGCAGCTTTTGGGTTCGCTTTTCGGTCTTGCGGGCATAATTGTCAAGTTATCTCTAGAAGAGCTACATTTTACAACATTGCATGGCAAGTTGGGTAAGTAAGATAAGAAGCGGTGCTCCTGCATACATTTTACTCTGAATCAGTTTCACTGCTTAAAGTGGTGTCAGTTTTAAAGGTTAACGAACGTTTATTGTTGTCAATATTTATGAATTCGTTGCTCATTGGTTTTATTTGGTTTCACTCACCAAAAATGTTGGTTTGAGCTTTTCTGTAAACACTTGTCCTACTTCAAAATCCTCCTTCTCTATCGGTGGATAGGGAGTTTATTGAGTTATATACATATGGAAACTTCAATCAAAACAAACACAAAAATATATACATTAAAAAAAAGTATAAAAGCGTTTCCAATGACTTCTATTTTTGTTTTGAAAAAAATTAGAAACTGGTGAAAGAATATAAAAAATGGGAATTCCTACATTTTAAACTGTTTCAGTTGACTACAATGAGAATTTTTGATAGAGGTTTGAGATTTTTAATAATTTTATCAACATTTTTTCCTTTATTCACTACTATGAAGAGGATCTTTTGGAATACATTGTTTGTAAAAGGAGTACATCGATCTTGAAATATAGCAGTATTACCATATGTGTTAAATATGCTGTTATCACACACATTTTTGAGGAATTTATAATTTATAAAAGCTATGCTACTTTGATGACGTCACTTTGTATGGGAGATTAGTTGAGTTTTTGTACGATTTTGCCAAATTTTAAACTCAAAGTGAAATTTATTATTCTAAGCATATGCGCATAGTTTTGATTCATTAAATTATTTTTGTGAAATTTTTAGAATCTTAATAAACATTTTCATGTAGTTAGTTTGTATGGGAGGTAGGCGTGGTTTTACACTATTTTGACATATTTGAAATATATGGTGAATACTAAAGACCAAAGCTTATGTGTCAAATTTCAAGTCATTACAATAATTTTTGTGGCATTTTCAGAGATTTTACCAATTTGGTAAAGTCACGTTGTATGGGAGGTAGGCGAGGTTTTTTTCTGATTTTCCTGATTTATCTGAAATTTTAAATATATGGTAAATATTTTACTTCAAAGCATATGCACAAAATTATAAGTCACTACATACATTTTTGTGGCATTTGTAGAGATTTCATTAAGTTTTCTCATCTAAGCATGCAACTGACCCCTAAACATTGTAAACCTTGTGAACTTGCATGCGCAAGTCAAAAGTCAAAACTATCTGTCAAAATTTATATGCACGTGAGCTTACATCATTTTCGAGCCTGTTTTTTAGTGTAAACTAGCACACGATTAAAAATCTTGGACTCAATTTTAAACTTTTTTAGATTACATATTTGGACAATACCAAAAAAAGATTACTTTTTAATCCAAGGAAGAGTTTAACATTTTTCAATCCAAAACAGATTAGTTTTCAATCCGCAAAAAGCAGGGACCGAAAATAACTGTTATTTTACAATTTTCAGATGAAAAAGGCATAACGAAAAAGTTGCTGGATGACTTTTTTAAATATACCATTATTATCGTAATAGCAGCAGCTTCTCGAATATTAAATGCCTTTTAAATTTTTGGCTGTTACTATAAAAATTAATATTAACTGTTATTTTTTGCCTTTTATTTTTTCGGTCAAAAATATCAGGCAATTTGTATTTTTTCAAAGCCGAATAAAAAACTTTAAAAACTAAAAAGTTTTATAGCTCAAAATGTGCGCGCTGATGAGACGATAAAAATTTCATAAAACTTTTTTTGCCGTTTAAGTGTCCTTTAAAAAAAATTCAAATTGCCTGATATTTTTGACCGAAAAAATAAAAGGCACAAAACTGTTATTTTTGACCTAAAAAATAAAAGTCAAAAGTAACTGTTATTTTTGCCCGAAAAAATAAAAGGCATTAAATAACTAGTATTTTAGTCGGAAAAAATAAAAGTCAAATGATAACTGTTAATATCCGACTTTTTTGATAAAATTCATAACCGGTACAAAAAACCATATCCTGGCAAAAAGTGTAAAAAAGCAATATAAATATCAACAAATAAAAAACTGTTCTGACCAGTTCATGATTTGAACACACGTCCCCTGTTGTGCTGGTCCAACACCTAATCCACTCGTCCAGCTCAGTTGTTAAGAAGCCTAAGCTTATTTTGAATCATTACGAATGCAAGTAAGCTTGCAGTAAGTAAGCAAGCAAGCAGAAAGGTGGGTTCGATACCCAGCTAAATTAAAGTAAAATTACAAAATTTTCTGACTAGTTCGTGATTTGAACACACGTCCTCTGATTGCTGGTCCAATGCCTTCCTTGTCCGCTCGTCTAACTCAGTTTTTAACACAGTTTCGCTTATTTTGCATTATTACGAATGCAAGTAAGTTCTTTTAAGGAACGTGGGTTTGAGACCCAGCTAAATTAAACTAATGTTTGGATTTAAAAATAGTACTTTTTGGATTAAAAATCCTTTAAACCAAAGTTTGGATTAAAAAGCAGTCCAAAATTTTCAACCGTGCATATTAATTTACGTGTGTGAATAAGGGATTGCGTTTGGCGCCAATCATGATGTACTGAAAGTAGTTGAAGTAAATACAATTTTAATTTATTTTTCTATGTTAAAGGTTTTTTAAAAATTTAAAATTTAACAATGGCGATTCCGCAACCCTATTCGCAGCTGTCATTTTGTTGACATTTACGCTTTTTAATCTTTATCGCTCATCAAAATTTGAAATGTTTTACATGTTTACATGCTTAGATTGTTTTATTGATAACCCGAGTAAAAATACTAGCGGTCGAACAGCGTCAGAATATGGGCGGCATGGCCGTACAAGGGTCTAACATGTCCTAAAAATAATCCAAAAAGCCTAGCGGCCGAAAGCTGGGTCGAACAACGGCCGTACAAGGGTCGAACATGTCCAAAAAAATTCAAAAAGCCTGGCGGCTGAAATTTATGTCGTACAACGGCCGTACAAGGCCTAAATTAAGTTCTGCGGCCGTTGTATGCCTGTTTTATGCCACCAAATTTTTCAAAGCTCTCATTTAACAGCAAACATATGAGCAACAACAAAAGCAAGCCTCACTGCGTGATGCTGATTTTGATTGTTATTTGTACGCCAGCTTACGTAACTGCTTTTTGTGTTGTGTTTAGTGTTGTCGTTTTGCATGCAAACGCAAATACACAAATACGCGGATATAAAAGGAGCCCTTGGACGTGTTTTTGTGCATCGTATTTTTATGCCCTGCCTTCATTTGAGGAGTGTCTGTTCAAAAGGGCTTATTTCGACATTGTATGAAGTTGAAGAAAACTGAAAAACGTCCAGTTTTTCTTGTGCTTACCATTCGGAGACTTAACGCAGTTATATATATCTGCCCACAACTAATATATGATGTAAGCAAGAATAAAAAAAATTTAAATGGTTTTAAGGTTAAAGAGATTTCAAATTTAAAAATAGTCCCTTTTGGACAGTCACTGAAGAAATGGGCCTATTTGATTATATTTTTGAGCATGTTATTAAATGAACAAAGCAATAAAATATTCATAAGAATTAAGTTTTTAAAGTAATAATTAATTAACTAAATACGTAAATGCCCTATAACAGGCTCAATACGATCACATTCTTCGTCGCTTTCGCATTGTAGTGATAAGAATTCATTGAGGACTTTCATTCATTGAATAATCAGTTCCTTAGCTAAAATAGAACTTGTAATTTAATCTTTAAACAAATTTTTATAGGCCCGTTTGATTAAATATTTTACAAAAACTTAAAGCTTGTATGGATATAAGTCCCTTTTGTTTAAAAATAAATATCTTCAAAAGCAATTTTTCAGTATGCATAGGCCCTTTTGAACAGAAACATAAACTTTGACACATAAAATATTGGAAATATTTACAATTTTATTTAATTTTTTATTCGTGCTAATGATAGGATTTAATATTTAAAGTGCTAAATCATAGTAAAAACAGCTTTTCCAAAAATGTTAAATAGGACCCTTCGAACAGACACTCCTCAATTGCCAACTTTGTGGTAAGTGTTCTAAAACAGGGTTGCCTAAATATTGAATACGACAGTCATATATGTAGCGGGGGGCTCACAGTTTCAACAATAACAAATGCTATGAATACGATTTGTTTTTATAGCCTTGTTAAAAATTTTCGGTGCCAGGTTAAACATACTATATTTTACTTATTTCAGAATTAAGTTCCAATTTGTATTAAAAAGCCGCTCATTTTCATTGTAGAATAATCACTGTTCGGCCGATGTACGCCCGTTGTTCGGCCAAGATTAGTTCAAAACGACCCTTGTACGGAAGAGAAAACTTTTAAATTAGGCCTTGTTCGGCCGTTGTTTGGCCTTAGCTAAAAAAGCTATTCTTTTTACTCGGGAAAGTAAATATGTATAGGAGATAGGCGTGGTTTTGGATTTTTTAAATTAGGCCTTGTTCGGCCGTTGTTTGGCTTAGCTAAAAAAACTATTATTTTTACTCGGGAAAGTAAATATGTATGGGAGATAGGAGTGGTTTTGGTCCGATTTCGCTCGTTCACGAACTTGGGGCCTTATGCTTGGTTTTCACTATGTCATTTTCAGTGGTCAGTTGTTGTCAATCAAATTGAAAATAACAACATGTTGACATTTTTTCTAACTTTGCCAATTTTGAAAAATTAAAAAACAAATAAATTATTAAATGGAGCTATGCAGAAAATTTTCTAGATTTTTATTAAGGTGCTATTTCACGTGATAAACTTTTGTGTCGTCATAAAAATGACATAGTGAAAACCAAGCATTACTCTGTAATGCGATTTGAAATGCAAATGCGATTCGGAAACAAAATCACACCATGTAAATACGTGAATTAAGATTACTTAACGGCAGTAACTTCTACCTTTGCTTTAAAATGCTGTTTTTGTCTGCATTGAATTCGAACTAATCAAAATTTTGTCAAAAAACCATGAAAATACATGGTGTGACTTTGTTTTCGAATCGCATTACAGAGTAAGGCCCTTGATCTTAGTTTTTTTTGATATAACCACATATACCAAATATCAATACGATATTAAATACATTACAAATTGCGGCTATAATCGTGTCGACAGACAGACGGACATGGCGAGATCGACTCCAGAGGTTATGTGGATCAAGAATATAACCCAAACGCATTACGAGTGGTGGTATACAAAAATGAAACACAATTTTACATAAAAAAACCTTCAGTAGAATTAAAAAATTATAAGTGGAATTTCCTTAAAAGATTTAAAAAGTATGCAGAAATCGTTTTAAAAAGTTGTTCCTCTAACTTTTAAGACCCCAAACGCCCGAACTTTTTTTTCATACAAAACAATTCGGTCTATTACACAACCGCAAAATAACTTCTTCTCAGATCAGAGATCGAAAGATACTTACACATAAGTTTTCGGGGTTGCTGACTACGAATCCGGTGTATTTTTGACCTCATGACTTCCACAAAAAATATTCCAATGACCTTCCGATAAGTTCTTCATTGCATTTTAATCTCAGGGACTTACTGATTATGTACTCGATAGGTAGCATAGGTATTCTGTGTGAAAAGTCATTATGTTGTATTGAGAATTATGTAAAAACTTGACACAAAAATGTCTACCTACAAGAAATTTAACTGCATTTTTATGTATAACGAAACATAGGCTGAACATTGTGGAGACACGGTAAGAAATACATTTTTCCATACCAAAAAATATTGTTGCTCGTTTTTCTCACGACGTTCAGCCTACGTTTCGTTATACATAAAGATGTAGTTAAATTCCTCGAACAGATATGGTTGTTTCGACTCCTAGCCAGCCGCAGGTGCAGACCGCGCAAGGTAAGGGGGCGTAATAGTAAATGTTGGCACCAAGAAATGTACCCCAATTGAAATAAGCCACAATGCAATAGCACCTAATGAATTAAGGAAAATTAAATAAACCCTGAGCCCTGAAATTTCCCAACGAAAATAAAATAAACCCTAAACGAAAAAAATGAGAGAGTTCCCAAACTCAATGAAATAATTTCCAAAAATAAAATGATATAAGTCCCAAAATTTGGGTTTTATTTTATTATGAAATAATAATTATATTGCCAAAAATTATTAAATTTACAAAATGTAAAAAAGATTTTATTAAGGTTTTAAAACAAATCCATTTTACCCACTTCTAACGTAAAATTGGTTTCATATGCACCTTTTACAGAAGGAATTATTTGTAAAAGGCGCAGCTGCACAAAAAAAATAATGAAAAAATTAATCAAAAATTACAAAATTTTAAAAAAGTTAAACAGAATGTTACTGTAAGCAACTCTTCGATAACCGAAATTAAGCAAAATTAAATAACCACCAAATTTAAGAAATGAAATAACCTAGTCCAAGAAAAAATCAAAATGAAATAAGCCCCAAATAAAGTTTGCTCATAATGAAATTATCCCCAAACAAAAAAATGAAATATTTCCCAAAATTTATGAAATAGCCTTACAAAATGAGGAGCTATTTCATATAAAGTAATACACAAAAATGTATCGACTTTTTTTGCGGTTAACCTTTTTTTTGGAGCTTAATTTAAATGGGTTCTTTTTGTGCTTACATTTTATAAATATTTACAAAATATTGGCAACGTGTAAGAACATATAATTCGAAGTCATGGACAGTAAGTTTTAAGAATTCTTCATAAGGCGTAAACAGTAATTAAATAAATTTTGTATTTGATTGAAAAATCGTTCGAGAAATATGTGAAGTTGTTCTTATAAATATTAAAAAGTTAAAAAAGAAGTATTCACAAGTGATTTTTCATTGTAACTCTAAAGGCGCCCTGTATCGGTTGAATCAGCTGAAATAAGTTTTTCTAAATTAAAGATAGTTACAAATTATCTTCGAAATTCGACAAAACAAGAGCGATAAATGGCTTAGCCACAACATCAGTTGAATATGACATTGCAAATTCAATTCAATTTGATAAAATTATAAACAATTTACATCTTCAAAGCACTAAAAGGTTCTTTCTACTGAATAATTTCAAATATCGCAACATTTAAAACATCCCGAGTAAAAATATTAACGGGCGAACAGCGGTCGAACATGAGCCGAACGGCTGTACAAGAGTAGAATATGGCCTAAAAATTATCTTGAAAGCTTAGAGGGCGAGAGCTGGGTCGAACAACGACTGTATAAGGCCTAAATTAAGTTGTACTGCCGTTGTATGCCAATGTCTTAGCTATTCCGATGTTGATAGTACATAGAACTAGCGGTCGAGAGCTGGGTCGTACAACGGCCGTACAACTTAATTTAGGCCTTATACGGCTGTTGTATGAAACCAAAATTTTCAAAGCACTTATTAACCCATTAAGAGCCACTGTACTCATTTGAGTACAGCAAAATATTTTTAACTTTTAAAGTTTTCTTTGTTGTTAAGCATTAGTGAGTTTTTTTGTTGATTGCCAGTTGTTAAGCGGGTCAATTCCATTTGTTTCTCATCTTTTTTTTTTAAATGTTTTCTTAAAAAAAAAATAAAAAATAAAAAAAAAATAAATAAACATTTTTTTGCGATTTTAGTTTGTTTTCTATAAACATTTTTTGGACTTTTCACTTTTACTTTTTATTTAGCTGTTAATGGGTTAAATAGCAAACGTATGCGGAACAACAAAAGTAAGCCTCTCTCGGCGATCGTCACTTGTGTAGAGCAAAATAATTTTTTTTTGTATATGAAACTAATTAAAAAGAGCTGCTTTTTTATTGTAGAATAATCAGCGTGTGGCCGATACGCGCCCGAGATTATTTGAAACGGCCTCTGTTTGACCGCTGTTTGACCGCTGTTTGGCCTTAGCTAAAAAAGTATTTATTTTTACTCGGGATAACAATCACTATTATTCATCAAATAATATACAAAATCTAAATATACCAAATTTTCATTTCGTTCAGAAATTTGTTTTTTTTTTATTAAAATGTATGGTATTACAATTCTTGGGGCGCATGATCGAACTCAAACGGGGGCACCTAAAGCTCTTGGACAGGCGCTCCTCCTAGGTAATTAATTCTTAATTAAAATAATGCTAGGATTTCCAGGTGAACAAAGACCAAATAATGCTATAAACAATGTTATATTGACAAATGTTTTGTAAAATAGCTCTCAATCTCATATTTTTGAAATAGTGAAAAATGGTTCATTAAAATAGCTCCCAAAATAAAAAATTAAATAAACCCCAAAATATTTTGGACTTAAAAAAAGAAATAACACCCAAAAATCAAATAAAGCAAAAAAAAATGAGATAGTGCCTAAACCGAAAAATAAATAAGACCCAAAACTTTTTTGCAAAATAAAATTGTCTAAAATAATATATGAAAAAAATCCAAAAAAATATGAAATAACGATCAAAATAGAAAATTAAATAAGGACCAAAATATTTTTTTAATATTATTTAAATGAAATAACGCCCAAAAATAAAATAAAGAAAAAAGAAATAAAGCCCAAAACGAAAATGAAATAAGACCCAACATTTTTTTGAAAAAAAAATAATTAAGGTATGGGACAAATCCAAAAAATATGAAATAACGTTCAAAATAGAAAATGATATTAGGCCCAACATTTTTTGTCTTATTTTATTAAGAAATAACGCTCAATTTTGTATGAAAAATGTTTGAGCCTTATTTCATTTTTCTATTTCTGGATTTGGTTTCATAATGAAATAACGCCCAAAATAGAAAAATGAAATAAAGCCCAACTAAAATTAAATCAAACCCAAAATGTTGAGTGTTGTATGAAATGTTGTATGAAATAACGCCCGAATTTGTATGGAAAAATTTTTGGCTCTTTTTCATGCTTTATTTTGGGCGTTATTTCCCTGAACCGTGAAAAATTAACCAAAATACTTATTGCTTTTTTTTCTCCAAAATGCTTCGAAAAAAAGAAAACAAATTAAGAGCTTGAATTAAGTAACTTGAATAGGATTATCAGGTGAAAATATTTCCTCTTTAAAAATAATTTTCACAGCCTATGCCAGCGGGCATTTGAGCTTTTGTGCTTAAAAGCTTTCTGTATAGATATTAACTCACGGACGAGCACTGAACTGCGTCAGTGTCTATTGAGATTTTATGCAGACCGAACCTGCGTCACATACATGCTTGTTAGATTGTTATTGTTGCTGCGCATACGCAAGTTATGCTACACTCATAAATATATAAGGGCACTTCACGATCTTGTTGCATCATTGCAAATGCAAAATAAACATCTTTTACAAAAACAAAAAGCATATGTTGCAAAAGCTTTTCAATGCTTTTTGTTTTCGTAAAAGCTGTTTAGTTTGCATTTGAAACGATGCAACAAGATCGTGAACTGCCCTATTTTACTCTTTTGTTATTTCTATGTAAACTGTCTCTTCTTGAATAAGAGTTAAATTTTTTTTTTGCAGAAAATATTTTTTCTGAACCGCAATGTATGGTTTGCTACCGAACTGTTTCTGTACGTAAAAAATATAATATTGAACGGCATTATAACGCTTGTCATAGTTTAATAAACAAAAATTTAAATTAAACGAAGCGTTTATTAAAAAATAGCAAACTGACTACTGAGCAAATGAACAGCTATCCAAAGAATAATCCATTAAAAATACAGTCCGTTCCACATTTTTTTCACAAAACTCAAACAATTAATAATTATATTCCTTGCTCAAAAACGAACAAAAAACACATAAATTTAAAAAAAAGTAAAAAATAGCTTATCCCGATTACTAAAAAAAAACTCGAATTTTTCATGCCCTCTCTATCCAGTCATACCTGCTTAGAAATTCAAACCTTTATTTAATACATAATAACAAACTCACTTCTAAATAAAAAATGCTTTTTAAAATTTTTTTTGAAAAGGATGAAATTAACCTTCACTATTTTAAAAGTTTTATTCTTATTTGGAACAGTGCATAAATCAGTAAATGATCATATGTTTCTTCGATATAAATTATGAACATTAGTAAGACAACGTAAAACGCAAATTTTTTTAAAAAAATACCCCCTCAAACCCCTCCCTTAGATTTGTAATACAGCAGAGGAAAATTTTTCTGGCTACACCGAAGGCATGCATGTGCACAATAATGAAAATAATCCAACAAGCGCACCTTCACCTTGAATGAAAGCTGAACTAAGTCTCAAGTAGTATTTTTTCCAGTGCAAAGCTTTCAATGAGCTTTTATATATAAAAAAAGTATGCTTGTATAGAGATTGATGACCACTAATTTAAAGCCTTAAGGCGGATTCACTGACCACATTCAGCAAGATTTGTAAGTTTTTTTTTAATATGATGTTTTTGAGCTTTATCTCTCTCTAAACTCAATGAGAGAGTAACGAAAACTTACTGCTCGCCCTCTGATTTGTTTAAAATAATTTCAATTTTTGCAGAAAACTTGCTGAAGGTGATCAGTGAATCCCGCTTAAGTAAGACTTTTATGAAAGTGATCTTACACCTTTGAAAATGAGTGTTTTATAAAATTGCCAAAGTAGTGGAAAGCACGCTTACAAAATCTGAAAACATAAAATTGGCAAAAAGAAAATACTTTTTACTACAGCTTTCTCTCTCCGTCTCAGAAAATATAAATAATCTCCTTCATTCTCACAGGTCTTGCAGCATTTGTCCTATGCTTGACTAGTCTTGTAAGCGGTTTAATTTCCATGTATGCAACAGAACTTAAGAAGTACATTCAACCGTTGCTCAACAAAACTACACATATTTTGCTTGGCTTGGCAACATTTACGTTAGCCATCTTCAGCACACTAACGGCTTTCGAGACAGAACTCTTTATTGAATACTCACTGGATGCAGCACAATTTCATGACTTTCGACTGATTTTAAAAATAGTAACGATTTTAATATGGTTACTTAGCAGTTATGGGCCATGCTGGTGTTTGATATACAGTAAATTGTGGAACAGGTGAAGAGCACAGCGTATTTAAAGTAATAAGAAAATATGCAATAAGAAAAAAAAAACGACAGGTATGTTCATTTGCATTACATAATAATGTGCTTTTTAGCTATATTTTTTTTATTTTTTTAGACATTTTTTTTCTAATACTTTGTGGATGCTTAACATTAACATAAATATGTATATATATGTGTGTATAAATAAATAAATATTACTTAAACAAATACAATTTAAAAATAATGTGTGTCCGTGTGTGTCGTGGATGTGAAAGCAGTTTTTTATAAATAGTAATTTTATAATAAATAAATAAATAGTTCTTCGATAAACATAAATAAAAATACATAATGTAAAGCATTTGGCGACATTTTTTTATTTTTTTTTATTATTCTTTTGTTTTGTTAAAAAAGTCAGTATTCGTTACAGCTCAAGATTAAGGACGTGTTTGGAGTATTTCGATAGAAGTAGGTACGTATAATTGTTATAATAATTTTTACTATGCTATGAATTTCTGCTATTTTATGAGTTCATTATTATGATATATTTTAAAGTTTTTAACCCTGGCTGTGCATCGCTATTTCAATCATATTTGTAAAACGAAAAAAAAGTTAAGTTTTTTTTGATAAATTGTATATTTTATAAAAAAAGCAAAAAAGAAAAAAAACTATTTTTTATAATTGGTTTTGAAAAAAAAAAAAATAGTGACTTCATTCAAATAAAACACAAAAAATAGTGTATTTTGGCCTTTGGGGCTTTCGAAATTTTAAAACACTACATAAGTAAATAAAGAAAACAATCAATAAATAAAAAATATACACATTAAGGGTATTCATGCAAATGGGCAATACCCTTATAAATGGTATAAACTATTTAAGTTTATCAGCCTTAAAAGTGAACTGTGATATTTGTATGGAGAAACCTTTGCACAAACCCGATATATTTGCTCTTCGATTTAGGTGAGCAAACGAGGTGGCAAACTTATATGATCAATCAGCTGTTTTTGTTTTTCAAGAGTTAATTCATTTCTTGTCAGAAGCTGGCAAAAAAGCAATGAGAGAGGTAAGAATTTGTCAATTGGAGCAAAAGTAACAAATATTTAATTAAAAATTACAGCTTAAAAACTTATTGGCAGCATATAGAATATATTGCAGCTGAAGTATATACTGCAAATGAACAATTGACTTTAAGGGCTGTTCATACAATCTGCTGATAAAAATAACTAATTGCTCAAATTATAAGATTGCCACTTTGCATGAATACCCTTATTGTTAGTTGATTCAACTAACGAAGCACATGCAGGGTTAATAAACTTTGTTGATTTCGAATAATCGTTACAGCCAGTTTTTTAGGCAGAGTGAATTTTGAGGATTGTTATAATACCAGTTAATTTTCCAAGACCTTGGTTGCGATCATTGAATATCAGTCAATTTAGCTTTAAAGATTAACGCTTAACGCTAGTAATTTAAACTTGAAAAATTTATCAATTTGCTTTAAATCAAGAACGAAACAGAATTTTAAATTATCAATTTTTTTATTTATATTGCATAATTTTTCTACTTTTACCCGAATCATCAAATATTTATGAACGGGTAGTTGATAGTTGATTTTGTTAATAATTTTTTCCTTTACTCTCTAATGCTAAACTTTGCGAATAATCATTTTTAAAAAAATGTTTAAGTTAATTCCAAATATTAATATATTTTTAAATTTCAAATAAATTTAAATTGTGTCTTTAAAGCATATTTTATTGTATTTTATATACAAGCAAAAGAAGCAGGTGGCTCAAAGAAGATTTTTTTTAAAACAAATTTAGACGAGAAATGTTGTTAACGGCTTTTTCGTAGATTTGTTTCAATTTTCATTTTCATATGTTGGTTTTTTTGAGATTCATAGTGGAAAAATGTCTAAAAGTTAAATAGCCCAATAAATTTTTATGATAGGTCTAATCAAACAGTAAAAATGTAAGGCATTAATCATGATTTATTGTTATCAATACTCTTATTTGTTATTTAAGATTTTGTTAATATTTAATAAATTCACAATTTATCAACAATTTTTAGTCAGTTTTTTTTTAAGGCAAATTCCAAAAGTTTTTAACAAAAGCTTTTATTCATACATTTGCTTGATATCGAGGAAGTCAACATTAAAAATATTGAAATTCTTTAAAACATATAATTATTATTTACAAATACAATACAATTCAATACAATTTTAATACAAAATGTCATTTCGACGAAAGTAAGCTGTTCTATAACACAGTTCTTTTAACCCTTTCAGGATGACAAACAAAGTTAAAAATTTTTTTTTGTGGAATTATCATCACCGCATATTTTATATTATGGCATATTTCTATACAAAAGTGAAAAAAAATTTAATTTTTTACTGTATCTAAGTATTGAAAAAATCCGGAAAAACCTATCCGGAAAATTTAATTTTTACTCTGTTAAAGTAGCTGATTAATAAAGTTTTTGACATAATTGGAATGAGAAAATATATTCGCTCGTATTTGAAAATCGTTTGTGAACCTATATCTGTAGTCTCTGAAAAAAAACGGAATTAATATATACCTATGGAAAAAAATATTTTTGAATTCCTAGTTTTTTCTTTCTCTTAAAATTAAAATAAGTTCGAAAAATGTGACACACGTTAAAAGCCACATTGGTTTCTAATGCTTTAAGCCCAACTTTATGAAAATATCATGAAAGTTGTGCTCACACGAGTTGAAAATGTAAATGGGTTATTTTTCACCCATTCGTCGTCAAAGGGTTAAAACAGTCAACATTTTTGACGTGTAATTGAAATGCATTTTGAAAAGGAGTATTTTTTAAAAAATCAGGTGTTTCTCAAATTATAAATAAAAGTAAATAAACGTACCGGCTTTACGGAATGACCATATCCGATTTGGGTAAAATTTTGCATGGAGCATCACTGACTGGAATAAAAAAAACTTAATTTGGCACAAAATTGACAAAAATAGGTAAAAACAACGAAAATAAATTTTTTCGCAAATGCATATCTCAAAGACTTCTTAACTAAATGTTAAGTTTGAGCTACCGTTGGAAAGGTAACATTGTGCGCTTTTTTGCACCCTTTTTTATCTGTATTTGATAATTTAAACATTTTTCACTAAACTTTGGTATGAGGAATCTTGTGATGACATTTGTTTTACCACTTTACCGAACATTTTAGAACATTTTTATTTTTGATATATCAAAAATTACTCAAACTATGCACTTATTTTCATATGATTACTCTTGAACCATTACGATTTTCATTATGTTTTCTGTAGCGAACTTCTTCCAATTATTCTGATCGACAAATTTGCTAAACAAATATATATGAAAAACTTTTCTTACAAAAATTCTTGCTTAAAGTCAAACGAAAGAATTCGAACAACATTGCGTATGAGTAACATTATTTGCTTTGAAGCGCTGAGTGCGGGCAAGACATATGTGACTTATTAAAGGTTTAAAGGCAATTTTAAACTAGTTTTTCACATATATTTCTTCAGCAAAGTTGTTTGCCAGAATAAAAGGAAGAACTTTGCTGGAAAAACCAAAATAAAAATCCTAATGGTTCAAGAGTTATGAACACGCAAATGAATGCATATCTGTTGTAATTAAAAAAAAAATCTTGCACTAAAGTCTTCGGTAAAGTGGCATAACGGATGTTACCACGAGATTCCTCATGTTAAAATTAAGTGAAAAATGTAGAAATTATTATATACAGATTTTCGTGCCACACAATATAATTGAACGGACTTTAATCTAAAAATAATTTTGAAAAATGTTGGTGGTAAGTTTTGGTGGTAAGGTAATTGAATTCGAAGCAGGTGTTGGAAGATCAACATTTAAAAATTCCAAATAATTCAAAGCTGACAAAATTAGCTTTCCAACAATATAAAAATTAGGGTGGGGACTCAAGGGGTTCATGAGATATGGTCATTTCAACATCCACACAAAAATAGAATTAAAAAAATTTTGTTTATATGTTAAAGTGACCATATCTCATGAACCTATTGAGTATATTGTTGAAGAGGTAATTTTGCCAGCTTTAAGAAAATAATTATTTTAAATTTTTAATGGTGTGCTTTGAACCCCTTCTTCGAAATCAATTGTCTTACCGCAAGAAATGGAACCCCGAAACACCAAAATTTAACAAAATTATTTTTTTATTAAAATCCGTTTAATTACCTTTTCAAGGGTAGTTTCAACTTTACATTCCGTAAATTCTTTGAGGTACGAAAATTTCATTATAAAAAATACCCTTGAGGTACAAGAAAAAAAGGCAAAAAATTTTTCTTTTTTTATGAATTTTTTATTTTATTATATTCATCATTAATTTTTATTATATTTTATTATAAGTAGGGATCGGATTTTTATGCAAAATCATTTTTAAATCAACTCTTGTGTAATGATAGGATAACAACGTGAATTGATTATTTTTAAAATATTTTAAATACAAATAACTGATCTAAATGTGTTAAAATTTTACATAAAATTTGCATACTTTAGATTTTTAGCAGTCATTTTTTATACGTTTTGCATAAATATCCGATCCCTAATTATAAGCATCAAATCTAAGTGGATTGAAATTTATACCAACATACCACAAAGGTTTATTTTTCAGTGGTTCAAATTTTGTCCCATGGTACTTCAAAGGGTTAAAAAGTGTTTGAGATATGATTTTTAGCACAAATCAATTTTCTACGTTTCTGCCGTTTTTTGTCAAGTTTGTGCACCCTGTAACTCCGCAAAAATCACGCCAAACTTTTTTCCTTCAAATTCAGTTTTTTATTTCTGTCAGTGATGCCCCATGCAAAATTTGACTCAAATCGAATGGGTTGGGTATTTTCGCAGAATTTCAAAATCTTGAAATCAAAATCTTGAAAACAAAATCTTGGAATCAGAATCTTGAAAAAAAAAAATGTTTAAACTAAAATCTTGAAACTCAAAATCTTGTAAACCTACGCATAGAATGTATTCTTTAATCCGTGCGCGCGCATTAAAGAATACATTCTATGCGCAGGTTTTTCAAGATTTCTTAATTGAAAATTTGACACTGTTTCGAAAAGTGTCCAATTTCGAAAGAAGTATCAAATTTTTCGAAAATAATCAAAATAATGAATAATGTCAAGTCACAGAAATTGTCAAATTTTGAAATAAATGTCAAATTGTCCAATTATTTCAAAAAGTTTCAAATGTCAATAAGTGTCAAATATCGAAAAAAGTGTAAAATTTGGAATAAGTGCCAAAATTCGAAAAATCGTCAAATTTTGAATAAGTGTCAAATTTCGAGATGTACAACTTTTGCAAAAAATTTCATATTTTATTTTGAATAAGTGCCAAATTTCGAAAAGTGACAAATTTGAAACAACCAAAAAATCTTGATAAAATAATCTAGAAACACAAAATTTGCATAAATCTTGAAAAAAATTTTGGAAAAATCTTGAAATTTTAAGAAATATTCTTTCGAATAGAATGTACAATTTCGAAAAAAAAAACGGAAAAGTGTCTAATTTCGAAAACAAAAATATCAAATTTTGGAAAAACTATAAATTTTTAAATATTTATGGTCCCACACTTAGCGTCATCCAGACAAACGACAAGGACGTGGTGGTTTTAGGTTGGGTCCTTTTCGCAGACTTTCAAAATCTTGAAAAAAATCTTGAAATCAAAATCTTGAAAAAAAAATTTTGAAAACCAAATCTGGAAAAAAAATCTTGAAACGAAAATCTTAAAAAAAAATCTTGAAACTCATAATTTTGAAAAACCTACGCCTAGAACTATTTTGAAAAGTGTCCAATTTCGAAAGAAGTATCAAATTTTTCGAAAATAATCAAAATAATGAATAATTCTTAAGTCACAGAAATTGTCAAATTTTGAAATAAATGTCAAATTGTTCAATTATTTCAAAAAGTGTAACATATCGAAAAAAGTGTAAAATTTGAAATAAGTGTCAAAATTCGAAAAAATTGTCAAATTTTGAATAGGTGTCCAATTTCGAAATGTACAAGTTTTGCAAAAAATGTCATATTTAATTTTGAATAAGTGCCAAATTTCGAAAAGTGACAAATTTTGCAAAAAAATGTTCATAAATGGACAAAAAACCACCGGGAGCGGTCCGAATGCTTGAAGGTAAAAATCTTGGCACAACCAAAATCTTGAAACGAAATCTTGAAGAAAAACATCTTTAAAAAAATAATCATTTTTTTGCAAAATTTGTCTTTTTTCGTAATTTGGCACTCATTCAAAATTAATTATGACATTTTTTGCAAAACTTGTACATTTCGAAATTTGACAATTTATAATTTTGCCAAAATTTGACATTTTTGTTTTCGAATTTAGACACTTTTCCGGTTTTTTCTCGAAATTATACGTTTTATTCGAAAAAACAACAATTTTTAAAATTTCAAGATTTTTTTAAAATTTTTTTTTTAGTTAAAGTTTTTTCTAAAAGTTTTTTTTAGAGTTATGCATATTTTGTGTTTTCTAGATTATTTTTTTTTTCAAGATTTCGTTTTCAAGATTTTTTTTTTTCAATACTATTTTTTTCAAGATTTTGACCTTCAAGCATTCGGACCGCTCCCAAATCGAATATGACCATTTCGTAATTTAAATTTTTCCGGTACGTTTAAAATGGAATTACTGCAAAACGAAAGATTTGCAAAACACTTTTCAATTCGAAAATAGTTCGGCACTATTTGCTTATATGATATCAACACAATTTTAGCTGAATTACAAAACAACCTTTATCGTCGAAATTTTTCGAAATTAACGTAAAAACCTAGACGAAAAATAGTCTGTGTGAAAAAATTCAAGTGAAGTTTTTCACCGAGATTGTGTCACTAGAATGAGAGCATGTTAATTAACGTATCAAAGCGTATTGGAAAATCTATGCGTGCCGAAAAGTTATTCATGGTTAAAGTTGATGGCAAAAATTGATTTTCTGTTTTTACAGAAATTTTTGCTATTGTGAAATTGTTCTGTAGTAAATTTAACATTCACAAATATCATATTCAAAATGTTCGTAGGATCGATCAATAGATCTCAAAATATATGGCTACAAAAATTAACTAAAATCTAATTAGAAATTAGAGATAAAGTGTTAAAATTGTTATAAATACAGTGATGTGAAAAGAAATAAGGACACTAGGCTGGGTCGATTTGTATGGAGGTAAAAAAAATGTATGTTGCCTGGGCGATTTTCGGATTTGACATGAAAAGTTATTAAAAAAAGGGAAAATAGGGGTGCGCTTTACCCTATCCCATCTTTAATTTTGTGAATTTTTACTTTAGGAATTTTTTCAAAAAATTTTTGTATATAAACGTGCACAAGATGATAAAATATCTTACAACCTATTCAATCGATATTCAAAATTTCAGTAAATTCTGTTGAAACGTGAAAGACCGCCAAACAAAAAAAAAAAACAGACAACTTTTCCTTTTTTTATATTAGTAAAGATTAGCATTTTGCATGTATTTTCATTAAAGCTGGACTCGCACAAATATAATATTACATTTTTAGAAATAACATACGATTATGCTATCAAACATTGTAAGACTAGAAACCATTATCTACTTTATCTTTGAAGTCTGTTTTGAAGATTTTACTACAGTCCATTAATTTTTAATCGTGAGTTAAGAATGCCTTAAAAACTGCTCTTTCATTCATTCAACAGTATATATTAGCCTGGCAGTAGTGCGCAATTTTTTCGAAAATGATAGCTTGTATGGGCTCATTTTGTGTGGTTACTCAAAAGAATTATGGAGCCAAAATTTTTTTCCGATCGAAAGAAAATAGTTCACAGCTTGCTCTGAGTGACTTTTAGAGGGGTTAAATGTATGATGAGGTCCTATTATTTTTTTACTCACAACATTTTTTCTAAAGATGCCTTTACCCTATATGTCATATTTCTAGGGGCTCCCCTACAAAATGCACTTTTTTTTTTAAAAATCGCTTAGAAACTCATAGCTCTCCAGGGTTTGCCCCTTAAAGGTTCACATGTATGAACATGTCCCAGTTATTTTTTACGCCCAACATTTTTTCTGAACATATATATCCTCTTTCTCCTCCCCTTTTCGATGCACCTCTACCAAAATATGGAAAAATGCAAAATTTTCGAAAAAATTCATCACAACTACCTCGGGGTGACTCTTGGAAGGTTCAAATGTATAAGCAGGTACTAATTATTTTCGCCTCAACATTTTGTTCACACATACCTTCCCCCTATTTTCCCTCCTTTTAGGTGCTCCCATACAAAATCTTCAAAAAAATCGGGAAATTTTGAAAAACAGATTTGAAGTCCTCTTAAACAGTCAAAATTTATGGATTCCCCTTAATTTTTCATAACCAACATTTTCTCCAAACATACCTTGCCCCCATCTGCCCCACTTCTAGGGAGTCCTTTTTTACAAAAAAACATTTTAAAGTAAAAACATTCGGGTAAAATCTATATATATAAAAATGGTGTAAAAAATGTATAGTAAAACATCAATTGAGAATGGCTGGGCCGATTTGTCTAAAATTTTTTTTCAGTTGTTTATAATTGCCAGGAGAAGGTTTTTACGAAGGAAAATTTTGGAAAAACCCTCCGGGAAAGTCCGATAGGTGGCGTTGGGGTGGACTTATATCGAAAATTTGAATTTATGGACCAATTTAACTGAAATTCAGAATGTATGTTTGTTTAATCATAAGAAAATAATTTGTGTATAAATGGACCCGATAGGTGGCGCTGGGGTGGACTTATATCGAAAATTTGAATTTATGGACCAATTTAACTGAAATTCAGAATGTATGTTTGTTTAATCATAAGAAAATAATTTGTGTATAAATGGACCCGATAGGTGGCGCTGGGGTGGACTTATATCGAAAATTTGAATTTATGGACCAATTTAACTGAAATTCAGAATGTATGTTTGTTTAATCATAAGAAAATAATTTGTGTATAAATGGACACGGTAGGTGGCGCTGGGGTGGACTTATTTCGAAAATTCAATGGCGTGAAAAGTGATTTTGGTATTGCCACAATTTTGAAATGCAATCCTGGTACGAGGGGGGTAGCGAAGCACACCGGGTTCAGCTAGTTATTTATATAAGTTTGTTTTTACTAGTCGTTGCGAACATTTTATAAAATCTGTTACGACTAAGAGCAAGTCTTGAAATTCGTCTTTGACTACTCTCAATTTTTTTACTGCTGCTTGAGCGTTCTTGTAGTCCTCTAATTCATCCCAGGATTGTGAAGGATATGTAAAGAAGCCTTGGGACAAGCCGAGGCAAGTTAAACAATTAGACACGAGCTGTGAAATATTTTCTTTAAATTTTTGCAAAAGTTCCCCCTTTAGGGCCGATGAGGCGTTGTTACCCCCCTCCGATCGGAAAAAAAATTGGCTCAGTATTATTACAAGTATTATTTGATTTAAAAAATTATATAATGATAGTAATGCTTATTGGAATACTTAAAAATGTTAATCTTTTAAATAATTTGTGTTGAAACGTATATGTGGCAAATAGTTGTCAACTTATTAGTGTAATTTAAATTCGAATACCAAATGTGATAAAATTACTTCTCTTAATCATACACAATCATATTAATGAACACACCATATCTGTGGTCACAAGGAATAATGACTAAACTCAAAATATCGTAAAAAAGCGATATAGCATTTACTTTATTGCCAATTTTTGGAAGTACGCAGATATCCATTTTTTGCCTAGAATTAATCATCACTTATGGCTGCATGTAAACACTGTAAAGAAGCAGAGGAGACTCCAATACACCTACTCACAAACTGCGACGCCGTGGCTCGCAGCCTTAAACTAGCACTGGGGAACTATGAGCTGAGTCTAGAGCAGGTTTCATCCCTTGAACCTAAGAATATTCTCAAATTCATTAGAGAAATAGGGCTGGATGGAATTCTGTAATCCGCAAACCCAGCGGAGCTTTGAGAAGGAGGTACAATAGATCTAATTTAGGTCGCAGTACGCATCTCCAACATATAACATTAACATTATGGCTGCATGTATTTTATTTGTAGCGGTTCATACATTTCAAAAAATTGGTCGTAGTTCGTGCAATTAAAATATCGTTTTTTACGATCTCATTCTTTTCACTAGAAAATATAAAACCCCCAACTTAGAACCTCCGCGTCTGAACGGCACGAGATTGCTCTTTAGCGACAGCACGAAATACCTAGTAGTTATTCTGGATAAGAAGCTTATCTGGAATGTTAACATTAAGGAACGTGTTAAAAAGGCAAACATAGCACTATTTGCCTGTAAAAAAGCTATAGGTAAAAAATGGGGTTTTTCCCTCAAAATAGTACGCTGGATTCATACAGCAATTGTCCGCCCCATACTAATGTATGTCTCACTGATATGGTGGAGGGCCCTTGATAAGGCAACCGCACTTCAGAAGTTTGCAAAGGTGCAAAGAAGCGCAGGTCTTTGTATTACGGGGGCACTGTCCTCAACACCAACTAGCGCCCTCAATGTCATGCTTCACCTTCCTCCTCTCGATATCTTTGCCAGGGAATGTGCCAACACAGCTGCCCTGAGACTTAGAGAATCTGGTAATTGGATAGGTAACAACTGCGGCCACACAATTATTTTTAACTCGTTTGCACCCGACAAAACAGACTACTGTGTGCCGTGCTTAAATCTTGAAAAGAACTACGTAGTTTTCATCCCTTCACGGCTAGACTGGGCAAACAAAATCTCCCTTAAAACCTCCGCCATAAAAATCTTCACAGATGGATCCAAACTTCGAGAACAAGTAGGGGGAGGTATCTACTCCCAGGATCTCGAAATCGAAGCGTCCTTTAGACTTCCTAACTATTGTAGTGTCTACCAAGCGGAAATGATGGCTTTTCACGAAACCACTAGGATTCTAGGTCAAAAAGACCTTGAAGGAAAAACTATTTCCGTCTTTTCAGATAGCCAAGCTGCACTGAAAGCACTGAACTCAAATATTGACAACTCTAAAACTCTCACTGAATGCCGCAGATCTCTTAACGAGATGGCAAGGCTACTCAGGATTCACCTCATATGGGTACCCGGACACAGGGATATCGAGGGCAACAATTTGGCCGACGAATTGGCAAGGAAGGGTACGACCTATAACACCCTCTTAAATGAGGACTTTATTGGTATACCCATTTCCTCCTATAAGCTCCAGTGCAAGAACAGATCCTTAGGTCTTGCACAAGAACGCTGGGAACGCCTTGATACATGTAGGATAACTAAGCTAACATGGCCTACCTACGACTTAAAACGCACCAACTCACTGTTTGAGTTAAGCAGGGTAAACCTGTCAAAAATAGTAGGAATCCTAACGGGTCACTACCTGATCGGAGCGCATGCTCTTCGGTTGGGAGTTGCATCAAACGATTTCTGCAGAAGCTGCAGATGTGAGGAGGAGGTAGAAAACGTTTAGCACCTCCTCTGCGAATGTCCAGCTCTAGCTAAAAGGAGAATGGCAACTCTGGGCCATCGCTTTTTAAATGGACTTGCCGAAGTCTCATGCCTGGAAATCAAGCATATCCTTAAATCCATTATCCGCTCGAACTGGTTTGAGGAGGGAAATATCTACTAGGTTTTAAAGAGATCATGTGGTATCACAACGGGCCTGCACTGGCCTAAGTGTACGAGTTGTCTATCGGCTCAGCCGCCATTACCTAACGTAACCTAACCTACGATACTTTGAGTTTAGTCGATATTCCTTGTGACCACAGATATATCCATTTAATAAATATTTACATAGAGATAAACATATCGTTAGTTAAGAATAATTTTTACGCATTTTTTAATCCCGGCGAGGTCTGTGAAATCCCGAAATTTTCTATAAATGTCCCGATATTGCGCTTTCCAAGTCTGGCAACCCTACTTTCAATATAAAATCATTGGTTTAAGTCAGTAAAAGAGTGGATCTTGTAAATACATTACTAAATAATGACATAGATTTGGCATTTATTCAGGAGCTACACCTTAAAAGACCCAATAAGATAAATCTTGAAAATTACTGTCTAATAAGGGGTAATTCGGTTCAAGGTGTCGGTTTAGTAATTAAAAATAACATTAAATTCTCTTCAGTTTTTTTCCCGATGTAGAATTCCCAAATTCGTTTGCTGTCATTGAGGTTGTCATTGAAGAAATGGTTGAAAGAATCTTAGTAGGTAGTATATACCTTCCTGGTAACTTTCCTCAGGCCTTGATTTGGTCAGGCCTTAATTCAATTAAGAGCTTTTCGATGTGTTTTTATGTCACATGCATTGAAGGAGATTTCAACGCCAAAAATCGTGCTAGGTGAGATGCTTCGGACAATTGTAACGGTAAATTTTTTTATGGCTGTCTACAGGAGGAATCGCTAAATTTTTGTAGAGTGTGTGGAAACTCTCCTTCTTTTCCTGGAGGCAATTCATACTTAGATCATTTCCTGCTGAGTTCAAACCTGATGGACTTAATAAACGTTAAATATAATATATCCACTCTACCATCCTTAGCGGATCACTTCCTTTTAAAGATTTTGTTAAAATTGGGAAATTTAATCCTTCCAACTCATTTTTCAAGATTAAGTTCAACCTTGTCAAGATTCTTTTCAAATATAAATTGGGGCGATTTTCAAAATGACATTGAGTCGAAATTTCTAGACTTAACCCCTACGTCAGTAAATAACCTCTCAAATATTGAAATTGACTCCCGCATTAAGTCATTTGTCGCAGTGATTAACAGTACAGTAGATTTACTTGTCCAAAAAAGCCCTCTAAGAGATCAAAAATTCAACCTAACAGAAGATATTAAAAATTCAAGCTTAAATCAAGCTGTGCACATATGCTAAATGAAAAAATGAAGAATATTAAGGCTGGACATAATGCGTTTAGATAACTTTATAAATACGTTAAATCAAAAGATAATGGCCCATATTCATAGTCAAAATAAAAGCAGACTCTAATAGACCTATTACGGTTCACAACACAACAGTAATATCTATTTTTATTGTGTACATTCCTAATACTAAAAATAAGACACAGCAGTGTATTGCTGTGAACCGTAATAGGCCTATAAATTTAGTATAAGCATTTTTGACAGTTTTTCAATATAATATGTTGTCAAAAAGCTTGCACTAAATTTAGAGTCGACTTTTATTTTGACTATGATTATGGGCCAATGAATTTTGTAATAAATCAATAAAAAATAATCTTTCAATTACTAATGTTAATGTTATAGCCGACACTTTTAGATCTCATTTCATTAATGTTTATAAGGAAAAAATTCCGATTGATGCAAACATAAACAATATAAATTTATCCATTCAAAACTCTCTAGGAAATCTTGCCTCTTCATTATATGAATTCTCAGAAGAATTCAACTCCCTAGCAAATTCTGATTCTTTTCATTTCACGAACCCTGCAAGTCGTTGCAACTTTGAATACCAAAAAATCTTCAGGTCCAGACCACATTTCAAATTTCATTCTCAAAAAACTTCCTTCTACAGCCTGGAAAGGCAAAATTTTTTCTCTACTTGCCCGACTTTCAATGTGAGCTCGTTTTTTACATTTGTTTTGCCGTTGTATTTTAATTTTTTAATTATGTTTCTGTTTAATTTTGTTTACCAAAGAATAACGTTTTGAAAGAAATATATATTATTCAGCCCTATCATGAATAATTTTTCACGCGGAATCGGAAAAGGGAGTTTTCATTTTTAAGATACAGCTTAAGAACATTTTGAAAATTTTTAATGCAAACTTTTTCATCAACGGTTTATAAAAATATTTGCATTAAAAATTTCCAAAATGTTCTTGAGCTTTATCTTAAAAATAAAAATTCCCTTTTCCGATTGCGCGTGTAAAATTATTCATGATTGGGCTAATTGAAATATTCATGCATTTTTATTTCTGAAATCAAAGCGAAAGTGCTAAGAAATACCTGCCCGACTTTCGTTGTGAGCCACTGTAAGTCCTTATATGTCATTCATTTTGACAGAACAGTACATACAATTCTGTATAGCATTTAAGTCAACATATAATTTTTGTACAATGTTCAAAGCTTCAAAAATTTGTAAAATAACGCTCTCAAGCAACTTCAAGTTACTTGAATCGAGTACGGAAACAGACCTACCTACTTTAACACTTGAAGTAAACAGAGGAAACCATTTTAAACCAAACGCACCTGTAACATAAAGCTTAATTTTTTCCTAGCCATATATCTCAAGATATATTGGTGATTCTACAGAAATTTTGAACATGACAAGTTGTTTTGCAATGTTAGCTATACACAAATAGTATCAACAATTTCTGTAGGACCAATAGTTTGCAGGATATTTGGAAAAAAATAGTTTTTGCAATCTTTGACCATGAATAACTTTTTTTGAGCACACGATTTTACACGTTATTTATAATGTCCAACTAAACACAGTTTCAGCGAAAACACAACATTGATTTTTTCGCAGTAAAGCTTCCTATTTTCCTGCATTTAAATTTTTTGACTACATTTAAATTTCTTGTTTAAGCAAATGTATAAATCGAACCTTGTCTTAATAGTTGATGGTTAAATTTTTATTTGCCTTTTTACATCTTAGCAGTACGCTTGACGGCATATGTCATTGGCATAGCCTCGAAATTTTGTTGCCTAGCAAAACCGGCACCAGCGAAAGCTCCAACACCTGCCACAAAACGACGACGCCACCACTTTTCCGACGATAATGCTGCCGAGTCTTCATCCTGCTGGTCCACATCGGATGTGCAACACTTTTCGGTGCAATAACAGCAGCGTGTAGTAGAGACGTTGCCATTTATTGCCACATCTGCGACGTATACAAACTTGGATGTTTTTTGATCGTAGCGCAAATAGAGCGTAAGACAAACAAAGAGCATGAAAAGCAAAGCCAATGTGGCACCACTTGCAATACTGGCCTTCTCCAACATTGGACGTGGACGTTTCGGCAAATAGGAGCCGTCAAGCTCCTTGTATTCGCAACGTGGACCCATAAAACCAATGGCGCACTCACAATTATACATAACAGATTCTCCGATTTTGACCGAGAAGCAGGTAGCCTCATTAAGGCAATACCAGGCATCATATGTGGCAGGACATTTATAGGTAGGGAAGGTGATGTTGGGGCGTGCGGTTGTTGTTGTAGTGGTCTTGGGCGCCGTAGTTGTTGGAGCTGCTGTTGTAGTAGACGACAACGTTTTGGTGGCTAAAGAAGAGGATGATAAAGTGGTAGATGGGCGTGGTTTAGGCACTGAACGACTCGAGCAAGCTTCAGCAATAGATATTGGATGAAAGTAGGACGCAATTAATGTATAGATGAGTGCAAGCACTAGTGTCAAGAACAATGATTGTGAGAACATTTTGGAATAATAAAGTTTTCGTTGTTTTTGGAATGCGAAAATTTGCGAAATACTGTGCAAGGGTTTGATTTTCTTTTTTATATTCTATACTTTATAAACGTTCTATAAAACGTTCTTTAATTTATAATTTTTTATTTTTAGTTAGAAAATAAGTTATAAAAAGCTGTGTTTGTTGTTAAGTATTTGGTAAAATTGTGAGTGGAAAGCTTTTGAGTAATTTAATTTAATATTTGCTTGTTAGCTAGTTTTGAGAGTTTTTGAAAAATTTTCTTTTTCAATTTATAAGAGTTTACAAATACTGTGTTGTTTTTTTTTAATTCTAATTATATATAATAAGTTTTTCTTTGATGCTCGTGCTGCTTTCCTGCTGCAAATGAGTCGTTTTGGTAAAAAAGTTTAGCAATTTTTGGTATTTAGTATTAAGTTTTAAGAAAACAATTAAAAATATTACATAAAACGAAATGCTTTTCAATTAACACTTCAAGTTGATAAATTAAAACATTTAACTTTACAAAAGTAATTGTTTAGTTAGTAATTTAATTAACCGAAGTTTTACAAAAGTTCGGCTTACAAAACTATTTTTGTGACTTTGTAGAAGACTTATTAATATCTAAGAGCTTATTTGACAATATCTAAGAGTTAAATCTTCAAAGCTTTGTGTTTAGGTTAGCGTCGTTTTTTGATGCTCCTGTCAACGACGACTCAGGTGCGAGGACTCATTTAGCTACGTAGTGAGCTTTTTGCAGAATTTATCTTGATGTTGCTGACAGCTGCTGTTTGCTGGGCGCGTCTTTTTAAACTTTCGATGCCAACGACAAAGTTCCTAGAACTTTCTTAGAGTTCCGTGTCTTGGTTAAAGTGTTAATTTTGCAGCTTTGGTCAGCTGATGTCATTGGAACAAAAACTATATGATTTGTTTGCGTACCTAGGAAGAAATGTTAAAAATTAATTAAAATCAACTTTTTAAAGAAATTTATATAATATAAAAAAAAATGTTTCTTAAATCCAGTTCAAAGGCTATTCTATCAATAAGCATTATAGAATATTTCAAATACTATACAAATATTTGCAATCTTTGAAATGCGAAATGAGATTTGGGTTGGTTTTTATCAGATACATGAGCATGTAAATGAAGCGCATTAAGAAATTATAAAAATTATATCATACACAATACAAAAAATTTTTAAATTAAACAAGCAAATAGACAAAAAAAAATGTTTAACGAAAATAACATGTCTGCTTGAGAATCATAACAGTTGCCAAAACGTTTAAATTTTTAATGTTTGTAAGTATTATTTTCCAGTTTTAAATCACTAGCCTATTTTTAGGCTGTTGCGTAAATAGCCCCTAATGCCCAAAACTCAATAGAGCGTTGGGTCGCACAATGGGAGGACTTCATACAAGTTTTGGCCATTAATAGTAAAAATGAACCTTACATATAAAATATTTACACGTTTGGATTAAATCCGCCCAAAGACACGTCCACCAGGTTTAAAAATAGTAAAAATAAACCTAGAGCTTTAAAATTTGGTATGAGTACTTTGTAGAGTATGAGTACTTTGTGGAAAAATTTTTTGATTTTCAAGGTCATATAGAAAACTTTAAAATTTTTTAGTTTCAACGGATTTATTTCATCTTCACACGAGCACAGCATGGATAGCATGTTGGGTGGGTTCGTTGATATACCTTTAGAAAGGCCAATTCATTGCCTTTAAAATGAGCTCTTAAAATAAGTTTTCCATGAGTTCGTTTTTCTGCTAGAAACAATAGTATGAATCAAAGTCTTGAAATAACAATTAACCCCGTAACTCCTAAGGGTGTGAAAATAGACACCCCAATACAATTTTTTGCTAAACTTAACTTGACCTCCTCTTTCATCCCGTAAATATTCGCACTCTTACACGGGACACCTTGTATATAAAATATATGGGCATCTCCATCGTAACTCACGCGACATGCGTACGACTTAAAGCTTCGTTTTCTCGGAAGTTTATGTTATAAATGTACAAAATTTCTTATATACATATGTCTTACAAGAAATAGTAATGGTATGATCTACCAAAGTTGTCGTTTCTGTTACTAATTAAGAATTTCAGTGGTAAATATGGGCGTAACTCACGCGACAAAAAAAGGAAGTGTGTTTTACAAGCAAGTTTAGATTGCGAATTTCTCCAAAAATTTATTGTTTTTAATTTTGAAAATTATTATTTATTATTATATTATTTGAAATAATAGGAAAACAGTGAAGTTTCATAATAAACCCGCTTTTCCTATGGACTTTGCTTTGTTTTTTGGGTAATTAGGTAGTAAAGTAATTATGTAATTTAGTAATTAACAAACACATTTAATATATTTTCGTTTTCTTTCCTCAACTATTTTTCTATTATCTTTGTTCAATGCCTTCCATTTTTACTAAAACAAAAAGTTTACGAAACGTTTACTAAGCCTTTACGAAAAAGGAAACTACTTTTGTGAAACAGTGCAGACGATTTGATCATTATGGTTAGTGAATGTATATAGAAATTTCTTAAATTAATAAAATTAAAATGTTTCTTTTAGATAATATCATAAAATAAAAAGTTTTTAATATGTTTTAATTATTTGGCCACGGTAGACTTTTCTGTGGAAATGCCCATACACAATTTTGGATTAAATACGCCCACAGACACGCCCACCTTCAATACAAATATTTTTACAAAAGTTGTAATTTTGTAGTGAGCTTTTAGAAAATATGCTGATGTAATGTATTGGCAAATTTTTTTCCCAAATTTGAGAAAAATTTTACGACAGGTACGTCCACCTTCCATACTAATCTTCTTTCTTTTCATAAAACACTTATGAAGCTATATACAAGTATACAAGTTTAAATTCTATGGATTTTAGCACTTTTCTTGAGAACATGAGCCGTTCGGAGTCGGCATAGAATTAAAAAAGTTAGTTTATAATTTTAAAAATATTTTAGTTGCTCATAAAGCTTTTTTTTATTAACTCTTGAGCTTCTACTGACAGCTCTTTGAATTTTTTCTTTCTTCAGTCGCAAATATCTGACAAGAGGATCGGATGTTGAACAGTATCTGCTATTGTGTGGACATGCGTTTTTAAATATTTTGTTGGATACTTTTTGTGCTTCTTCAGACAAGCGTCCAACTGTAGCGCCTAACTCCTTTATATTTTGGCTCTGATGAATTAGTACTTTGTGCACATTTGGAGGCATATTGTACCATATGTAACACTGGAAATACAGTTTAGCTGTTTCTCGGGTGTAAATTTCAATTTTTTCCACATGAACTTTCAACCCGCTAGCAGTTACCTGTAAAATTATTAAAACTCTTAATAAGTCTTTATTAACGTTGAAGAACCACAAAACTAGGAATTACCTGCAAAATATTTGCGAGCCTCTTGATTAAGTCCTCATTTACTCCTAATATCCATGAAACTGTTTCTGGCTTCCCGTTTTTGTAATGAATTTCTATACCCTAGTGTAAATATTATTCGAAATACAGTGCATTTCTAATATTTCCACGCCCTTTTGTCCAAGAACGCCTACTTTCTTGACCGTAATTATTCATAATCATGCCTACTCCTGTACCTAATTTCAGTACCCTAGTGTCAATATTATTTTAGATACAGTGTTTTTCTAATATTGCCACTCCCTTTGTAGTTAACGCCCACTTTTTTAACCGTTTGTAATAATCGTGCCCACCCCTGTACTAAATTATAGTATCCTAGTGTCAATATTATTCGAGTTATAGAGTTTTCTAATATTGCCACGCCTTGTCGTCCAATAGCGCCTACTTTCTTAAGCATAATTATTCATAATTATGCCTACACCTGTGCTTAATTTCGGTACCATGTCAATATTAAATGAGATAGTGTTTTTTTATTATTACCACGCCCTTTTGTCTAGTAAAGCCCACATTCTTTACCGTAATTTGTCATAATTATGCCTACCCCTGTACTTAATTTCAGTGCCCTAGTGTCAATATTATTCAAGTAACGTTTTTCCTATATGGCCACGCCCTTTGTCGAATGACGCCCACTTTATTGATCGTAATTTGTAATAATTGTGCCTACCCTTGTAATGAATTTAGTACCTTAGTGTCAATTTTAGTCGAGATACAGTGTTTTTCTTATATCCACGCCCCTTTTTCGAATACCGCCCACTTCTTAAAATGGGCACCACCCTGTTCAATATCTCTAATTTTTTTAACAAAAAATTATGGCAATCTGGCAAGTGCTTTAGGAGTTATCAATGTACATACAGCTGCGGTCAAAATAGTAGCAGTACCCTTATATTTAGACATGTTTGGATAAATAATACTAGTCTACAAATTTCGGATCCGGTAGGTCCATTTTCATTCCTATATGTACTTTTAACACTCGTTCCAACTCCGTAGTCAGTTTCCTCCTATATTGTAAAACTTTCAAGATACAGGGTGTTTTACGGTTTTGGTTCGTGTTTAGTATTATTGATCTAGAATCTAAACTACTCACCATAAAATAAAAAATAATATTTTGTATTTTAGAAAAAATATCAGATTTTTCATAAGTATATCAATGCTTTCGTGTCTGTCCAAAGTTAGAATTTAAAAAAATACTGTTGATTAAGTGTATTTTTACATGAAAAAAAGCTATTTTAAATTTGGACGGTTACAGTTCCGCTAAAACAAAAGATACAAAATTTGTTGATATTTCGTTGGATAATCTCAGAATTTTAGCTTTGCTACAGCACATGACACGATAGTGGTTGATACATTGATGAAAAAGTTAATAATTTTTCAAAAATACAAAATTATACTTTTTATTTTATGGTGAGTAGTTTAGATTTGAGATCAACAATACTAATCACTTGCCAAAAACGTGAAACACCCTGTATCTCGAAAATTTACCAATATAGGAGGAAACTGAGTACGGAGTTGGAACGAGTATTGAAAGTACATATAGGAATGAAAATGGACTTACCGGATCCGAAATTCGTAGACTAGTATTATTTATCCAAACATGTATGAATATAAGGGCGCTGCTATTATTTTGACAGCAACAGTACATTTAAAAAAATAACAAACTTGAGAACCTCCTCCTATTTGAATTTGGTTAAAATAGAATGTGTAAGTGTACTAATTGCACCTACTGTTTTCTAAAAAAAATTTTAGTCTTCCCTAAAACTTAATTGTGATGATTTACATCACTTTTTGCTATTTTTAATGTAATTTTGTTCTGAAGATACGCTGAAAATAACAAAATGAATTGATTTTTAAGTGATATTCAACGAGAAAAAAATCACATAAAACCCAATTTCGGGCAAGTTAGGGCAGCTAGAGTCCTATTTTTCTATAAATAAATATATTAATGAATACTATTTTGAAAAATGTGGAAAGATGGTTTTTGATGTTTTTTTTTACCTGCTAAAGTTTCTAAAGCTTTTAGCTTTTATGCACTAATAATGCTTATTTTTAAAAAAAGACAAAAAATATATTTCTCTTAATAAAACAAAAACCTATAGTTTAAAAAACATTAAATATAATAGGGCAGTTCACGATCTTGTTGCATCATTGCAAATGCAAAATAAACAGCTTTTACAAAAACAAAAAGCATATGCCGCAAAAGCTTTTCAATGCTTTTTGTTTTTGTTAAAGCTATTTTTTTTTTGCATTTGCAACGATGCAACAAGATCGTTAACTGCCCTAATATCTTTATTATTTCTTCATTTCAATTCCATTCTCTTAAAAACAAAAAAAGTGCAATACTTACGCCTACAGCTAGTAAAAACAAGTGATATTCTCAATTTTTTTTTTAAAGTTTAACTTTGCAGCCATTTTCTGACCAAATCTTAAAAGATTTCCGACTTTTTGGTGTTTCTTATCTGATTTTTTTGGTGTTTCTTATCTGATGTATGAACTGTCGATTAGTAATAATTTTACTTTATTCTATTTATGGCCACGATCTTCCACTGTGGCGTTGATCGTACTTTGGTCTGCGTTTTAAGAACTTTACGATACAAGTGTCAAAACGGACAACCTCAAACTTTGCAAAACTTAATGTTGCGTTGACCTTCCACACCACCCAAATTTGGTCGCCTGCAAACATTTGGAAGACGATTGGAAGAGAAGTTGATTTGGCGAAGCACTTGCGATTCGCCCAAGGGTTCTTTGGAAGATGGATAGCTTTTTGATCGAATGTGCGATTCAAGATAAATCTTTAAAATCTTCCTTCACTCATTTCGGCGATCGTTGGAAGATGGATTGCTTTTCGATCGCCCAAGCGATGAATGCGCGATTCAAGAAAAATCTTCAAAAATCTTCCTTCGCTCATTTCGGCGATCGTTGGAAGATGCATTGCTTTTCGATCGCCCAAGCGATGAATGCGCGATTCAAGAAAATTCTTAAAAGTCTTTTTATGATTTTTTTGGAGGTTTTTTGGCCAGTGCTTTTTAAAATGCAATCAAACAAATGATTCAATTTTGTTCCCAACGTAAAAAGCACTGGCCAAAAACCTCTAAAAAAATCATAAAATTATTATAAATATTGGCCCATATAACATTAAGATATGGAAGAAAGTCTTCCTTCGCGCACTCCGGCGAGCGTTGGAAGATGGCTTTTTTTAAAAACTTTAAAAATCGATCGTTGGAATATTGAGCGGCTATTCAATACATTTCTCCTCTAAAAATAACATTTCTCCTCTAAAATTTTAAAAATAATTTTTTTATTCAATTACCTGAAACTGAAAATATTCATATCAGCACGATTTTCGGTGGGCGATTTTTTTTGTTGACCGATTTGACAAAAAATGTCCTCTATAAAACGGCTTGAAACTTTCAACAAAAATTATTCGCAGCAAATCGCTGAGGAACCCTAAAAGCGATTCGTTTGACGCTCTTGTCGGCGAATCGCTGAAGACTTCTTTTGGCGATTCGTTTGAGACTCTTTCCAGCGGATTGCTTACGAACCCATAAGGCAATTCGTTCGCGAATCTTCTAAGCGAATCGCTTAAGACCCCTCTCGGCGATTCGCTAGCGACTCTTCCCAGCGAATCGCTTAAGACCCCTTTAGGCTATTCGATCGCAAATCTTTCCGGCGAATCGCTTTTATGGCCTCATCTGCTTACAGTAGGCGAGACTTGGATGACTCTCAAATGAGCTTGCCGGCGATTGTCTCATCTTCCAAGCGATTCGCTGGCGGCTCTGAGGCGATTGAAAATGTTTGCAGGGGGAGTTCAGTATTCGAACTGAATTCACACATGCAGTTTCACTGATAAAGGCCGCTTTACATTGTCCTACTGTGTGTTACCACATGTGAGATAGAAAGTATTATTGAATTTCATCATGCTGTCATTTTTAATTTTTGGATGAAGAAATTAATTTTTCGCTTTTAGACTATCTCACAGAGTCGCACCGCATTTTTATACTTTACACTATACTAAAACGTGAAATTTTGAGTAATGAATCGGTTTTTAATGAATTTAAAGCCCCTACAAAGTTCAATAAGCTGTAAAACTGCTTCCTTCTGTTATTCCATTTGAAAATACATTACGAGCTTAAAAATTTCTCACTTAAATAATAAATTTCAAGTAAGTTTATGGTAAAATGCATCTCTGGTGGGATAGAATGTGTGATGAAATTAGAAACAAACCAAAAAATAAAATGTGGTACGACATGCCAAAAAAATCAGAACACACATTGCTTTCCGTTGTTTACACCATCTCACTTTCTATCACAAATGAAAATTTTGACATGTGTTAACACACAGTGGGAAAATGTAAAGCGGCCTTAATATTGTATTACGTTTAACAAGGGGGCGTGGCATCTCCCATACAACCCAAATTGAAAAGCTTTTAAGTTATATGTCGCACAGTCACGGAATTAAGTATTCGACCACAATTAACATATGCAGTTTCACTTTTAACATTTTAGGTGCATTTGAATACGGAGGCGTGGCATCAACGCACCGGATTTCAGCTAGTTATTTATAATATCCTAATAAATGCATCAATTTCAATAGGATATTTAATTGAATTATATTTATATCATATTAAATTCAACAAAATCATTATTATATTACTTAAACAGCATACAATTTTAAACAAGTCATACCAATTATAATAAAATCCCACGATTATCCCATGCAAATCTTTGTTACCATCAAAATACAAGAAATACTCACATATTAACATTTATCAACCCAGAAAATGCAACCCAGCATTGGCATGGAAATGTCAAACGTACCAGCTAGTAGAAAAATTCTCTACTCATATCTTTGATCGTACAGTAACCCTACCTTACATTTTTACGAGATGAGGTCGACGCAAAGTATGAGGTCGAATTTAGTGTTACTTCATAAGAAATCGTTGTTGCTAGTCGAAATGACTTTACTTTGTTTTACGAAGTATTATAATAGGTAAGTTTTGATCTACGGTTCTCAATCATTTTGAAGACGGAGAACTGTTAATCAAAAAGAATCTGTTAATCATTGTGAAAAATATAACATTGCCTTCAAAAAAGTATGCTATTCAACATGGGAAAATATTTCAAACTAAAGTTGATATCAGAGCTGTAAAATCGGCATTCATATTCATAATTTTAAGTACAACTGAATAACGACATAAAAATGCATTCAATGAATGCAAAATTGATTTAAAAATAAAATTTTTAATTCACATTCAGTTTTAAAAAAATATTAATTATTCATTTCAATTGTTCATTTTCGTTATTCAGAATAATGACTCAATATTTTTATTCATTTGATGCTATTCACAATGAATGTAATTTACAAAGAATGCAATTCACAGAGAATTTCAGAATTTTCAATTATTCTTTCTTTATTCATTATTAATTTTTTATTCATTATTCATTTGTTATTCATTATTCATTTTTTATTCATTATACACTTGTTATTCATTATTCATTTATTATTCATTATTTTCACTTTTCTGTTAGCCTACTTGAGACTCCGTTTTTTCATATTTCCCAAATTTTTACAACATTTTTGATATGGAATTTCATCTTTGTCTTTTCTATTTTCAAATTTCTTTTTGTTTTCACTAAAAAATTTGTTGTCCTCCGTTGATTATCCTAGCTCATCAAAGCTGGCTGTGATATGCGTTGAATATCCATATCACCACCACTTGATGAGGCTTAGATAAGCAACATTTTTGTGTGGGGAAAATAGCGTTGTGCAGTGTTGTAGAGAAAGCAAAACTCGTCCATTTTTCGTGCCAAAAAACTTAAATAATTTTTGTAGTAATTTTACTCAGCTGAGCTCATCAAAGCTGGCTGTGATATGTGCAAAAATATTGAAATATCATTTCACAGCCACTTTGAGAGGATCAGACAAGCAAAAAACATCAAAACAGAACTTGAAATTCAACACACTTTTCGTTTACCACAAACGTTTGATTTATTAAAATAAAAATATATTCTTTTTTTAATTAATTTAAATAAATTAGTTTTGTTTTTAATCAGCCCTATCATGAATAATTTTTCAAGCGAAATCGGAAAAAGTTTTCATTTTTTAAATAACTCATGATTATATTCATGATGGGTCTGCCAAATAAGTTTATATATTTTGATTTAATTTATTATTTAATATGTTATTTTTTGTATATATTTTTTTATTGAATTTTATTTTATCTTTATAGTTAATTTTACTTATCGATAGATATTTGTTTTTCCCAAAAAATTAATATTTTTACTCCATTTTATTATTTCACACATATATGTACTTTCACTCTTTTAAAATTAAGTTTATAATCACTATTTTAAATTTTTGTAATTTATTTTCAACTTCCTTATTATTTTCAAGTTTTAATTTGCGATGATAATAAAGCAATTTTGAAATATGCTGAAGCAAATAGACATGGTTAGCGCAGCTCTGCGTTATTGCATGATTGACTACTGCGTTAATGCGCTGATACACTTGTTTAAGTAAAAGTAGCACAGTAGCGCATTAGTTAAAATTGTTTCTTTCTTTTTACACTCAAACGTGTTTAATTTTGAAGTGATTTGTTTGATCAGCGCATCAGCCATGAAGGAAGTACAGTTTGGCTGCATGTTTAAAAGTAACCTCATGGTTTTGATTTAATTTGATTAATCAATTTTGATAATTCAACGGCGCAGTTTACATCATGTCATTCAAAATTAATGAAGAATTTTGCCTATTTTATTGTCTTTAAATCACTCAGAAAAATTTGATGGAATTATGATCGCACGCTGTGGATCTAAGAGAAAACATTAAAAGTGCTGTTTTAAGAAGTCGAAAGAACTATAGTTTAATTAAAAATGTTAATTAATCTGATGAAGTGTTGAAAGTCAATTTTGGAAAGTCAACTTGAAAAGTCAAGTTTTACTAGAAAAACAACAATAAAATTTGATTGATCCATTAATTTGACTGACTTATAAACTGCGCCAATACACTACCCAACTCACTGCAGTCAACTCACTACCACATAACTCAACGCGGTTTTATTTCCAAAACTTACTGCGCTGAGTAACGTCTTGTTGATACAGGAATCAAAGCATTTCAAACTACGCCGTAAATGAGTTAAAGCATTTTGCTCTAATACAGTAAAATGCGATTGAGTTGGTGTGTCAGCGCAGCATTTTTTTCAAGCGCTACCCATGTCTAGAACAAAATATTATATTAGAATGTTCCACAGGTGTCCTTAAGTGCTCTTCATAAAATCAATGTATTTGCATTAAATGCAATTCACTTTTTATTTAGTTCTAATCATTTACAGAGCTCTAAAACAAAACAAAGTTTAGCACAATGTGTTATTGCTTCGGTTTTTCAATCACCTACAAAACAAAATTTTGCTGGCTTGCAATATTTCTAGATTACAACATTTGTTAGTTTTTTTGATGTTTACTATGTATTTTGCCAATATTTTTTTATTTTACATTTTTAATGCAATTTAAAAATTTCAAAGTCATGTTTGATTCTCACTATTGCTTAGAACACAAAAAAAAAACACCAAAGCTCTCAACGATGTTTAAGCCGTGTAGTGCGCCGCACAGTAATATTAATGAAATTATACTGATTCCGTAAAGAAGCGTAACGCTCCTCAAAGCTGGCTGTGATATGAATTTCAAATTAAAACATTTCGCAGCCACTTTGAAGAATGACACAATTCTTTAAAAGCAAACGTTTTGAAGACATGAGAAGAGAAGAAAAGCAAAAAAAAAATTTAAGACGACACCTATCGACAGACAACGATTTCACTCACTGAAATACTTTAAGTAAATAAAAAATAAATTAAATAAAATAGTAGACAAAATATAACAAAAAAATGTGCCAATGTCTAACAAAAAAAAAAAAGCAGCAAAGCAAAAATAATATAAATATGGAAATCAAATAAGTAGATAATTAATTTGAGAGCTGATAATAATTTTGTTGTGAAACTGAAATAAATTGATTTGTGATGGAGCCACCAGTCAAAATTATGGAGAATTCAATGACCAGCAGTAAATGACAACCACACAGAGCAATAACATAAACAACCAAACGCAAGAACGCATTTAAATTTCATCAAACTTTTAAGTAGGTTTTTTCAAAACATATAAATAAATGACTAGTAAGGAATTAGCCTCGACTGTACCGAAGTTAAAATACCTTAAATGGTATTTAAGTTCATTCGAAGTCCTAAATGTTGTATTACTTTGGTGACGTCACTTTAAGGGCGTGGTTTTTATGCAAATATTTCACATTTGAAGCTCAGAGTCAGTTTTATTTATTAAAGCATATGTGCACTATACCAAGTTTAAAAATTAATTATTTTGGAATTTTTAAAAATTTTACTATAATGTTGACGTCACTTTGTATGGGAGGTGGGCGGAACTTTCAGTTTTTTAACAAAATTCCAAACATCGCGTGCATAGTTAAGATTTAAACTAATTTGCAAAATTTGAAGTTATTGTACTAGTTTTTGTTGAATTTATGGAGATTTTACTGCTTTTATATAGTCACTTTGTATGGGAGGTAGCCGTGGTTTTCATTCGATTTTTTTTTTATCATACTCAAAGTGCTCAAATTAAGGGTAGAAGCTTTTTTGCCAAATTTTAAGTCATTAGATTAATTTTTAAATTTATAGAGATTTTATTTTATTGCTGAAGTCACTTTGTATGGAAGGTAGGCGTGGTTTTATCCGATTTTGCTAATTTTCGAACCTGATCTGTATTTTTTAATATAAAGGTTATATATTGAATTTCGTTACGTTAGCTCAAAAATTACGGCTGTTATCGTTATCACAAACGGACATAAGTTTTAAAAATGTATTTATTTTCTCATTCACTACAAAAAAAAAATTCAAAAAACATGGCTAAATCGACTCGGAAGGTGATGCTGATTAAGAATATGTATACTTTTCTATACCTGCCACGCCTCCTTATGTGCGTTACAAACGGAGTGACAAAGTTAACGCATTTTTGTATGCGTGAATAAAATAAATACCCTGCAAACATTTGGAAGACGATTGGAAGAGAAGTTGATTTGGCGAAGCACTTGCGATTCGCCCAAGGGTTCTTTGGAAGATGGATTGCTTTTCGATCGAATGTGCAATTCAAGAAAAATCTTTAAAATCTTCCTTCGCTCATTCCGGCGATCGTTAGAAGATGGTTCGTTGTAGTGATGATTGCGCAATATAAGAAAAATTTTAAAAATCTTCCTTCGCCCATTTCGGCGATCGTTGGAAGATGGATCGCTTTTCGATCGCCTAAGCGATGAATGCGCAATTCAAGAAAAATGTTCAAAATCCTCCTTCGCTCATTTCGGCGGTCGTTGGAAGATGGATCGTTTTTCGATCACCCAAGCGATGAATGCACGATTAATCGTTGGAAGATGGCTTTTTAAAAATTGAAAAAATCTATCGTTGGAATATGAAGTAGGCTATTCAATATACTTCTCCCCTACAAATAATTATCAAAAAATTTTATTAAATAATTTTTTTATTGAATTGCCGTATGAACACTAAATTTTATATCAGCATGATTTTCTGTGGTCGGATTTTTTTTTTTTGAAGGATTTGACAAGGAATGTCGCTTATAACATAACTTGTAAAGTTCAACAAAGACGCTTTGCAACATGTCGCTGAAGAAGCCTAAAAGCGATTTGTTTGCCACACTTGTCGGCGAATCGCTAAGGACATCTCTTGGCAATCCGTTTAAGACTCTTCCCAGCGAATCGTTTAATACGCCTTTCGGCTATTCGTTAGTGACTCTTCCCAATGCATCGCTTAGGAACTCTTTAGGCGATTCTTTCGCGAATCTTCCCGGCGAATCGCTTAATACCCCTTTCAACGATTCGTTAACGACTCTTACCAGCGAATCGCTTACGAACCCTTTAGGCGATTCGCTCGCGAATCTTCCCGGCGAATCGCTCATATGGCCTCAGCTGCTTAAATTCGGCGATACCCGGATGACTCTCAAATAAGCTCGCCGGCGATTGTCTCATCTTCCAAGCAATTCGCTGGCGATTCTGAGGCGATTGAAAATGTTTGCAGGGTAAATAAAAAACATTTTTTTATACATACTTTTATATATACTTTTTAAACATAAGAATTGTTAATAGTAGAAATATAAAATTGGACTGAATTTTTATTGATTGATAGAAATATTTAAAATAAAACATTTAAAAAAGTTTCAATAACTCAAATTTTTTGGGCCTTTAGACTAATTTCAATTGGAAAAACTTGGTTTTTTAAGAAAATAAATTACTTTCTCAAAAAAAAATTGTATTAAAAGACAGTGAAAATCGAATACCCGGCCAAGCTAGATAGCACGGTCCAGCATTCAAAATAATTGCAGACTTCGATACACGCATTTTCGTAGAAGAAATACAAAAAATGTGCGTTTAAACACTTATCGTCTGAGTAATTTATAATATATGTTTTAAATCCGCTCTAAATCTAAAGCTGTTTACTAACATAAAAAGAAAGAAAACTATTAAATATTGTGTTCTCATAACTATTAATTTTATGAGAAATGTTTCTATAGAATATTTTAACCTTCTAGCTCCCTCGTAAAGGTAGTCGCATAGGGTTACGATGTTATCGATTACACTTGAGCGCTTCTTTGTACCCTTTTTTCTCTGTATTTTATAATTTAATCCCTTTTCGCTTAATTTTGGTATGAGGTATCTCGTGGTGACATTTGTTTTACCACTTTACCGAACATTTTAGAACAAAAAATTTTTTAAGATATCAAAAATTACTCAAGATATACACTCGTTTTCATGTTGATAACTCTTGAAACATTAGGATTTCCATTTTATTCCTATTATTCTGGCCAACAACTTTGCTCATCAAATAAATATGAAAAAAACCCTTCCAGTGGGTCTTATCGAATGAGTCTTACAAAAAGTCTAGCTTAAAGTTAAACGAAAAAAATTCTAACAACATTGCGTATGAGTAACATTATTTGCATTGAAGCGTTGAAAGTGGACAAGACATATGTGGCTTATTAAAGGTTTCAAGAGAATTTCAAAAGATTTTTTCATATATATTTGTTCAGCAAAGTTGTTGGCCAGAATAATAGCAAGAACTTTGCCGAGCAAACCAAAATGAAAATAGCAATGGTTCAAAAGCTATCAACATGCAAATGAGTGCATATCTGGAGTAAAAAAAAATTTGCACTAAGTTCTTCGGTAAAGTGGCAAAACGGAATTCATACAGTAAAAGTTGTTATTTCTTCTGAATTTTATTTTAAAATTTTCCCCGACAGCTAAAACACGTCATAACATATAACGCAACAAATATCGTCGTAACACGGCGCTACAAATGAACTCAGTGATGCCTTTTTCGTAGTTTCTGCGATAATCGTACTACGACGGACTCAGTGATAGGGCTGTATTTAAAAAATGTTCCTTGGAAAGTTTCACTATACGTCCCTACGAACGAGATTTGTCTACAACGTATAGCTATTAAGTGAAATCGTAAACTTAATTTAAAAACTCTCAAATAGTGAATATTTCTGCAGTTGCTTAACATTTGACATGATGTAATTAAAAAATTACTATTTTTCTCCATGGAAGTAGTAAAAAAAATCTTGAAATTAACCAAGAACCATTTTCAAAGAATACTTTAACCCTCCACGACTTTGATTTAGTAAATAACTAAATTAAGAAAAACCTCAAACATTTATTAAAAATTACTTAGACTACTTAACTTTTGAAAAGCCGATGCAAGTATAATTTTTTTGTCTGTCCACTCTACCAAAATCCGTTGACCAAAGACTGTTGGTTTGCAAAAGTTTGAACATTGTCGAAAAGTGTAATTTAAAAGCGAAAAATACTAAAAAAATATTTCTACAACTAGAAAAAACAATTTGAGTGGAACAATAGAACTTTGTTCCACTGTGCACCAGTCAAACGCCACAGCTCAGCTCAATGAAACCTCTTCGTCTCAGTTGTTGGTTTGAGAAAACATATTTTTTAAATTTTTCAATTTTTTATGACTGATGATTATAAATCTGAAAACACAAAAATTTCCTCGTCTTGTCTTAATGGTTGTTTTAACATCAAAAGCATCAAGACATGTCATGTCTTGGAGAGCATCCTTAATCTTTAGCGGTGCGCCAGAACAAGCTTTAATTAATCAATGGAGTCTGACGCCATGGCGTCAAGAATTATCACGTCGTTATCACGTGGTAGAAGCATTTTTATTGTATTTTAAAATATTATATATTAACATTTCTACAATCGCAAAGTTATTGTTGTTATAATCTGACAATATTTAATGCCAAATTAATTTGTAGACAAAGCTCACTTGATGCAAAGAATGGTGATGTTTTTAACAACACTCTCGTCAAATGTAGCTAGAGAAAGCGAGAGAGAGAGAGCTTATTTACGAGTTGAATAACCAAATAATTCTTAATGATCTCGTGCGCCTAGGTCAAGATCAGTCGATTGATTCTCGGAATTGTTAAAAATATCATTGAGCCGTGCGATGTTGGCGTCAGGACGGTGTTTTTATTGTTTTTGCCAATGGTTTTGTTTTGATTAAATTAAATTAAAGCTACATTGATTTGCGCGCGTAGATCTTGGGACAAGTGGTGAGTATAAAAATATTATAACTCTCGGTGTTAATTATTGATAAGAAATATGGCTTTTAAAAATTAAAAGGTGGTGAATATTTTATATGAGCTTTTATCGGCAATGTTGTAATCAATTGGAAAAAATTTAGTATTTTGAGGTAAATAATAATAAACAAATTAGTTTTATTCTAGAAAATTCTTGAACTTCCAAAGTTTGCATTTGCCATACACGCTCAACCGTTATTTAGTGCTTCTAAGTCTCGAAACATATGTATTTATAGTATTTTGCAAACTCTAGTGCTTCCAAAATGTTGATTTTGCACTGTTCATGAAACTATTTTGCCAGAGGTTGCCAAACTACTACGCAAATACTTGAAATTTTTGATTTTATTTTCGAAATTAATATTGTTTATTTCCTATACATCTCAATGTGTTACTGCAGTGCTTGTTAAACTGTAAACCAGTAAACCTCAAACTTATTTGTGCTTTGCAAACTGTTTAAATCCTTATTGCAAAGTGACACTAGAAACAGTAAAAAAAAGTACATCAATGCTTCTCAAACTGTTTAAATCCTTATTGCAAAGTGATACTAGAAACAGATAGTCAAAAGATTACGATTATTTTGGTATTATATTTTTTTTGCTGGGTAACTTCCATTACCTCCAAATAAGACAGCCGTGCACAAGTATAGATAGAACATTCAACTGTGTTCAAGAAATTGTTTCGTCATATTTTGTTAGGCACACACTAAGTCGCTCTGGATTTCCTATGTCACCAAGCCATATCCGATATTAAGGATAATACTTAATGGAGCTACATAGAGAAGAACATTAACAGCCAGCCACCTAAGCGAGAGTTGGGCGAAGTTGAAAACAACAGCCATAAACCGTACTCGTTAGCGCGTTTAGGTAGTCGTTGAAGCCCTATGTCCCGTTAGGTATTAAAGGATGTTAAAAAGTTTTTCTATAGTCGGTTGATGCGTAGAATTTTTTGATTTTGAAAATATGCCAAGTGGTATTTCTACATTTAAAAAAAATAGATTTTACAGAAAAGTAAGCGCCAAACGAGACATGCTTTAAATATGTATTACCTAAATGATTGTAGAGATCTAGAGAAAAGTATATCCTTAACAAAAATTTACTTTCCATTCCTTAACTTAGTACATGTATGCTTGTGCATTTAGCCCCTTCTAGTGCCGAGTAGAGCTGAGGTGAGTATTTAAAACATCATATTAAATTTTAGGTAGTTTGTTTAGATATCAAAAGCACAAAAAGAGGACAGCAATCTTGTGTGGTGAGTAATCTTTTCCTATGTTTTTAAGTATATCAATGAATTCCCAATTTCACAAAATTATTAATTAACTAATAAATTAATTAAAATTACTAAGTAATTCAGTAATACATTCATTCAATAGTTCAATTAAGGCACATTGCTAATTCTTTAAAAATTTCACTGTGGTGAATTTCTGGAATGCGGTTTATGCGGCACACATTTCATTTCATTCAATAAAACCACTACGACAGAAAAAAGACAAACGGAAATGACAACGCATTTTATATGGACACAGCGGCAACAATCACTAAAACTATACACGTTTATTATAGCGGAATTTCACTACTTAAAATGATGGCAAAACGATGGTTTGTAAAAAAACAAGCACAGCGCGAACGTGTTGAGGCAATGAGTGAAATTAATGAATGAATATTTGAATGAACGGGTTTAACACAGCTTTTTTTTTTGGATACAACAACAATGTTAAAAGTTTAAAAATTGAAAGAACCAACAAATTTCGTAGATGGAGCAAAAATAAACAGATAAGAGGGGCCACAACAGATGGACCCCCAACACAAAATACAAACAAACATGAACTTAAATAAATAAATCAGAGCACATAAAAAGGGGAAACGATTTTAAAATTATATACATATGTATATAACAGTCGTGTATAATAAAAGAGAACAGACTAAAAAACAACAGACTAGCGACGTTGTTGATGATGATGATGGTTAAAGAGTTTTATGTTGTCGAGGTTGATTAGAGCGTTTATGATGATGATGATGATGATGATGATGATGATGATGATGATAATAATGATGATGGTATGATATATAAAAGTGTCGCATGCACGCACGCACAATAAAATTTCACCACTCCCATGCAAATTCCACCACAAAGATTCAAAGTGAACGACATTGCTGGCTCAATTTTACACACCTTACTCTTTCAGGCACACGTACACTCATACAGAAAGACATTCACTGATCGCTCACATCTAGTTTGATGAATACAAAGAATTATGTATTTGTAGCTGTAAAGAAAAATACTATGAATAAAGTTGAAAAAAATTATGAAACAATAAAAAGTTTTAACTACAAAAATAAACATAAATAAAAAGGTTGAAAAAAAACGTCGTGAGAAAGAGCGCCAAAGAGTAAATTATCGGGTTTAGCAAGAAATACAAAAAGAAGAAAATAAATCTTACTCTACGCTTTTCAAAGTTTTAAAGCGGCAGACAGACAGCAACACTTTGGCCGCATTCCACAAAGTTGCTGCTAGTTAGGCGTTATTATTGCTGCTGTTTTTTGTTGTTGTTGTTTTTGTTGTTGCGTTGACTAAGAGGTAGCTTTGCAAGAAGACGGTAACTGTTGTTGTTTCTTTGTTGTTGTTCTTGCTATTGCAACATTGATACATTCATAGTTTTCTAGCAATCATCGATTGTTGGTTAACTTCTGCTAGCCGAGCAAATAGCTGTTTAAGACTGCAACAAAAAGAGAAAAACAAATATTAAAAAAAGCTTCGCTTCAAAAACAATCAAAATAAATTCTGTGGGGAAAAAGCAATTAAAACAATATAGGAGAGACAGGTTGCAGGTTGCCACCTTACAACTTTTTAAACGAGTCACTTGTAACAAAATCAACGTTTTGCTGATCTATAGTAGAACATTATATTGATTCAAAAGAAACATTTATCGAAAATTTTATTGCTTTGGCATAATTTTTTTTAAAACGAAGTTTCTTTACACGGCTTTCGGGTGGTGTGATTTGGTAGGAATCGTCACGTAACAGTGAGATTGCTGTGTGTGTTTGCGTGCGAGTATCGAGCATACTACAAACTAGCAGGCGAGTGCGCAATTCTCTCTCTCTTTATCTCATTCTCTCTCTCTCTCTTCTCTCTCTAGAAATTTCGTCAAACGCATTTGTTATTTTAATTTGTGTGTTTTAAATCATACGTGAGAATCTTTATTGCAATTAAGTTTTAAGAAATGGAAACTGCAGCAAATGTGTATAACACAGTGTAATCTGATGATAAAATTTTATGACACTAATTTTTTTTATAATTTTTGTGTAAGTGTTGGCAGTATTAAGGGATCGCATCAGATTTGGAATCTGATGTTAGAATTTAAAAAAATTGGTTTTTGGGAAAAAGGGTGGTGGACCCTAAATATGTGTTATGGTTTACCCTAAATATGTGCTTTTTTGTTGTATATTTTTTGTAGATGCGCTGATCGTTGATTTCAAATCTTATGTTAGAATTTAATAAAATCTCAGTGGTTTTTTTTTAGACTGAACCAACGCTCAGAGGATGCCTCCTATAAATGTGTATGCATTGTGTTGATTTGAAAGATGGGTGATAGTTAGTTGGAGGGTGGATAGATGGAGTAGTGTCGGTGAAGCTTTGTTTTAAATTTGCACAGCTCAAAAATGCCGGTAAACACACTCGCAGGGAGACTATTCCACAACTTAACCGTGCAACTAAAAAACGAATTATCACGGTAATGCGAGGTTCTATTGTGCATCGATGCAATGGTAAAGGGGTGGGCTTGGACAGCTGCCCGAGTGGACCTGGGAACAACTCGAGCTGGTGGCGTCAGTCCATGTATCTCCCTTGAACACTTCCCATAGTAATAGCTATACAGAAGGCTTAGGCAAACAACATTACGTCGATGCCCAAGAGAGTTGAGAGGATGTAATACTTTCATCCCCTATCAAATATATCGCACGACGTTGAATTCGATCCAGAAGCTCCAAATAAGATCTTGAAGCCCCTGCCTAAATGTGCGAATTGTACTAAATTTTCGGCCTAATATATGAGGTGCAGATCATGCGAAGATCAGCTGAAGTGAAATATTTTTTGCACCGTTTTCGAAAACCTAGGCACTTGCCCGCTTCTTTCGACACATCGAAAATATGATCATTCCAACGAAGATCAGATTGGATCGATATGCCCAGAACGTCAAGAGCGGCTGATTTTCCACAAGATCCACACCATTCATAATGAGAGGAGCTAAGGGGCAATCCACACGCTTGCGGGTTAACAGGCAGCACTGGGTCTTGCTTGCATTGAACTCTACTCTATTAGCAAGACCCCACTTTAAGGAGACACATTAAAGAGTGTGTCATTCATATTTTGCCTCTTTCTTTCAATCTCCATAGAGCTTGGGCGTTTTTTCGCTTGGATATGAATGACAAATGCTGCTGTCGTCCGCAAACGAGTGTACTGGGTTATGCGTCAACGACAGAAGGTCGTTGATAAAAACCAGAAACAAGGTGGGCAATAGGACTGGTACTCCTGCGTTGATGGCGTGCTTCTCGGACGAAATACCGTCGACACGAATCGTTCTGTCCTTGAGGAAACACGTGATCCATCGAGCAAAGTTACCACCAAAACCATATGCAACAAGTTTTGACATGAGCGCCTTATGCTACACGCGGTTGAACGCTTTTGAAATATCCAGAGCAACAACCCTGCTCTCGCCGAAAAAGTGAACGCATTTATTCCATTCTTTGGTTTAGAACGCCATAAGATCACCAGTAGAGCGAGCCCTACGGAAACCATATTGACGGTCACTGAGCAGTTGGTTGTGCTCCAGATAGTTCACAACGTTGAAGTTTATTACGCTCTCCATAACTTTGGAAAGCGTAGAGCATATCGCAATGGGTCGGTAGTTTGCAGGGTTCGTGGCATCACCCTTTTAAGGTACCGGCTGGACATTTGCTACCTTCCAACAAGATGGAAATATTCCAGTTCTGTAGGAGATGTTGAAAAGGTTGCGCAAAGGCCGATCCAGCGAAGAAGCACACATTTTAAGCACAATTGGCGGTATGCCGTCAGGACCAGAGGCTTTGTTTACGTTGAGATTTGTAAGGACCCTTTTAACTGCTCTCGTTCGAAAGTATATCTCCTGCATTGCAGAAAATTCACCCTCAACAAAGGGCAGTGGCTGATTGCTATCCGAGAGAGTGGAATTTTGTTCAAACAATCTAGCCAATAGGTTTATCTAACCAAAAATTTTGCTCCCTTTGAGGCAGAGAAGAACCTGTTCTCGAATGCGAGCTTCGTGCAGAAACTTTTCGCGTTTTAATATTTAATTACAGCGATTCCTTGCCTCGCTGCAAAGTCTTTTAGTGTCGGTATTCTTGTTAGAATGCCAATTCTGAAAGGCTTCCTCTTTGGACCTGACTGCAATCCTGCAAGCCTCATTAAGCCATAAGTGATCTTTTGGTTTAATGCTTCTCTTCTTATTGGGAATGAAAGACCGCTTACCCAATAAAATAATTTCTTGTACCATGACAGCCGCGGCATTCACATTTCTATCAGCGAAACATAATTTCCAATTGAAGTTGCGATCAAAATTATTTAACACAGTCCAATTTGCCTTTCCATAAAACCATGCAGTCCTTTTCGGGGCTTTAGGTGTAGGGTAGAGGTGCAGGGGTTAGAATATGGAAAAACAGCGGAGATGGTACAATGGTCCGAGTTACCAAGAGGTGCGTTGACACTCACATCATATTTTTCTTGATGTTAAGTCAGAAAAAGGTCAAGGGTATGCATATCACTTTTCGGGAAAAAAAGTGGGTTCCTTCACTAGTTAAATCAATTGATTCGATTCAGCAAATAGCTCCACATATTGCTCAACAGATGTCAATGGGCCCGAGTGACGTAACCAAGCCGGGTTGTGGAAATTGAAATCGCCTGCTACAACGATCTCACTGTCAGGAAACAACCCCAAAATATGCGTAATTGAATCAGAGAGAGAAAGTCCAGTTTGTTTAAAGTGGGCTCTTTCCCAAGATTCGGACTTCTATAAATAAAACAGAAATGCAGCAAGCGAGAGCGAAGCCTGAACCTAGCCCACATTGAGCTAAACTCTGGATCGGCCACGTTCAGACTCCTCTCACGCTGGTACGCTACATCCGTTCTTATAAAAAGGGCGATGTCCCTATGCAAAGAAAACAATGGCAGTAAGCGATACCCAGGTATGTGAAAATCCAGTGGATCTGCATCCTCGGCTACCTGGGTTTCGCTCAGTGCCATACTACTTTAGGGTACACCCTAAATATGTGTTTTGGTGGACCCTAAATATTTGGTGTTTTGTTTTATATTTTTTGTAGATGCGCTGATCGCTGATTTCGAATCTTATGTTAGAATTTTTAAAAAAATTTACACTAGGGTGGAGCCTAAAAATGTGTGTTTTGTTATATACTCCTTGTATATGTGCTAGCAGTGTAAAGGGTCGCTGATGTCGAACCTGATGTTAGAATTTAAAAATGTTTTTTGACACTAAGGTGGACCCTAAAAACGGGTTGTTTTATAATCTTTGTATATGTGCTACCAGATTTGGAATCTTATGTTAAAATTTAAAAAATTTTGTACACTAGGGTGGCCCCTAAAAATGTGTTTTTTATTTATACTCTTTGTACATGCGCTGATCGCTGTTTTCGAATCTGAATTTGAAAAATTTTCTTGACACTAGGGTGGATCCTAAAAAAGTTTTTTTTTTTTGCTTTATACTCTTTGTGTATGTGCTGGCAGTATTAAGGAATCGCTGATTTCGAATCTTAGTAGATACACTGATCGCTGATTTCAAATCTGATAGTAGAATTTCAAAAAGTTGACACTAGGGTGGACCATAAAAATGTGTTTTTTTTTTCTTTATGCTCTATGTGGGTGACAGGACATAACCCTAAGGGACATAATCCCAAATTTAATATTGTGTCCCCTTATTTTGCGGACATAATCCCAAAAATTGGATTTGGGATTATGGCCGCTTATTAAGCGGTTATAACACCAACTGGGGGTTTTGACCGCTCCATATTTTTATCACCGTTCAGTACAAGGCAATTAATTTTCTTATGATAAAGTTTATTTTGGGACTACGTCCTCTTTTGTTTTGGGCTTATGACTGCTTAATAAGGGTCATAATACCATATCCAGTTTTTGGGATTATGTCCTTTTTTACATAAATCTTATGTTAAACTTTTTAAAAAAATGTGACGCTAGGGTGGCCCCTAAAAATTTGTTTTTGTTTGCGCTGGTCTGATTATGAATTTCATGTAAGACTTTTAAAAAGATTTTTTGACACTAGGGTGGACTCAAAAAATGTGTTTTTTTGCGTTATAATCTTTGTGTATGTATGTGCTGGCAGTATTAAAGGCCCGCTGATTTCAAATATTGTTAGAATATAAAAACATTTTTGAAACTAGGGTAACCTCTAAAAATGTGTTTTTGTTGTATACTCTATGTAAATTTACTTTTCGCTGATTTCGAATTTGATGTGAGAATTTAAAAAAGTTCTTTGGCACTAGGGTGGACCCTAAAAATGTTTTTTTTTATACTCTTAAGAAAGTCCAGTTTTCAATCCAACTTTTTAATTAATTCAGGCTTCATTCGAGGAACATGATGAATGTTCAATGCTCAGCGTCTTGTTGCGCCACATTAACAAACATCGCAGGCAACGCTTACTGCCTATTTTCACCTCTAAAAAGAATTTTACATCTTAATTTTTAATCCTTTTTTTTTCCTAAAATATTTTTGATTTGATTAAAATACAATATAAATTAAAAAATTATTAAAAAAATAAAAAATAAAAAAATAAAATATAATAAAAAAAATAAAAAATAATTAAAAAAAAAATAAAAAATAAAAGAAAATAATAAAAAAATAAAAAATAATTAAAAAAAAAATAAAAATATACAGATTTTCCCAGTAGTTCAAGTCTAAAAGAAATCTTGAATGAATCGTGCACGATTTTTCTTCCGCTTATACAATTTCATTGACGAAAATCTCATAAAAAAAAGTTCCCAATTCATGCACTGTTTGAAAACTTTCTGTTTTCGATGAACGAAAATAAGACAGATTTGTTAAAAAATTATCGACAAATGTATCTCATGCAGTAAGTTTCTTTTAGAAGTACATCATGACATATTCGTGCATGATGCCTTGCACCGCAGGGTTATTTCGAATTACATTCAGAGTTGAAAAAAAACGGAGGTCCCCGACCGCACCACTATGCGTTTATGTATTTTAACCACTATGCGTTGCTAGGATAATAAAAATGCAACAAATTAAAAATGTTGAGGGGCGTAAATAAAGCAAACAAAATCATTATTAAACACGATTTAATTAAGGGCCAAGTTGCAGGAAAGTCCGCAAAAAAAAAAGAAGACAACATGGCGAAAGTGAAGGAAAGAATAAAACAAATTAAAATTAAAATAGGGCAGGAAAAAAGGGGAGCCAGCTACAAGAACGGCACAAACTCATTTTTTAAACTATGAAACAATACAAGTATGGGGCCAACAAAACGCTACAGACAGCACCCCGCTGGTAAAAGCTCATCGTTGATGATATTGTAATGCATAGCTGTAAGCGATATATGACAAAACTGATTTTGCTTTGTTAAGCATCGATAACTTTTTGTCATTGACTTTATTCTTCTGTGCAGCTTTATCATGTTTTCTACAAATGGGTCTTTCCACGTAAAAGAGGAAAATGAGATAAATGTTTATTTTCCATCAACTGTCTTAAATTTGGTAACAAAGCTATAGCTAAATGTCTATACTTTATTAATCTGTGAAAAAAAGATTTCAAAAAATTCTCAAAAAAGTCCTTTTTTGTATATGCCAACTATTGTTTCATACAGACTTACTAGGGAGTAAAAAGTTGATTATGTTTGCAAAACCGTTGTCGGGCATTCTGTCAACTGTACAAAATAGCGCGTGTTTTTTATAGAATGCTTGCGAAAAATTAATTCCTTATATAGAGATAAAGCGAAAAGGTATGAAAGTTTTTGTGTATTTCTTCTTTGAACAGATGCAGATCGCATGTCCCAGTAGTCACGCAAAAATATATAAAAGTTGTTTGACTAACCAAAAACATGACTTTATAAATTCAATGCTTCCTAGAAGTAATAATAAAAATGTGGTGCACTACTTAAACATCTTTTTATATTTAAGGTGATCATATAATGCTTTCGAGACTGTTTTAAAATGAGTCCCAGTAGTCACGGTGACTACTGGGACACATTCGGTGAAAAGTCTGATTTTATTTATATGCCCTTGTTTATAGTTAATTTTTTTTCTGACCCAAAATTAAATAGTTAAAGACATCCTCTAAACGTTGGTACAATATAAAAAATATCGAAACACCTTATGAATTTGAAAATGTTTTATTAATATAAGAGGGCAAGTTAAACTACTCTGATGTGTAGTCAAGACACAGTGAACAGAAATTATGTGTTGAACCTAAAGATATGGTTTTGCCAAGTGTAAAAGTAAAAGTCAATTCAGGGGCTGCAACTTACTCTCAAGGCGTCTTATGTATAGATCTCAAAATAAAAAAGAGGAAAACGAAGAAATAAAGTGATTTTAAGATCGACTTCGTGCAATGAAGCAGAATTTTTCGCCAAATTCCAGACGAATGTGTCTTATTATAAAACTGTTGAGAGGTAAAATTTTACCAATTTGTAGAAAAGTCAACATTTTCTTTAAATAATAGAGATAAAGGTTTTTTTTTTGTAGCTTCTGATTTCTTTTTATGTTTCACAAAAAAATGTATAAATAACTAAATTAATTGGGTTTAAAACAATAATAAAAATGATGAAAATTAATTATTATTTCTTCCAATTTTTTTATTGTCCCGCAAATCACAAAGGCCTGTCCCAGTAGTCACAATTTGTTATAATTTTTCTATTTTTGTTACAAAGATAAGCACACTAATTCCTTATTAAAACGGAAGCATTTTGTATATGTTGTACAACACAGAAGAAACTGACTTGAATATCTAAATGGTTTGGCTGAAATTCGTCTTCGAGTGTTTAAAGGCAGATAAGTGAGATTTTTCAGTGTCCATTCATTCAAGTCACATTCATGCAAATAATAGTAACACAAAATAAAAAACTGTTTCGGATATATTTTAAAGGATTATTACACAATAGTTATTTATCTGTTTTAAAATATATTTCATTGCAGCAAAAGTTATGAATTCATCGTAATAACTCCTAATTGACCAAATTCTGGAGTCAAATGTCACAGTAGGCAGAATAGAATGCACCAAATAAGTTTTGCAGTGGAATGTATTTCCGAACATTATTGTTGTTTATGTTTTGATCCAGAATAAAAACTGAATATACAAAATAATTAAAGTTTTGTGAAACATTTCTTCTGACAAGCTACTGAAAAAGACAAAAATTATTGTAAAAATAATTACTATCGACATTTGCTTTAATTTTTTTCTTGTACGTGTTCTCTTTCGTTAAGTTTTTTCATAGAGGGTAATTGCGTTAAAGGCATAACTCCTCCCATGGCCGCTTACTGTGTAATGTAGATGTCATCAGTAGATGCAAAGCTCGAGAAATGTAATAGAGATTTTTAGCGTAAGAGGCCTCGCAGCTACATGGTTTTTAAGAAATAATCGTTTTTTTGCATGTGCCCATTTACCACTGGGACAATACAAAAAAAAAATAGATACAACAATAACTAAAAATTTCAGAGAGAGAGTATAGAGGACAGTACAAGAAGTTGTAACAACATGCAATAACTACTGTATGCACTAGAAACACACAAGTTTTCAACTTTAAACTGTGCAAAATAGACACAAGCGCAAAGGTTTTGACGTTGGAAAAAAAAAGATATGGGGGACGGAGACCCTTTAAAAACAAACTAATTAAATTGAACGCGCGCAATTTTAATTTCATTACATTTTAATATTTTTTGCAATTATATAGCAAAGCAATAAGATAAATTATAAGAAGAAGAAGAAGATAGGGCAGGCAAGCATAACTACTACAAGCTGAGTTAAAAAGGTAGTTAAAAAGGTAGCAATACAACATGGTGTGGGAAGGGCTACTAAATGATTCAAATTAAAATAGAACAAAAATGTGTTTATTAATTGAGAAAAAGATATGAAAACTACTATATTTACGGGCTCTTCGGGCTGTTTCCCCTTTTTTGCAATTTTTGTAATCAACAAACAATCATGTTTTAAATAATAACAACAATGTGATCAACAGTACATTCACCTTATAGTACAGTACATTCGACCGACTGTCAAACTGTTTGATAAAAGTGCTTCCACATTTCACCAGTTTTGCAGTGCTGGTTGAAACCAACTTCAAATTGAGTTAAGCTAAACGCAGATGAAAATTAATCTGAGGTTAACTGAAGAAGTAATTTTTCAATGCAGGTTATTTGTTGATAGCACAGTACAACAACAAAAATAAAAACAAGGTTCCGACAACGGATTCTGGCAGAAGAAACCAAAAAAATATACGTGGGATGATGGGGGTCAAAGTTTCGCCCCTTTTGCATATTCTTATGGTGAATGGGCATAGGTAAACATGTGACCCTTATATTTAAGGTACAGGATGTGTTCAGTGGGTTTATACAGGGTGTCCCAGATCAATGTTTCAATCCGGCGCTGGTTGATTCCTTGGGTCAAGAAAAGAAAAAAATTGTATGACAGGGGGGTCCATATCCCCCCCTATTTCGAGCTATAAGCGGAAGTATAGCAAAAAATGGCATTCATAGGTGTCATCAGTTTTAATGCAATAACTTAAGAAGTATTTCAGATAGGTACCTCTTTGGAACAGTTTTTTAAAGATTTTTTATTAGTTAAATAATATCTGTTAAAATTTTTGGGTATTTTTAATCAAGGAATAATTTAAAGCAACTTATATATGAAAAATATGTTTTTTATTTTCTTTTTTCACTTTAAGCTCGTTTTATATAAAAAAAAAGTTCTAATATTATTATATTTGATTTTCTGATGCAGTCTTAATCGCCAACAAATTCTCTGCAGTATTCTATTATGCGGCTTCATAGTACAGTAACAAATAAGAGCGAATTAATTATGAATGAAAACATACACTCAAAAAGCACGGACTGAAACGTTGATCTGGGACACCCTGTATAAAATTGTACGAGGAACTTTTTTGTGGAACATTTTAACCCTTTAACTGTGGCGTTCAAGTTGAATTTTGAACTTAGGTGCACGGTTAAAAATCTTGGACTTAATTTTAAACTTTGTTAGATTACATATAGGACAACACCAAAAAAAGAAGATTACTTTTTAATCCAAGGAGAAGTTTAAAATTTTTCAATCCAAAAAAGATGTAGTTTTCAATCCGCAAAAAGTTAAAAAATTCAGTATAAATATCAACTAAAAATAAAAAACTTTTCTGACCAGTTCATGATTTGAACACACGTCCTCTATTGTGCTGGTTCAACACCTTATCCACTCGTTCATCTCAGTTGTTAAGAAAGTTACGCCTATTTTGCACCGTAACGAATGCAAGTAAGCAAGCGAGCAGAAACGTGGGTTCGAGGCCCCGCTAAAATAAAGTAAAATAAAAAAATGTTCTGGCCAGTTCGTGATTTGAACACACGTCCTCTGATGTAGTGGTTCAATACCTTATCAACTCGTCCAACTCAGTTGTTAACATAGTTTCGCTTATTTTGCATCATTACGAATGCAAGTAAGTTCATTTCAAGAACGTGGGTTTGAGACCCAGTTAAATACACTTATGTTGGGATTAAGAAATAGTACTTTTTGGATTAAAAATTAACCAAAGTTTGGATTAAAAAGTAGTCCTAAATTTTTAACCGTGCGTATTCCAAGACATAGTAGAATTTTATGACAAATACTTTTGTGGAACATTTTAACCCGTTTTTTGGGTATCTTTTTGCCCTTTTTTCACAAAAGGGTCCAAAAATGCCCATAAATTGAAAAGATAGAAGGTTAAAATATTGCTCCTACAATTTTACGTAAGCCCACTAGCACATCCTATATCTAAAATGTAGGGATCACATGTTTTTCTATGCCGATTCACCATAAGAATGTAAAACTGTAAAAAATGGGTAAAACTTGAACCCCCCTAAAATAAAATTTGGAAGTAAACTTTCAAAACGCCGATACGCCGATGATACACATATTTATTTTTTTGGTTCCCCACTGCCAGAATCCGTTGTCGAAACCTTGTTATTTTGTAAAAAAATTTTATTTTCTTGTTTAGAGTGATTTTTTGATTACTTCTTGATTTGATTGATTTAGGGCAAATCGTTGAAAAGGGTTAAATAAAAAAATCCGAAAACAGGCAATAAACTTTAATTTATTCATTTTAGAGATAGGCGCGTGAGTAATTTTGACTCACCATCACGCACGCTCACGCACGCAAGCTCACGCACGCTCATGATGAGTTATTTTTAATCACGAAAGCTCACTGTTAAATTAAATTTTTTGACTCACGATCACGCACGCTCACGATGTGTTTTCTTCTAATCACGAATGCTCACTATTCAAATGCTTTTTGACTCACGATCACGCTTGATGTGTTTTCTTCTAATCACGAATGCTCACTATTCAAATTCTTTTTTTACTCACGATCACAATGACATTTTTTGACTAACAATTGCTCACGAATAGAATTGTTAACGATTAGGCACGCTTACTAAAGAAAATTCTTAAAATGATTTTCACGTTCTATAAAAAGAAGCATACTTATACACAAGAGTTTTTTTTAAATATTTATGTAGTGTTTTAATAAAGTTTAAAATAAGAAACGAAAGTTTAATTCATATCTTATAAAGATACATTTTATACTATATATTAAAATAATATGAAATCATAAATTAGCTTGCAGCAAAATGATTAATTTTTATATGGATACCAAGACCATCATTTGAGTTGAAATGAAAACTTTTTAAACATTTAAATATATTTAACCCATTAATAGCGGCTCTCAAAATTTCATATGCTTTCTTATCGTCGGCCTAATTCTAATACGACGTAAGTCAAAATTATCTATTGTTCAGGAGGCAAAGAAAACTGTTTATTATTTGTATGAAGTTCATACGATAATGTATTATTTGAAATGTTCTACCTCCATTTTTTTCATACAAACATTAAAAACTAAAAAAGGACATAGATGTAGTTTTGACCAATCTACCTAAACCGCTAATAAACGTTACTTTGACCAATTTTGACATACGTCCTATTAGAATTAGGGCGACGTTATATTGATCACAGGAACTACCACATCAAATTTCAACTTGGTGTCTTTCACCACAGTCGAGATATGAGTTGGGTATAAAAATACCCAACCGTCGATAATGTGTTCTAAATGGGCAAAAATTCCTTCTGGAACAACAGCACATTTTTATATCAGGAATTTTCTATCAATAGAAGGTATAGTTTGTAAATTAGCTAAGAGAGCTTTAACTTTTTTTCAATATATAAATTTTTTTACAAATGATTATAACACAAATTTTTCAGATTTTTAATGTTAATCACTTTTGACTTTGAAAATGTATTAGTTAACGTAAAAATTTCTTAACATACTCCAAAAACAATTTATAGCTCTATGTTTTCTTAAAGCAACAAACAAAAAATTAAACACTTAGCTATCCTGAAATATGATCAAATCTGCAGAAACATTTTCATGGGTAAAAAAATACCCAACTGCGGTTAATGGGTTAAATTATATAAAATTAAATTAATAAAAAGTACTATTTGAAAAGCAAACAAAGTACTTCAATCAACAGTTAATGATAGTTTTTAATTGGAGAAAAGTAATTTATCCAAATTTTCATCCAGCAGTCTGAATCTTCTTTCCTCAAAAATACGAACAGATACCGAAAAAAACTCTTTCGGTCAGTGTTGCATTTTGAATGCAATTGGTAGACTTATCACTAAATTTTGCACAGACTTGGGAAATTAAGATAACAAGTCATTACACGAAAAATTTAAGTCACGCACGAGGTAAATGCAATCACGTACGCTCACGTATATTTTTATTTTTGTTACTTTCATTCACGATCACTACGTTATTTATCCAGGGACCGTACCGGTTATGGTTTTTATCAAAAAAGTCAGATATTAACAGTTATCATTTAACTTTTATTTTTTCCGACATAAATACTAGTTATATAATGCCTTTTATTTTTTTGGTCAAAAATAACTGTTACTTTTGACTTATATTTTTTTTGTCAAAAATAACAGCTACTTTGTGCCTTTTATTTTTTCGGTGAAAAATATCAGACAATTTGAATTTTTTTAAAGGCCACTTGAACGGCAAAAAAAAGTTTTATGCAATTTTTATCGTTTCATCAGCGCGCACATTTTGAGCTATAAAACTTTTTAGTTTTTAAAGTTTTTTATTCGGCCTTTGAAAAAATACAAATTGCCTGATATTTTTGACCGAAAAAATAAAAGGCACAAAATAACTGTTATTTTTGACCTAAAAAATAAAAGTCAAAAGTAACAAATAGTTGCCCGAAAAAATAAAAGCCAAAAAATAACAGTTAATATTAATTTTTATAGTAACAGCCGAAAATTTAAAAGGCATTTAATATTCGCGAAGCTGCTGCCATTACGATAATAATGGTTTATTTAAAAAAGTCCTCCGGTCACTTTTTCGTTATGCCTTTTTCATCTGAAAATTGTAAAATAACAGTTATTTTCGGTCCCTGGATTTATCGTGATACGCCGTAGTCTAAATTCGTGACATGCGCCCATCTCTAAATCATTTCTTGCGACACACACGTTCTGTCAAAAAGTAGCGGGAATTAATTATTTAAAAACGCGCTTAACCTTAACCGGTTCTTTGTGCAAATTTAACATACTTTTTAGGTTCAAGCTGATATTTTTTTTCTTTTTTAAAAGATCAAAGAACCAAGGCATGCGCCTCATACAAACAAGGTGTGGTCTTTGACCTGAAAGGAAAGTGACAGATTATTTAGAGGAATTGATTGGAATCATACGTGAATTATTGATTAGGCGAAACAAACGTTAAGGATAATTTGAATTGCTTTTCAGCGAGGCTAGTGTTAAGCCTTAGTCTCGGCAAGTAATTCCAGCCCTTAGTTGTTCCTCTCCTTTAATTCCACATTTTTCACAATTTTGTTGTGGATTTTTAGTTTCCCATAATTCTTAAATGTATTAAAGAACAAAGAAAGTGAAAAGAACCATGCCCGACACGGATTCGAGTCAGGGTCCTCTGGGTTGATAGTCTAGCACACTCTCCACTAAACTACAAAGGTCGACCATTTCTTTAATATAAGTTCATCAAATCGAGCTAGGATTTTGGCTGAATGTAAAAATCGTATGCAAAATTTATGTTTTCGACGTTTTTTTCACGATAAGTGTCGCTGCTACCCTACAGAAAAATTTTCCTAATATGTTCTTGTGTAAAATTTATGCACTATAATCTTGGAGCGCCTTGAAAATGTTCTTCTGCTTTATTGTTAATTTTTATTTTGATATTTTCCCAATTTTTAATTTTTTTTTAACTAGCTGAAACTCGGCGCGTTACTAACACGCCTCCTTGTTCGACGCCCATAAAATGTTATGCGTGGAACGACAAGTGTACATTGTGGTCGAATACCGAATTCCGAGGCTGTGCGCTCTATAATTGCTAAGCTCTATAATTGCTAAGCTTTTCGATATAGCAAATTTGTGTTGTTTAGGAGGTGCCACGCCCCTTTTACAATGCAAACACCATCCTTGGTATGCGTTTTATAACTTGCTAAAGTTTTACAAAATCGAATTCCGATGATGTGTAACCTATTATTCTAAAGCTATTCGATATCGAAAATGTTGGGGTACATTTGAGGTGCCATGCCCCTTTTTGCAATCAGCACCAGACTTCACAAGAGCTTTCTCAAGACTTTGCTACCGTTTCCCTGAAAATTTCATAAAAATTGGTTCAGCGGTTTCGGAGTTTTTATGTGATATACACACATACATATATTAATTTTTTTTTATAAAGATAGATGGGCGGAAAAGTAGGCGTGTCAAAATTTATATACATAATGACCGCCACCTGGTCCCATTGTACCTACATACACAGTTGCCACCTTTGGGGGAAAAATCCAATTTGTGGTTATTTTTAATTGCCGTGGGAAATGGGAATTCCCATGGGATTTTTTAATTGAGTGGGATTTTTTTTTGTTTTGTGGGTTTTTTTTGTTTTGAAGGATTTATTTTTATTTTTCAGTTAAAATATGTATAAATATATACATAAAAGTGTATATTTTTCATATTTTTTCATTGTCAAAATCGTCTCAACCCATCTAAAATTATATATCGCAACGAATTCGTTAAGATTTCGGTTACTTTGGTTTGATGGGAAGTTCTTTCACTCTTGACATAATTACATGCATTGGGAAAATATTTTGCAGTGAATTTTTTTTTATCAATATACAAAATGGGTATATCTTAAAATTGATTTCTGATTGGCCCTTATTACGAGTTGCTTTCGACGTAATCTTCCCTGGTTATCGAACAACGAGTATCGAACGTCAAACCCTGTCGAAATGTTCGTTGTTCATCGAATTTTCAGTCGAATAGAATTTTGCTTTTGATGCGGTGCGTGCTGAGCAATAATTGTTAAAAAGGTAAGAATTTTGTGATTGTGTTTTGCTTTTTAAAGACTAAAAACTAATTTGGAACTCTTTTTGTAAACTTTATACAGGTCCAAGAAGGATTAAGCAAATATTTTTTATTGAATATTATTACTGAAAGACTAATTAAAATACAGACGACGAAATATATGAGTTGTTCTTTTTAATTTTTGTAATTTTTGGTTTAATTTTTGACAATTTGTTATGTCTGTATAATTTATTGTAGTAATTTTTTGTGGAAGAGAGATTTTTTTGTGGTTTTTTTTAATACAAAAGGGATTTATCGTGGTTTTTTAAATACAAATGGGATTTTTTCGTGGTTTTTTTATTTGCGTGGGATTTTCGTGGTTATTTTAAATGTCCGTGGGATTCTTTGTGGTTTTTTATAATTGCGATGGGATTTTTTTTCAATTTTATACCATGGGAATTTTCATGGTTATAATTTTTGGTATTGTGGGAAAAAGTTTTTTCGTGGGATTTTGAGGTGGCAACCATGCCTACATACCAATTTTCACTATCAAAACGTGAACATCTCAGGAATTAGCATGATTTCGAAAAAGTGGGCGTAGATATATTGCGACCATAGTAAACATATGAAGTAAACTACCAAATATTAGTTTTATTCGATCAAAACCGCCTTATATAGAGAAGTTCCATTGATTTGTGGGCGGTAAAATGGGCGTGGCAACATTTATATATATATTTTTAACTATCAAAACTTGCGCAACTCAGGAATTGGTATGATTTCGAAAAAGTAGTAGTACATAAAGTGCGGCCACGCCCATTTTAGTACAGTTGCCGATAGTAACCATCTAAACAAAATTTTAGTTTTTTACGATCAAAACCCTCTGATATATTGCATTTTTAATAGTTTGTGGGCGTTAGCGTAAATTTGGGTTGTATGGGAGGTACCACGCCTCCTTGTCCAATCGCCACCAACTTACCAGAAGCACTCTCAATATATTTTTTTCAATTTAAGAAAGATCGGTTCAGCTGTTTTTGAGTCCATACGTGATATACATACATACCCACATACATACATCCACTTTTATATATATAGATTTTTACTCGATAAATCGATTTGCAAAGTTTTTTAAATTGAATAAAATAATTAATAAGTACATAATTACTTTGACGAGAAGATTGCATGCATTTCATTCTTCGATGAAAATATTGCTCCTGAAAAATTTACACACAAGGGACCTATTCGTTTCTAGAACAAGGGACCGATGAAGGTTAAGGGGATTAGCAAAATTATTTATGTTTCAACTTAAAATTTTACAGATGCAATTCCAACATTTTTTTAATTTAAAAATTTACATACAAAAATACAAATAGAATGTCTAAAATTTATTTATATTGCGTCATTTCTGTTTTTTCATTATGTTGGTAATGTTTGACATGTCAATTACTTATACTGAAAACATAGTGTAAAAGCACACAAAATGTCATAATTTTTCTGAACACATAAAAGTAGGTATTGTTTTTTGTGATTTTCAAATTAAATCAAAATTTTTGTTAATTAACAGTTTTGGTTCGACACGCTTAATTGAACATTTCCATTGGTTTCTACTGATCATCAGTACCATTGATTAAACGCTTATTTAATTAATGCGTCTTAAGCCCCCTTTTACAACACCAACAATAGTTAACACCAACTTATAGCAACATATCATCAACATTCAACGAAAATGTGTAACTTTATTTAAAGTTTACCGGTTTTGTTTCATGCTATTTAATAATTTTATTAAAAAATGTGAGCAGCAGTTGTCAATTTATATTCACCACACAAAACAGGTAGACAGGTAGAAACTTTTAAAGGTGTGCGTTTTGTCGTTGTCGTCGTATGGCGTCGTTCGTGCGTGTTTTAAAACCAGCGAGCCCGTGAAGAAACAAACGCGCGCTGTGTAATGCATTGGAATGCAGTCAAGAATTCCGAGAATTTTTAAAAAGATACAATGCTAAAGTGTGCTGGATGATGGTGCTCCGCAGTCAAAACATGTTTGGCCTTAAAATGTTGCTTTTATTGTTGTTGTTGTTCTTGTTGCAATCAATGCAAATGCTTTCTTTAACTAACCAGCGACCGCAGTTGGCAATAAGTTTAAAATGATGTAACGGGTTTTCGTGAACAAGACATGGTTAGCTGATCAGTGTGGTGAAAAACGTAAAATTTTAATAACAAGGGTATTCACGTCATTTTTTTAATTTAAAAATTTACATACAAAAATACAAATAGAATGTCTAAAATTTATTTATATTGCGTCATTTCTGTTTTTTCATTATGTTGGTAATGTTTGACATGTCAATTACTTATACTGAAAACATAGTGTAAAAGCACACAAAATGTCATAATTTTTCTGAACACATAAAAGTAGGTATTGTTTTTTGTGATTTTCAAATTAAATCAAAATTTTTGTTAATTAACAGTTTTGGTTCGACACGCTTAATTGAACATTTCCATTGGTTTCTACTGATCATCAGTACCATTGATTAAACGCTTATTTAATTAATGCGTCTTAAGCCCCCTTTTACAACACCAACAATAGTTAACACCAACTTATAGCAACATATCATCAACATTCAACGAAAATGTGTAACTTTATTTAAAGTTTACCGGTTTTGTTTCATGCTATTTAATAATTTTATTAAAAAATGTGAGCAGCAGTTGTCAATTTATATTCACCACACAAAACAGGTAGACAGGTAGAAACTTTTAAAGGTGTGCGTTTTGTCGTTGTCGTCGTATGGCGTCGTTCGTGCGTGTTTTAAAACCAGCGAGCCCGTGAAGAAACAAACGCGCGCTGTGTAATGCATTGGAATGCAGTCAAGAATTCCGAGAATTTTTAAAAAGATACAATGCTAAAGTGTGCTGGATGATGGTGCTCCGCAGTCAAAACATGTTTGGCCTTAAAATGTTGCTTTTATTGTTGTTGTTGTTCTTGTTGCAATCAATGCAAATGCTTTCTTTAACTAACCAGCGACCGCAGTTGGCAATAAGTTTAAAATGATGTAACGGGTTTTCGTGAACAAGACATGGTTAGCTGATCAGTGTGGTGAAAAACGTAAAATTTTAATAACAAGGGTATTCACGTCACTGCTGACATATCCAAAATCGCCAATTTGAGAAAAGTTCAGTGCAATTGGTGTTGTTTTGGTTTTTCGACGTTTGCTTAAATTGCACCATCTTTAAAGTTGATGAAAAATAATCGTCGCAAACTTGCGAAGAAATGGCGTTTTATATTACCATAAGAAGATATGTTAGTTGTCAAATTATGTCATCGTATTTAGATAATTTTAATTTGTACGATGGAAAAATCTTTGAAGGTAAGTTTCTGTTTTGATTTTAAATTAATTATTTAAATATTTCACTTTTAGAAACTTAAGCGAGAGTCCAACCACTGTTGGTCCGATAAGGATACGGCGTGCTTGAATGTGTAATTAACAGGGACCGAAAATAACAGTTAATTTCGTAATTTCTATTCAAAAAGTCAAATCGAAAGAAAAAGTCTATTCGATATTTGAATATAGCAATGTAATGCTTGTTAGCTAAGGAATAATAATCTTTAATAATTTTAATTTTTCTGATCTTTTTAAAAAAGTCAATAAATAATCGTTATTTTTGACCCATTTTATTTAGAACAAAAATAAAAGTTAAAATTTTACTTTTATTTTTTCGATTTAAAATATAAGTTAAAATTTGACTTCTATTTTTTGATCAAATAAAAAAGTGAAAATTTTACTTTTATTTTGTCGATCATAAATAACAGTTAAAATTTTACTTTTATTTTTCGATCAAAAGTAAAAGTCGTATTTTAATTCCTTATCATCTGCTTGCAGTCGCTGTTTCAGTCGTTTGCGAAATAAATATAAACAGAATGTGCAATGATAAGCAACTAAGCGATACAATGCAACGATATGAAGATCGATAGCAATATTTTTATCTCTGTGCAAAAATGTTATTAATATAGTTATAAAAGAATAAAACATGTACTCTATTAATTGAAAATTTAAGCTGTTATTAATAAGAAGTTGATCTGTCAAATTTTTAATATCTATTTTTGATCGGAAAAATAAAAGTCAAATTTTAACTTTAATTTTTGATCAAAAATATAAAGTCAAATATTAACTTTTATTTTTGATCAAAAAAAATAAGTCAAATTTTAACTGTAACTCTTGATCGAAAAAATAACATAAATTTTTATTTTTGATCAAAAAAATAACAGTCAAATTTCAACTATTATTTTTGATCGAAAAAATAAAATTCAAATTTTAATTTTTATTTTTGATCGAAATGAAATCAGTCAAAAAATAACGATTATTTGTTGACTTTTTTGAAAAAAATCATAACCGTTATGGTCCTTGGTAATTAATGTTAGTAATGGCGGTTTTCAGTTTTTCATACACTTAGGGGAAAACAAAATTTAAAAACCATCGCCCACTCCAACTAATCGGAAATTTGCGATTATTACACTGGTATACAAATAACGAAAAGTTGTTTGTGCAATTAACGCCATTTCTAATGTCAAATCGATCGGTGATTATTTTTTTTCTGTCACTCTGTTTTCGAGATATAGCCCACTGTATTTTTTTACAAAAAAAAATTGGTTCCACTTAATAGCATATATCTCCAGAACCAACAAGAATAATCAAACAAATACAAATTAACAGCCCTATTCTGGCAAAATAACAATAGTTACCCGGTATTTTTAATGTTTCTATAGGGGTATTCACGATCCGGAGCTCTTGTGCAAAAAAGCGCAATGGCTGTCAAAAAAGAGCTACAAACTGTGAACACACCTCACACAGACAAAATCAAATGAAAGTGCTTTGACAGTTAGTGATGTGGAATTCTATTCTGATGCTTCAATAATATCAATAAAATAATTAAAATTCACAGTGTTACAGGATATGCTTCATTTATTGGTACTATAATCTTACACAATTCACCATCACTATTCATTTGCTGTCAAAAAACACAAAGTGCAAAAAGGAGCTCAAGAGCTCAGCAAAAGAACTACAGGCCAAAGTCGGAGCTCTTTTGCAAAAAAGCGCAATTTTGACAGCACGTTTATTTTGTTATTGTAGAGCTCTTTTCTACAACTGCACTTTTTTGCACAAGAGCTCCGAATCGTGAATACCCCTTATGCGTTTGTTGTAATTTTTGATTTCAAAACAAAATTTGAAACTAAAATATATAAAATTCTGACAAAAATTGTCAGCTGCTATTCAGATAGTGACAATTTCATTGAAAAATTTGGTTTTTGTCAGAATAGGGCTGTAAAGCTAATAAAATTTTCTACAAACAATTCCTACATAATTTGTTGATTCAACTGTTATTTTCGGCGAAATAAATAATATTTTTGAGGATTTTTCATGTTTTTCAGAAAAATGTACAAAAAAAAAACAAAACTAATTCCAATTTTCATTAGGAAATAAAAATATTTTGTTAGTTTTAACATATTTTGCTTAAAGCCTGTACTTAATTATTGTATTAAGCATTGTACACAAAATAATAAAAATAGAGAATTTCATCTCATGTTCTCGTGCTAAATCATTTATTATGTCCTAATAACTTAGTTTTTGTACTAGATCTGCTTCAATATTTAATATGGCCAGTGCATTTGATCGCTCCTCATTCATAGTTGCCCGTAAATAGTTTTTAATTCCAGAATTTAACAGACTATGAGTTATAACGATGCCATCATAACTAATATAACAGTAAAATATATTTAATAAACAGAGATAAATAACAATTGTGTAATATTCCTTTAAAATAAAATAACAGTTTGTGTTACTATTATTTGAATGAAAGTGACAACTGGGATACTGAAAAATCCCACTCATCTAACTTTGAATACTCAAATAAGAATCATAGCTAAACAGTTTGTGTTACTATTATTTGAATGAAAGTGACTACTGGGATACTGAAAAATCCCACTCATCTCACTTTGAATACTCAAATAAAAATTTTAGCCAAACCATTTTAATATTCAAGTCAGTTTCTTCTGTGATGAACGCTTCTATTTTAATAAAAAATTAGCATGCTTACCTTTGTAGAAAAAGTATAAAATATTACAAATTGTGACTATTGGGACATGTATTTGTGACTAGCGGGACAAGTAAAATATATGTGTGTCAACAATAAGTTATTTTAATTAGTTTGATTATTGTTTTAAGCCCAATTAGTGAAGTTATTTACATATTTTTCTGTAAAACATAAAAAACAAATCAGCAGCTACGAAAAAATAATTACCTCAAACTCTATTATTTAAAGAAAAAGTTGAATTTTCCTCTAAATTGGTAAAATTTTACCTCTCAACAGTTTTATAATAGGACATAAGATCCGGCTCCTATGTGGCGTAAAACTCTGCTTTATTGACCGAACTCGATCTTAAAAACAATTTATTACTTCCTCTTCCTTCTTTTTGTTTTGAGATCTTTTTTACATAAGACGCCTTGAAAGTAACTTGCATTACCTGAATTGGCTTTTGCATTTATAATTGACCCAACCATATCTTTAGAGTCAACATTCAATTCCTGTTCGCTGTCTCTTGTGTATCTACTCATCAGAGTAGTTTAAATTTGCCTCTTGTAACCCTGAATAAAACATTTTCGAATTTATAAGATGCTGTAGGATCATGGCCCAGCCAGGATTCTAGCCCGGGACCCCTGGGTAACAATCAAGCGCGCTACCACTAGACTATCGAGGCCGTCAAATGACATGATTAATACATTTATCTTGGAATTTAACACTCAAGTTATACATAAAGATGCTTTAACTTTTTCATTTTGGGTCAGAAAACTAAATTCAGCTATACGCAACGGCATTGAAATAAAACCAGGCTGTTCACCGTGACTACTGGGACACATTTTAAAACCGTCTCGAAAGCATAATATTATTGCCTTTGCTATAAAAAGACGTTTAAGTGGTGCACCACATGTTTATTATTACTTCTAGGTAGTATTGAATTTATAAAGTCATGTTTAGAAATAAAACCAGCATTGAAATAAAACCAGGCTGTTCACCGTGACTACTGGGACACATTTTAAAACCGTCTCGAAAGCATAATATTATTGCCTTTGCTATAAAAAGACGTTTAAGTGGTGCACCACATGTTTATTATTACTTCTAGGTAGTATTGAATTTATAAAGTCATGTTTAGATCAGTAAAACAACTTTTATATATTTTTGCGTGACTACTGGGACATGCGACTTGCATCGGAAATACACAAAAACTAACATACTTGCTCGCTTTATTTCTATATAGAAAATTAGTTTTTTCCAAGCTTTCTATAAAAGACACGGGCCAGGTGTCTACTGTGGACAGAATGCCCGACAATATTGTAGCAAACATAATCAACATTTTACTCCCTAGCAACTCTGTATGAAAAAAGTTGGCATGTACAATTTTTGTAGGGAATTTTTTCAAATCTTTTTTCACAGATTAATAAAGTAGATTAAGTCATTACCTAGACATTTAGTTAAAGCTTTTTACCAAATAAAAAATATTAATGGAAAACCAAAATTTATCTCATTTTCCTCTTTTACGTGGAATGCCCCTGAACAGTTTTTTTTTCCTCTTCCTCTCAATCTTCATAGAACTGGGGCGTTTTTTGAATGAGTATGAATGACAAATTTTGTATTGGGTTAAGTGTCAACGAAAGAAAGTTGTTTATTAAAACCGGAAACAAGATTGGCAGTAGAACTGAACCCTCATTTTAGAATAAATATCAAGTTTTCCATCAATATATCAATCACTGTCGTGTCATCTGCTTCAGCGGAGCTAAAATTTTTAGATAATTCAACGAAATATCAATATATTTTGTATCTTTTATTTTAGCGGATTGTTGATTTTTTCTAAATTCTAACTTTGGATGATAAGTTACAAAATTTGTTGATATTTCGTTGGATAATCTAAAAATTATAGCTCCGCTGAAACAGATGACACGACAGTGATTGATATATTGATGGAAAAGTAGATATTTATTCTAAAATACAAAATATTATTTTTTATTTTATGGCGAGTAGTTAGTTTATATTCTATTGATCAATAATACTAGACACGTGCCAAAACCGTAAAACACCCTGTATCTTGAAAATTTTACAATATAGGAGGGAACTGAGTACAGATTTGGAACCAGTGTTGAAAGTATATATAGGAATGATAACAGGTTTGCCGCATCCGAAATTTGTAGGCAAGTAATATTTATGCAAGCATGCCTGATTATAAGGCACTACTATTATTTTTCTCACAACTGTATATTGTCTTATGGAGATTTCTAAAGAAAAAACGTCCGTGGCGAATATAGGTATATAAAATCTTCTGTACTTGTGTATGTGACTAGACTCCTCCTAAAAAGCTGGACCGATTTTGATGAAATTTAATGTGGAGGAACTGTTATTTCTGGTTGAAAAAAAAAATAAAAGTCAAATTTAAACTTTTATGTTTAATCAAAAAAAAAAAAAAAAAGGTAAAATTTTAACTTTTCTTTTTGATCGAAAAAATAACATTTACTAATTTTTTATAAACTTTTTTTTAAGTAAAGAAGAGTAAGGAAGATATCATTACCACGATAATCTATAGTAATAAAACTCATTTTCTGTTTGTTTGTTTGTTTGTTTGACCTTTATACAAATCTAAACGGCTCAACGGATTTTGCTCAAACTAGGTATACATATTAAGTGCATCCCAACTTTAAATGTTACATACTTAGTTTTTTGCCACGCCCCCTCTGAAATTTTTGCAATTAACGGTAATTTTGTTACTATAAAACTTTTTTGTATCGGAGATTTTTGTGTATTTAATTTTAAAAAATTTCTGTTATTTTGACATCAAAAACATTCACATATCTTTAAAATTGGAGACATTTTCAGTACAACGACTTTTTCATAAAACATCGTTGCCTAAGAATGAGAAAAAAAACGAAATGAAAATCAAAGTTTGGTCTTTCGATGCAAATATCTCCGCTGTCCATTAATATATTTCACTCAAATTTTTTTGTTGAAAAGTTCAATAAAATCACTTCACAAAAATAGGTTGAACTGTACCATTAAGTCAGTGTATATATGTTTTATGATTATTTCAAAAAAGTCCAAAATATTGACTTTTTACTCAAAAAATGACTCAAAAAATGTTGTTGTTGTAAAAATGAAATCAATTAAAAATTGCACATCTGGCTACCTTTCATATGACATAGCATTTATTTTGCAAAAATTCTTCTAGCTGAGCGCAAAAATTATTTTACTGTTTTTGTCATCAAAACAACAAGGTTTTGATTTTTTTCGCGAAATTTATTTTTTCCAAAATGTTGTTTTTATATTTTTTTACAAAAAAGTCAAGTCTCAAAAATAATTTATTTTAAAAAATTACCCCAGTCAAAAATTATGGCTAAAATCTATTTTTTCATACCAGACTATTAATAAAACTTAGTTTTGTGTTAAAATTCTCTGTATAGTTTGAAGTCCCCATTTATCTCTAAGAATGAAGTTGTGTGTCTATAGTAATTACGAACATTTTGGATTATATAAAATCTTCTTTATAGTGATCTACTTCTTTTTGCCCCCTCCTGTTAAATTTGTTTTGTTGTGATGGCTCTATTTTTTCTCACTATTGTGTCTTCGTTGTCACTTAGTTCTTTATCAATGGTACTTTAAATGTTGTATATATATCACAATTTTATCGAAAAGATGACTGTGAATAAGAATGCTGTAAAAGTTAATATTTTCATGTAATCAGTTTCAGCTATATGGCGATATAATAAAACATATGCGCATCTGGTCAGCACAATTATTTCATTAGTTTTGATCTGTACGTTAAATTCACAGATAGATGGCGCCACATTTGTAAGATGTGTGGGTACAAACTATACATCTTGCGGTGAAAAGGTGAATAATGTTTTTTCAAAAGCTTCTTCAAATTTAACCCCACACGTTTGGGATTACAGACAGGTGGCGCTATTTTCTGCTTACAGAAGAATATCTGATGTTCTTATGCAGCTAGCAGATAAGTTTTGCGAAATATTTTGCGAAAATGCTATTGCTACCAAACTTTTAAAAAGTAAACTAATGCAGTACTGCCAGTTTTTTCAGTCGCAGCGTCATCTAGCGTCATAAACACTTAAAAACATAGAATTGGATCAATTTAAATGTCCAGCTCACGTGCTGGACTTTTTGTTGTTTTTGCTTTGCTTGCAAATGCGATTATATGATCCTGATCTCCAATGAAAAAACGCGGCTAATAGACATTTTAGTAGGTACAATCATTTTTAGCACAACGAATTTTCATAAAACATTGATAATAATGAGAAAAAAAGTATATGAAAATCGAAGTTTTTACTTTTAATGCCAATAACTCCGCTGTTTGTAATATATTTCATTAAAATTTTTTTTGTTAAAAAGTTCAATATGTTTTTTAATATAAATCTTTGTTTAGACGTTAAAATGTCCATATCTCAAGGACGCATTGAGTCCCACCATTATTTTTATTTTGTTGAAAAGGTAATTGTGCTTGCTTTAAGAATAAGTAAATATAAAAATTCTTTTTAATTTTTAAAATAGGTTTTTTGTGCCCCTTCTTTGAATTCAATTAGCTCACCGCAAGAGATGGAACCACCAACAACTTTTTTGGATTAATGTTCGTTCAATTACCTTTCTAACGGTAGATAAATAAAATTAAATAAAATAAAATATAAATAAAATTCAACATGTTTTTCATTATTCCCGATTTTAAAAAACATTTAATCGAGAAGTGTATGTTAAAATGTTTATATAAAGGACTCTCGAGCAACACCGGGTATATCAGCTAGTACACATTAAACATCATCGTAAGAAATTCTATATTAAAAATTATATGATAAATTTTTTGTTCCAGTGCATCATTAACGAAGAATTTCTCATAAGTTCCAAGCAAAAATCAAAACAAGGAAATAGTTCTTATTTTCTCATATTGAAGGCATACGCTGTTGCACGCGTAGCTATGAAAATTTACATATGTGACATGGATCATATATATATATGCATATATTGACTTGAATTATGATTTTAAATATGTAACCACGTGCTTCACAATAGTTATTGCCACATGTTTTTAAAGTACTGTGTAAACTCATATCATACATACGAAGCGAAAGCAACATGTGTAAAATAAATGTTTATAAACTTATGATATAAACAAGCATTAGATTTTGCTTTTTATTTCAATGTTACATTTTCAATTTAGGCATATAAGTAAAAAAATTGTAATTTTAACTAAAAAAAAAAACAATTTTAATTAAAAGAAAGGCGAATTCACTCACCTCGCGATGATTTTTACCTAAATTTCTACATTATATAATACAAAATTCTTTTGTTGCAATATTCAATGTATGACATTAATAGTTGTTACCGTTATGGCTCCAATGTGCAATCAGAATTGACCACCATTTTCTTGCAAACGACATGTTATTAAAATAAACACATTAACTAAAAAAAACTTTCATTAAAAAATATACATCGAAATGCAAAATTTGAACTAAGTCGTTGTTTTTAAATTTGAAAACTGTGTTTTTTGTTTTTTTTTAAACAGCTTTTTTAAATGAAAACTTTTATAAATTGTTCATTGTTTTAAAAGTTTTGTAAAATTTTGATTGAATTTTTATTAAAAAAACATTTTTACGTTAACAACCACCGGAATTAAAGCAACTGAACACAAGGACCTGCAACGCGCAACTGCAACATGCAGAAATGTTTCAGCAACTATTTTGAAGAGGAGCGAGCAAACGAGCAACAAGGCCAAAAAAGTTGCAAGCTATGGAGAGAGTAGAAAACAAGAAAAATGCGAAGAGGCTCAACGAAGCAGGCAGCAGTGGGAGCTACAACAAAAAACGTAGGGACGCCAGCTCCACTTCCCCAACAAACAACATTTAAAATGCACTCAACACACACACCAACTCGTAAAATATTGACTATGCAAGTGAACAACATGTTGTTGACTCTTGAGTCTGGAATAAAAAATAAACAGTTTGTAGACTCGAGAGTCAACAACATTGTATGTTTGCGTGAGTATAGGATTAACACCAATACAATTGAGACAAAAGTAAGTAAGAGAAACAACTTTTGTCAGCAACAACACTAACAACAACACCAACAACAACAACAAAAAAACAACAAAGATAAAAACATGTTTTATTAAATTAAACCTCATAAAGTTATAATAAAAAAAGAAAAGAAAAACTTGCATTTCCCGCCAAAAATTATAAAAAATATAAGACAGGCTCTCACTCACTAGGGAGGGACGGGATTCTGCTTTCAAGTCCCGAAATCCGATTATTCGATGTAAACCCGGGATTAATAAACAACTGTTTTAATGCAAAAGCGTGCGGAATAGAAAGATGCTTGAATTAAATTAAAGTCCATTTTTATAAAAACTTTTAAATTAATAAAAACTTCAAGATTTAAAAAAAATATCTAAAATATTTTAAATTCGCAAAAAAATATAATATGTGCGAAAATTTGTTGTAAAAAAATTTTTTTACATAACAAGATAATATTTTAATTGTAAAAAAATACAAAACCAAATGTTTTAATTGAATTTTTTACCAACTTTAAAAAAGAGGAAGTTCTCAAGTTCGTTGCTTTCTTTTTAATGTTTGTACATTGAAAAAAGGTGGGCTGTATTCGACAAAGGGGCAGGCCACTATTATAGAAACACTGTATCTCGGTTAATATTGTCACTAGGATACTGAAATTTAGAGCAGAGGTAGGTAGTATGTTCCGGTTTCTTTTTTTTCATCAACGGTTTATCAACAAATTTGCATTACAAATTTCCAAAATGTTCTTGAGCTTATCTTAAAAATAAAAGATTCATTTTCCGATTCCGGGTGAAAAATTATTCATAATAGGGCTGATTATAATTTTATAAATTTACTTTAAATTAAATTAAATTTAAATTCTAATTACTTTAAGATACTATCCTGATGAGGCCATCTGACCCTGATAACAATCTGATCGGATTCTGATAAGGACTCTTTAATTAAGTTTAACCTGAATGTCACTGAACAGGTATTCAAAAGACTTCCTTAAAAGGGCTATCCCTATCATATCCGGACCATGTCCGTACTTATAAAATAACGGTATAAATAAGCGTATTTCTTAAACAGATTGATTTAGTAAAAGTTTCATGTAAAGTTTTCAGTTCATGTTATTTTTATCAAGATGTATTTTCAACTAATTAGACTTAAGCATTATTAACAAATCATATAACTTAAATTTTGTTTAAGGTGTAGAATTTTTTTTTAAAATTTTCTTAATTTTCTTAATATTAATTTTTTACTTGATTTCGTAAGGGAGGTACATGCAGAGGTTGGCCAATCTTAACAAAAATTCGTCAGAGGGGTAGCCAAGTAGAGTAATAAACGTGTACTAAAAATAGTCGAAATCGGAACTATGTTAACTTTTTTTCTTGATTTTTGTAAGGGAGGTATACACAAAGGTTGACCGATCTTAGCAAAAATTCGTCTGAATGGTAGTCAAATAGAGTAATAGATGTGTACTAAAAATGGTCGAAATCGGTTAGACCCTAGGGGCATAGGACCTACACTCAGCGGCAAAAAACCCTCGCACACGAATTTTCGTAAGTTTTTCAACTTTTACAGAAAAATTTTAAGCTGTTTAAAGACGTCTGTCATAATTGTATTTACATTTTTTATTTTTATTTATTTGTTACTGTGTTTTACTGTTTTTACGGTTTTCAAATTTTTTAATTTTTTTATTTCTTTTTATTTTTTTATATTTTTTATTATATTTTTTTTATTTTTTTTTATTTTTTTTATTTTTTTTTATTTTTTATTTTAGGGAGGTATACACAAAGGTTGACCGATCTTAGCAAAAATTCGTCTGAATGGTAGTCAAATAGAGTAATAGATGTGTACTAAAAATGGTCGAAATCGGTTAGACCCTAGGGGCATAGGACCTACACTCAGCGGCAAAAAACCCTCTCACACGAATTTTCGTAAGTTTTTCAACTTTTACAGAAAAATTTTAAGCTGTTTAAAGACGTCTGTCATAATTGTATTTACATTTTTTATTTTTATTTATTTGTTACTGTGTTTTACTGTTTTTACGGTTTTCAAATTTTTTAATTTTTTTATTTCTTTTTATTTTTTATATTTTTTATTATATTTTTTTATTTTTTTTATTTTTTTTTATTTTTTTTTATTTTTTATTTTTTTATATTTTTTTATTTTTTTATTTTTTTTATTTTTTATTTTTTATTTTTTTATTTTTTTATTTTTTTATTTTTTTATTTTTTTATTTTTTTATTTTTTATTTTTATTTTTATTTTTATTTTTATTTTTATTTTTATTTTTATTTTTATTTTTATTTTTTTTTATTTTTTTTTATTTTATTATTTTATTTTTTTTATTACGCTATTTTTATTTTTTATAAACGCGAAGGTTTTATTTTTGGAATTCAAAGGTTAAATGTTTAAAAAAAGGTCAAGGGTCCAAGAGGGAAATAGCAAGCCGTATGAATACATACGAATGGAGTGTATGAAATCTAATAAAAAATTACAATACGGGGTGATCCATTTTGTGGATTCAAAAGTAGTTGTGAAAGGCCTAAGAAAATAACACCACGAGAGGAACGCCTTATAAAAAGAATTTATCTACGTAATTGCTTTCTTAATGCTGGTAGCATCAGTAAAGCATTCAATTTGCAAACTGGAATAATAATCAGTGATCGAACAATGCAACGTCAACTGAAAACTAATTTCTAAAAAATTAAAAAGTGTTTGCTCTGCGAGGGTTTTTTAATCGCTGAGTGTAATTACTTTTTTTAACTTGATTTTGTATGTTAATTTTTCATTTAAAGCATTTTTAAAGAAAAAATTTATATTTGTAGAACGAAGTAGGAAAATTTATTTCCAATTCCTGGTTGTATAGAATCTATACTAGTAGACTAAACAATGGCACTTAATTTTATAGGATTTGTTTTTCTTTTTTTTTTTTTTGAAATTTGTTAATTTCTAAAATTTTTCACTTTTTAATATCTGTGGAATATGAATATGTATAATATGAAATAACAGCTAAAATTTTTTCCTTTTCAGCAAAGCATTTTTATATCAGTATAGCGCCGAATCAAAATAATATATTTTCATGCTGATTTCGTATCCAAAACTGAGTCTTTCCCCTAAATATTTTGTTTTTGTCTTATCTATGCAATCACCTACCGATGCCAATATGGTTAGGTTTCGAGTCATAAAAAAACTTATTTTTGGCAATGGGACAACGCAGTGTGAAACGTCTTCGTGTAAAGAGCTTATAAAACTATGAACACGTTTTTCTCAAAACTGTGTTTTCAAAGTCGGTGAGTAAGGTTTCTCAACAAAGGACTTAACAGATCATTAGCCTTAATTTTTTATACAAGCATTATGATATATTTTTTAGTAATTGATCGAAGGATTTATTTTTCCGATAAATATTTATCATTTTATAAACAATGCCAACATTTTCATCCAAAATCAATTAAAAATTAATATTTTCAGTATTCTTTTGATTAATTTCTAGATAATACTTTGCATTAACTAAATCTTTTTGTTATTTTTTTGCATTTCAAATGATCTGATCTAGAGATATCGTGCTCACCTCAAGACGCCCTTCTTTAGAGGACCTACAGGAGATTATATATGGACGGTTCAGAGTTGAAGTGAACCAACTCATAAAATCTGTGTTTCGAGATAGAACGAAAAAAAGTCCATGGCATACATCGAATCCTGTGCAAAATGAATGTCATTGACCTAAACTTTTTACAGTTATTTCGTAAACGATAATTGGGGTGACTTAGTTTTATACAACACTGAATTTTGAACATAATTCTACATAGAATCGCATTAGAAAATAGAAAAAAAAATTTTTGACTTGGTCCGCTTCAACTCTGAACATACATACATAGAACATGCATAGAAGACCTTTAAAAATAATTGTTTACAAACAAATTTTTTGAATAAAGTTGAAAACTAAAAGATTTAAAAATGTATATACAGGAAAAATTCTTGATATCGCTTTTTCGTCCTCCTAACTGCGTATGACCCCTTGATTTCATAATAAGAGTATATTTAAGCCATCTAATATTATATAATGCCAAGCCTTTACATTGTATTTCCACCAAATTAAAAAAAAAACAAAATCCCAGGACTAGTTCCGGGATGTAGTTTTTAATCCCGAAAATCACGGGATTATCAAAAACCCAAAAATTGCCATCCCTAGCACACACCCCAGCCGCCATGTCCAGAGGTAAACAAACAAAACCAAAAACAAAACAAAATTATGTATGTAGCAACAAATAAATATTCCATGACATTAACAAGAAAGACAGAGCCGCGACATAAAAGATGTGCAACGAAATGTGCTGTTACGATTTAAAAAAAACGATTGATCAAGAAAAACAGTATCAACAACAATAAAAAGCAAAAACATATCAACAACAACAACAACAACACTAACAACAACAACAATGATCAATGGTGGAGAAGAAGTGGAGTCTGGAGCTAGGACTTGAATAAAACAGAGATAAAAGTAAAAAAATCTTCGCGCTTAAATTTGTTTTGAAGACACGATGTTTTGTTAAGAAGGAGGGAGGAGGGGGGAGGCAGAAGAGTGAAAAGCAGTTGAGTAAGTTTTTGAGTTTGTAAACAAATAACATTTAAAAGAAACTGCCAAAAAGAAGACAACCAACACAGGATAGCAAAGAAGAAATTGCGATTGGGCATTAACAGGACTGAAATACTTGAAAAAGCAACATTGTAACAAAAAGCCAACAGGTTTATAATTTTAGTGTGGCATTGAAGGGATGCTTTAATTTGTGTGGACTAGTCGTAAGCATTCAGGAACAGAGAAGTCCGATTCCAACTATTTTTGTGAAAACACGCAAATACATATTATTTTTGAGGAGAGCGGTTCAGGTCCATTAGAGAGCTAAAAAGGTCATTGCTTTTATTATTTGAAGAAATTATTTATGGTTTTTTTATGAAATTTTATTTTCTTTTAATTTTTTTAATTTTTTTTTAATTTTTTTAAATTTTTTAAATTTTTTTAAAATTTTTTTTAATTTTTTTAAAATTTGTTTTTAATTTTTTTAATTTTTTTTAAATTTTTAATTTAATTTTTTTTTAAATTTTTTTTTTAATTTTTTTAATTTTTTTTTAATTTTTTTTAATTTTTTTTAATTTTTTTTTAATTTTTTTTATTTTTTTTTTAATTTTTTTTAATTTTTTTAATTTTTTTTTTTATTTTTTTTTTAATTTTTTTTAATTTTTTTTAATTTTTTTAAAATTTTTTTTTAGTTTTTTTTTAGTTTTTTTTTAGTTTTTTTTTTTAATTTTTTTAAAATTTTTTTTATATAATTTCATTTATGATCATTGTTAACTGCTCAATGATTTATTTTTGTTTTTTAAATTATTTTTTAATTATTTTATGGCTTGTATATTATACTATCTGAATGGTTCTCGGCATTGCACATTGGGCCAGAAATTTGGAAAAGTAGCCAAAAAACATATCTTGGTGTTGAATAGACAGAATTTAATAAAACTTGGAATAAAGCATATTTTCCAAGCGCGATGGAAAAAGTGGGCGGGATTCAGCAAATGGGCGGGGCACTATCAATAAAATACTGTATCTCTTCTAATATTGGCACCAGCTTATTGAAATTGGGTATAGGGTGGAGTAGGATCGTTTCGGAGCATGTTAGAAAAAGTGGGCGGGATTCAATAAAGGGGCGTTGTACTATTAAATAAAAACTCTAGTATGGTTATTATTGATTCTGGGGTATTAAAAAAGAGGCGGGATACGAGAGAGAATAAAAGGACACTTACCGAATCTGACGTCTGACGTGTGATGTGTGAACTAAAATTAAATATTTTCAAGGTTTTAAAAATAGCACTTTTAGAACAATAAATGTGTTTTAAAATCGAGAAACAAAAAACCAGCAATTAGCCTACATAAATGGCATATATAGTTTCCAGGGTCACCACGTGGAGTTTGCGGAGAGAGCCCCATGTTTTTTTTTACTTTTATTTTTGTTCTGCTTTTTAGTTTTTTATTTTGCCTTTGCAGTAGTTTTACTGTCTACTATCTGTTTTTTGATTCAGGTCGTCTCTTTTCGATTTCCGAGTACTGCACGACGCACAGTGAACTGCCGCCTAGTGGACAAAAATCAAAAAAATTTTGTCTCGAAATCCTGCAAATTTAGTATCAATCGACAGGTAATACTTTGACTATTGATAATCTAAAATATTGGAGCAATAAAATGCGTTTTGGTTGAGCTCTAACGCTTTGAAGTTGAGTATTTTTTTTATACAAATTCTAATTTTGGACATAGCTCTTTCAGATGATTTACACAAATAATTGCCAAAAATCCAGTTTTTAATAAAACAAAGCCAATTAGGGCTCATAATTTTAAAAAGTCTATGTGTTAATAAAAAAAGTCATTTGTTTTATTAAAAATTTTTAAATGGTTTCGAAATTAGATATATTTGAATGGAAAATAATGAAAAATTAGCATGTTTTGATGGAAAAAACAGAATATGTTAAAATATGTGATTTTGCGGATTATTAAAATACATATATTGTACAATTAGGAACTGAAAAAAAACTTTTCCTATTTCATCCTACAAATATATTTTTATTTTTTATTTGGAAAAATGCTTAAAATTAAAAATGAACATACAAAATCAAGTAAAAAACTAATATAGGTTCTAGGGAGGTACCCCTAGGGTCTTACCGATTTCGACCATTTTCAGTATGCATCTTTTTACTCTATTTCAGCATCATTTTGAAGAATTTTTGTCAAGATCAGTCAATCTTTGTATGTACCTGCCATACAAAATCACGTAAAAATACTATACTATACTACAATATAGTATACTATATCACTATATTATACTATACTATACTATACTATAATATACTATACTATACTATACTATACTATACTATACTATACTATAATATACTATACTATACTATACTATACTATACTATACTATACTATACTATACTATACTATACTATACTATACTATACTATACTATACTATACTATACTATACTATACTATACTATACTATACTATACTATACTATACTATACTATACTATACTATACTATACTATACTATACTATACTATACTATACTATACTATACTATACTATACTATACTATACTATACTATACTATACTATACTATACTATACTATACTATACTATACTATACTAAACTATACTATACTATACTATACTATACTATACTATACTATACTATACTATACTATACTATACTATACTATAGTATACTATACTACACTATAATATACTATACTACACTATACTATACTATAGTATACTATACTATAAATGCTATACTATACTATAAATGCTATACTATACTATAAACTATACTATAGTCTAGTATACTTTCATATCTCTTTTTTACGATATTTTGAGTTTAGTCATTATTACTATACTATAGTATAGATGTATACTATACTATAGTATACTATAGTATTATATATAGTATACTATAGTATACATCTATACTATAGTATAGTAATAATGACTAAACTCAAAATATCGTAAAAAAGCGATATGAAATTTATTCATTATTATTACTATACTATACGCATTATTACTATACTATAGTATAGATGTATACTATACTATAGTATACTATAGTATTATATATAGTATACTATAGTATACATCTATACTATAGTATAGTAATAATGACTAAACTCAAAATATCGTAAAAAAGCGATATGAAATTTACTTTATTGCCAATTTTTGGAAGTATGCAGATATCCATTTTTTGCCCAGAATTGATCATCACTTATGTCTGCATGTATTTTGTTTGTAACAATTCATATATGTATTTTAAAAAAATGGGTCGTAGTCCGTGCAATTAAAATATCGTTTTTTACGGTACTTTGAGTTTAGTCATTATTCCTTGTAGATATAAATATAGTATACTATACTATACTATAGTATATTTTTGATAGTGAAACTTGGTATGTAGGTGCAATGGGACCAAGTGGCGGTCACTATATGCATAAATGTTGCCACGCCTACTTTTGCCGCCCATCTATATATACATTAAACATGCATGCATGCATATATGTGGATATGTGTGTATATCACGTAAGGATTAAGAAACTACTAAACCAATTTTTATGAAATTTTCTAGGAAACGGTAGCAAAGGCTTGAGTGTTCCTTTGAAGTCTGGGGCCAATTGTAAAAGGGGCGTGGCACCTCCCAAACAAGCCAAATTTATATCGAAAGCTATATCGAATAGCTTTGGAGTTATTCAGTATTCGATATACACATGCTGTTTCACTGATAACATTTTATGGACGATGGACAAGGGGGCGTGGTACATCCTATTCATTCCAAATATACGATATCCAATAGCTTTGGAATTATAGGTCGCACAGCATCGGAATTCAGTATTCGACCTCAATTTACACATGCAGTTTCATTGATAACATTTTATGGCCGTTTAACAAAGGGGCGTGGCAGCAACGCGCCGGTTTTCAGCTATTACAATATATTATCATTAATTTTTCATGTCAACACTGTTGCGGGGCCCGTTTCGACTGGATATGATCTTTGTACTTTAGAAATGCTTTTACTAAAATTTAAAAATTGATCGCAAAACTAACTCTTGCAACCAAAGCTAATGGGCGTGTCATTTTAAAATATTTAGCAAAATAAAAAGCAAAACAAGTTGCTGCTGGTAAAAACATGTCAACAACATTATTGATGCATCAGATTAAGTAAAATGTGGTTCAGATGATTGCAATCTTTACACAGAAAGGGAGAAAAATACACGCAACAGCATCCTAAACCAAAACAAAATATTTTAAAAAAAAATTTATATATAGCCAACATAACAAAAGTCAAAGAGAATAAGAAAAACAAACAGTAACAGACAGACAGACACAGGCATCAGCAGCAACAACATGGGCACAGACGATGGGGATTCTAGGGCGTTGAACCAAACAAAGTTGTGGTGGTTTTTTTTTATATGAATTTAAAAATAAGGAAAAACATACATAAATGCGGATGGAAGCAGAATAGACAAAAGTCAATAGGACGGACGACACGACACTGCAACAAAGCAACCACAAAACAAAAACAGATTCAAAAATGTAAATTATGTTGCTGGAATGTTGTTGCAACAAGAGCAACAAAGTGTTTGCGCACGAGAGGGAGAGATAGAGAGAGAACGAGCAACATTAAAGAACCTCTAGTGCAAAATAGCTCAATGATTAGAATCAAAAGAGCAAGGACGCTATGAAGCAGCAAACACAACAGTGTCTTTTGCGTAGGAGGGGAGCTGGGCAAGTGCTAGAAGTGACCACAGCAGTAAAGTATATGGACAAAAATAAAGCAAACAAAACTCAAGTAGTAAAAAATAGCAACGACTCGGATGCTGCTTTAACATTCTAAAACTTTTGCAACATTCTTTAAAGTGGTATTTTTTGTTGTTCGTATTGCAAAGATGTAAGTTGCAGCAGCGGTTTGTTGCAACTAAAAACGTATAACGACATTATTAAGAAATATGATGCGGTTTTGTGGGTTGGTTTAAGAAAGAGGTTGGGGGTTGTGGTATTAATTTGTAAGCAAAAATCATAATATTTGCTAAAAAAATAATTGGTTTGTAAAAAAAAAATTTACAAAACTATTGCATAAAACTGCTGGCGAACCACTGTTAAATCCTTCTATGGATTTTGTACTTAACTGTACTTATAAAAAAAAAAAATAGTTTAAACATAGTATAAAAATGTTATCATTAAAAGACATTCCTTTATAATAAATTCCTTGTGAAACACAACAAGCACCAAACGACGAACGATTCGTTAACAAGCTCGAAACGAATATGAGATCTGTTCAAAATTAATAACCAGTATAAATATTGTGAATGGCAGCACTGAAAATTGAAGTGCAAATTTAATGTTACCACTTTACTTCAAAAGTACTGTGCCGATTTTTATGAAAAAAGTTATAAAATGTCGTATTTATCTTATATTAAGAAATCGGTTTGATGGATTCATACCAAACTTTGAACACATCTGTAGAACATTAATGACTACTTCAAAAAATGTTTTAATTTTTTTTAATTGGCATATTTTTGGATAACGGTCGTTTTAAAATGGCACCTGTTGAATCTTGCCTCAGTGGCGTTGACAGCAATCCGTTCAAATGGATCATCTGAGGACAAAAACCGAAAAAGATTCTTAAGATATGTATTATTTGCTATAGCCTGACATAAGTAATTTTCAAAATATCTTTTAGAAAAAAAAAAAAATGGTGGCCATTTGAGTAAAAACTGTTTTCGCGTGTTTTTAATAGAAACTTGTTTTTAAAAAATAAAAAAACATATAAAGAAAACGGCTACGTTAGGCTAAAGAAGCACGTATTATCTACAAGACCAAATTTGAATGAAATCGATCGGACGAAAACTGTCTTAGTTATGGTGGATTTTTTTCAATCAGATCAAAAAAAGTGATTTTAAGTAAACGGAGTTTAAAGTTTTATGCGGCTAAGAGCGCTCGAATAGCATGCCAGCATTTGGCGCTTTTTCGAATACTTGTTCCCGAATGGGTGTAAGCCATAACTATTAAATTAAGATTACGATTAGTAATCAATTATATTTTATTTTAAAAAGAATTGCAATCATTATATAAACCTTGAGGGAGAAATTTATGATTAGTAATTGATTACGATTACAAATAATCAAACAATAATTACGATTACTTGAAATTACGAAAGTAATCAAAAAGAATCAAAAGTAATAAAAAACAAATAATCCGACTACTTTTGAAATTATTTAAATAATCAAAAATAATCAAAAATTATTTCTTAAAGTAGTCGGATTATTTGTTCTTGATTACTTTTGATTCTTGTTGAATATTTTTGTAATCTGAAGCAATCGTAACTATTTTTTGATTATTATTAGATTACGATTACAAACAGAAAAGAATCGTACTTAAACAATTATTTCACCTTTTAAAAAAAAATCATTATTTAACAGCTATGGTGTAAACTAATAATTTATGGAAAAAATATTTTATTTTCTGAAATTATTACACTGTTTATGCCCCTTAAGAATTTAATTTTTGTATGAATTTTTGACATAGGTGTATTTTGTTTTTGTGCCTTAATATTTAATGGAAATTGATCTCAAGATGTGCTTTTTTGGTACAATTCCATGAAAACATTAGGGGTATTCACGGGTTGATGCGAAACGCAGTTGCGATGATGCGAAAATGCAAGATTGCGAACTTGCGCATCACTCCAACAACAAACACATTAGAAGCAATTTTGCAACTCTTCCTGATTTTCGCACTGCCAAAACCTATTGCGAGAACGCGTTGACCAAGTGTGGAAAAGGCCTTATTATTAAAATCGTATTGGAAGAAGAAGAAATTATTTAATAAATTATTATAAATTATTTGCAACAGTTATTTATTATTATTTTGTTATTATTTTCTTCCGATCCCTCTTTTGCCGCAATGTGCTGAGGTTGAAAACTTTTTTGAACTGACAAAATCGTACTACACAATTTGACGAATGTTCACACTGGTCAAATCGTTCGTCAAAACATCAGAAAAATTAAAACATTTTGATTTTCATCAAACGATTTGACCAACGATTTGACGAGTGTGAACACTTATCAAATCCATACAAATTCTGTTGGTCAAATCAAGGTACATATAAAAAGGTAGTGTTAGTAGATATAATTCTCTCTTGTTGTGGATACCTGAGCTGTCAAAATCAGTTGTTTACGAACAAAAGCAAATCAAATAACAAAATTTGTCAATAACTTGTCAATAGAATTATGTTGTCTTTTAAATTGATTTATTTAAATTGATTTTACCAACTTTATTGTTAACAACTTTAGAAGTTGTTGCTAATCCGTCCTTCTTGGCCAAACGCACAATGGCCCATACCTCTGATTTCGCCGCTGATGGCATAGGTCTTGGAACCAACGGTCATGCGGCCTGTTTCTGCATCAACATCGACGATACTCAACTACTCAGAAGCGTGGTCCTTGGCAAGAATGATTCTGTTGGATACAGAACGATTTCTGGGCAGTACAAATCAACAGACCATCCGGCGTCAATTTTTATGTTTATAGATTTTTGTAGAAATTTAAAAAATTGATGACACACGGCAAATGGAGCAAATAAAATCGAAAAGAAAAGCCATTAAAATACTTGCGAACAGTTTAAAATATTTCGCAACAGTTAATTAGTGATAGCTTGCCGAAAAATAAAAAACTTTCAGCACGCACAAAAATGAAAACTATATAAATTTCACATACTCATAATATACACATTTGACAGTTTTTTCTCAGCTTTTATTTATTGTCTTTTACGGTCTTCTTATGTTTGACAGCTACGGTACCCACCTCTTTGTGACGACACTACCATGCTAAATATACCTTGGGTCAAATTATTTGTCAAATCAGTTGATGATCGATTTGATGAGCGATTTGAAATGTGAACGGCCCTTACCCGGCGTCTCGACAGGCAATAATCCATTGCTTACATTGCATCTGTCAAATTCCATTGCAAGCAATGGCAATATTTCAAGGGTGGGTTTTGTCATGTTACGAAATCAACATATAATTTTATCATTTATTATATAAATTTATTATTTTATAAATTTATTCTGCACGCTACTTGATTTTTATAGATATACACATTTAAAATTTTGGAGAAAAATTAAAAATGGCTGTCAAACAAGAAAAAATTCAGCTCATTGCTTGGCAATACATGGAAAGCAATATTGCTCGCCATGAATTGCCAACCATGGCAATTGAGTGGTCTCGATTAGCAATAACTGCCAATTGACAGATGGAAAGCAATGAATTATTGCCTGTCGAGACGCCCCGTTATGTACATAGCAAGGATAACTTTTACCCATTAGTAAAATCTTGACTTGAATTTCAAACAAAATAGCTACGAAAATAGCATTAATAGAGGAATCTGGAACAAAGTAATCGTTACACAAAAAGACAGTCAGGGTTAAGAGAGCAACGCAAAATGGAGCACAAGAACTTTCCAACTGATATTGTTGTACTTGGCTCAATAATATAACAACAAAAATACATGGAGCAACAGCGAAGCAAAGTAAAAACAAAACAAAAAGGCGCCAACGGAAGACAACACACAATAGTAAAATTTTTGCAACTATAGATGATAAACAGAAGGAAGCAAAAAGGGCGGAAAGAAGAAAAGTACGGTCGCATCACGGGCAAACCGGAATAAAGAATTATTACATGAGTGTATGCGTGCGAGGAATTGAATGAGTGAGTTAGTGAGTGAGTAAGTAAGCGAGTGAGCGAGTGAGTGTGAGTGAGTGAGTGTGTGTGTTTGAGTGTTTCCGTAAGCATGGGAACTACAAACGAGTCAAAGTAAAACATTTTAAAAGTGTTCACGAAGCATGAACGAGGCACACATATAGTACAGTCGGCAACAAACTATGCGGCGGAGAAAAAACACTATAATCAGCTACAAGGAAAACGTGCAACGCCAACTTTAAGATCCGTCAGAGTTGCCATGCAATAATAAAAGTAGTAGTTCTGCACGAATATGAAGCTGTTTTTTATTCCTTGCTGGTGCTTTTTTTATGCCTTTTTTCAAATTTATTGCTTACGCCAACTAATTAGAAACGCTTCTGCTATCGTTATATATTGTTCACTGGGTTATGCGTGTTTAGACTCCCCGTTAATATTTTGTGCCTAAAAATTTTTTTTTTCTTAAGCAAATAATGTCCCGTTATTGTAAATAACTTCTTTTTTTCGCAACAAAAATTGAGTTTACTTGTGATGATGTCGTGATGAAGTGTGGCAGTTAGAGTCCGAAGCGGATGTCGGTTGTCGGATTCGCTGTGCAACAAAATACATGAAAACCTATGCAGCCGCTAAAAATGAAACCGCCGTAGAAATGCGCGACGGGAAATCGGCAGAATAGAATTTATTCAAATTACGACGGCTGGCGGATCTCTCTATGAGTGACTTAAATGTTGCCATATTTTTGTTTAAGATTGGGTACGTTCAGTGTTATTTTATTAGTTTTTACTATGATCTGACATTCTGTTTTTGTGTTTGTGTTGCATTCATGTGAATTCAAAGCAAAATATAAAATAAATTGTAGGTCTTTTTCGCGTACTTTTTGGGTAAAAAAATTAAAAACGTCAAAAGTAATAAAATTGAGAGAGAATTAACTTCAACTTTGAAAAGTAAACGAGCGCTTTTCTGGTAGAATAATGAAAAATGTCAAATACGTCTAAGAAAATCTAATAAAACTCAGCTGCTACCACACACACAGCTACCGTTTTTGGCAGTTTTCATCTTTTTACAACATGAAATTCTTCTTGTAAAAACTTTAAAAAACTTGAACGGAGAGAAAATGTGATTTCCTCTCTATTACCCAATTCTCTCAGTAAACGAACGCTTTTCAGAAACTTTCTAGTAAAAACTTTTGAATATTTTGTTTGCATTCGACTACGCGAACAGACCTTGTATCATTTCCAAAATGAAATGCACCTGTGATCCGACAGCCACCACCGCTTCAATTTTGGACGGGTTCTCAGCATATAGCGTCGAGAGAGGACCGCCAACAGCTTTGGTTCTGTTCGGGCTCTTAATTAGAAACAAATTCAGTAGTCAGTCATAAAATCATTAAAGATTGTACAAATTATCGTGTTCTCTTAATAAATCGGTAAGTAACAAATCCAAGAGTGTTTTGAGTCAAAATAATTAAAATTTGTTGATAATAAAAAAAGGTAAAGCCAAGAGCTGTACTCCAGTCATAAGAAAAGTTATTATTGAGCTCCAAGCGTCAGGACTTTCGTACCAGAACATTGCTTATCAAATGTAACGTTCCAAAAAAAATAAGTTTAGTGCTATTCAGCATTTTCGAAACTACGAGACTCACATGAACGTTCCAATTAAGCAACGCTCACGAAAAATTTCAGCCTACATTGATAAAAAAACAAGCGTATTTCAGAAGCAGACCCCAATCTTCGCATAATAACCAGGCAGATGCACTAGAAATACGCTCTCTCCTACAACAAAACAATAACAAAGGCGTAATTATAACGTCAAAATGAGCTGTTTTGAAAATGCTATAAATTTTTACTTACTTATTTATTCAGTTTTGACAATGGATTTTCTGGACTGCCTATAATTTCCTCCCGTCGCGATAGTTCGAAAACAGTTCATTAATTGTTAGCTTCCGTTCCAGCACGATAAAATTAGCAAACAATCGTCGATTTCATTAAATAAATTTTATGTTTTCCAACAGCAATTTCACTTGTCAAAATATATTTTGCCAGTTTACATCAGCCGTACATAGCTACACAAATAAATTGGTTACTACACAATCGAAATAAGTAGTCGAATGAAAATTATATTAAAGGATAACTTTCATTTGCTTCATTTAAGGCCAAACTACAATTAATTATGTATTATATCTTAAAACCCGTCTCATTTTATAAAATTTTTAAGATTTTTGTTTAGTTTTTTACGTGTTCATACATAAAATCTGGGTACTCAGTTGATTTATAGGGTTACAAGTAAATTATACATATCTATGGCTGAAAGAATAAACATTAATTGTCAATAGTGACACTATAGTTACGCCAATGTTTTGCTTTTTCGTTTTTTGCTCTCCGAATTGCATCTACCTGGTTATTCTGCCATGACCCCAATAAAACTGCCGTAGGCATTAAACGTGAACCTGAGTCGGATTACAATGTTACCATATCAAAACGTACTGTTGCACGGCGTTTAGTCGAAATTGGCCTTGACGGAACACGCAAGAAACCATTGGTTTGCCCGTTTAAGCAAGGCAAATGTGGCTCGTGGGGTTTTTTCATGCGAGTTGCACTAAAAGTCAATGGAAATTCGTAGTCTGGAGTGATGACGGCAGAAAATACGTGATCCGATTCAACGAATTGATGTTATTTTAACCAAAGAAAAATATGTTGAAATATAGCGTGATGTCATGTTGCCATGCGCGGAAGAAAATTTGTCGGTTGTTTGGACATTTCAGCAAGATAATGATCCCAAATATACGGCAAAATTGACAAAAAAATTCTTTGAAGATAACTCATTCTGTTTACTCGAGTGGGCATCGTCCAGTGCAGATTTAAATTCTATAGAGCACTTATGGGAAGCCGTCAAAAAGGTAATAAGCTCTAAAAATATCTCTAAATTAAGTGAACTATTTTAGAAAGTCAAGGTTTTGTGAGAAACCATCCCAGTTTGAAACATGTAGAAATTAAATACGCAGATGCGAAGCCGTCATCAAGCAGAAATAGTATCCTACCAAATATTGATAACAAAATACATAAAAGCAGAAAAACGTTTCTACCCATTTTCTATGAACAACATATTGGTTTTTAATAATATGTCCCGAACATATAAAAAAAATTTAAATAAGTTTAAATGAATTAAAAATTTTTCAATTGCTTTAGTTCTTATGTTTATTTAATAATGGGATAGCCAAATTATATGTTACAACACATACCGTTTAAGCCACAGTGAATTTTATTTAGACTGGCATTTTTTAAGAATTTTTTAAAACAAAATATATGACTGGTTAAAAACGTGAGATTTAGGGAAAAAACCAAAATGTATTAATAAGAGATCGATAGGAGTACGCCGAGTGACCTCGAGTGACATCGTTTTGTTTTAAATGGAAAAACATTAAAAAATGTTTTGTCTTTTTACATATTTCTCGATTTTTCGCATATAAAATCTAATTTTGTGCCTAAAACTGGTAGCTATGCACTTCGTTTTTAATTTAATGAAGTAATGAATGAATTTCCTTAAAATGAGCTGTCAAACATTAAATTCGGATAAAAAAACCAGAGTTATGATATTTCACTTTTCGAAAAAATTTCATTTTTTTCTTGTTGTAATAAAAAAAATCGTATAAACTCAAATTTGAAAAAATTGCAATGAACTGATGCTGATATCCCTGCAAAAAATAGCTAACCATTTTTTCTAACACTAATAAAAAATTTAAGCTTTTCCCCAACACATTAAAATAACATTTTCACCTCACTTCATTTTATATAAGACAACTACGGTTTTTTTTTTATTTTTATCGGTTAATTTTTTGACGAAGTCAAAATTAACCGATATTTTTCGGTTTTTTAAAAGAGGCGAACAAAAAATTTTTGAAAATATTAATAAAAAAACAATAAGTAACGAAAAATGCTAACAAAGGAAACACCTAAAATTGCTTAAGATATGGAGAACGATATATGTGTTACTCACTAAGCAAAAACAAAAGTAAATTCAATTACTTTGTTATTCCCATGGTAAAACTAGACAAGTTAGACTAGTTAGGGCGGAAAGCCGGTGACCGAAACTGTCAAAACGAAGTTGACAACTCATACAAAATATGCAATCAGTGAGAATGCAATGAGAAAACATGAATTGGCAAAAATAGCAAAATGGCAGAGTTTGACAGTTATGGTCACCAAGAAAGAGAGCACATTCGGCCCTAGCACTACCTTGTCTAGTTCTGCCATGGTTATTCCTAGTTTATAGCTTCGACAACATTCAATCAATATCATCGGCAGTGAAGAGCACTTTCAATAACCCCTCTAGTCCAAAGACTAGACTAGACACTTAACCCATTAATGACTAATGGGTATTTAAATACCCATAAAACAGTGTTTACGAAAAAGGCCATATATCGAAAGTGGTAGCAGATATCAAAATAATTTTTTTTTTACATCTTAACTCCTTCGGCAGTGCAGTCCATTATAAACATCCTTTCTACTTCAGACAATACACAAGCAACGACAACAGCGACAATTACTATAGCAAAGATCAGAAACAATTTTTGCTATGCTAAAAAAAATGCTTTCTTCTTAATCATATCGCTTATTTCGTGCAAGACTGTCACAACTGAAAAGTTAGTTTTTTTGAGCAGATTATTACGAAATATTTAAAGAATTTTAAAGAATATTTGTAGGCCATTATATTTTCTACCAATAAAATCAAAAAATTTTTTTGCGTCAATAATGAATTTGTAAGCAATATCTTTGCAAGTGTCTGTGTTGCGACAGTATTACTACAAAAACTCATTTTAAAAAATGTTGATTTGTGTCGATTTTGCTACAAAAGGATAACATACTTTTGAGTTAGAGGGATGTCACATTTTGAGTTGGAACTTTACTACTACATAAAATTTTAGGTTACTTGCTTGAACTTTTATTTAAAAAATGGTTTATGTTATAATAAGTGGTTTCTGGTGAAAAATAATGGAAAATAGAAATGAAACGTTGTTGCTACAAAAAAGTGAAGAAATTGCTTAAAGTCAAAAGGACACATGCATCTGTAAGACCGTCAATTAACAGTAAGCCGGTCTGGAATTCACTCAAATTAAAGATATGCTAAAAAACCCAAATTTTGAGTTGTGACGGTCTTGCACGAAATGAGCAATATGTATTTTTTTGCTAAAAATCTTTTATTTCATTGATTAAATTTTTAAAAAATACGTTTTTTTAGATGATTATGTTTTGATGGAAAGCTAAAAAAACTAAGTTTTGCTAGAGCTGTTTACTTATAGACAGTCACAAACCAATTTTTATGTTCGAAAATAAAATAATTGCTTGTGTTAACTACGAACGAATAACAACCTAAAAGCCCGTTCATGCTAGGGAAAAAAGTAGCTTTTTGCAAAACGCAACTAAATGCAACATAAAAGCAGCTTTTTTTTCATACAAATAACACTAAATTAAAGCAACTTAATGCCACTTTAAATCTGTTTTTTTGTATGTGTCACCCTGTGTTTCGTTCATACTTCCGAAATTCGAAGTTTATTTTTTGTCATATGTAATAACAAATATAATAAACAAAGGCAATTAGTATAGGATTGTATTTCTATATATTTAGTTATAACATAACATTTATAGTTATTTACCTCTTTTTTATTCTAGAAAATTGCAAAGGAAAAGCGATTAGCCTGGACTGTTGTAGCACACAAATGTCAAAATAAAAGCTAAAACTGCATTATAGCTCACATGAACGCAGTTCGAAAAAGCATGTTCGAAAATGCAAAAAGCAGCTTTTTCATATGAGCATGAACATGGTATTAGTCGATTTTATGCACCTTTAATTTATTTTTTTTTTGTATCTTTCCATAAAAATTAACTTTTTTTAATTGTTTCCATTAGATTGAAGAGCAATTTTGTGTTTAAACTTTCGATATGAACATATGGGCATTTCCATGGTGTCGCACGGGACAGTCGTACGCAGTTAAAGTGAAAAAAAATTAGTAATAACACGGATTTATATTTTGATAATGGTCTTAACTTATAACTCATAGTAAGCTCTATAAGTGGTGCTAAGGTTGATTATCGGTAATTTTTCCTTTTCAAAATAATTGCTAAAAACAACGGTGGTCGCACGGGACAAAAAACGGAAGTTTTTTTCGAGGACAACAACTCAAGCGCCAAATTCAGCGAAGTCTGAGGGAATATTTCAAAGAGTTTATTTTATGGATGTTGTGCATTGTTGTTTCTTTTAAATTGCTTTTGTTTTACCCAATAATATTTAACACTTATTTTTTAATTAAATATTAAGCTCGGTCGCACGGGACAGGTCGCACGGGACAGTTTTTTCCATTGCAATTTAATTGGGTAATTAAGTAATTAGGTAGTTAAGTAATTATGTAATTTAGTAATTAAAAACAAATTCAATATATTTTCCTTTAATTGCATCAACCATTTTTTCATTATATTTAGCCAATGCCTTCCATTTTTACTAAAACAAAAATGTTTACGAAACATTTACTAAACACTTACGAAAAAGAAAAACTACATTTGTGAAACAGTGCAGACGATGTGATCATCATGGTTAATAATTTTATGTACAAATTGCTAAAATTAATAAAATTAAAATGTTTTTCTTAGATAATATCATAAAATAATAAATTTTTAATAAGTTTTAATTTTTTGGTCACGGTAGACTTTCCTGTGGAAATACCCATATATTATTAAACTTAGATTTCTTTTAATGTGATTTTGAATTTCATGTAAAAATGTTTCTTTGAATTTTGTGAAATTAAAAGAAAAAATTGGAAACAGTAATAAAAATCAAAAACAATAAGGGTTCTCATCTAAGCATGTAACTGACCCGTAAACATTGTAAACCTTGTGAACTTGCATGCGCGTAAACTATTCTGTCAAAATTTGTGTGGGCGTGAGTTTACATTATTTCCGAGCCTATTTTGTAGTGTTAACTAGCATGTAAATCTACGTGTGAATGAGGGTTGTCTTTGGGGCTAATCATTACATATTTAAAGTAGTTTAAGTAAATATGACTACGTTTTATTTATTTTTCTATGTTAATGAAGGTTTTTAAAAGGTTTAAAATTTAAAAAAGTCATAATGTTGTCGCAGCCGCCATTTTGTCGACATTTACGATATTTACACTTTATCGCTCAACAAAAGTTTCAATGCTATACATGTTTACATGTTTACATGCTTAGATGAGAACCCTTATTATTATTCCTTCAACACTTTTTTGAGTTTTGATTTCTTTACTTTGGCAATGATCTGGAGGACGATATTCACCACCTTTATGAAATGTGCGAAAGAGAAGAATGTATACTTCATATTCTTGTTGGAGAGATATACAAAGTCTCATGTATATATATTCACACCGACTGGGAACTTTCGGTTAATTTTTTCCCGATGCTTTTACAAAATTAACTGGTAAAAAATCCAGAAAGATGAACTGGTAATTAATGGGATAACTACCAGAAGCCTCTTTTGCTGGGATTTTTTCTGAAACAACACTTAATACAAATACAAAAAATTATGTGATTACTTTGAATAACTTGGTCTTTATGAAATTTTTTACTAGAAATTTAACATTTTGTAAATTTAAAGTTTGATTATTTAAAAAAAAAATCTCCGAAAATTCAAAAGGCATTAAATATATGTTGAATTTATTATTTTGAGTTGCATTTTTATAATTCTAGAATTAATATTATTTAAAAAATGAAACAGGTAGAGTAAATGAAAAACCTTACAAAAATTTTAAGGCATAAAAACAACCCTGGTTGAAACAAGCAATATTAAAAAAAGGGTTTTACATTGGAAAATATATTACAAACGCGAAAAGACAACTGCAAAAACTCTACTCCACCAACACAATCACTACACAGTATAGACTGGCAACAACAAAAAATATCAACAACAACTGCAACAATGCGGCAAAACAAGACAAGTATGCAATCTTACTATCAAGCAATAAAAAACACTTTTTTAAGGATGAAGAGGGGAGGCCTTGTGATAAACTGGTCTGCCCGGAGGGGACCAACAAAGCAACCAAGCGACCGACCCGACCAGACCAGCAAAGAATGTGAGGAAAAATGCGGCCAATGACGGTTTAAGAGAAAAACAAAACAAAAAATAGTAAAATGACTTGGAAGGCATCACTCGTTTTTTTCCCCTTATGTTTTTATAAAATAGCCATACATAGCAGCTGCAAGAACACAACAAAGAACAAAAACTAGTTACAATAACAGCACAAAATCATAGAATATACGTATAGACAAGCAATGAAAAGTCAAGTACTACAAATGGCAATAAACAAAATGGTACTAGAAGTAGTAGTAGAAGTAGTAAAAATAATTTCTAAGCTTTGCCAGCCCCAAAACATATACAGTACAAGAAGAAAAACAACACACCAACAACAATAACTAATGGCTAGCTAAACATGTGGTGTGGTCGATGGCATCGTTAGTCGGGTCGTCAACATTTTTGTTTTTGTATCCTATAATATTATAGTTCTTGGAATTTACCGATAGAGTTGATGTTATCGATATACACTCAGTCGTCAGACTGGATTTTTTTTAGCATTTGTTTGTATGTTTTTAAGGTTATCTTTTGAAAAACGAACAAGTGAATGACGCGGCACCGTTGTTTATTTCGTGAAATACTACAGGAGTCAGTGAATAATTAATGAGTGCCAAATGAAAGAGGGGAAAAAAGATAAAAAAACATTGAGTGAAGCATATTTCGTGGAAATAAAGGTGACCTGTTTTTTCATGATATGCAAAAACGAAGTAATAAGAGGAAATATTAAGATGAGCCTTAAAAAATGAAATACTAATAATTTTCAGTTTAAAAAATTTTGGCAAATTGAAGATTTCCATTTCAAATAAACCAAGAGTAAGGAAAAAGTTTTAACCCTGCATGTGCCTCGTTAGTTGAATCGGACTAAAAATGATTATATGTATATTTTTTTTGTTTCTTTGAATGCAGTCAGTAGTAAGTATTTTTGTTCAAAATACACAAATAGAAATATATTAAAAGGGGTATTTACAATGTGGTGTATTTGCCCTTGTATTGTGTATTTTTGATAAATTTGATATTTGTAGAAAATCTTGTAAAATAGCAAAAACACAATGCATAATGTTCAAAATACAACCCTGTAGCAAAAATACAACGACGAAACCATATTGTATTTTTTGTAAATTTCGTTGTGTATGTGATCAGCTCTGATCTCAAAAGCATTTCTCGACATGTAAGAAATAAGTTGAAAGCAGCTATGCTCGAAAACCATACTGGTGCATAGTTATAGGCTTGTTATTATTTAAATAGGTTTTTATTTGATTGCTTACAATCATTTCGAAGGCTTCGCTTAAAAAGGGTAATATCGATATTGGGCGCAACTCTAAATTAAGCGGGTTACACATTAGCGATCATGAGTGACACTCATCATGAGTGTTGGAAAGACCAAGTAGAGGACGATCTGACGATGCTTGGAGTTACCAGCTGGTGCCAGAGAGTGAGAGACAGACATGGCTGGCGCACATTCTTAGATGAGGCCAAGACCGTCGTATGGTTGTAGCCAACTAAGCTAGTCGTTTTGACTAAAAAAGCTCACAAGCATGGTTCAAATAGTGATGCACATCCAGGGTTAAGGTAAAAATTTAGAAACAAACGAATTTTTTGGAGAATTAAGTTACACCAGTAGCATAGATATTTAGGGTCCGCGGGGAACCCCTCCCAGAGCCATGGAAACATTACCAAATATCTCACTTTTTGTGAATTGATTCTAATATTAAGTTTAGCACGAATACAAATGCATATGTATTGCCAAAAATAGTTCTTTTTCTCAAGAAAGTTATTAAAATATGATTTAGTTCAGTGTTTAATTTTCCTTAATAGGTCAACAATCACTAGACACGTGTAGTTTCCAGAAATTCGGTGTTATTTAGACGCAATTCAACAAGCCCATCATTTTTTTTACCTACCTACTGTTTTTCGACGTTCCAACAAAGTAAGGCTGTGGAACATGACATTCGGCTTCAGAAAACAGTTATCTAATCAGGTATTCAAAAGTATACTTTTTTAAGGTTATTATATTTTTACGGATCCCTCAACCAAAAGCTATCTACGCCGCTGGTTTACACTGAAACTTATTTTTACGCGGCCTTACATATGGCGAAATATACGGCTCAAAAAATATTTTAAGGTCGCGTAAAGAGAAGGGCATGGCAAAATAATTGATATTAAACCCCTGGGCAATAATCACAAGACTGACTCCTGTAAACTTTAATTTGCTTTCTGAGATAATAACGAGTCTGACTCGTATAAATCAAAATATATACGAAGAGAAAAAACAATCATTCTATACTTGAATCAAGCAAGATGGTTGTTACAGCTTTTCAATCACGAATAAAGTTATCATTAACTTCAATTGCAACTGATACTTTAATTCGCGTTGATATATTATTACTTTTTTATATAAAGCTTTCAAAATGCTTTAACGTTTCCCAATCAGCCATTTAGACATAGTGATTGGATTAAGCTTACATACAATGCAAAAACCAAGCCTTTTCCAAGCACGCTTGTAAAACACTTGCGTAGGTAATAAATTACAAGTTGCTTTGTAGAATTATTGCGTAAAATACAAAAAGTAAGTGTTGTACAATAATATTTGGAAAGACTAGCATTAAGTAAGTATTTTCCAATCATACTTGCAAAATGTTAGCCAAGGTAATAATTTTGCAACTGTTCAAAGTTGCGATTGCTGTTAACTGTTGGCCTGTTTAGTTTAGTGGAGAGTGCGCTAGACTATCAACCCAGTCGTCCCCGGTTCGAGTCCGGGTTCGGTCGTGGTTCTTTTCACTTTCTTTGCTTTTTACTACACTTAAGAATTATGGAAATTAAACATAGAAAGCCACGAGTTAATTATGGAAAATATTGAATTTAAGGGATAAAAACCACAACTGAGGGCTTAAAATGCAACAAGGCAAGTTTTCTTGAAGGCAAGTCGAGTTTGATAGTGAGAAATGAGAAGGGTACAGCTTCTCGAACCGGCGAAATTTCTTTTTTTATTCTTATTTGTCAATTTAAGATGGCTGCGCATTGTTTGGTAAATATATTTATACATAAAAGTTGCTTATTGAAATACTAATTTCCAGTTCTAAAGAAACACTTGGAAAAAGCTAATAAAAATACTAATTTCCAATTGTAAATAAACATTTGGAAAAAGCTTATTCAAATACTAATTTCCAATTGTAAAGAAACACTTGAATTAAGCTTATTTAAATACTAGTTTCCAATTGTAGAGAAACACTTGGATTAAGCTTATAGTAAGGAATACTTTTCCAAGGGATCGTTTTCGTTTATTCTACAATTTCTTGTAAGCATTTTCCAAACTTGATGCTAACGGTTCTAAGCTTGTTTAAAGCTTATTCCAAGCTTATGTGGCTGATTGGGTTGATTTGAAAAGCTTTAAGCGTTACCCATACATGCAAGCAGTTTGAGTTGTGTGCGTTTGAACATCACTGCTGTAGAATCAAAAGGAACCCAAGTTCATCGATTTTAAATCATTCGCCTTTAGGAAACAAAGCGCATCGAAACCACTTTCAAAGCACTTTACAACATCACAATTTCCCGCTTTGTTCTCGCTTTAAATTGTGATTTTTTAACATTGTCATGTCATTGGAAAAAACCATTATTCTCGCAATGAAAAGTGATTCAAAAAAGCGCTTTTCTCTCGTTTCGAAAAGTTATTATAAAAAGCACTTTGCTCTCTCTTCGGAAAAAGCGCCTTCTTAGTTCGCACCTGCATGCGAAACTTCAGTTTTGATGGCGATGTTGTATGAAATGTCAACTTCGTTTTGATAGTTTTGGTCACCGGCTCTCCGCCCTATCACTACCTTGTGTAATTTTCTCATGGCCATTTATAATAATTTTTCGCTCTTCAATCGAAGTTTGTTTTTTTACTTTGCTCATTCTCATGATATTCGCAGATCATACGCGTCTCAGAGCCCAAACCATGGCAGAATTAGAGAAGGTATATGCATTTTGGAGAGGGAGACTGCCGCAACTGTCAAAACGAAGTTGACAGCTCATACAAAATCTGAAAACGATGAGAATGCGATAAGAAAGCGAAAATAGGCAAGAATAGCAAAATGCTTGAGTTTGACAATTCTGGCTATGAGAAAGAGAGCGCAGTCTGAAATGCATATACCTTCTCTAATTCTGCCATGGCCCAAACAGAACCAAAGCGGATGTCGGATGGCAGGCCTCTCGGAGAAATCCGCTGAGAACACGTCCAGAATTGGAACGGTGGCGGTTGTCGGATCACAGTTGCATTTTATTTGGGAATAATACAAATTATTTTATATTTTGCTTTGAATTCACATGAATGCAACACAGGCACAAAAACAGAATGTCAGATCATAGTAAAAACAAAGAAAATAACAAAGAACGTACCCCAAGGTATATTCAACATGGTAGTGTCGTCACAGAGAGGTGGGTACCGAAGCTGTAAAACATAAGACGCACGTAAAAGACAATAAATAAAAGCTGAGAGGAAACTGTCAAATGTGTTCTAAAATTTATATAGTTTTCATTTTTGTGCGTGCTGAAAGTTTTTTTTTTGTATTTTTCGTGAAGCTATCATTAAATAACTGTTTCGAAATAATTTAAACTGTTCGCAAGTATTCTAATGGCTTTTTTCCCACTCCATTGGCCGTGTGTCATCAATTTTTTAAATTTCTACAATAAAACTATAACCATGAAAAACGACGCCGGATAGTCTGTTGATTTGTACTGCCCCAGAAAGTGTTCTGCATCCAACAGAATCATTCTTGCTAAGGACCAGCATCGTCGATGTTGATGCAGAAACCGGCCGCATGATTGTTGCTTCCAAGACCTATGTCATCTGCATTGTGCGTTTGGCCAAGAAGGACGGATTAGCAAGAACTTCTAAAGTTGTTAACAATAAAGTTGCTAAAATCAATTTAAATAAATCAATTTAAAACACAACATAGGTCTATTTATTGACAAGTTGTTGACACTTTTTGTTATTTGATTTGCTTTTGTTCGTAAACAACTGATTTTGACAGCTCAGGTACCCACAACAAGAGAGAATGTTATCTACTAACACTACCTTCTTATATATACCTTGACGTACCAAATCTTTAGCAAAAATATGGCAACATTTAAGTCACTCAGAGAGAGATCCGCAACCCGTCAGAGAGAAACCGACATCCGCTTTGGTTCTGTTCGGGCTCTCAAAGGTAGAATTATAATAGACGTAATGTAATGTAACGAAATGTTGTCAACTGTCATCTTGACGGGACGTAATGTAAGAAAACGTTGTAGCAATTATAATAGACAGTAGCCAGGCAGATTTTTGTCGTAAATAATTGCACGTTCACGTACAAGTTCAATTAAAACTTCGACATCCATAGCTGTGGATATATAGAACTATCACATTAATAACGAAAAGCGTAGTTTAACAATATAAAATAGCGCAATGATCGAATCTAACCTCAATGTTTAGTTGTTCTTTGAACAGACGTAATGTACAGTAACGTAGAAATCGAAATCCAACGGATCTTTACGTCCCGTTACATTACGTTACGTTTATTATAATCACTTGTATAAGAAAGTATTGTTTGAAACAATAAGTGAAAGAACACACTGCCCAATTGACATTAGACCACATTACGTTACGTCTATTATAACTGGGCCTTAAGCGGAGTATACATTAACGATCCTGAGTGGCACTCAAAAATTTCTGTGGTTGACTGTTGAATGACGAAAGGCCACTCAAAAAAAGAGAATTTGAGCATGAGTGTCACTTGTGATCCCTTATGCATGGTAGAAGAATACAGGTAGATGCACCAGATGAGATCATACTGCCGGAAATGCAAAATTTTTATTTATTTTAATTTGCTGAATTTAACAGACATGGACCCTGTTCTCACTCGCCTTAAAAAAGGCAGAGTAATGGCGTTATTTTGACACTATGCATCTGCCAGGTGTTCTTACTACTGACTTTTTGAAGACCGCCTTATTTTGAATTCCGAGAACACTCAATAAAATGTGCTATTAAATTTCGGAAAATTCATTACTTTGTAAGTCTTAAATTAAACAGCAACGCAAACAATTAGAAATGAGTAAAAATAAAAACCCAACCAATGCAAAACAAAATTTATTTGCGCTAAAACATAAGAGAACCAAGAGAAAAATGACAAACAATAAAACTTCAAAGTAACAGACGTCAAAATGAATCGCAAAATTTTTAAAATTTTTGAAAATGCTGCCTTACGTAACTTGTCACCTTCCCACTTTCCACCTTACCAGTATACGTCAAAATTAATCCGATGCTCCGCCTAACGTAAGGCGCGTGAGAACAGGCTCATGGCAGTATGGAAAGAGAGTACAGTCAGCGCTGCAGCTTCCTCTATCCTTATACCATGCGCTAATGTGTACCATGACAAAACTAGACAAGGTAGTGTTAGGGCTGAACATCCTCTCTTTCATGGTGCCCATAACCAAGGCACATTTATAAGGTTGCGGCACTTGAGAGCGAGCTCGGTCGAACAGTCAGAATGAATGAAAAGAAATCAAGAAAATGAATGCATAGAACAAAGAAAAGCACAGTGACAGTTAAAGCAAAGGCAGAAAAAGAGTGCATTTCTCTCAAGTGCCACAACCTTTAAAATGAACCTTGACCATAACTGTCAAACTCAGCCATTTTGCTATTTTTGCCTATTTTTACTTTTTCGTCGTTTTGACAGTTTCGGTCACGGGCTCCCCGCCCTAACACTACCTTGTCTAATTTTGCCATGATCTGTACCCCGTTTCAAGGCCTAACGAAAATAGACTAAATAGACGAAAATAGACGTTACGAGGGAAGACGAAAATGTTCGCATAAATGCAATTCAATGTTGCTGTCCAAAAATAGACACACGTCAACTCATAGAAACTGAACGAAACGATTTGACAAAACGTTTTGTTCCATAGAAACCGAACTTTTAACGTCTCAACTCGTCAACAACAGCTGTTCAAAGTGTTCGACATTTTTTTCACTCAGAGTTACACAAATTTTTGTTTAATGATTAACAATATTATAATTGCACATTAATTGATAACTAAAAAACACTCTGTTCGCAATTGATCAGCTGTTTCAGACGAGTTGAGCAAATCCTTTCATTTTGGGTTAAATGTCAAAACAGACAAAACGATTGCAGATATTCCGCAAGTTGCAATCGTCTCGTTTCGTCTATTTTGAATAGGACTTTAAGCAAAAAAATTTACAATATACCTCGATATACTTCTTTTTTATTATCTTTCAAAATTTTAAAAGCACTTTTTTCCCTTGAATAATCACTACGACTTTGAAAGTATCAGTAAAACGAAAGTTGTAATCAAAACAAACCCTGAATAATTTTCTTAGTTGCATTTGATTACAAGTTTTTAAAATATGCTTCATTAATTAGGGTTGCATTTAAAGTAACTCAGAGGATTCAGAAGTTGGACCAAAATTTAGGTTTTTTTTTTTTTGTTAAACTATCAGTTTTTTTAACACTTGACTTTCAGAGCTCCATGTAACCAAACCAAATAAAAAAATTAAAAACCCTCTCGGCTTCTTCTAAATTCAAGTGTTTTCTATCAGAAATCGAAACTTTTTTGGAAACTGATTTTTCCTATTTATAGGTCTCTATCCAGCTCTCAAGTAATTACTCAAGAAAAAAGTTACTTAAGTTTCTTGAGTGTAAAAAAGTAGTAGACAAGTAATTTTGACGGCGAGAGTTTTGACAGTTCCAGCATTGTATCACTTTGTATTGAAAATTTAGGCTGATTTGTTTTCATCAAACATTGAAATAAATTTGTTGCAATAAATATTGAAATAATTCATTAAATGAGTAATGGCTGAATTGCAAAGGTAAGTAATAGGGAAAAGCGTTTGTTTACATTTTATTACATTTTGTTTACATGTTGTCAGACCGCTTCTTCCGGACAGCTTTCGACCGCTTCTCGGAAGACATCTGCCCCTCAAAATTGACTGCCTCTTCTTCTCCCTCCGTAGAAATGTTCATGTGCATGTCTAAAATATTCTTTTATTAATTTTAAATCAATTAATCAATGATATCAATAAAATTATTTACCTTTGAATGTTGGTTGCAAAAATTTTACTTGAAGTAATAATATAACTTGCATATATTTCTTGACATTCACAGTGTTACCGTTGTCACTTTTCAATGAAAAAAAAGTAGTAAGAACAGAAAATTTTTCTTACGAGCTGGATTCTCTTTCAAGTAATTTTGACAAGGAAAAATTACTTTTCGATTACTTTTCAGATTTATGTATGAAAATAAGCTTTACTTGAGAGCTGGAAACAGGCCTTATGGCAAAAAGAAAACACTGTGCGAGTGTTCTCTTCTTTCATCTGTAACTTTAAAAATATTTTAAATTTCGGTCTGAAATTTTTCGAGTATATGTAGGTATTTTTATTGCGAAAAATGTAAAAAAAATATTGATTTTTGGAATCCCTAATTTTTTTATTTTAAAAATACATCAATGCATTGATAAATTAAAATAAAATTATAATTTTTATTTTGCAATTATTTTCTGGGCTGGTGATGATTCAAATCGTGCAGAGGCTAAGCGATGATTACTTTTGTCCATGTGTGTATGTAAAAGTTAGTTATGGTCGCACCTTTAAATAATCATATTCACCTATGTATGTAATTGATTCAAATAAATTAAACTACAAGTTTATATTAAGAAAATAGTAGTAGAATAGTACTAAACGGCAGCAAAAATTTAAATACATACTATCGCAAATTAGGCAAATTTCGACGTACCATTTCGAACAAGAGCTAAGAAAACATTTTAAAAAATAAGGACAGGCGGCCGGCAATGGACGCGCAGCAGACAAGCGCTACGTTGAGCAAAATTCACGAACAAGTAGCAGAGGCAGCGGTCAACGCAACAGAAGCAGCATCTGGCGAAAAATTCCATTCAACGGCCTTTTTTTTTCTTCTATGAACATTTTTTTAGATTCTTCGTCGGTACGTCTTGCAGACAACAGAGAACATAGCAAAAAAAAACACTGCCAATCGTTGTTGTTTTACGATGTTTTTCTCAGAAATGAGAAATGAATGAAATAGTTTTGTTGTTGTTTAAACTCAATTGAACTCAATGCAATTGGAGCGAAAGAGAAAGTTGTTTTTTCTGATTTTACCTCATTTTGTAGCCGCGAGTTTGCGCGAGTGTTGTCTTGAAGATACCGTAGTGCGTACAATAAAAATGTACTCATCAATGAGTGAGCAGAGTGAGTGTTTAGGGCAGTGTTGCCAGGTACCTTTAACAAATTTCCCCTCAAATAAGTGAAAAACGAAAATTTTTTACCTCGGCGAACTATGAAACATCCCACGAAAATTCCCATAGTGACTTCTTTGAGAAAACAAATACAACAACAAAATACTTTCTCATAATGGTTTTATGGTTTAGTTTTATATAAATTCGCATTTTGAGATCAGTTTGATAAAAAAAAAATAAATATATGATTAAACATAAATAAATTATTTCATTATTAGTTTGATAAATAAATTATATTTTGACTTAAAAAATACATAAATAAATTATGCTTATCTTAAGTATTAACTAGTACATATTAAGGTATGACCTGCGGTTAAAAAATTTTTCGATTTTTTTTTTCATATATGTCTTCTAAAATCTTTCAAAAATAATGCCTTTAAAGGATTTTTTAAATTCGAATTATTTTAGGAGTAACAGAACTATATATATACAGTATCGGACAAAACTAAAGCACGGAATATTGCTTACTACTATGTAGTTCAAAAAAATTGGAAAACTTGGTTGGATTTAATTTTTTTTTTATTATTTTATAATGATTATTTTATAATGATATAATGACAATGAATGACACTAAGTTTACTAAAAAAAAACAAAACATAATATTCTTTATTTTAAACAAAAAGAATCATATTTAATTGAAAATATTCGTTATCCTTACTCGACAAAACTAAAGCACAGGTTCAATATATTAAAAAAAAATTTTATTTATCTAATACTTGGTTGCGTAACCCTTATTTTTCATAACTGCTGCTTTTCATATCTGCGTGGCATGGACTCAATAAGATTGGACAAGACATTCCCAGAAATGCCTTTCCATGCGATTTCTGCTTGACGGAAAAGCTCGTCCTCATTATTTTTGCAAGTTTCGCGTAATATTTTACGATCTACAATTTCCCATAGATTTTCTATGGGATTGAGATCTGGCGATTGGGCTGGCCACTTTAAAACATCGATCTTATTATTAACAAACCACTCTTTCACACATTTTGCAGTGTGTTTGGGGTCGTTATCCTGCTGAAATATCCACTTTAGTGGCATTTCCTCCTCTGCATGTGGTAGCATAACTTCTTGCAAAATATCTTTATACATAAAACGATCTATTATACCGTTTATCTTATGGATTGGTCCGATTCCATGACCCGAAAAACATCCCCAGATCATTACATTCCCTCCCCCGTGCTTTACTGTGCCTTTAGTATAGCGTGGGTCAAGGCGTTTTCCTCTTGGTCTACGCACTAGCTTGAATCCGTCAGAATCCTTTAAATTGAATTTCGATTCGTCAGAGAAAAGCACAGTTTTCCATCGAGAAGTAGTCCAGTTAAGATGTTCCTTTGCAAACTCAAGCCTGGCCTTTACATTTTTATGGGAAATAAACGTTTTTTTTGCGCTTCTGTATGTTGCGAAGCCACCATCCACAGCTCGACTTTGGATGGATCTGGGCGTTATGTTTAATTCCAATTGATTTGCAATAGACCTTGCTGATACAAAAGGATCCTTTTTAATAATCCGAATAATTGCCTGGTCTTCGCGTTTGGTGGTTTTTCGCGGTCGACCACCTCCATGTATGGTAGTCAACGAACCCGAAGAGCTGAATCGGCTTATAGTCCGGGAAATTACGCTATGGTGAATCCCAAATTTCTTAGAAATGCATGTCACTGATTCACCATTATTAAAATCACTAATTATTTTTTTCTCTGATTTGAGTTGAATACTTATTGCGAGCAAAAAACACTCAATGTTCTTCACAAGATGTTCTCCAAATAACGGTTTTCTTATTTAACGGCACTTGTTGTTGGTAGTTTCTAATAATCAAATAAAACAGCAAGCATCAAAGATTATGTGCTTTAGTTTTGTCGCTGGCATTTCTTGGCTTTTGGCATAACTTTGTAAAAAAAAATGGTTAAATTAAAAACAAAAGCATTTTAATTATAATTTTTGTATATTTAGTATGTTTTCCACATAAAATAAAGAATACAAATTAAATAAGTGTTTTTATTTAAACTTTATTGTATAATTTGGGAACAAGCAGAAGTCCGTGCTTTAGTTTTGTCCGATACTGTATATATATTAAGGTGGATAAAAAAAAAAACATTTTTTTCGACACACATATTCTGGGAGCTGGATTCAAGTAGATCTTAAATCCAAAAGGATATCAAAATCGGTGGAATCAGCGGTTTTGATTTAAAAAAATCACTTTTTCGCCAAAAATCAACGTTTTTTCGCAGTAACTTTTTATCAATCTGAAATAACTACCTAAAAAATTGGTGCAAATGAAAGGTAGTTGGGACACCAAAGTTGTAAATAGGAAGATTTTTAGATTCATGAAATTTTTTAGTGCAAAAGTGTTCAGAATTCGGTCAACATTTTGGGTACTTTTCACTAAAATTGCTATAAGTTTGTTGTTCATTCGCTATAAATATGTTCATTTTTGATTGTTCACCACGAAAGGTGAAGCCTCTTCAAAGCCACACCATTTTAAAAATTGTAAATTTTCTAAAATTTACTGAAAGTTAGTGGATTTATAGGAACTATTTTTAGAAATCGCGCCATTTTGTAAAATTTTATATTTTAAAAATATCCTAGTTCAGGACCTGTCTGACGTAATTGCCAACAAAATGCCGCCCGCAGAATTTCAATACCACATCTGGTTATCAAGAAAAACGACACCCCGTTTGCCTTCTCATTTTAACGTACCCATTTTCATCGCTCTGCGAGTGGGGATAAAAAACATCGAAACATAATTTTCTAATTTTGGTGAATTAACTTCAGTTTAATTTGACTAGAGTTTAAGCTCGCACTAAAAAATTGGCCCTAAGCATATCGCTTCCTCTTCGATTTACAGCAGACTTGGTTTTTGCAGCAGTCACTATAGAAAAAAGATTTAGGACTCAGCGTTTGAATGCGGCAAAGTTAAAACAATGTTGACTAATTGTTTTAAGTTTCTAAATATAAAGTCAGCATTAAAATTTTTTAAATCTAAAATGTTCGACCTCAAGATTAATTTACTGACAATTAAAGAAATTGAAAAATATTTTTTTTACATAGAAAGCAACATTTTGATCTTAAAATTGAATTCGTGAAAATGGAGATGAGCGGATCTGGAATGGAATTAATGGATAAATAATTATATATATACATAATTTCCTATTTTTCCTTCTGTAGAGTAAAAAATTCCCTTTTCCCTTTTTGCCAAATATTACGACAAAATATCGCTCAAAAAGGGAAATTTACCTCAATTCGGCAACACTGGTTTAGAGTTGAGGCAGATAGTGCCCTGTTACGGTGGCGGTCATATGCTCATCATGGTCATGCATTGTTTTTGTTTTAATGTAAATTAAAAAATTGAGAGCGAGAGCAAGAGTAAATTTTTCACCACCACGGTCACCAAATGATTCGACAAAAATATGAAATCATGGGATCAAAACAGTGTTGCGTTGTGGAATTATACACAGCATTTGTGTTTAGGCATGAAAATAGTACATTTTTAGTACGAAATGTATGAAATCAGTAAGGAAACCTGCTTAATAGCAACACTCATCGGTTGAAAAAATACTAAAAGTAGCAAAAAGTGTACTCGTGTGACCATCATATCATATGACCACCAGCATAACATACTTTCGTCACACAGCTCATCAAACCAAAAAAAGAGAGTAAAAAGTGACATGACCAGGGATCATATGACGACCACCGTAACAACACCCATATGGAGTAAATTTGCTCTCTTTAATTGAAGTGTATAAAAAGCGCTGTTCACATAGTCAAATTTTTCGTTAAATCTTTGGTCACACAGCAGAATAATTAAAATATGGGTTTTATCAAATGCAAGGAATAGATGTTGCGATCGTTGGTACAACTCAGGTTGTACGAAAAATCAAAACATTTTGATTTTTTGGCAAGTTCGAATGAGATTGTATTGTCTGTGGGTTTTGTTAGACAATACCGATTGTTTTGCGACTTCCGTTGGAAGCAGTTCATTGTGAGTTACAATGAAGTTGGGCACATATGCCTGCACGTTAAGTGGGTTATTGTGTTGGCTTTTTGTGGCAATCTTTGGCTATTTTCGGTTGGTTTTGTAAAGCAATATAGGTTTTTTTACTTACTTTGGTTAGGATTTTTATTTTATAGTTTTTTTTTTTTTTCTTGAATGTGCTGCATATATATAGCATAAATGTGCTGTATTTGTATTTTTGAATGTGCTGTGCATGAATGTGTTGTGTGAATTTTTTTAATTGTTATTAGATTAGTTTATTTCGAATGCGTGGCATTCAGAATTAGAGGTTGGTTAGGTTTTTAGTTTTTTAAAGCCTACTGATGAGACCACTTGGCTGTGGTCGAAAAACGTTTAAAGGTAGCCTTTATGCCTACACGGCAATGGATTAGGTTTTAGGTTGATTTTTTCCACAAATATAGATGGGATGATTGTCTTTTTATAGAATAGGTTTTTCAGGTTTTTATATATGTTTTGTTAAGTTTTTATTTTATATTATGATTTATGTTGTGTAGTGTTGTGTCGAACTATTGACGTGGCATTGTATGGCATGATCATACTTAAGTATGTTTTTAATTTTATATTATGATGGGTGTTATATAGTTTTATTTCAGCTATTGACGTGACATTGTATTGCATTGCATGGTCATATTTAGGAAGGTATTTTAAGGAAAAATGTTTTCTTAAAGTTAAGAATTATAATAGGAGTTTTTAAGTAGAGTACAGTTTGAAAAATAATTGTAATGCTTAAATTTGAGGATAAGTTACTGTCTTCAATTTAAGTGATGGTAAAATCAAACATAGAAGAATATAATTTTGAGAATTTGAGGATAAGTTATTGTCTTCAACAATAGAAGCTAGGTCAAAGTCCTTCCAAGGGCTGAAATGGCCAGTTTATTTTTTTTTTATTTTTTTAAAATCAAACATACGGACATGACAGGTACTTAGTGGCCAATTACAAAATTATTTTTTTTACCCCGTCTTTAGGCCCCTGGCATAGCGCTTCGGAGTTCTGCTTCTCCTAATTGTTTCTGTCTTTTTGACATATTTTGTATGTTTAAATTGCATAATTTTTTGAAACAGTTGCAGAGTTCTGAAACGCTTTGCCAAACAAAATCAATAAACAAAAGTGCATTCAAAATTGCACAAAAATTTATTATTAAAAAATTAATTTGGCAACAAGGATATTTTTGCTAATTTTAATTAAATTTTTCTAATGTCAGAAGAACATTTCATCAGAAAATTTGATATAAAATCAAATTATTCACATATATTAGATAAAATGTTAAATTCCACGCAAAAATCATTAAAAATTAGATGAATTTTTAAATTCCCCTCATATTTGAGCCCATTCCCCAATTCCCCGATCGAGATTAAATTCCCGAAAATCGGGGAATTCTCTACCAGTTCGCATGCCTGATGACACTTAGCCAGATGGCATCACTACCTCGGATGTCGCAAAACTAACGGTATAACATAAAAATTAGTCAAAATCAAAATTAGCCCATGTGTAAAAAAGTTATCCCGTCTTTAAAGAGTTAAACAATTTCTGTACCAAAATTGATTTGCTTTATTTTTAATCAATCAAAAGTTTGTGCAGTTTTTGAATTGAACAAAGATAAAAATTCTCATTTATGCCAGTGAAATCATTCCGTCGTTATTTGGATAATTTTTGTGGATCCATTGACGACAGGTGTTGTCCAACTAGCAACGCTGGTCAGTGAATTCGCTTTAACATATCAACTTTTATAACAACGGAAACACATGTGTGGTCAAAATCACTTCCGGTCTGCTAATTAAAGCATGTTCGAAGCTGAGCAACACTAACCTACGCTAATAAAACAGTTACTGAGCGAATTGCGTACGCAATTTATATAAAAAACCACAAAGCTGGCAACACTACCACGAGAGAGCTATTATTTTTTTGAGTGAGAAAACATTTTCTCTCAATTGAGCACAATTCCACAAAAAAAAGCCAACAACCGCTGCTACTGCGGTTCAAAGCGACAAGCGGCATAAATAAATAAAAAATAAACCTATAAAACAAAAAAACCTAACAAATAACGACGCAGTGAAAACAACAACAATGCGCACAAATAATACAGAGGGGAATATCACAAAAACAACAAGAGCAACGCAGCAGACAGACATTTTGAAAAACTATGCAGAGTAGCAGAGCAGACACAAAAATTAAACAAAAATAGGAAATGAGTGTGTCTTTTAATTTAAAAAGGAAAGAAATGACGGACGAAGGGAGCAGTTTGAGGCAAACTTGTGCGGCGCATTGCGACTGTGTGTGTGTGCGTATGGGAGTGTGCTTGCCTTATTGCGAGCAGGTAGTAACGTATGGTCAGAAGGGAAACAGAGAAATAAGACAGACGGCTGAAACTTACGACAATCGGACAGACGCACGCATAAATTATAATTAAGGAGAGCGAACGTATAAAACAAAATGTTAAATAATTCATTGAAAATAAAAATCTTCAGTGTTTCCATACTCAAAATTGCAGAAAATAGTAGATGATGGAGAGAGAGGCAAAGTTATTTCTTAACAGATTAGTTAAAAAAATATTCAAGTTTTTTGTGTTTTGTACTTACAGAATGTCTTTCAAGTTGGCTGTTTGCTGGAACCTCTTCTATTTTTGCTACTTGTTTCCTCCACAAATTTTTGTATATTTAGTTCAATGATATTTTCCAATTCAACACATTTTATTTCTACACTAGAAACGTACTTTCTTCTTTTTTTTTTGCTTTATTTACGGTTGCAGCGGAAATTGCGTAGCAGTGTTTTTTGCCTTTTTTTCCCCAATTGATTTTAATGTCTCATTTCCGCTTCATGTACATACATAAATGTGCTGCATTTTTAACTGTTTTCACATGCACTTAAAGGATTATACATCACATTTCGTTTATATGGTTTTCATTTCACATTTATATTAGCATTATTTGGTTAAGTTAAAGAACTGTGGAATAACAAAAACGTAGGTTTTGCAGAAAACACCTAATACCAACAAAAACAACACACAAGTCGTCAAAGTTACAACAACACGAACAGCGACCGTGCAACTATATCGAACGCACAAACCAAACGAACTACAAGCCGAGCGCAGTCAACGAACAAGAGCGCAGATGCTTTTGTCAAAGACATATATATCTATAGAGAAGACCTTGCATTAGAGAGAGGGAGCACAAAACTAAATGTTTTGGAGAAACAGCCAACAGACCGAAGGAGTAGCTGCTGTTCCGCGTAAGGTTGCGTTCATAGTGGACGCTTTGGCTGAAGCTGGTTCATAAAGCTTTGTTCGGCTTTTTTTGATCATAGTGAACGCTTATTCAACGCACACAAAGTAGCTTCTTGAGCTAATTGGTGTTTATAGTATGAGCAAGCGAGATGGAGATATAAGCACTGAAAAGTATTTAAGAAAGTAGCTTTGTGCTCGTAGGTAGCTTGGTGTAAGAAAACCATGTGTTAGTGAATTTTTAACAACACCATGAATTTCTTCGCTTCTGTTAAAAAATTGTGAGCGAAAGAGCGGAAACGTTGATAGTTGTCAAATTGTGTTATTTGTTTGAGTTGCTAGATGATGTGCTATAGTTTTTATTGTGCGAATTAAGTGTGAATAAATATTTAATGCAATTAATTGTGCCATGTTGTGTTGACAAAAAGTTATTGCAGTTGTCTTCGCCGATTTGCCAAGTTTGTCATTGAATGTTTTGGCCATTTTATCAGAAACGTACTCTGAAAGGTGCCGCCAACATGAACCTTTGGCCAGCATGTAAATTGTCTTGCATTCACATCGTAGTTTTTCTTTTGCTAACGTACAGCGTCTCATATATTTTTTATTGTTTTCTATATCACTTTATTCTCATTTTAATCTCAGTAAAAATCTTATAAACTTGCAGAAAGAAGACACGAATTTAACAAAAAATTTTTTTTCATTGCAATTCATCATCAGCTGTTTTCGACAAGAGCGAAGAAACATAATTTTATCATTTTGAGAGAGAAGTGTCAAACTCACTAACACCTATATTTCTTACACCATGGCTTGCACCATGATTCAATTGCTATAGGTTGTCCATTCATTTGACGTTTACTCACAAGAATGAAGATATACACCCGTAAAATTAAAGAGAAGAGCAAAAGAGTAATTTTTTAATGCCATCAAAGCAATCAGTTGCAGGAATATCATACTTTTTTGCAGTACTAAATACCCAAGGATACATTTCACTGCTGCTTTTTCTACTACGTTCTGTACTACATGTTTGTTTTGATAGAAAATTTAAGTGAGTTTTTAAAAAGCTAATTTTAATATTTTGTAATGCGAATGTATTCCCACCGCTGATGGCTTATTACATTCACTAGCACATTATATTTTCGAATTTTATCACCAAAATAAACCGTTTTGTAAATACCGCACGTTGAAGGCATTATTATTTTAATAATTACAACTTAATAGTCGCGATTTATATTTTAATTGAAAAAAAAAAAACGGCTCGCAACAAAATTTTAAAACAATTTTCAATAATAATTATCAAAGAAATAATGATTATCAAAGCAATGCACACTTTTTTCCTGCTAACAGCATAATATAGAATAACTACTTTAAAAAAAAAATACACAACAAAACACTGAATCGCATTTTTTTTTCATAAAAGACGACAACACCCTAGTTGTCATTTATATTTGAGAGCAGACCTGTGATTTTCAAATACAAATACAAATCCAAGTAGAAATACCTGAGTAATTGAAAAGTAAATACCAAATACAAATACATACTACGTATTGGTGTTTGAAAAAAAAACACACAAATACTTGGTATTTGAAAAAGTAAATAAAAATACCAATACTTGAGTATTTGCTGAGCTGAATTTTCAAATACTTGCAAATACTATTTAAAAGTATTTAGTAAATACTTTCAAATACTTCAGTAAATACTTAGTCAACATTGAATGTAACGTAACTTTTTATTTTTATATGCATGTTAGCGAAAAAAAAACCAAAACAAGAAAGAAAGAAAAACACATAAGTACTATCAATATAAGTATACCGAAATAAAAAAAAAAACAAAGAGTAATATATTGGTAATGTAAGTCGTAACATATAAATGTTAGGTTATGTAAGCAGCGACAGTAGAAAACCACCGTGAGATCAGTAAAGATCGCTTATGATTAATTAAGTTAATAAATATAAATAGAATTTTACTTGATTCGAAGCATTACAAAATTTGTTTTAATAAATAATATTACTGGCATATAAAAATAAAAAGTTACGTTACATTCAATGTTGACTAAGTATTTACTGAAGTATTTGAAAGTATTTACTAAATACTTTTAAATAGTATTTGCAAGTATTTGAAAATTCAGCTTCGCAAATACTCAAGTATTGGTATTTGTATTTACTTTTTCAAGTACCAATTATTTGTGTTTTTTTTCAAATACCAATACGTAGTATATATATTTGGTATTTATTTTTCAATTACTTGGACCAGTATTTAAAAAATATTGAAATAGTATTTAAATACGTTGTATTTAAATACTTCACAGGTCTGTTTGAGAGTATATATTTTTGTTTACATATTTACGGGTGTTGTCAAACGAATGGAAAACCTATAATAATTGAATTGATGGCTTGCACTATAAACACTTTGAGCTTTTTCCATACGATTGCCACACAAAGCATGGCGTAAGAAAACAAGGTAAAAGCGATTTTAAATTTTTGTTGTAAAAATCCAATACTTGAGTTGTCAAACCATACAAAATCAACTTTTCTGTCTCTTTCCCTCATTCAGACAAGACATAGACGTCACGGTTAGCCTTGTTTTCTTATGCCATGACACAAGCGTTTTCCAGCTAAACCTCTCAGCTCAGCAAAAAGCGTTCACTATGAACGTGGCTTAACACCAGCGAGCTTTTAAACTTTGATAGCATAACGTGTCAAACGTGGACATGGAATTCCAACGTTGTTCAATTTGATTTGACAAACGATTCGATGAGTGTGGCATGCCCTATATTTGTGTTTTTTATGAATAGAGGGTGTAAACATTTGCCCTGTTCACACTCATTAAATCCTTTGTGACCCCTAATGGGGTGTTCACATTTCAAACCGCTCATCAAATCGTTTGTCAAATACATTAGAACAACGTGAAATTTATATGGAATTCCCACGTTGTTCTACGTTGTGAACAGGGCAATTGATCAAATCGCTCATAAAAGGATTTGACAAACGATTGGACCAACAGAAATATATATGGATTTGATGGCGATTTGACGAGTCTGAACACATCAAATCGTTTGTCAAATCATTTAATGAAAATCAAAATATTTTTATTTTTCAGCTGATTTGACGAACGATTTGGCCAGTGTGAACACTCGTCAAATTGTGTAGAACGATTTTGTGAATTGAAAAAAGTTTTCAACCTGAGCACATCGCGGCAATAGAAGGAATGGAAAAAAATAACTGTTGCAAATAATTTATAATAATTTATAAAATAATTTCTTCTTCTTCAAATACGATTTTAATAACAAGTGCTACTTAAAATGTTCCGTCATCGCGATGTGTTAGCTTCGGTGTTCAAGACAAAATTAAGGATATTTTTTGAGGAAAAATATTAATAGTGCGAACACTTTTGTGATCAAACGATTTTCCACCAAAATTTTTAATACAAATGTGACATGCATTCTTAGGGACACTGCTTCCAAAAGACATTCTATAGATCCAATTGTGCTTCTTCTTAGCCTTATCAAGAAGCATTCTCATAAACCACTTCTTGAAGTCATTCAAATAGCATTCAAATTCAATTAAATTAAAAAAAAAATATATATAAGTTAACACACGCTGGCTAGCTCATTTTGCGACAAACCAGAATTCCAGACAGCCACGCGCATGCAGTCGAAATATGATCCACGAGCTCACGGTCACCTCAGGCTGATAACATCGCTGAAGCGACGTCGCCAATTCAAGCTGTGGGAAGCGCAGCGTCAACAAATTAGGGTTAAGCTGGCTTAGGAAATAATTATCTTTATACTTAAACTAACAATTAAGAATCACTTTTAATTCGACGACCGAACTAGATGGTAATAAAGCTTATAAACTTAATCTTTTGAGTTCTTATTTAATTTGCAGGAAGAACAAGGAGCCAGTGGTCATTGCACGCTCAACGACATGTTTTAGATATTTCCGTGGAATTTTTCAAACCCCCAACAAAACATAACTTTTAACCCCTAAATGCTTTTCCCGTAGCCCCCCAAAATGCTTTTAAAATCGGGAAAAAGGATATCTACGTGGATTTTTTTTTAACCCCCAACAAAATCCAAACACCAAAATCGAGAGAAAATCGTGGAAAAGGGATATTTTCCGTGGAATTTTTGAAACCCCCCTAACCACAAAATTATTTCATTCCATAAAATGCTTTCTGAAATTCTCCTAAAAAAAGACCCACTTAAATTCTTTCATTTAAGGGCTCAAAGAAATCTTTCATTGAAAAAATTCTGGAAGCACATCTAGAGAAGACTAAGGAAAGCAATCCTCCCAATGACATGCATATTTTAAAAGAATGCCTTCTGTGTATGAAAGTGGAAGGGATGTAATTCAAGACTTTCCCTTCCACTTAACCTTCTATTGAAAGCATTTTTTTTGCTGGGTTGATCATCGATTTGAAGTGTGAACAGGGCTAGTGAAAATATTAACACATATACATGGTAAAATAACAAGGTAGGCTCGCACACAGTGAGCGAAATGTTATTTCACTGCTCAAATTGAAGTTTTCTTTGTGTATTTGCCTTATCATTTTTTTTAACAGCTTTGTTTTTGGCATGGTAGAAGAAGAGAGGTAGTCGCACGGCTGAGAGCGAACAACCATAACTGTGAAAAGGCAACTGACAGCTCATACAAAATCTGCAACCGATGAGAATGCGATGAGAAAGGACAAATTATAAAGAATCTGTCATGGCTGAAACTGTTTTGCTTTTTTAATTTTTTATTGATCAATCAATTAAAATATGATTTTGTGCAGCTGTGGAAGTAATTTATATGTGGTTCTAAAAAATAATTTTAGCAAGCACGAGCATCTTTTTTAAAATTTTTGGTACATGTCATGTTCCATCGTTGTCTTCTAGGCTCGTCAGCTAGAACACGAAAACTCGGCCCATTTTCCTTGCCTAAATGTTTTTGGCACAACACGCACTTAATTTTATTAAAAAAAAATAATTAATTCACTTTTATTCAAGTTTTTAAACACAACACAAAAATATCCAATCGGAGTAATTTAATTTTTCTCTCTTATCTTTGTTTTCTTTCAAAAAAACTGATTTTGACAATTCTGGTAGTATTGCCAAAGAGATCACGATTAGCCACGAGACTAACTGTATTATTCTACCATGGTTTTTGGAAAGACAAAACTTGATAGACTGAGCAGACATATTAATCTAAGTCTGCGTTATAATTCTACCATTCTACATTGCGTCGCTTGAGAAAATAAATGTCGTATGTGAAAATTTTCACTTTTGAGATTGTTGAGAAAATGAGGTTATAATTCAAATCAGGTCTATTTACAGACACATTTCACAATAGATAAGGAAATTTTTGTGGACTTACCGCCATGTTTTTAGAATTTACGCTGTTAAAAGTTGACCAACTTCAGGCATGATTCAAGCATCACGCATGCTATGGATGTGGATTACTTCATAACAATACGTATATTCAATACTAATTGTCAGATGCTTGAAGCATGCATGCCTCTTATGTGTTTCAATGATGTGATTTTCATTTTACTAAAAATCCCGAATGTATGCGTAAAAATTAGTTTTTGGCTCACTTTATCCCTTCAAATTGTATAGAACGATTTTGTGAGTTAAAAAAGTTTTTAACCTGAGCACATCGCGGCAAAGAAGGAACGGAAGAAAATGATAGTAAATAACTGTGGCAAAAAATTTATAAAATAGTTGCTTCTTCTTCCTATACGATTTTAATAACAAGTGCTACTAAAAATTTTCCGTTGTCGCGATGTGCTGCTAACTTCCGTCTACAAGACAACATTAAATTTGACGAAAAATTTTATGAGCATGAATACTTTTGTGGTCAAACGATTTGATGAGCGATTTGAAGTGTGAACGGGGCTAATGGTTTGTGTTCGAGATAACATTCAAGGCAACAACACAGTAGCCGGTGCAGCCCAAGCCGTTTCCCGCAAAGTGTTGCCAATGAGACAAAAATGATTGAAATTATTTTTGTCAAGCTGTTTGCACGTCATTAAAATTTGGTGTGAAACAAAATTTGTTGCTGTTTTCCTAAGGCGAATTTACACGATTCACTATCATCCTTCACTTTGGATGAATCATCTGATTTGTAAAATGTAAATTGAGTTTCATCTTTAAAATGAAGATGATTGTCATCCACATTGAACAGTGAAAGAAGTAGAAGGTCTTCCTACTTTTGATGAAAGTGAAAGCAAACCGAACTGATGTGTCATTCGTACTAAAACACAATTGAAAGGTGTTAACATAATTTAAAGCAGAAAGTTTATATTTTTTTTATTTAATTGCTGAATAGCTTTTATTTACTTAATTTTTTAAAAGTCAATAAAATTAATCAGCCAGAGAATATATTTTGACATTCAACACCGAATCATCCATCAAATTTAAAATTTACACTTTGAATAATGTAAATTAAAAATTGATTCACTGTCATCGTTCAACGTTCACTATCATCGTTTTTAATGAAATGTGTAAATTCGCCTCTAGATAAAAGAAAACTAACATTAATGGTCCAGTTAGCCTCGCATGGCATAGCAGTGCATGGCTTAAGGCCCAGTTATAATAGACGTAACGTAATGTAGTGCAATGTCACTGCAGCAGTGTGTTCTGTCACTTACTGTTTCAATCAATACTTTTCTTATACAAGTGATTATAATAGAAGTAACGTAATGTAACGGGACGTAAAGATCCGTTGGATTTCGATTTCTACGTTACTTTACATTACGTCTGTTCAAAGAACAACAAAACATTGAGATTAGATTCGATTATTGCGCTACTTTATATTGTTGAACTACGCTTTTTGTTGAGTTTTTGTTATTAATGTGATAGTTTTATGTATCCACAGCCGTGGATGACGAAGATTTAATTGTATTTGTACAGGAACGTGCAATTATTTACGACAAACAACTGCCTGGCTACTGCCTATTATAATTGCTACAACGTTTTCTTACATTACATCCCGTCACGATGACAGTTGACAACATTACATTACTTTACATTACGACTATTATAACTGGGCCTTTAACAAGCGTCACATCGAAATATTTTTAATAGGATTTGTGTGTATCTGATCATGCACAACATGGCAACGCATGGCAATGCTCAGATAAAAACAGAAGTGCATCTCTGACTACATAGATAAACATGGAAGATCTATTTTATTTTAATATCTGTGTATTCTTCTATGTATTTGACGTTTTGGCAAAACAGATGTGGAGTTGTAAAATTGTTTGAACAAGTGCGGTTAATTTATTAAAATAAAATCGTTGTATTCTTGTTTTTATTGTTATATTTTGACTATGTGACTAGGCGTTGCATAATCACCATTTATTTGGCTGTGTGCTAGCTGCTTATCTGCGTTGCATGCGCTGCTGTGCCATGCGAGGCTAACTGGGCCATAAGAATTCATCCTATCGATAAAAATTTAAGTGAGCTCTAAAGGAAATCGTAAGACATGTCTTAGCCGATATTCGAACCCGATACATGCCTGGCTCCAGGGCAAGCGTACTACCAAGACCAACTGAAAAGTTTGGTTTTGTTTTTGTCTCTGAATTGGTTGAAACACCATCGTTATTTTATCATTAAGGAAACATTGTAAAAATATTTCAATTCTATCACTTGTCAGAACACGAATTGATTCCCAGGAAATATTGGCAACATATATAAAAGTAGGAGTTGGAAAAATCGCCAAAAAAAAAAAATAAAGATACCCAAAATTTTGCAATACAAAATTGGGCGATTTACCACTTGAAAAATTATACAGAAAAATTAGGTAAAAAAAAATCATTTTTTATTTTAGGGAATTTTTTTATGTGAATCAGTTATTTTTATTTCTGAGGCAAACCTCAGAGAGTAAAAACTGCCATGTAAAGCTTCTTGAGAACACAAGCCGTTCGGAGTCGGCATAAAACACGTAGGTCCAGTTCTCGGTCATTTGTGATCAAACATTTAATAACACGTACAACACAATTGATCAATAGAAGCTAGGTCAAAGTGCTTCCAAAGGCTGAAATGGCCAGTTTATTTTTTTATTTAGTTATTTTTATACCCCCACGTTTAAAAAACTTAATAGGAGTATTTTAACTTTGTCACTCCGTTTGTAACGGCGATAAGGATATAGAAAAGTATGTATCTTTTTGATCAGCATCACGATAACAGCCGTCATTTTATAGCTATCATAACGAAATTCTATATTTAAGCTTTTTATTAAAAAATAAAAGTCAAGTTCGAAAATAAGCCAAATCGGATAAAAACCACACCTACCTCCCATACAAAGTGACTTAACAAAAACGTTAAAATCTCTTCATATTCCACAAAAACTAATCTAATGACTTAAAATTTTGCACATTAGCTTTAACCATTAATATCAACTTTGAGCATGAAATTTATTTGTAAAAATCAGATGGAAACCACGTCTACCTCCCATACAAAGTGACTTAATCAAAACGATATAATCTCCTTAAATTCCACAAAAATTAATCCAATCACTTACAAAGTGAGTTTACCAAAACGGTAAAATCTCTTTCAATTCCTCAAAAATTAATCTAATGACTTCAAAGATTGCACATAAGCTTTAACAATTAATATGTACTTTAAGTATGAAATTTGGAAAAATCTAATGAAAACCACGGCTACGTCCCATACAAAGTGAGGTTACCAAAACGGTAAAATAACTTTAAATCTCACAAAAATTAATCTAGTAACTTCAAATTTTACACGTATGAAATTCATAAAAGTCGAATAAAAATCATGTCTACCTCCCATACAAAGTGAGGTATTTCGCAAAATTCCTCTTTCAATTCCGCAAAAATTAATCTAATGACTTCAAATTTTAACTATCCACTCGATGTTTCAACAAAACAAAAAACTGAAAATACAAAATGACGTAATCATATTAGTAAAACCTTTTTAAATTACAAAAAAAAAAAATTAATGTTTGAACTTGATGTTGTACTTAATAAATACTTGCTTAATAAAATGCTTTAATAAATAAAAAGGACTGAGTTTCAAATGTGAAATATTTGGATAAAAACCGTGACCAATAAAAGTGACATCATCAAAATAATACAACATTCAAAACTTCAAATACTTCAAAATACGGCAGTGGGGGTATTTTAACTTCGATTCAGTCAAAGACATTTCCTTACTAGTTTGAGTGAAATTTAATTTTTTATGTTTGTGCGATTTTTTAAGTGAAACTTCTTAGGCGGCGATTTGATATTGAGGGTAAAACATTCGAGTCGAGTGGGGACCCCTTTAATAAAAAAATAGCGAATCACGGACATATATCTTACATGTAGTTATCACCCGGGCTAGGATTTCGATGACATGCCATCTTTTTTCTGCTGCTTCTAAGGCATTTCCTGCTTATTTAAAACGTCCATTTATGTTTCCTACATTCCAAATAGTTTTTAGGACATTTTTTCGTCATTTTTCATCGTTTTTAGTTTTCAGGTCATTTTTAAATTTAGATTTACGGCATTTGTTGGTCATTTTTAGAGATTTTTAAGTTATTTTATTGTCATTTTTGGACGTTTTTAATTTTTAGAGCATATTTCGGTTTTAGGTCATTTTAGTGTAATTTTTAAATATTTTTTTTTTGTTTTTTTCGTACTAAAAAATGTCAAAATGCAAATTTTTAAACATATTCCTTTAACACTAGAGTCCCTTCAATCAAAAACATTACCTCTCGACAGAGGAGTAGCTTTGTTTATAGACTTCGGTGAAAAAAAGCTCTGCGCGTGATGAAACTGACGAAAGGGTATGTAGAAAAATGAAACAAGTGTTAGATAAAAACTCAGGATATGCTAGTATAAAATAAATTTTAATTTAGTGATGTTTTATTTTGAAGACTAAATTTTTGTTTATTTTTTATGCAATTGTTTGCGTTTTTTAGGTAATTTTTGTCAGTTTTTAGGTAATTTTCTGCAGTTTTTAGGTAATTTTTGTAATTTTTTAAGGTAATTTTTTGCAGTTTTTAAGGTCACCAAAATCCGAGCCCTGGTTATCACAAACCATTTAGTCAGTATTACCAATTGAAGCACCAACCAATGACAGTGTATGTATTAAATAATCAGAATATTTTACATGCAAATTTTGTATTGTGTTTCTTTTGAGAGACATTATCTCTCTTTCTCTGTATTTTTCACAAATATCTCTTATTCTTAACTTATTAAAACTTCACTTTTATACTGAAAACACGGTATATTGACATTTTTAAGTGATTTTTCGTTTTCAATATTTGATGATTTTTGCAAAAATCAAGGCAAAAGAGATAATTTCTTCAAAAACTGCTGAATTCAGATATATGATTTTGCCTATTGCATTTTTTTCGAATTTATATCAAAATTGTTTGAAGATAATGGATACTTCGAAGTAATAGAAAATATTTAATTGATGGTACCTTAAAAATAGTTCCACACAGATGTTTCAATCAACATTGAATCAATGTGAAACATCTAATAATTTACATTAATAACTTCTATTGGCGAAAATGTAATTATAACTCCTTTTTAACTAGTACATATGTACTTATTAAGGAGTTCAATCCCGGAAGCTTTTCTCGATCCTGGGATTATCGGAACTGAAAATCTCAATACCGGCATCCCGGAACTAGTTTGGGATTAAAAATTGTAAGAAGTAAATAATTCAAAACGTTTTTAATACAATTGTTTGTTATTGAAACTAAAAAATGTAAATTAATTCATTTATAATGTAACAATAAAAAAACACATTAAGGGTATTCACAATTTCGTTGTTTTCAGTGTAGTTTAAAAACTCCGTGGTATTGATACCACACTTTACCGAGCGGTTTTTATATTTTTTATTCTTTTACATGAAATCTCTAAAAACCAAGTGTGGTAATTTGAAATAGCCCAATAATATTTTTAACGAACGTGGTTTCTAAAGTTCCATAAACAACTGATCGGTTGCCAGTTATTTTCTAATTGCAAAAATGGAAGAAGCTGAAAATGCAAGTTAAAATTTTTTATGCCGTATATTAATAAAACATATCAAATTGGATAGTCAATTTATTTGCATAGTAATAAAAAGCTATAGTGGGAGGTTCCCAACCACAATTTCTATTTTATCATATTTTATCATTTTATTCATAGTGATTTTCAACTATGGCAAAAAACAAAAAATACTACTATACCACACAATTGTGAATACCCTTATTGTTACAAAAAAAAAAAAGAACTTAAATAATATTAATGACTAGCACATTGTATTAATTGAACCCTTTCAGTGGATTCGCCCAATATATTGGACACGTCAGAAAGTAATTTTTATATGTATTTATTTTGCAAAGCTTTTTTTTAATGAAATCGTTGGGTTCTATGAAAAAAAGAAGAACCAACATGATAAAAACAAATTTAGAGATATATTTGAAATTCAAGTCAGTTGGATTTTCGATTTTGTGGCGAAGAAAAGCAAACAAAATTTTTGTTTGCCTATTTTATAAAAAAAATCAACCGGCCAAAAATCAAGTTTATGTTACTAATATTAAGATGGTTTAAAAATCAAAGATCTAAAGGGTTGAGAAACCTTAAAGGGATTAAAAAAAAGACTTTGTGCCGAATAGGAGCAAAACAATTTTTTCTTTGTACAAGCTTGTAAAACGTAAGTAGCACAGGTTAAAATGAAAGGTATGTTTTTTTCATGTCTGAATTTGGTATTCTTGCAAAACTAATACGACTTTGCAGGATGACACTGAGCAACACCAGCAGCGCAGTTAAAATCGGGAAGGACCTCTCCCCACCATTTGTTACCAAACGAGGTTTCAGACAAGGTGATTCCTTATCGTGCGACTTTTTCAACCTAATGATGGAAAAGATCATCCGAGCTGCTGATCTGAGGCGTAGTGGCACATTTTCCAGAATAGAAAGAATGTCAATTCGAATGGCTCTGGCAGTGAATGCAGATAAGACGAAATACTTGGTGTCAAGAAACAAACAGTCCCAGCGTCTTGGAACCCACGTTACCGTTGATAATACCTCCTTCGAGGTTGTGAAGGACTTCGTTTATCTGGGATCCAGCATTAACCCAACCAACGACATCAGCATTGAGATCAAACGAAGAATAACTCTTGCCAACAGGTGTTACTTTGGGCTCAGTAGGCAATTGAGAAGCAGAGCCCTCTCTCGACGAACGAAATTCACGCTCTATAAATCGCTCATCATGCCCGTCCTACTTTACGCATCACAAACCTGGACGCTGAGCAGTTCAGATGAAAAGACTTTAGGAGCATTCGAGAGAAAGATTCTTCGTAAAATCTACGGACCAATCTGCGTCAATGGCGAGTACCGAATACGGTGGAATGCTGAACTGTATGAGCTGTACGCTGACATCGACATAGTCAAGCGCATTAAAATCGAGCGGCTTCGCTAGCTTGGTCATGTTCAGCGCATGAAAGATGTTGCTCCAGTGAAGAAAACATTCGATTCGGTACCCAGCGGCGGTTAACGCAGAAGAGGACGACCGCATCTTCGTTGGAAAGACCAAGTAGAGGACAACCTGACGAAGCTTGGAATTTCCAACTGTCGCCAGCAAGCGAAAGACAGAAATGGCTGGCGCAAATTCTTAGATGAGGCCAAGACCGATATACGGTTGTAGCGCCAACTAAGTAAATACGTAAGTAATGTTTTTTGCATCTTCAGGACCTAAATGATAGGAATATTACCTCAAAAAAAATTATTTTGTTCTTAGTTTAGCCTAGCCATTGAAAGGGTTCAAGAACAAAAAATATAAAAAAGAACAGTTTAAGGTATTATTACTATATAAATGTTACCCTTTTTTGTACACCGTCTTCATGTTTTTTTTTTTTTTAGTTTAAGGCAAATTAAGGTTGGAAAAAACTTTTCAAATTAAATTTTGTGTTTTAATTATTTTTAAAGTAATAATACATTAAGCTTATTAACGCGTCTTATTTTTCATAAGAGAGTTTTGTTTGAATATTATTACAAATTTAACCCGCTGATGAGAAGCACCGTTCTGATTCTATGCTAGTTGGAGAAATAGTTTTACAATAGTCGTAAGCAATTTGTAAGTTTTATTTCCTAAGGCAGAATATCTGACAATTTTTAAATACATAGCTGACTTCCCGATATTGCAAATTCTTCTAAAACAATGTAAAGTCCTTGCTCCAGTGATTCACACTCATCGTCCTAACAATCTTTTTCAGCTTTAATAATTTTTTTTTTAATTCTATATTCAGACCAACTTAAACTGAAATGTTTGCATTTACATGAATATTTGTAATAGAAATTTTTTTATTTAAATTTTTTTTTAAATCCCGGGATTTAAAGTGGCTTAAATCGTCCGGGATCCCGGGATTGACTTCCCTAGTACTTATTTATTCGAAAAAATTATTAATTCTTAAAAAAATTACTAGGCTTCGTTTTTTAATGAAATTTCCTATTTTTTTAGGTCATTTTTGTTTCAGTTTTTGTGTCATTTTTTATTTGGATGATTTAAAATTTTTTATTTTTGGACGAGTTTTTATTGGTCGATATTTTCCACAGCCATAAAAGTAAAATAAAATACCAATGAGAAATCAAGACATGCAACAAAGTATAAAGTATAAATATAAAGAAATTCAAATGCAAAGCATTTTAAAAATCTTATAAAAATAGACAATAACGAGATAAAGTAATTAAAGAAAAACTATTCAAAATAAAATAAAATTCAGCCAGACTATAAAAAAAAACCGACATGCATTAAACTCAGCGAGAAAAATCGAGGGCATCGTTATGGCTTATGAGAAATAGACGATATTTTCATGATTCGATCGTTTGTTTTTTTTTTTTTTCAATTTATTGCAGTGCGTTTTTGTCTAAGTTTCGTTAGTTTATTTATAATTTTTGCATTTTATGGGCACTCAATGAACTCTAACTTATTTTCTCAAAGCACAGAACACTTGCCAGCTCCTCTTCTGTTGTGTCTGTTGACACAGTCGGTCTGCAGTATCTAAAAGCATATGTCCGTCCGTCTGTCTGTCTATCTGTATGTTCGCTAAACTATTCCATCAATTAAAATTTTATTCAATACAAAATGAGCAAATAAAGACAACTAACCATGAATGAATTTCTTTTTTGGCTGACTCGCTGCTTGCGTTGGATTTATTTGGTGTGCGTGGCTAAGTTTAAAAGACAGACAAGCGGAAGTTCCACTTTTAGGTTATAGAAGGCAGGCAGCCAGCATGCAGCATTAAAATACTATGACTTGATATGGTGGTAAAGCATGGCATGAACTCAAGTGTGTGTGTGTGCTATGAATGAAGAGTATTCAAAGTATGCACCGCTACAAATTAATGCTTTAGGAAGAAACTTTAACTAATTACTATGTAACAGTGAATGAACTGTAGACGAACATAGACTAAGATCAAAGGTGTCTCCAGTGTAGGAATATAAAAAAACCACTTCCTACTTAGCACTATTTCAAAAAGATGAAATATTATTCAGCACTAATTGGAGAATTAAAGGTCTTATTTCTATTACATGATTAGCTTTACGATTTAAAGATCGATTTGTATACCCTAACGCATATAAAAATGCTTAAGGGATATACATATTAGTTTTGTCACTACGTTTGTAACGCCGATAAGGAGGCGTGGCAAGTACAGAAAAGTATACATATCCTTGATCATCAAGTTTGAAAATGGACGAAATCGGATGAAAACCATGCCTACCTCCCATATAAAGTGACTTTACCAAAACGGTAAAATCTCTTTAAATTCCACAGTAATTAATCTAATGACTGTTAATTTTGCACACAAGCTTTAATCCTTACTATGCACTATGAGTATGAAATTTATAAAAATTGAATGAAAACCACGTCTACCTCCCATACAAAGTGACTTTATGAAATCTGTAAAATCTCCTTAAATTCCACAAAATTGAGTACAATGACTTTAAATTTTGCAAATAAGTTTGAAGCTTTACTATGCACTCGATGCTAGGAAATTGGTAAAAAACTGAAATTTCCGTTCACCTCCCATACAAAGTGACATACAAAGTGACATAGTATAGAGTAAAAATAGTAATAAATTAAAAAAAAATTAATGTTTAAACTTGATATTAAATTGCCGTGGTACACGTCGGGGCTATTGAAGTTGAAAAATGATAGAAATAAATTTTATAAGAAGTATGCTGCATCTCATCAAATGGATTTTTTCAATAAATATTGGAATTTCATGAGAGAGTTAGTTTAATTTTCTTAGTAAATATCTTTTCAAGCAATATATTTTGAAAGTTGAAACGAATATTAATTCAAACCCGAAAGCGTTTTGGACTTACGTTAACGCAAAAAGGAATGCATCTAATATTCCAACTTTAATGTTCTACAATAATAAATGTTCGAATTCGGCCCTTGGTACAGCTAAGCTTTTTGCAGAGTATTTTCAAAATAACTTTGAGCCTTTAATTCACTATGCTGGCGAATATGATAATGAAGATTGGCATGCCATTGACTTGGGTTCTTTATTTGTGTCTGAACAAGATGTTATAAATGGAATTCGAAATCTTAAAAACTCTATGAAGTCAGATATTGATGGGTTTTCAGCGTATTTTTTTCAAAAATTGTTTGCAGTCCCTTGTCAAACCACTTCAAATTATGTTTAATAGATCCCTTAATTCAGGTATATTTTTATCTGATTGGAAAACTGCAGCTATATCACCTATCTATAAAGCTGGAAATAAAGATAATATTACAAAGTATAGGCCAATCTCGAAACTGTCAACAGTCTCTAAACTTTTTGAAACTATTGTTAAGCAGAAGATATTTTTTGCGATCAAAAATTTAATCTTACCACTTCAACATGGCTTTGTCCCTTGCCGCTCGACAGTTACTAATCTTGCCTGCTTTTCTGAATATTGTATCTCCGCTTTTCATACTGGGTGCCAAGTTGATACGGCATACACGGATTTTTCTAAGGCTTTTGATAAAGTTTCACATTCGTTATTGATTAAAAAATTAGCCAAACTTGGTTATTTCATTCTGTGGTCTTGAAGTGGTTAAAGTCATATCTTGAAAATAGAAAAAGTTTTGTAAACATTGAGAATTATAGTTCTCCTACTTTCACAGTTACATCTGGAGTACCGCAAGGTAGTATCTTAGGGCCTTTGTTATTTTTATTATTTATCAATGATATCACTAGTGTTGTGTGTCACTCAAAATGATTACTTTTTGCAGATGACCTTAAAACTTTTCTAAAAATACGTAATGTATCTGATTCAGTGTTAATACACTCTGATATTAATGCTGTTCCTAACTGGTGTGTGCGAAATCGCTTGTATCTCAATATTGACAAATGTGTGTATGCCACTTTTTCTAAATCAAATCGCCCAATTTCTACTTCTTATTTTTTGTCTGACACACCGTTGACTTTTGTTAAGGAGGTGAAAGACCTGGGCGCCTTTTTTGACTCTACATTCTCGTTTGTAGCCCACTTGGATTATATTATTTCCAAATTCAATGCATTGTTAGCTTTAATGCGTAGGAATAGCTTACATTTTTTAGATGCTTATACATTGAAATCTATTTTTAGTTCTATAGTTCGCTCTAAATTGGAATATGCTTCCTTCATATGGAGCCCTTTTCATGAGGTTCATATTCTGCGGCTTGAGCGTGTCCAAGATCCTATTCCATCATATAATGCACGATGTTTGCTTATCCATTTGAAATCTTTCCAAAATAGAAGAATAATTTTATCACTCTTATTCATTTTTGATCTTATTGTGGGTGGTATTGATTGCCCATCATTACTTGAACTAATAAACTTCAATGTCCCTTCTAGAATGTTAAGAAGATCAGATATTTTCTATTTGGAAACATGTAGAACAAATTAAACCATTTATTCTCCAATAAATAGAGCCTTATCTAATTTCAATCTACTAGCATACAAATGTGATATTGATTTTTCTGTACCTAAACTAGCTTTGAAGCAATTATTAAATAGTTATTTTTAAAGTAATGCTTTATTTACGTAAATAATTTAAGTTTTTTTATATAAACTCTGTATAGTTTGTAAGAACTTGGTTCATTGCCTGAAAAAATAAAAATAAATAAACATGAAATTGTGCTTTAATAAACGAAAAGGACTCCAAATTTCAAATGTAAAATATTTGGATAAAAACGACGGCTTCAAGTCTTCAAATAAACTAAAATACGGCGGTGGGTGTATTTTAACCTCGGTCCAGTCGAAGATATTTCCTTAATAGTTTTTCCTTTAAAAAAAAAATTCACAACTTTGATGTTTAGTTCCTTTGACATAGGTCTCAACGCAGATAAGCACTAGTTTGCATAATTGTTTTTTCAAATTAGATCGCGAAAAAGTGGTTTTTTCTTATTGATTTTAGCATTTTTGCGGTTTTTCTCACATTAAAACTAAATAATCAAAACAATTAAAATGCAAATTAGAGGAAAAGTTCTATGCACTTCATTAGTCCATAATCTAATAATTTTTTTGGAAATTAAAGCATTGACAGTCGCTTTGGTAGTTTTCTACACTGAGAAAACAAAAAATCAAAAACGCACATTTTAAATACGTTTAGTAAAATTAATATTCTTAAACATATTTTACGCCATACAAAAATTAAAACGCACATTTTAAAAAAGAAAAGTAAAAAGGGACGTTTTTAAAACAACTACGAATGTTTTACTATGATAAAGTAGGATAAAATGAATGGCCCATAATAATGATAATTATCATAGTCAAAATAAAGTCGACTTTAAATATAGTGCAAGCTTTTTGACAACATATTATATTGAAAAACTGTCAAAAATGTTTACACTAAATTTAGAGTCGACTTTTATTTTGACTATGATAATGGGCCAATATCTTTAAAAACATTTTACGCCATACAAAAATGAAAACGCACATTTTTAAAGAGAAAAGTAAACGTTTTTAAAACAACTACGAACGTTTTGCCATAACATAAACTGCGTTTCTTTCGCCTTAATATTATCGCGATAACAAATTTTTTTAAGAGGGCACTACCGTTGCAGTCCAAATTAAATTCAAACAAACAATCATGATACAATAACTATTAGGTTTCATGAGAACGTGTGTCGTTCACAACTGTTGTGAACTGTTATTGTAGCGATACCTTAGTGAGCGATGTTTTTCTCTGAATGTGTTGTTACTTTAAACGTCAGAAAAGTGGTATATTATTTAATTTAATTATTATTATTATGCAATTATGCGCTTCGAAGAGAGTGCGCATCTACTGGGTCCCTAGCCACCAGGGCATTGAGGAAAACGAGATGGCAGATGGTTTAGCAAAGGAAGGCACTGGGCTGGAATCAGAACTCGCAGAACATGTACTTACTCCGCTTCAAGAGTTGTACAGGAACCTCGAAAGAAGAGCCACACAAGCAGCGAATCGTAGATGCAGAGATACGACATCGTGCAAAATCTCAAAAATCATGTGCAATGCACAATGCGAAAAACGAACTCTGTTCATCTTGGCACGCCCGCGCAAAGATTGCAGGACACTAGTGGGCATGCTCACTGGTCACTGCATGACGGCAGCCCACGCGAGGAAGCTTGGCATAACCACGGATGACAACTGCAGGAAGTGCAAGGAACCGGGCACAGTGGAGACCCTGGAGCATCTACTATGCACATGCTCCGCCCTACTTAGATCGAGACTAAAATACCTAGGCTCATCGACGTTCCCGTCGCTTAAAGATGTGGCCAAAGTATTTCTGGAATCCCTCCTAAGGTTTGCGAACTCAACGCAAGTCTTTAAAGACTTCAATTAAACACAAAGGTTCCTTTTGTTCGCTACCGGTACCACTAAGGACCAGAATTGGTCTATGTGAGCCTCACGAAGGCATCCGGATTAACCTAACCTAACCTAACCTTATTGAATTATATAAATAATTTAAGTGCAATTGTTGGCTCCGCTGAATGCGGCCAATGTGTGTGACACACGCTGTTTATTTTGTTTATTTAACATTCGATGGTCGCAGCTCGTGAGAAAATAGGTAGCTATCAATTCTACCTAATAGTGATTGTATCATGCAAGCAATTAATTAAAAAAATGAACAGGCAGCTCATAAAAATATACAGGTGCGGCACCTGTGTTTCAAATTTTTTAAAGGCAATATCACACTTTTATATGGATAGCAAAAATAATCCTATTTGTTATAGGATTATTATTTTCGTTTTTGCTTTACATGAAAAAAAAATAATCTGGATTATTTTGAAGCGAATGGAACGCAGCTATAGTAAAATTAATATATATATATATATTAGGGCGGGTCGATTTAAAAATCACCCATTGCTCAGTGAAAATCGTATTCTAGGGATCAAAATAAGAAACTTTGCCCGAAGAACTATACCTCTAAAACGAATTCTAATGCCCCAACTTTTCCGTAGGGTCAAATTTTTAAAAATCCCTCTTTGACCCATTTAGAGTGCCCCAATCGAGTCCAAATGTATGACCGACCCTTTCTAACTTTGGAGGGCCGATCCACCCATGCCGATGGCACACCCCCTGGAATCCCTGGGGTGTTCCCCATACAAACAAAGTTCCCCATACAAACACCTCCAATTCAAGTGGAGGAGTTGGTTTCACATACTTTGTTTTAAAGCACTTGTTAATAACGAATTGTTTGTTATATATGTTTCATTGACTTATGTATTTGATATTTGTTTAGAAAATAAAATATTTTTCATTCTCGATTTCATCACTCAAACTGCCTGCAAGAAAATAATGAAAGAGTTTGAGTTGGATCATTTGCTGCCAAAATTAAAAGGTAAATATTTTAAATAAAATTTATAATATCAGACAAAGTTCTATTTTTTTATATACGCTGGGATACAGTATCATCTTCTAAAATTTTAACGAGATGGACATAGCTGATAAATAACTGAAATAAAACTGTAATTTTGACAACCAACAAAACTTTTTTAATTAATAAAGGAAATGGGTGTTTCTGTAAATTTTTTGAATTAATGGGAAATAATGAACATTTTCGTTTTTAATATGTAAATAATTATTTTACTATTGCATTTTAAAATGTTTATTGTTAAAAATCGAACGAAAATTTTAGAATCTTGTTTTACAATTTTCGTTTTTAAAATGTAAATTAACGTTTTCTATTGCATTTGAGAAGATTTATTATTTAAAATCAAACGAACATTTTAGAATCTCATTTTAAAACTTTCGTTTTTAAAATTAAAATAAACATTTTACTATTTCATTTTAAAATTTTCGTTTTTAAAATTAAAATAAACGTTAGAAGTGCAAAATCTGGGTTAAACGTTTTTAAAAGTAGCTCGTTTCTGCCTTTTTTGAAAATATAGTTTTCTCTGCGTAGGCACAAAAACATTTCTCAAATCTATCATTTTTTCTATATATAGTCGAAGTTATCGATAGTTTTATTATTTTGATGATGTCTCATTTTTTAAAGAGAATAAAAAAAAATATATAAAATAAACTGGCCATTTCAGCCCTTGGAAGGACTTTGACCTAGCAGCTTCTATTGATCAATTGTGTTGTGCGTGTTATTAAATGTTTGATCACAAATGGCCGAGAACTGGACCTACACATGTTTTATACCGACTCCGAACGGCTTATGTTGTTCTCAAGAAGCTTTACATGGCAATTTTTACTCTCTGAGGTTTGCCATTGTCTGCAGAGAGGTGAGATCGAACAGAAAAATTATTTAAATTGAAAAACTTTCTGTCTGAGCTGGAATTGAACCCGGTCTACCGCGGTTCTTTAGCTTAGGGGCCACGCACTCTACCCACTAGGCTACGGTCGCCACATTTTTTAAAGAGAATAGGTGTTGTTTTCATTTCATTTTTCCAAGTTATAAACTAGGAGTATGTTTCAAACAACAAAGCTTATGTGCAAAATATCAAGTGAATTCAATACTTTTTGTAGAATTTATAAATTTTGATTGGTAGAGAAAGTAATTTTGTATGGGAAATAGGTGGACGAACTTTCATTCGTATTAGCCAAATTTTAAACTCAAAGTATATATATATAAAAAATTTAAGCTTATGTATAAAATTGAAAGCCATTTCATTAATTTTGTGGAATTTTAAGAAATTGTAGTTTTTTAGTACCTTGTATGGGAGTTAGGCGTGGTCTTATTTAATTCTATCAAATTTCAATGTCCGCGTTTATATTATAAATTAAAAATTATGTGAAAAATTTCAAGTCTTTATATACATTTTTATGAAATATAGAGACATTTTACCAATTTGACAAATTCACTTTGTATGGTAGATAGGCGTGTTTATATACTATACATAGTGTTTGTTGTAATTTTTTGATTTCAAAACAAAATTTTAAGCTCAAAAATAATAAATTTTGATAAAAACTGTTTTTCAGTTATTGACAATTTCTTTCGAAAATTTTGTTTTTTGAGCTTAAAATTTTTTTTAAACAGCAAGCATACAGATAAATAAAAAATGCTGATTAACAATTGTTAATTTGCCAAAATAGGGCTGTTAGTCCCTACGGTCGAAAATACTATTTTAAGGAAATTGTTTTTTTACATTTCTTTGACGTTTTGTCAACTTAAATAATATAGTAATGGAAAAAATTAAAAAAGAAGGTATTTATGTTCATTAATCATATTGAAAATTTGATTTGTGTTTTTATTATACTAGTTATAATAAACTGGCAGAGATATCAAGGGCAGCATTCACTGTAGTGTTTATTTTTTTGTTTGTTGAGCTGTGTAATCTATTACTTTTTTTGTATAATTCTATTACTAACTTTAATAACTGTCAAATAACAGCTGACATTGTTAGCTTTAAATACATTCATTTTAAAGTTTTTCTGATTTTGGGGGACATTTCTAAAGAAATACTTGCCCACGTTTATATACATACGTTCTCTTCTAAAGTAAAGAACTGGATTTTGTGTAATTTAAGGCGTAGACAAGTTGAATTTGGGCTGGTTTCAAGATATCCAGCGATAATGTATTAATCACTTTTATTTTACCAATGCGAGAGTTTCTCAAGAAAATATCTTTCAGTAAGTCTAGTAAAATTTAAATTCAATTTTGAAACTCCTATCTGAACGAACGTAGCTCTATCTTCTTATAAATTCTTTAACCACATTGTTCAACTCTGGATATCTCTATGCAGTGGACTTCTGCTAAATGTATCCAATTTAAATTACTTAAAACTACTTCTGGGTATCTCTAAATAGCTGATAAAGTACTAGATTTCTGTAGTTTAAAGTGGAGATAACCAGTCAAATTCGACTGGTCGAAGATTTGTCCTAAAGTGTTATCAAAAGTTAAAAATGCTTCCATTTTTTAATCATTTGAAATCTACCATTCTCACAAGCAAAAACAAAATTGTATATGAGCTTAATTTTAAATAGTTTATTTAAAGTAAAGCAATAAATTTTACCTTTGCAACAAAGTTAGATTGGCCATAAAGTTCATTCCATGGTTCATTTATAGCGCTAAAAGTGCGCTCAAGTACTGCTCAAGCACGGCCTGTGCTAGTTGTGAGCCATTTTCCACGGCCAACGAATAGGCTGTGTCACCATTCTCATTGGAGACCGTCATATCCGGATCTTTGGATAGCAACTCGTTGCACGTATGCGGATGATTGCCTGCTGCCGCGTACATTAGTGCTGTATTTCCAACAATGTCCATGTGCGTGGAACAGGCACCACGTTCGAGGAGAAGACGCACAACTTCATGATGACCCCCAGATGCCGCCAGCAAAAGTGGAGTAACCAACTCTGGCGCTTGAGCATTCACATCTGCACCAGAATCCAAGAGCAGTTCAGCTGTCGCCTGTTGACCATAATAAGCGGCCCAATGAAGACACGTAAAGCCATGCGCATCCTTAAAGTCAATAGAATTTGCTGTAGTATCATCTCTATTGTCACTGTTATTGATCTCGAATTTGCGTTGGCGTTCAAGTTGTTGACGCACTTGTTCTGCTGTTAGTTCACCCTGACCAGAGCGTTCGTGAAATGAGAGCGTGACATCTGCAGGACAAAAAGTAGCCTCTGTGTTGCCACGTTGCAAATTTGTAAGAACGGTAGCTTGAGGACGATAAGGTAAAAAAGCGCTCTTCCGCTTAACACTAGAGCTGCCATCAAGCAGAATTGTGGAGCTCAGAGATGAGGGTGTGGAAAGCGGAGTGGGCGTTGTTGTGTTAGTGTTGGGAGATGGTGTGAAATGACGATTGGAGGACCATTTAGAGCTGAAAATTTAATAAATGGGTAGAATTTGAATTAAAGAATACGTTAGACACATGCGTTTTATAGGCTAATTCAACGTTAATGTATTAAATTTCAATTTTTTGTTATTGTTAAGTATTTATATTTTTGTTTATTTAAATTTAAAATTTGTTTATCTAATATTTAATATAAAGTACTTAATTGCATAAAAACAGGCCAAGTCCATTTTAATTAATTGAAAACTTTAGTTTCAATAGTTGTCAGATCATTGCAATGAATTTCAAAACTGGCTGTCCTATAATTTTTTAACAAAAGGGGTATTCACCATTCACACTTGCCTGCGCAGTCGAGGACTTGTGCAGTTAAGTCTTCGTGAACACACCACTATCACTTTTTCAAAGTTGTCAAAATTTTCAATGTGCACAAGTGCTCAAGTCCTTAAGTTTAAGGCTACAGTAGAAAAGCACTTGTGCAGATTTTTACGTTCGTGTAATTTGTTTTTGTAAAGTGCACAGCACAGGTCCTCAACTGCATAGGCAAGTGCACTGATTCGTGAATACCCCTAATAACTCTTTCATGTATACCCCTTTTCCACACGGCAAGTTTTCTTGTCAGCAATTCAACGGTACAGGCACAGATAATATAATAGAAAGATGTGCCACCGCCATACAAGCAAGTGGCACAGTAAAATTTGAATGTGGATTTATTATAAATCCACACAAAAGCTTCATGAGAGTCTGCGAGCGAACGATTTAAAGCTTTTGAGAGCGAGAGAATAAGTAAGCGACAATGTGAGCAAATGTGAGCATAATATTGAAAAGCAATAGAAATGATATGTAAAGATTTGATGCACGAAGCATCTGAATAAACGATGTAGCTGCCAACAAAATGTAGCAGAATTTTATTAGGTTTTACTTAAAAAATGTAGGCAAGTTTTTTACTAAACTACCCTACGAGCATTATATAATTTAAAGTTATTATATTTTTTTGCATTATCTCTTATCTTTTTGTTATATAATTTCAAGAATATAATATCATAAAGATGACATAATCTTAGTATATTTTGTGTGTTTTTTTTTTGCCGTTTTGCCACATGATATTTTTAGTGTTATATTATTGTAATTGCGATTCCATCAGTTGAAGCTTAGCCGCGAATAATGTTGTAAGCAATATTTTTTAAGTTGTTTTTTTTTGCGGAAAATTTTTTTATTTAACTACTTGTGTATACATATTTTTAATATATTATTGCAAATACATGCTTTTCTATATGAAAAGTACTCAGAAATGCAATTTTCAATTGTTCTTATTTATACAACAAAAACATTTTTTTGATAATTTTTTTAGTAAAAATTTCAATATTTTGGACCGGTTTTGAAAAGAAATAAAGGATATATTCACTGACCTAACGCTACAGTTGAAACTATTTTTGTAAAGTGCTTTTATTAAAACTTTGATTAAAAAAATTTTAATTAAATATATTTAAAAATAGCGAATATATTTGCATCGAAAGTCAAAGTTTTGGTTTTCATGCCGTTTTTCTCATTCTTGGGGAACGATGTTTTATATTGTACCAAAAATTTCTGAAATTCTTAAAATATGTGAATGTTTTTGGTATTAAAAGTACTGATATTTTTAAATTTAATTTGCAAAAAATTTTTTCAGGAAAGATTTTCAATATCAAAATTTACGTAAGTGAAAATGGATGGAATGAGCGTGATCAAAACTAAGTATGAAACAATCTAATCTAGGATGCAGACAGTATGTGTACTTAAATTGAGCGAAGTTCGTTCAGCCATTTAGATTTGTATAAATGTCAATTAAATAAACAAACCAGAAAATAAGTTTTATTAATAAAGACTTTGTGTTAAATTGTATGAGTATTATAGAATGAATGCAATTAGAAAAGAATTGAAGAATTTTCAAAGATTTTTCGATTTTTTAAGTTTTGAAAAATATGTCCCCAGTTATGATCCTATAACTTCAAAAGTATTTTTTCATATTAAAAAATTTATACATGTTTGCAAAAGAGACGTTTAAATCTTTCATTTAAGCTATCATTTGTATTGATCTAATGATTTTTGTATAAATTTTCTAAATACTACATTTGTGAAAGAGTTTAAAAAATATGATTAATAATCAAAATTATTAATCGGAAAGCTTCGGAATTCGGTACTCGACCACAATTTATTCTTGCCGTTTCACTGATAGCATGTTATGGGCGTTTGGAAACGGGGGCGTGGTAGCAACACACAGTGTCTCAGCTGGTTATTTATAGAAGCGCGAAGATTTCGTTGTTTTGTTTTGATTGCGTTATTTCTGTTATTTTACTCATTTCAAAGAGTTTACAGTATTGTAACACTATTTTAACGTAAAATTGCGGTTTAGGGATTTTTAAATTTAGCTAAAAACGCTAAGAACATTGTTTGCATACAAAATCCTAAGTTACATATATGATAATTGTGTTTTTAAAGTCTGAAGAATTTGTTTAGTACGAACTCACCACGTCCACTTTGATGGAGGTAATATTGAGTATTTTTACTAAAACCGAAATACGTATATACCCAACCTGCTACAATAATAATTTTTACCTTAATATTTTCGTTGAAATATTTTTTTAACAAAAAAGTAAAAATAAATCCAAAATATATATCGAAGTCATATTTTTGCGCACTTTAATATGGGGGAAATGTTAAATAAACGCTATATTTTAAACTCTTTCACAAATGTAGTATTCAGAAAATGTCGTCAAAAATCGTACAAATAATCGTATAATAGCTTAAATAAAAGGTATAAATGTCTCATTTGGAAATATTTATAAATCTTGTAAAATAAATTAATACCTTTCGATTTATAGGATCATAACTGGGGAAATATTTTTCAAAAAACAAAAAGGCCGAAAATTCTTTTAAAAAAAATTCGAACCAACCTGGAAAAGTCGTAATGATTTCTATTATCTAGAAAAAATACTTTATCGAACTAGCAATGTCGTTTTCATCGCGCAAACTTTTTTATCAAATTGTTTACCACTGTTATTAATTTGTTATTCACTTTTAAATAAAAAATACAATGAATAAAAAATTTTGTTATTCACTACTATTTTATGAATAAAATGTTCGCTATTAATATTTTTATTAATTTTTAATTCATTATTATTTTTTTATTCATTATTAATTTTTATTCATTATGAATTTCGTATTCATTTCTTAGTTTTCATTCACTTTTGAATAATAACTAAAATGAAAAATCTTGTTATTCACTTTTGAATAATGAACGAAATTAATAATAAATAAAAATTAATAATGACTATAAAATTTATAATGAATAACACATGAATAGACAATGAATCAAGAAATAATAATGCAAAAAAAATTAGTTATTGAAAAATTTGAAATTATTTTTTAATTGCATTCGTTGTACATGACATTAATATAACGAATTCTAAATAACGAAAAAAAATAGTTGAAATTAATTACTAAGCAATTTTTTAAATATCAATGTGAATTAAAAATTTTATTTATAAACAATTTTGAATTCATTGGATGGATTTGTATGTCGTTATTCAGTTTTCCTTAAGATTCTGAATGTATATGCAGATTTTACTGCTCTGGCTGATTCAATGAAAAATAGTCAATATTAATAGCAAGCAGTGAATAAGAAAATCGGCTTCGCACAAAATAAGGAAATCATCATGAAAATAATGCAAACAAACAAAAACATTTGTCGCTGTCAAGCAGAGATCACAATTGCTTGGTTCCAACAACAACAATGGAAAAAACAATTACAACATAAAATTTCACGACTCTCGCTAGCTATGAGAAACCATGCAGTGGTGATCTATGCTGTGAAGCATTATGGAGTGACGAGAGAAAGAGCATTTCAGAAAGAATGTGCATGCAAACGTTGGAAACTTTTCTCTCAAGAAAGCTTTTTCATCGCGCTCATAAAAGCTTACGTATTGATCTGAAAAATATTTGTTACTTTTTAATGTTCTACGTGGCACATCTTTATACTATATAATCTTTGGTACAGGCAAGTGTGTACCTTCACGTTTTTTTGTGCTGTTCTTTCTTTGATGCTGTGCTGCTCTTTCCTTTGTATTTTCGATTTGCTGGCAAGAAAACTTGCCGTGTGGAAAAGGGCTATTAGGATGCCAATGAACCTGTTCTCACTCGCCTTAAAAAAGGCAGAGTAATGGCGTTATTTCGACACTATGCATCTGTCAGGTGTTCTTACTACCGACTTTTTTAAGAAGCCTTATTTTAAATTCTGAGAACAGTCAATAAAATGTGCTGTTAAATTTCGGAAAATTCATTACTTTGTAAGTCTTCAATTAAACAGCAACGCAAACAATTGGAAATAAGTAAAAGTTAAAATCCAACCAATGCAAATTACAATGTATTTGCTCTAAAACATAAGAGAACCAAGAGGAAAATGACAAACAATGAAACTTCAAAGTAACAGACGTCAAAATGAATCGCAAAATTGGCCGCATTCAGCGCAGACAACAGTTGCCAACTGTTGTGTAAAAATCCGCTGAATGGTACATATTTGGTAGCGCTAACTAAAACTGATAAAGTAGCGAACGCCTTTTAATCGAGCGAACAAATTCTATGCTACATGAACACAACTGCTTGCTTAACTGTCAGATGCTGTTACTGACGCTGTTAAATTAATAAACGTAGAAAGAACGCAGCAAATTTAAGTGAGAAACCTTTGCAATTGAATTAAATTTACATAAAAATTAAATTTAATCTAACTTCTGACGTGTAGAGTAGCAACACATTCAGAGAAAAACATCGAGAACTAAGGTAGCGCTACCATTACAGTTCACAACAGTTGTCTGCGCTGAATGCGGCCATTTTTAAAATTTTTTAAAATGCTGCCTTTCGTAACTTGTCACCTTCCCACTTCCCACCTTACCAGTATACGCCAAAATTAATCCGATGCTCCGCCTAACGAAAGGCGCGTGAGAACAGGCTCAATGCACGTGCTTTTCGGCTCTGCTATTAGAGGTGGGTAGCTCAGTGTTGGGCTATGAATTACTTGATTGCATAAAAACAGGCCAAGTCCATTTTAATTAATTCAAAATTTTAGTTTTATAATGATTTATTCTAAGAGTATTGTTTTTAAAATTGTAGTGTGTTAATCTGTTTATTATTTAAAGTATGTTACTGGCTTTATTATTTTACGTGTGTTACTGTCATTATTATTTGAAATGTGTTAGGGGAATTTTGAGAGAAATTTGGCAACATGGTAAAAAAAGGGAAAACAGAAGAACTGAGGAGAGGCCATTTTCAAATTTTAACTGTTAAGTCACGTGTGAAAAGAAAAATATAAAATCTTATTTAATTTATTAAATCCTTGCCTTAATCATTTTAGTTTCAATAGTTGCCAGATCACTGCAATGAATTGCAAAACTGGCTAAGTCCTGTAATTTTTTTAACAATAGGGGTATTCACTATTCACACTTGCCTGCGCAGTTATGGACTTGTGCAGTTAGGTTTTTGTGAACACACCACTATCACTTTTTCAAAGCTGTCAACATTTTTAATGTGCACTAGTGCTCAAGTCCTAAAGTTTTAGGCTACAGTAGAAAAGGAGTTGTACAGATTTTTACGTTCGTGCAATTTGTTTTTGTAAAGTGCACAGGGCCTCAACTGCACAGGCAAGTGCACTGAATCGTGAATACCCCTAATAACTCTTTCATTTATACCCCTTTTCCACACGGCAAGTTTTCTTGTCAGCAATTCAACGGTACAGGCAAGTTTGTACCTTCACTTTTTTCTGTGCTGTTCTTTCTTTGATGCTGGCTGTGCTGCTCTTTCCTTTGTATTTTCGACTTGCTGGCAAGAAAATTTGCCGTGTGGAAAAGGGCTATTAGGATGCCAATGCTCGTGCTTTTCTGTCCTGCTATTAGAGGTGGGTAGCTCAGTGTTGTGCTATGACACTGTGCTGACTCTCTGTAGTGTGTCATGTGTGCTACCAAACCACTTAGACTCACATAGTGGCACAATAGCACGTAAAGAGCAGAGCTCATGCTATGTTCACACAGAGCTAAATGCACATTTACGAAATCTACATTTACGAACGGCCCTTTTCTCGCTGTAGGAGTAACATTGACAAATATATACAGTAAATGCTCTAAATGCGCATTTAGCTCTCAGTGTGAACATAGTATTAGACGCACTTTTGCGCGTAAAGTGGCTTTTGTGTGCAATGTTGGGATGTATTGCAGAGTGCTATGCTAAGCTTCTTCATTGACACTCATTGTTTATCGCTACTGAGCACTGCATTAATTACATTTTGTTGAGTTTTTGCTTAGTCCCGGTTTATACTCGTCAAGAATTGACGTCGATTCTTGGTCATTCCCTTTTGAACTTCCTCCTCTCTTACGTTGATGTCCGAGTCTTTCATCCACAAAGGTAAGACTTGACCGTCAATTATTGACGAGTATAAACTGGGACTAACTGCATCTTTTTGTAAAACGAAGCGAATGCTGAACGTTGTGAAAGAAACGAGCAACGATATTTTTTGATATGGAAAAATGTATTGCTTACCGTGTCCCTCAGCACGTTCAGCCTTAGTTTCGTTTTACATAAATATGCAGTTAGTAAAGTTGGTTTTTGTTTTACTTTGATTCACTTGCAATAATTGACAATATGCACTTTATGAATATTGTAAACAAAACAGAGAAGGGTATTAGACATGATAGAAGAATACAGGTAGATGCATCAGATCAGAGCATACTGCCGGAAATGTCAAAGCGAAGCAAAACTTTTTATTTATTTTCTTTTGTTTCCATTCGCCACACAGCTGAATTTTACAGACATGACAGTACGGAAAGAGAGCACAGTCAGCGCTGCAGCTACCTCTATCCTTATACCATGGTATTAGCACACTATTTGGTATAGATACTTTTATATGTGCTTTTTTTTTGGTTGTGGCACAATTTTGCTAGCAGAGTGTGGCAAATCAGCACACCAAAAATTGTGCTACTGCTCTACTCATGGCAGAACTAGAAAAGGTAGTGTAAAGGCTGAATGTGCTCTCTTTCTTAGAGACCATAATTGTCAAACTCAGCCATTTTGCTATTTTTGTCAATTCTTGCTTCGCATTGCATTCTCACTAGTTGCAGATTTTGTATGAGTTGTCAACTCCGTTTTGACAGTTTCGGTCACCGGCTCTCTGCCCAACACCTTGTCTAGTTTTACCATGGCTCTACTGCTATTAGGGGTATTCACGATTCAGTGCACTTGCCTGTGCAGTTGAGGACTTGAGGACTTGTGCAGTTAGGTTTTCGTGAACACACCACCATCACTATTTCAAAGCTGTCAACATTTTTCAATGCACACAAGCGCACAACTGCTCAAGTCCTCAAGTTGAAGGTAATAGTAGAAAAGCACTTGTGCAGATTTTTGACGTACGTACAATTTGTTTTTGTAAAGTGCACAAGTCCTCAAGTCCTCAACTGCACAGGCAATTGCACTGAATCGTGAATACCCCTATTGCTTTCATGAGGCTGTTCAGACTTGCCTAAAATAGGGGGTTTCACATGGTCCTACATGTTGTCACGCCTGGTATTCCAAGCCTCGTATTTGACTGTTCGAACGCTCGATACAGCCGACTGACAACATGTTGGCTTGAATTTAAAATTTTTCAAATTCAAGGTTTTATGAGCAGCCATCCTACCAATGTGAACACGTGTTGGACGATCACACCAAGCATCGCCATTTAAAAACTAATGGCGGAGACAAGATAACATAAAAAGTTAAGTGTACAAAAATAGAAATGCAAAAAATAAAGCATAAAAAGTGTTTTTGGCCACTGGTAGTAGTACCGCCAGTAGTACAAAAATTTTGGTAGTACAGCTGCTGCCAAATCTAAGACATGTTGTCTACACGAAATTTTTTAGCCAAATGAGGTTTGACAGCATGTGTGATCGTTTGGCAGCTAAGCAAAATTTCCAGTTATTCACCCATAACGCCAGGCGTAAAAACATGTAGGATCATGTGGACCCCGCTAATGCAAACCTAATTGTTACCAGGGCTGTTTACATTTCAAACCGCTCATCAAATGATTTGTCAAATCGTTTGACCACAAAAGTGTTCAGACTCATCAAATTATTCGTCAAATTTCATATTTTCTTGAACACCGAAGTAAGCACATAGCGATGATGGAAAATTTTTAATACCACTTGTTATTAAAATCGTATTGGAAGGAGAAATTATTTAGAAAATTATTATAAATTATTTGCAACAGTTATTTGTTAATATTTGGTTATAAGTTTCTTCCGCTCCATTTATATTTGGCCGCGATTTGGTCAGGTTGAAAACTTTTTTAACTGACAAAATCGTACTATACAATTTCACGAGTGTTCACACTGGTCAAAACGTTTGTCAAATCAGCAGAAAATCAAAAAATTTTGATTTTCATCAAACGAGTTGACCAACCGTGTGAACACTCGTCAAATCGCATAAAACTCATAAAAATTCTGTTGGTAAAATTATTTGTCAAATCAGTTGATGACCGATTTGATGAGCGATTTGAAATATGAACATCAAAAAAATTTCACAAAAACCAAAAATAGTCGATAAAAGAACTGAAATCCTTAATCGACTTTTCGACTACTCGACTATCCATCCCTAGTCAGCAGCAAGATCAACATAAAATTTAATGCTGCAAATGCAAAATTAAGGAAGCCAAGTAACAATTAATATATTATATCAGAATTGAAAATGTTTTGATGGTTTTTTAAATATTTTACTGTCATTTGGACTAAAGCAGATGTTAAATTGTTGATTTGGCGCTCTGTGAAAGTAGTGATGCATACGCAGGATAGCAAAAGCAGGGCAAAAAAGCAGGTGCATTGGCATAAGGAGTGCAGAAAAGCCAGAATGTATTTTGTCAACTCGACTGTCATACAAGAAGATTTTGTCTTCACGAAACGAAACGAAAATATTTACTCAATAATATTTAATTCATTGCATTCTCGAAGATCACTCCAGCAGCAGAATATTTTATGTTCGAAAAACTATTTTTATTAATTTGCCGCATTTTGTTGCTTTTGACGACTTTTTTCTAGCATGCTACAAATGTTGCACTTACCAACGGCTTTGATCGTCATCGGAATTTGTTGTTGGCGAATATGCCGGCGACGACATTTTATTATTGCTGTTTCATTCGATCTTTTTGTATCTTCTTGGAGTACACTTCGTGTTGCGAACAATGTTGATGTTGCTGCGCTGCTTTAAGCAGACTTTACGTTTTGCTGTCTCAGTTGACGGCGCGTTGAATGCAGCAGACGAATGCGACGAGGCTCCTGCCGGAAAATGTGAATGAACTGCAATGAAAAAATACGCTATAACCACAAAAGCGAACCAGGCGAACAAAGCAGAATTGCGCATATTTTTTATGCCACCGTTCGTTGTGTAAACAAAAATAAAAAATGGCGGCCAACGTCGTGCAAGTCCAAGTAAAAAAAGATTTTTTTTTCATCCAAAAAAGGGCGGCGATATTTTGTAAAAGCTGAAAACTCAACAACTTTGCGAATTTGTAATAATTAAACTTACGTGCTTCTGGTATCCAACGTTTGTACACTTTTTATTTTTCTCACTTTACTTATTTTCCAGCTTAAAATCCAAAATTTATTTTTGCACGTAAATTTGTGAATTCTTGTGCTGATGAGCTGCTCGGTACGGAGAAGAAAAAAATAACATTCCAACTGTTTGTTGTTGGGGAAGAAAAATGTGGATTTGAGTGAATTGGTGAATTTCGAAAAAAATGGCAGTCACTCGGGAGGAGAAAAATAACGAAAATTTTTCGAAGTCATATGAAAAGCACTCATCAAAGAGATTATTAATAAGAGCAACACAAAACCAAAGAGATAAATAAGTTAAATTATTTATTTCTTTGCACAAATTGCTTTCGCAGCGCGAAAGAAAAAATCAACGAAAACGCAGCGCAACTTATATATACATGGCATATTCGATCCAGAATATAATTCAACATATGTAGCTGGAGCCAATGCAGCAAATTTCACTTAGAGCAGATAGGAAGAGTTATGAATAAAGCCATAAAAATTTTATGCAATAAAAATCCAACAATTTCTACTAGAGAACAATATAAAAGCACAAAACAAATGGACATTAATCAGTTAGTTTTCATAGAAAAATGCAAATACATTTATAAAGTATAAAATATTATGCTGAAATCCAAACTCATTCTCACAACTAGAAACACAATTCATCAACCCGACACGCTACAGAAATATAACTTTGAGGCACCTAAATCACGAACATCAAAGCAACTTAACAGCTTGAAGCACAGCGCCATAAAGCAATACAATGCACTACATGAAGACATAAAGAAGTTACAGGATTTATACGAATTCAAAAACAAATTGAAATTATATATGCAAAACCTTTGATAATTATTTTATTAAGTTCATATATATATTTTCTTAATCTCATACACTTGTGATAACATGCATCAGTAAGCACATTTTTAGTTAAAATTGTTTAATGAAATCAATATCTTAGTGTTAAAAGACCTCTAAGATATTGTCTTAGATATATAACACCTCTTATAGTTCAGTGTTAAAAAAGACTGCAAGGTAGTTATACCAAAGAAATATTTATTATTTATTATATATATTTATTTATGTCAAATCTACACAAATTAAAGCAATCATTCAAGCAAAAAACGCAGTATCTGCATATACAAAGAATGTTAATTAAATTAATAAAATTCTTCTTAAGCAAAGGAAACTGCTACAAAATTGTCAAAAACCCACAGAAAATATTTAATGAAAATAAATCAAATTTCTGTAGCATTAGAATATCTGCAAAATCATTGCAATCATATACACAAGCAAATATTCTGCATTGTTAAATTGAAATAATTCTGTTTGGTTTCATTTCAGTGATTATTCCTTCAATATTTACCAAATGTAGCCAAAAAATTTGCAGCTTTGCAATAGGGAGGAAAAGGGCAAAAAATTTAAAAAAATATAAACAAAGATTTTTTAAGCTAACATCCGCATCTGATTTTTTTTTTATTGATAATTCCTTCAATTGACAAAATGCAGCCAAAGAATTTGCAGCTTTGCGATCCATTCTAATTAGATTCTACAAGGAAGAAAAAGGACACAAAACTTAAACAAAGCTATTCCTAGCTCACTTGTGCACACAGCCGAAATGTTGACAAAAAAATGTAAACAAAGACTTTTTTAAGCTAACTTCGGCATCTGACTTTTCAGTTTCTAAAAGAAAAATTAAAAAAATTAAAGTTTTTTCTAAATAACCTTGTTATTTATTATCTTGATTTTTATATAATTTTAATGATTTGTATTTAAAATCAAGTATGATTTAAAGTATCAAACATTTAGAATTTGTATTTAAATCATATAAAATCAACATAAAAAATTTAATGTATGAAAATGCATTAAAATCCTAGACATACGGAAATATCTGGAAAGTTGAAATAAATCAGTTTTGCTTAATTTAATTAAAAATTATTGCAATTCAGCGGATGTAGGCAAAAAGCATTTGCAGCCTGGCCATCGATCCTAGTATTATTCCAACAACAAAAAACAAGCCAGCACAAGTAAATAAAAAAAGCTATATTTAGCTCGCTTGTGCACTCAGCCATATTTTTTAATTTAGCTGTTCCAAGAACAGAATAGCAAAATCGTGACACAAATATTGGGAACAGCACTTTTATTTTGGGACACCATTTTCTACGTCACTTAAAACTGAGTGAGAAATTGCGGCTCTCTCAACCTGGACCTCTTCGTATTTTATATCTCTTTGAATGTGTCTCGAATATATTTCGAAAAAGGCGTTGGTTATGTCCGAAAAGTTGTAATACTTCCGTGTGTACAGTACGACTAAAATATTTGAAAGCGACGTACTGCTACGCATGTTTAACGCATGCAATAATTTTATGCACTTAAAATAAGTTGTCAATTTTTCTAGTTGAAACATGTTTGCAATTTTTATTCGTTGTCTCTGGTTCGTTTCATAAAAATTTTAGTTAGTCAATATAACATGAAATTTGAATTTACCTTGGTAAAATACACATATTATTTGTATGTACGTTATTTTTAAAAGTGAAAAATATTAGACAAAATCACATTTTCTTTAACTTAATAAATTAAAAACTTAAAAAGTATGATATTTGTTACTCACGACAAGAGTTGACGTCAGTTCTTTTCTATTCCCTCATAAACTTTTCCGCTTACACGTTTATGTCCGCGTCTTTTTTATCAAAGTTACTTTGATATTGTCTGGAATAATGTTGCTACATATTCATAATTGTTTCGTTGAAAACGTTTTTTTAATTATTTGTATACAAAACATAATATGTTACGTAAATGAAACGTTACGATACAGATTTTCCCCTAAAGAAGTACAAAATTTTCATAGTTTTATTTATTTAATTGAACTAGAAAAAAAATATAAAGTATAATTCAGGAAGGTACAAATCTAAAATTTATTAGTATTAAAAGTATTTATTACTAGCTGATATACCCGGTGTTACTCGAGAGTCATTTCTATAAACATTTTAACATATACTTCTCGATTAAATGTTGTTTAAAATCGGGAATAATGAAAAACATATTGAATTTTATTTAAATTTTATTTAATTTTATTTATCTACCGTTAGAAAGGTAATTGAACGAACATTAATTCAAAAAAGTTGTTGGTGGTTCCATCTCTTGCGGTGAGCTAGTTGAATTCAAAGAAGGGGTACGAAAAACATATTTTAAAAATTAAAAAGAATTTTTATATTTACTTAATCTTAAAGCAAGCAATTATCTTTTCACAAAAATAAAAATTATGGTGGGACTCAATGCGTCCTTGAGATATGGACATTTTAACATCTAAACAAAGATTTACATAAAAAACATATTGAACTTTTTAACAAAAAAAATTTTAATGAAATATATTAAAACAGCGGAGTTATTGGCATTAAAAGTAAAAACTTTGATTTTCATATAATTTTCGCAAAACTTATCTGCTAGCTGCATAAGAACATCAGATATTCTTCTGTAAGCAGAAAATAGCGCCACCTGTCTGTAATCCCAAACGTGTGGGGTTAAATTTGAAGAAGCTTTTGAAAAAACATTATTCACCTTTTCACCGCAAGATGTATAGTTTGTACCCACACATCTTACAAATGTGGCGCCATCTATCTGTGAACTTAACGCACATATCAAAACTAATGAAATAATTGTGCTGACCAGATGCGCATATGTTTAATTATATCGCCATACAGCTGAAACTAATTACATGAAAATATTAACTTTTACAGCATTCTTATTCACAGTCATTTTTTCGATAAAATTGTGATATATATACAACATTTAAAGTACCATTGATAAAGAACTAAGTGACAACGGTGTCACAATAGTGAGAACAAATACAGCCATCACAACAAAACAAATTTAACAGGAGGGGGTCGGGGAGTGGGGAGGCAAAAAATGAGTAGATCATTTAAAGAAGATTTTATATAATTCAAAATGTTCGTAATTACTTTAGACACACAACTGCATTTTTAGAGATAAATGGGGACGTTCAAACTATATAGCGAATTTTAACACAAAACTAAGTTTTATTAAAAGTCTGGTATGAAAAAATAGATTTTTAGCCATAACTTTTGATTGGAAAGAGATATTGGGGTAATTTTTTCACATAAATTATTTTTGAGACTTGACTTTTTTGTAAAAAATATAAAAACAACATTTTGGAAAAAATAAATTTCGCGAAAAAAATCAAAGGGGGTACCCTTGTTGTTTTGATGACAAAAACAGTAAAATAATTTTTGCGCTTAGCTGGAAGAATTTTTGCAAATAAATGCTTTGTCATATGAGAGGTGGTCAGATTTGCTGTTTTTAATTGATTTCATTTTTACAACAACAACCATTTTTGAGTCATTTTTTGATTAAAAAGTCAATATTTTTGACCTTTTTTGACATAATCATAAAACATATATACACTGACTTAACGGTACAGTTCAACCTATTTTTGTAAAGTGATTTTATTGAACTTTCGAACAAAAAAAATTTTAATGAAATATATTAATGGACAGCGGAGATATTTGCATCGAAAGACCAAACTTTGATTTTCATGTAGTTTTTTTCTCATTCTTAGGTAACGATGTTTTATGAAAAAGTCGTTGTACTGTAAATTTCTCCAATTTGGAAGATATGTGAGTGTTTTTGATGTCAAATTAACAAAAAAATTTTAAAATTAAATACACAAAAATCTTCGATATTAAAAAGTTTTATAATAATAAAATTACCGTTAGTTGAAAAATTTCAGAGGGGGCGTGGCAAAAACTAAGTATGTAACATTTCAAGTTGGGATAAACTTAATATGTGTACCTAGTTTGAACGAAATCCGTTGAGCCGTTTAGATTTATATAAAGGCCAAACAAACAAACAAACAGAAAATGAGTTTTATTACTATAGATATCAATAAAATTCTAACTTTCGTTAAAATGTAACCAAACTTTTGTTGGCATTTAAAAATTCAAATTGAGTTCAGCTCTCAGTACTCTCACAATATATGTTTAAAGATTTTTTTTCTCTATTATGGAGGCTAAAAAAATTTAACATTTAATTTTTCTGTCGCGGTAGAACTTTTGGTTGAAATGCCCAAATGTTCATGTGTTTAATTCGGAAAACTTATAATATAGATTTTTATATCTGACGAAAAATCAACAATTGCCTATGGTAAATGTTCTTTCAACCCAGATAATTATTTTTTTAATGTTAAAATTATTAACTTTTTGCAGAGGCAAAGTATAATAAAACTGCTTGTTTCAAACCATTTGCTTTCGCCACTAGTTTTAGAATCATGAAATTTTAGCAACCTGTTGTTTCATTAACTTATTTGGCATTGAGCTCAAATACAATTCTAAAAAACTTATATTTATTTATAATTAAAAAATTAATGGTAAAATTTTATGTTTTGGCTATTTCTGTTTTATTAAGAAAAGTTATTAAGAAAAATTATTAAGGAAAAGTTTTTAAGGAAAAATTTTTAAAATCTTGAAAATTATATAAAACTTATATTTTTTAGAATTTAAGAAATATATAAGGGCATTTCACAATCTTGTTGCATCGTTGAAAATGCAAAATAAACAGCTTTTACAAAAACAAAAAGCATTGAAAAGCTTTTGCAATATATGCTTTTTGTTTTCGTAAAAGCTGTTTATTTTGCATTTGCAACGATGCAACTAGATCGTGAATTGCCCTATAGTAAAGTTTTATTTCAGTTTTATTTAGAAGACGTCCGAAATAATATTTTTGGAAAAGTTTTTAATATCCTTAAAATTCCGGAACCATTGATTGTCGTCAGCAAAGCCTTTCAGAACTCTGCAAACTATTTAAAATTTTTGTAAGTTAAACTTACAAAATATGTTCAAAAAGACAGAAAAATTACTAGCAGCAGAACTCCAAAGCTAGGTATGAAAATGTAATATTTTGTATTTTGGCCACTAAGTATCTGTCATGTCTGTTTGTTTGATTTTATTATTATACTTTGTTCACACTGAGTTAAAATTATGTAATTTCGTGAGATAATTTCGAAATTGTACAAGTGCGTTCACACCGGGTTTTGATAATTTCGTTTGACGTTTAATATTTTTCCTATGAATGAATTATTTTCATATAATTTTTGAACAAAATACAGCAGCATGAATCCAGAAGAACTTTCAAGAGTTATTTTATTTAATTTAAATGAGCTTGAAGATACAGAAAAATGTGTAGATTCTGTGATAAATGATATAAAGCATATGAAAAAAAAAACGCCAAGATTTGATATTGAAAATCAACAACTTGCGAAGACAGCAAATGGTGCTCTTGATAGCTGCAAGTTCACAATCTCTATATAGTGCAAGATTGCTGTGGAAATTGATAAAAGTTTAAATAAAAATTTTAGTTATTTCAATAACTTTTTAATTTTATAGGAACGCACAGAGACCTTCTGGGAGGTGGATTGCCAAATTAATAGTGACCTGTTTTTTAAACAAAATTTCCGTATGTCCCGAAATACGTTCGGTATTTTATGTGGGTTGCTGAAGAATTTAGAAAAAGAAGACACCAATCTTCGTAAAGCGATACTACTCGAAAAAAGTGTTGCTGTGTCTTTATATGCCCTTGGATCATCTTCAGAATATAGGAGTGTTGCAAACCTATTTGGAATCGGAAAGTCTACCATTTGCCGAATCTTATTGGAATTCTGCTTGGAAACTTGGACAACACTGCAACCCATATATATGAATTTTTTTCCTCTAACACGTGAAATAATCGATGATCGGGTGAAAGGTTTTGAAATCTTAGGTTTTCTCCAATGCTTGGGTGCCATAGGTTAATATTTCTGCCTTTGGAATATCATAAGTCAATAAAATTTTACTTGATTTAATTCTTGTGTTTTCAGATGGTTGCCATATAGAAGTTCATCCCAATGGAGAGGATGCTGTTGATTATTTCATTTACAAAGGGTGGTATTCCACTATTTTATTTGCCTTAGTAGACTATAGGTATACAACTTATTATTCACTAGCTTTGCATGAACTAAACAAACTAAATCACAGGTATAGGTTTCTTTATGTAAACGTCGGAAGTCCTGGAAGATACAACGACTCTCAAATTTTTGAAAATTCACTTTTAAAAAAAGAGATTTTTGAGTGCAGCTTGTTTGGAGTAATGTCGAAACGCATATCTGATGTCAACGTTCCAATTATAATTCTAGGAGACTCCGCTTTTAGGTTTTCCAGAACCTTAATGTAACCATATCCTTTCCACGCAGGCAATGAGGCAAGAAAAAACAATTTCTACTATGCTCTGTCTAAGTGCCGAAGAGTAGTTGAAAATGCTTTTGGCCACATTAAGGCACGTTTGCGACGAATTGCTAAAGGCATAGACAACCACATGCAAAATACAAACGTTATTATTAAAGCCTGCTGTGTGTTGCACAATTTTCTCAATGAAATGAATGACAACATCAACACAAAATGGTTGCTTGAAGAGAAAGTAGATAATAATCGCCAACATCCACACACCGATACAATTATCAACGATTATGATAGCAGCGCAGAGCAAATTCGACAGGCTATAAACTCGCATTTAGGTAAAAATGCATTTTATTTTAATTCATTTTAATACATATTTTTCATTAAAAAGGAAAGAAATTAAGACAATAATAAGCATCTCTAAGAAACAGACCAAAAAAAATGTACGACATTAAAAAAAAAACAAGTTATATTAGAAAAAGTCTTTATTGAAAAAAAAAAATAAATAAAAAACTAATCCAATTCAACATACAAATATTGAATTAATAAATTTTAGATTGGAAATTCAAATACATTTAAATTAAAAATACCAATTCAGAAAACTAATTTTTTTGTGAGTTAAGAACGCTCAATAACGACTTTTTAAAATTAGTGCTTTCAGTAAGAAACTGCTCCAGCATATTTGTTTTTCTAACTTCAAGTTCGTACATTTTTTGGTCTGTTTCTTTGAGTTGAGCACTTTGCACCTCAATCTGCTCTTGAATATTTTCAATATTTTTCAAAATTTCAGTTTGGAAGTTGTTTAGTTTTTTATTTTTTTTTTTCCAGATTCTGCATTCGATGCACTCGCAATCGCCGATCCATCTGAAGATGTTGGTGAATTCTCAGGCAGCGGCACCAATAGTGGTGATGGCACTTCGGAAGAACTTTCAATTTCTTCGATATAAACAATATCTTCATATTCTACATTTGTTGAATCTATAAATAAAAAACTCTTTAATGTATTAAATTTAAAAATTTAAATTAAAGTAAAATTGAATTCAAATATAAATTTAAAGTTTAAAGTCTTTAAAATATTAATGGTATTCAGTAAAATTTGTTAAGTCCTGCTTTATTGCTAAATTGTTAAAGCTAGCAGCTGTCGATGTGAACGCATCTGCTAAGACACTTTACAATCAAGTGCTAAACTTATATGTCAAAATCAGCTGAAAGACTTCTACAGCTCTAAATCGGTGTTTTTAATAACTCGTGTAACCAGTACTCAGTAACCAAAAATGTATTTTAATTTTAATAGTACAATGCGTTAACACTTGATACATTTGCTACTCAGAATTTTTGAAATGTTTTAAATCTCTACCAACCCCATTACAAATTTTTTCTTTTTTTATTAATAAAGGGTAGTTTTTAGACTTTGAAGCTGAGAATCAAAATAAATTGGTAATGGTACAAGCTGCTAAGTAATTTTCCATTAAAAATTTTGACAGGACTTAACAAATTTGTTAAGTTTAGCAAGTTAGCAGGGCTTACCAAATGTAGTGAATACCATTATTAAGTTAATCGAACTTGCTCATTATGCTGTCTTCGGTGATCATGTCGACATTGTTTATGCGAAAACTTCCTAAAAACGAATGCAATTTCGTGAACAGTGGCCAATCCGAAGGTGACCCACCAGAAAGTCCAACTAATTGCTTTTCTTTTCATAAATATATTCCATAAAATATTAAATACATATCTAAGAGTACGAAACAATTGAAGGAGAACGAATATCACCAATCAAGAATAGCGACAAGTCTCATTTTGAATTTTTTAATTTTTTGGTCAATTTTCCAACTTCTTACGAATCAATTGCGAGCGGGCTGAATTTTTTTCAGATTTGGATTTAAGAAATCTATTGGATGTGGCCAAAGTCCGTTTAATGCACTTAAAATAAAAAAAGAGAGTTGTCGCAATTCTATAAAGTCCCAAAGTCCCTATTATCCACTTAAAATGAAAAAAAGAGAGTTGTCACTATTCTCGAATTATTTCAAAATTCATTTTTTATTTACCTGTACCATGGCAGAATAACCAGGTAGGCTCACTAGAAACATGCTCTCTACGACAAATAAAACAATAACAAATGCGTAGCTATAATGTCAAAATATATTTTGTCAATTCAAAGCAGCCGTACATAGCGACACAAACAAATTGGTTACTGAACATTCTAACTAGTAGTCAAATGAAAATTTTATTAAAATTAAATTTTTATTTGCTTTGTTTACAGCCAAAATACAATTAATTCTGTATTATAACTATAAACACAGCTCATTTTATTAAATTTGTAATGATTTTAATAATATTTCTTATATTTTCACACAAAAAATCTGGGTACTCGCTTTATTTATACGGTTACGAGTAAATTATACATCCATATGGCTGAACGAATAAAAATAAATTGTCAATAGTGACATTATAGCTACGCCAATGTTTTGCTCTCCGAATTGCATCTACCTGGTTATTCTGCCATGACCTGTACTTAGCCGAAAGATTGTGTATTTTTATTTTGACGTCGTTGCTTGAAACAAATAAATTCAACTTTTCCAGTTTCAGACGCATCTCTTCATATATGTGAAGATTTCTGAGTGCCCCACGCAACCCATCAATCCGGTCCGCCCAAAGCTCGACCAAGTACTCTTCTTGACATAACTTTCTTTTTGTATTTTCTTTTTAATTTATTTTCAGCAGCCATTTATTTTGAATATAAATTTAAAATATCAAATCTTGTTGATTAAGTTCAAAGTGATAACAACATTATTAATATGTCAAAAAGGGGTGTGTTTAATGCACACAATTTTCAGATTTCAGAGTTGCAAGTGAATTGTAGCCTAATTTCGTAAGTAATTTAAACGAAATTATCTTATTAGAGGTAGTTTACGAAATTAACCAATTGTATGGGAAATTACCATTTTTATTATATAATTTCAGACGAAATTACAAAAAAGCTCGAAATTACGTAATTTGGGCTCAGTATAAACATAGTATTACTTAAATTGAAGATAATAACTTTCCTCAAATTTAAGCATTACAATTATTTTTTCAGACTGTACTGTACTTAAAAACTCCTATTATAATTCCTAATTTTAAGAAAAAACATTTTTCCTTAAAATGCCTGCCTAAATATGAACATGCTATGCCAAACAATGCCATGTCAATAACTGACATGACACTATACAACACCCATCATTAATCACAATTAAAACCCTACTTAAGTATCATCATGCTACGCATTCGAAATAAGCTAATCTAATGATAAATAAATTAAAATTACAAGCAACACGTACATACAGCACACTCAAAATACATATACAGCACATTTATGCAATGTATATGCAGCACATTCATGCAACACATTCAAGAAAAAACCTGTTAAATGAAAATCCTAACAAAATATTAGTAAAAAACCTAATAAAAACCTAGCAAAATAACACAAAACCTCATAAATAAAATTGAAAATAGTAGAAAAATCTAAAACCTGTAAAACTATATATATATTAGGGCGGGTCGATTTAAAAATCGCCTATTGCTCAGTGAAAATTGTATTATATATTATAGCAGTTCAATGTGAGTTACAATGAGGTTATGTAACTCACATTGAACCGCTACATTTGAATGAGTTACATAACCTCATCGTAACTCACATTGAACCGCTACCAACGGAAGTCGCAAAACAACCGGTATTGCCTAACGAACTCCACCGAAACGGCCAAAAATCGCACTAAACGATCCACAACCCATCGCAACCTGCCCGAAAGGCTCCACCTTTTTACTAGCAGATCAACCCATCTAGTCAGTATGGCGTTCACGCGATATGTAGCCAAACTTCAATTAAGTCAGTGTTTGACACCGAAAAACCACATAACCATATTCAAGATCAAATTTCGAGAAAGATCACCCAAAACTGACGAATCATTGTACATTATTTTTCCGGTTTAGTTAGGCTTTTAATTTTATGCTATGATTAATGTTGTTAAGTGCTATGTCAAATTATAGACATGACATTGTATAGCATGTTGTATAGTGTTATGTCAAATTATAGATGTGACATTGTATAGCATGGTCATATTTAGGTAGACATTTTAAGAAATAAATTTTTCTTAAAATTATGGTAGGAATTATAAGTAGAAGACAGTTTAAAATAATTGTTTCTTTGAGGATATTTCATTTCATCAATTGTTTAAGTAATATTAAAATTAAAATCAAACATACGGACGTAACAGAATCTTAGTGGCCAAGAAAAACCATTAGTTATATCCCGTCTCTAGCCCCCTGGCTTAGCGCTTTGGCACTGTTCTGCGTTATTTTATTTTAGTAATTTTTTCTGTCGTTTTGACATATTTTTTCTGTCTTTGACATATTTTTGTAAGCTTAACTTACAAAAAAGTTTTTTATTCAAAAGCCTGCAGGGTGTTGAAACGCTTTGCCTTACAAAACCAATGTTCTTGGTTATTAATTAGCTCTTTCTTTAATTAGAGATTCGACTCGGGGTGGGCCCATGATGACCAATGTAAGGGGGTTTGTAACAGTTAAAATAATTTTTTTCTGTCTGGCGTCGGGGGCGATAGTTCTGGGAATGGGTTGGTGCCCTAAGTTTTGGGTTATGGGTTCATCTCCTGAGGTGGAGTGGCGGTGGGGTGTTTGATAGAAAGTTATTCGTTAAGCATTCTGTCGACGTTCGGGCCTCGAGCTTTCGACATTCTAGAGCTATCGAACTATCGACATGGACAGTTCCGTATTTTGGTACGTTTTTGGTATATTTTTAAATATAATTTGTTCAGGTTCTACTAATTTTATTATTTGTTAGGTTTTATTTATTCTTGTTAGGTTTTTACTAGGTTTTACTAATTTTTTTTAGGGTTTATTTAATTTCGTAGGTTTTTTCTTTGAATGAATGTGCTACATATATATTGCATGAATGTGCTATATATGTACTTTTGAATGTGCTGCATGAATGTGTTGTATGCAATTTATTTTTAATTGTCATTATATTAGCTTATGTCGAATGCGTAGCACTCAGAATTTAGAGGTTGGCTAGGTTTTTTAGTTTTTTTAAAGCCTTCTGATGAGATCACGAGCCTGCGGTCGAAAAACGTTTAAAGGTAGCCTTATAGCTTCGACACATTGGCATAGGTAATCTTGATTATTTTTTGTAGTTTAAAATATAACCAATGAGGATGACACACTCCCAATTTTTCTTAACTAGTTTAAAGAGATAACGAAAAATATAGAAGCAATGGGTGAGCGAACAACAATATAATCGTAAAATTTCAGCGTGTGTGCTCGAGTGAGAGCACAGTAGTTATCCACGAAAGTGTAGAAAGAAGAATGTCAAATTCGGAAACTAGTTTTGACTAAACGAATTCTAAGCATAGTTAAGCAGAAAATTAAACTAGAAATGCGATTTAAGTTTAAGTCTGCCTATGTGTCACAGGTATTAGCTGCGTTCCATTCGCTTCAAAATAATCCAGATTATTTTTTTTACATGCAAAGCAAAAAAAAAAAAAATAATCCTATAGCAATTAGGATTATTTTTGCTATCCATATCAAATTGTGATATAGATTTTAAAAAATTTGAAACATAGGTGCCGCACCCATGATTTAATTAGTTAAAGTTTGTTCGTATTTTTGACGTTTTCTCAAATTGGTATGCTTATTTGAAAATGAGAGCAGAAAAAAATCATGAGAGCAATGTCATTAGAGCTAAAAATGCACACGGTTGCCCAAATATCATACTAATTGATACTATATTGACTACTATTAATTTTGTTCTAGTACTTTTATTGCTCCGATTTCTTAGAGCATTAATAAGTTTTTAAATTATTTTTATTTACTAAGTTCAATTTAAATTAAGTTGATAAATATATAAGAAATATAAATACTAAAATAAATATAATTTTGTTCGTTTATTTTAATAAACACATTAAACCTAACTATGAAACCTAAACAAGAGCGTTTTGTGGCGCGTTCTCAGCCGCTTTCCGTTAACGCTCAATTTTCATCCCTAAATAAGCTAATTGCATAATTGTATTAAAAAGAAATTGCCATCACAAAATTATTTGGAAATTTACAGAAATTTTAGATCCATTAATGGTAAGTGCATTTATATTGGGGGTTGGAATTAATATTAAAGGTTTTTTTTCGGTTTTTGAGCATTTATTTAGAAACAACGGTACAATGTATATTATTCAAAGTATTGTCCATCGTTAGCTACAACATTTTCCCATCTTTCTGGCAGCATATGGATTCCGCGCCGGAAGAACGATTCGTCTTTTGAGGCAATCCACGAATCGACCCATTTTTTGGTATCCTCGTAAGAAGTGAAGCGCTGCTCAGCCAAGCCATGCGTCATCGATCTGAATAGGTGGTAGTCGGAAGGGGCTATGTCTGGGCTATAAGGCGGGTGGGGTAGCACATCCCAATTCAGCGCCTCCAACGTTTCCTTGACGGTTCTTGCAACATGTGGCCGTGCGTTGTCATGTTGAAAAACCACTTTGTCGTGTCTTTTGGCATATTCCGGCCGTTTAACCTTTAATGCTCGGCTCAATTGCATCAATTGTTGTTGGTAGCGTTCCCCAGTGATGGTTTCGTTAGGTTTTAGCAGCTCATAGTACACGACACCCTTCTGATCCCACCAAATACACAGCATAAGCTTGGCGCCATGAATATTCGGCTTGGCCCTCGATGTTGATGCATGGCCGGGTGGTCCCCACGATTTTTTTCGCTTAGGATTATCGTAATGGATCCACTTTTCATCGCTAGTGACAATACGATGCAAAAAACTCTTCCTTTTATGCCGTTGAAGCAGTTGTTCGCACATGCAAAATCGCCGTTCAACGTCTCTCTACTTCAACTGGTACGGCACCCAATTTCCTTGCTTTTGAATCATTCCCATGGCCTTCAAGCGTTTGCCGACCGTTGATAAGTCGACTCTCAATGATTCTGACAATTCTTGAAGGGTTTGACACGGGTCTTCATCGAGCAAAGCCTCCAATTCCTCATCTTCAAACTTTTTCGGCTGGCCCGGACGCTCTTTGTCTTCCGTATCAAAATCACCACTTTTAAACCGACGGAACCAGTACTCACAAGTAGAAATCGATGGAGCATAGTCCCCGTAAGCCTCAGTAAGCGTGCGTTGTGCTTCAACCGCTTTTTTCTTCAAATGGAAGCACAAAAGTAAACCTTCCCGCAAATTGCGTTTTGTTGGAACGAAAGTCGACATGTTCACAGAGAAAAAAATATATGTTGTTTACACTTCAGTGGAATGACACATACTGAAAAATGAAGCTTAGACAATGTGCTTTGAAATGAATATAGTCACAGGTGTGCCCGGTGCGATCTATTGATAGTTACGCCATCTCTTAGAAAACCTTTAAAACTAATTCCAACCCCCAATAGTTTTTTTAAATTGTTAAGAAAGAAAAAAGAAACAAAAATTCGCAAAACAAAAATTAAACCACGGTCGCATAATACGCATTATACGTACTGTATACATAATGTGACCAACCGTACTCCTTTTGGGAGTGTTTTACTTCTTTTTTCTCGCTGAACTTCTTGTATCGAAGCACGCTAAAAGTACTTATTTTTACTTGTTGTACTTCTTTTTGACATCATTTTGACAATTTTTTCGTAAATCTATTGAAAATACACCTCTCTAACTACTGCAAAAAATTCTTTAAGGTCTGTTTCTGTACTCGATTCAAGTAACTTTATTTATTTTAAGGTAGTAGCCCAGTGTGACGACCGAAATGTTGACATTTTCATACATTTTTTTAAATAAATAAATAAAATGAGATCGTTTTGAAATTTTAACATGTCTTTATTGATGTCGTAAAGTGCGCAAAAGAATTTTCTTTGACTGGATTTTAAATTAATTTTCTTATAGATATCTATATCAAAGAAGAGTACTCGAAAGAAAGTGTGTTTTTTGGGGGAAGCACCCAGCCTTACGTGTTCATCTGAAATAAAAAATCAAAGAGAATATCGTTTTGCAGGCTTTATTGTAGTTTACTACTCTATAGTAGGAATATTTAAAAATCAAATAAAAAATAGCGGACTTGTGAAAAAAAAAATTTGTAAAATCTAACTTTTTTTAATTCGTTTAAAAAGATTAACTTATTGAAAAATTGATTGTTTTAAAATTCCGGAACTAGCTATGCGTGTCTTAAATAACGGGTGAAATTTTTAGCCAAATCGGTCGAATAGTTTTTAGTCAGTGCTTCCCCGAAATTTCGAAAACATAGTTTCGAGAAAAACGTTAACTTTTAAAATATTTTAAATTAAGGTATAAGACTTTTAGAGTATATTTTTAAGATTTAATTTTTATATTCTATTGCGAAATATTAAAAAAAAATTATTTTTTGAATTCGTCACACTAGACCACTACCTTAATATACAATGAATTGTAAGCTGGATCTAATTTTCATTTCATTTCATTTCATATATTTTAATCTATGGACAAATTACCTTACAGATTAACAGAATATAAATAAAAATAAAATACAAAAAAGTATTTACTGTTATTAATTAAAAGGAAATAATTCACTTAATTAAACTTATAAAATATATAATTAATTTGATTCAGTTTAATTTAGATTTTGAGGAAATAACAGTCAAACCTAAATCAGCGCGTTAGCGTTTTTTATCTGTCAAAAATTTCTCATGCCCATACGATTTATATGTAGCAAACCATAATAACGCGGCGGCAACGCTGAGCGGTTGGAAAATCCAATTTTGACAGAGCGTTAAGAAGTGAAGTTGCACACATCAAAAGCAAAAGTGAAAGCAAAGTAGTTTTAAAGTGACAACAATTGTTTATTTTTTACTCTTTTTCGAACGTTTATTGAATTTGCAATATGGAGGTAAGAATTTTGTTGATAATTATAATCTAAGTATAGTTTTAATGCTTGTGAAAATTATAGCACCTAATAGAATTAGTGCAAAGAAACCCATGTCTTTATATTAAGAAGGAACCTAAATACAAAGATGTTAAATTTAAAAAAAAAAATTTGGGAAGAAATTGGCAAAGAATTAAATCTGGCGGGTAGCATAACAATTCGCTTAATATACTATAAAATTTCTAATTGCAAAATATTTCTTTTATCTAAAGATTGACATTTGCTTGCCGCCTACCGCTTTTATTTAGGTATGGTACTTACGCGTTATTGTAAAGCGGCTATCAACGCTCCGCTCAACGCGCTGATTTAGGTTTGACTGTAAGACTAAAATATAAGACTTAATACAACTAATATTATATTCAAAAGATAGAGTTTAAAAAAGATTTAATTTGGTATTTAGAAATAGAAAAATCTAAATTATAATTAGAATTCATGGAGTTAAATTAATGCAAAGCTCGATATATAGGGGCATTAACTGCATAATTGGATCGACAAATTTCCAAGTAAAACGGATAATAATTTATGAGAGCCCTCGTAGGAGCATTGAAATCAATCATTTCCAATAGCGCAGGACAATCAACGAAACCAGTAATGATATCAAATACAAAAAGAAATGACAAAATACTTCTTCTTTTCTCCAGAGGTTTTAAACCTATTAAGAGACATCAGGTATTATATGAGGGAGGTACACCGTCTGTATTAAAAGAACGCAAGGCAAACCTTGTAAAAGCTTTCTGAATTTTTTCAAGCCGTAAACTATGAGCCTCGTAAAATGGGTTCCAAATAATCGCTGCGTATTCTAGCCTCGAGCGTACAAGAGAATTAAACAGGGCTTTTAAAGTATACGGATCCAGAAAACATGCACTATTGCGACGAATGAACGCCAGCATAGCATAAGCTTTTGGAATAATGAAGTCAAGATGAGAAGTAAAAGTAAATTTACTATCAAAAACTACACCTAAGTCTTTGAATTGAGAAACGGAAGTTAATAAGAAATCGGCAATATAATAAGCGGATGGACTAATTGCATCAGATTTAGTAAAAGTCATAGAAACACATTTACTAAGGTTTAACAAAAGACCATTGTTACAGGACCAAATATAAAGTTTATCTATTTCATTCTGTAAGAGTAACGTGTCATTAATATTACTTATTTTAAAGAAAATCTTAAGATCATCTGCGTAGAGTAGATATCTACAATGAGAAAGAATTGAGGTAATGTCATTTATAAATAACAAAAAAGTAATGGCCCTAAGATACTTCCTTGCGGAACACCAGAGGTTGCATAAAAAGAGTAAGATTTGACGTTATCAAACGTCACTACGCATTGTCTATCTGCTAAATAGTATTCCAGCCACTCAAGAAAAATTGAGTCAAACCCCAATCTTTCTAGCTTTTTAATTAAAAGAGCATGAGAAATTTTATCGAATGCTTTAGAAAAATCCATATAAATAGTGTCAACTTGACACCCTTGACTAAATGCTGAAATACAATATTCCGAAAACAACACTAAGTTTGTCGTTGTAGAACGACCAGATACAAAACCATGTTGGTAAGGAGAAATAATATTTTTTACTATAAAGAACATTTTGTCTTTTATTATCGACTCAAAGAGCTTAGAAGTAGTTGTAAGTTTAGAAATTGGTCTGTAGTTCACTATATTATTTTTACTACCAGCCTTATGGATTGGAGTAATGAACGACTTTTTCCAACAAGCAATAAAAGAACCTGAGGATAAAGAACTATTAAATATTAAAGTTAACGGGTAGGTTAAATTGGCAGCACAATTTTTCAAAAAGATGGAACACAAACCATCAGCATCCATTCGAGTTGAGGGTTTTAGATTAAAAATTCCTTTTAGAACATCGTCCGTAGTTAGGGATAAAGCTCCCACATCAATTACAGACTGAAAATCATCTAAACAGGCAAAGTTATTAATATGATTAGGCGTTTGATAATTCGACTGAAAAAAATCAGCAAAGAGATTTGCAATACCCAAGGCATTGTTAGATGTTATGTCATTAAAAAACATGGTAGATGGAATACTAGACGAACCCCTTTTAGATTTAATAAAATGCCAAAAGGCTTTAGGGTTAGATTTAATATTTGTTTCAAATTTAGCAATATATTGTCTATATAAGAATTTGTCTAAAAAATTAAACTCCCTCATTAAATGCCTATACTTCAGAAAAAATGGATTTAGGTTTGTTAATAAAATTTTTTTATAAAATTTATTACGAAGATTTTTTAATTTTTTTAAACCGGAAGTGTACCAGGGTACTTTACTAACTCGCTTCTTCATCCTAGGAATAAGCTGATTACAGACCGAGGAGATGAGAAACTTAAAAATATCAAAACACGCCGAAGTATTAAAATGATTAAATTCACGAATCCAGTCAATGCGACTTAGAGCATTGTTTAAAATATCAAAATTACACGCATTGAAATTAAAGTTAGCAGAAGTTTCATTATTAACCACACAACTCAGGTATTTGTAAAAAGTAACTTGAATATCAAGAGGTATATGATGGGCACTAACTGCAGATATTGGAAATTTGGATTCAAGAACATTATAGTTTATGTCATTTGAAATAAAAACTAAATCTAATAAACGATTTAAAATATTAAAACAATTATTTATCTGAATGAGACCAATACTTAAGAAGTTATCAATAATATACAACTCCAAAATACTCGTAACATTCGACGGCGTTAGGTAGTTATCCTTTGGCTGAAGATTCCATGAAATTGTAGGCAAATTAAAATCACCAAGCACAAGCAACTGATCACCATCACTCCGAAGATTTACATCCAATGACAAAATGTTATCAACATGCTGGCGATAAAGTTCAAAAGGACTTCTAGGAGGAATGTATGAGACACACACGTAGAGCGAATCAAACGAGAAATTTTGAATCTTTTATAAATTAAACTTTTTGTTTAATAGATTTATTCATGCATCTTTTAATATTTTCATATTTTTTGTGGATGACTTCTATTTTGTACTTCTATGTTTATTCTATGTACTTCTTTTTTGTCTCTTTTTAAAGTCTGTGCGTGTACTTCTTTTTGCTTTGAAAATGTTGGTCACATCACGTATACACCACGTTTTTGTGCCGCAAGCTGCGTATGTTTAATCCCTTACAATTTTATTATTGCAAATTACGCTGCTGTAAACTTAACGAACATATGCTGTTTACATCGATAATACGGCGTTCATTGAATACCACTAGTATTTCTTAATAATTTATTTTTTGCCTTAAATAACTTTCTTCTAAATTACACATTCAATTAATAAAATTCGCTAATAAGGTTTTAAGCAATGACAAAAATAACATTTTATTTTAAATTTGAAAAGTAGCTTTCTAAATTCCTAGAATATACTTACAATATAGCAGCATACACTTACGACGCAACACCTACATAGTTTCTTTTTCTTATTAACTTGGCAAGAAATCATTGAAAAACTAGAAAACTACACAACGAAACACTGAAACATACCTTTTTTTTCAAACAGCACAAAACACTATTAGTAGATTGTCAAAATATGTTTGTTTATAAAAAATAAGCATACGTCAAAAAATACGAATAACCTTATGACCCTGTCTACACTAGGCTCACTCAACCGACTCACTTTGATGTCTGTAGAAGAGATGAGGAAGTGGGAAGGTGAATGTACCGTGAGGCAAGAGTTTCAAAAACTTTAAAAATTTTGCGACTCACTTTGATTTGACATTTGTCATTTTGAGTGTTTTTTTCGTTTATGCGCTAATGAGGCTGTTCAGACTTGCCTCAAATGAGGCGACTTACTTGCCTCATTTTGACATGAGTTAGCTATCAGGTGTTCACACACAAACTGCTGCCTCACTTTGAGGCTGCATCATTTTGGTGTTTATTGTTTTTTTTTTCGTTTGTTTTCTTTTGAATTATTAAATGCTCAAGTTTTTACAATTTAAATAATATTAATTTGTGAACAACAATGAATAAACAAAATTAATTTGCGCCAAAACACACTAAAAAGAGCAAAAATTTCAACATAACAAACTTCACTCCGACGTACGTCAAAATGAGTCGCAAAATTTTAAAAATTTTTAAAATTCTTGCCTCACGTAACATGTCACCTTCCCGCTTTTCCCTTTGCCTGTAGACGTCAAATGAGGCAAGTGAGTCGCCTCATTTGAGGCAAGTCTGAACAGCCACAATAGCTGCTGAATTTGCAGTGCTATATGCAGCTACGAAGCACACACTCAAGTTAATACTAATTTTGTATTACTTTAAAATGTTTTCGGTTAAAAACAGCACAAAAGCAAATACAGACTCAAAGTGAGGCAAGTTATGTGTGCACTCAAAAAAATACTGTAGTAAAATTTACTACACAATGTGTATTTACTTCGTATACATGTAGTTTTTTTTACTTTTAAATACATATGTAGTTATTCAATATATTTTTACTGAATTTACATTTAAATAATTAATACTACACGAAGTAGTTGCATATAGTAAGTAGTTGTTTACATACATTTATTTAAATAAAAAATATCTACATTAAAATAATTTTCATAATATGTAATTGATAGCAATTGTATTTATTTCAACTAAAATAATTATAAAAGGTTCGTGATGAAGAACTGTGGTAAGTATACTTCTTAAAATTCAATTTTTTTATACTAAAATTCTATGCTCTTCTTATAATAAAAGCAATCTTTGTACTGTGGCAGAAAACGTTTTGCAGTTTTATTAATTAATAAATGAAAAACATTTAATTTTAATGCAAATGTATTTATTTTCTGTAGTTAAAAAATATGTAGTAAAAGTGAATAATTGAAATTAGTAAAAATAATTACATTTTTATTTGGACGGTGAGTTACTAATTTACATTTGTTTTAAATACATTTTTATTTATTTTTACTACAGGATTTTTTTGGGTGTGTGAACATTTAACAACTTTTTCATGGCATAGTGAGTCGGTTGAGTGAGGCCAGTGTAGACAGGCTCTATACTAATTGAATCATGGCCGCACCTGTATATTTTAATGAGCTGTCATTTAATTTTTTGGACTATTTGTTTGTTTGATACAATGACTATTAGGTAGCCATGACAGCTACCTAATATCTCACGAGCTGCGACCATCGAATGTTAAACAAAAGAAAAAAAAACAAACCGCATGTGTCATACACATTGGACGCATTTAGCGAAGCCAACAAATGCACTTAAATTATTATATAAATGCATAATATTAATAATTAAAATAAATAATTTACAATTTTTCTGACGTTTAGAGTAAATGTTTCAATGCAAATTAAAAATTTGAGAGCGAGAGCAAGAGAGTAAATTTTCATCACCACGGTCACCAAATGATTCGACAAAAATATGAAATCATGGGATCAAAACAGTGTTGCGTTGTGGAATTATTCACAACATTTGTGTTTAGGCATGAAAATAGTACATTTTTAGTACGAAATGTATGAAAGCCGCAAGGAAACCTGCTTAATAGCAACACTCATCGGTTGAAAAAATACTAAAAGTAGCAAAAAGTTTACTGGTGTTCAGAAATCATATGACCACCAGCATAACATACTTTCGTCACACAGCTCATCAAACGAAAAAAGAGAGTAAAAAGTGTCATGACCAAGGATCATATGAGGACCACCGTAACACCCTAAGGTATCGCTGCCATAACAGTTCATAACAGTTTTGAACGACACACGTTTTCAGAACACCTAATAGTTATTGTATCATGATTGCTTGTATGAATTTAATTTTGACTGCAACGGTAGGCCCTCTACGAGTCAGTTTTCTTGCCGTTCCTTTGAGAAAATTTGCTATCGCGATTATATAAAGGCGAAAGGAACGCAGCTTATGTTTTTCGTCATATGTTTAATTCATTAAAAAAAAACCAAGATTTCATAAATAAATGCAGAGATTGTGAAATCTAATCCCCCTATAAAAACATTGTACTGTGTCTGACTCTCGCATTTTACCCTCTTTTATGTTTCACAACTGACGTCACATTTACGTGCTCACAAAGATTGGCGGACATGCGCAAGGCGGAACCAGTTATATATTATTCTTGCAAGCAGATAAGTTAGATGCAGTGCTGACACTCTCTCTCTCTCTGGCTCTCTTTCTCATTCTGCCATAACCGTCAAAGTCAGCTAAGTGACTAATGCAAACAAAAGAAAAGAAACGCTTACGCTGCCATTGGCTAAGTTAAAGATGTTGTTGTTTACCAATATTCGTATCCTGGCCACAGCCGGTGGACCAATCATCTGGATTTTGCCAAGGATCCTTAGGATAAGGTTCAATTGGAGTACGATCATCATGTTGGTAAGCCACATGAGCGAAAAAGTGACTCCAACAGAGGTTAAGCTGGAATCACTCAAGTTGCTATTGCTGCTGCCTTGAATTGTGGTCCCAAGCGATTGCTTGCAATATAATTCCACACATCGCCAGCAACAGCTTTTTTAAAATTTTTTATTACAACAAGAAGGAAGTTTGAACATATTTGGTCCATTTCTGTACTAGCTTCAAGTAACTTGAAGTTGCTTGAAAGCGTTTTTCTTACATATATTTCAAGCTCGAGAGAGAGGAACAAAGAGATAAATGTCACTCTCTATTCTATTACAATTGCTCGAAACTAGCTTGAACTTTACTTGAAAAATTTCTTCGAGCACGAATTTCAAGCTACGAACATCTGATCGTCAAATTGTAAGATCAAAATTTTTTATTATTTTGTAAAAAAAAAATTAATGTTATCGTTAAATGTAAATATTAGGTCTGTTCCCGTACTAACTTCAGTAATTGTAATAGAAAGAGAGTAGCATTTCGCATGTTATTTTTCTCTCTCCAGCTTCAAAAATGTTTAAAATAACGCTTTCAAGCAACTTCAATCGAGTACGGGAACAGACCTATTATTGTCTTATATATTTTGCATAAAGTATTTTTTCTAAGAATAAACTATTAATTTCTATTGCAAAACAGTTGTTGTGCTTGGAACTTACTGAAGTCGTTTTTGTACTTTTTGATAAACAGTCTCATTGTGACATATATTAAAGATAATGGCCGATTTGGGCCTATTCTGCACAATCTGTTATGAAAAAATTCTGTTATTCTGTTATGATTTCCCATAAAAATTTTTGAGCTGGCAAAAAATGTGTACGGAAAATCATAACAGAATAACAGAATTTTTCATAACAGATTCAAAGTCAAAATAAAGTCGACTTTAAATTTAGTATAAGCATTTTTGACAGTTTTTTAATATAATATGTTATCAAAAAGCTTGTACTAAATTTAAAGTCGACTTTATTTTGACTATGATAACGGGCCACTCTCTATTACTCGAACTTTACTCGAACGTTGTTTGTAGTTAATACGGAAACAGACCTATTAACTTCGTTTGTATTTAGTCAAATCTAGCTTTCAGATTTTATATGAGCTGTCAACTTTTGCACTCATCTCGTGACTATTATCTACCTGGTAGCTATTGTATCATGCTCGGCAAAATTTTGTACAGTACGTTTTATAATTTGATCACTGAACAACCTCTGATTGTCATCTACAAATTAACACATTTTGCTTCTCGATGAACACAGCTTTTTAGCACCAGAACTGTCACTTAATTTTGACAGTTAACATATGTGTGGAAAACAGTTTTGACGTTTTATGGGAAAACTTTTGATAAAATTTGCGAAGAGCCTGGGCAAACTTTAAAAGAAAAATGTCCGTTCCAACAGGAATTGTAACGCACGCTCAAAGAGTGTGCAGCCTATATAAAAGATCGCTGCGAAATTTGGAATCCTGGTACTTCGTAAGGTGAGTTCAAGTATTCGTGTGGCTTCAAAATAACTTGGTTTATGTTATGTAATTACTTGAGGAAATTATGGGGATTATAACTTTTTCTTATTTACAGACCAGTTTATCGCTATCGTGCGGTGCTCTTGCGCCAGCGCTTCGAAAAGAATCGCTGCGTCAATGATATGGCGAAGGCGGTACAGCTGTTGGATGCAGGTGAACAGGAACTATTTGAAAATCGTCATTACCAGCCTAGAAAGTGTGGGTAGCTTTTGTTGGTTGGGTATTTAGTTGTTTAAAAATAAACATATTATTGCAGTTGCCGAAAGTCCAGGTGGTTGCGCATACGAACGTGAAGTGATACCGCCGGACTGGGTTCTGGACTATTGGCATCCACTGGAGAAGGCTCAGTATCCGGAATATTTTGCAAAACGGGAAGAGCGCAAGAAAGAGTATGTTGCCTGGTGGGAGAAACAGTATGGCAAACCAGACCCAAAGGATCTAGAACATTAAGCGGATTAATCATAAACAATCGAATTGTCGACGCTGACTATAAATTTAGAAAAACGGCTTCTCTAGATTGTTACGATCAATAAAAAATGCATACCTTATCAATAATACGAATATCATTTAAAATAATTTTACGACTTTGACACTGTTGAGATCTTAAAAGTGTTTGGTAAAGCAATTGGCGACTTTTGAAGCGACCTCGTTCTCAAGATGAGAGAAAAAAAATTGTAGGGGCCGTTCGGGAATGCATCATGATGTGCAAACTGCTTTTGCAGCACTAGCAAAATGTTCGAGAAAGGCCAATTTTGCAGCGTCTAAATGTAATTTTACTCTATCAAGCGTCTCATCATTCGCATCAAAAATTCACGCTGCAATTTAGACGCTTAAAAAATGAAGTTGTGCGCATACTGCAAGTCGTGATGCATTTCCGAACAGGTCCGAGAATGATTTCTGTTTGAATTTAATTTTTATTATAAATATTTTAACTTCCGAATTCATTCCGTTAGAAAATACAAAAAAATCCGCTGCTAGCAGTTATAATAAATTGCTTATTTAAATAACTTTACTTGAAAAACAAATAAAAATGGGTGTGTGTGAATTTCATAAATTATTACAAAGGATTCAACTTCTGTTACAGAGAAGTTCGCAGAGAGGAAAAAAAGGAAACTGATTTCACAAAAATTATCCAAAAGAAAAAAAAAAGGACATAGAAACTCTTTGCCCATGCGAATTAAATATAACGCAGTTGTGCTAATAAAGTTCTTCCTGCTGCATTGCTTTCCTTGGTTAAGCAACTCCATTTCTCAACGTTTGGTTTTGTGTTCTTATTACTTCATTCAATTCATTTCAATTGGTTCCAAGCGTGGCCGCTTTTTACAACTATTCGCCGCTGCTCCATTGGCACCTGCAGCTGCGCCGCTATCTGCGCCAGTGTGATCGCGTTTTCTTGGCAATGTCTTTTTGTCCCATTGCTGCGTTAGATAACGCAACAGCACGCAGCGTTTATCCATTACTATATGCTGCTCCGAGGGGTAGTCCTCGGTTGGTAGATAGACTGACGGGCGTTTCTGTGACGTGCGTAAACCTTGTTCCGTGTTGAATTGCGAAAAATTTTGCACATTATGACAGGGCAGCCCCTTGAGGAAATCGGAGACGGACATTATTGTGTTGTTGGGTGTAGTATAGTTTATGCTCGTACTGGCAGGAAGCGGATTCAAGTCTATTGGTCTATACTGGGTAGTCTCAGGGTTGGTAGTGCTTGCTTTTATTGTTGTTTCTTGTTTTACTTGTTGTTGGTTGACTGACACGAATTGTGTGTGTGTAGAAGCTGCGCCGCAGCCGAATCGTAGGTATTGAGTCAGTTGAATTATTTATTGTTATTGTTTTTTAGCTTAAATACCTACACAAGGGCTGATAATTTATTCTTTACAGCCTTGTTTGAATTGCAAACTGGTTAATTATTACAATAACTGTTGAAATTAATTTTTGCGACTGCTTTTTTAGGTTTCGAGAAACTTTGTCTGGTTGCTTTTGACGTTTTGACGCTGCTCTTATTTTCTTGCTTCTTTTTCAATACTACTATTGCATTTTTGTTGTTGTTCACATTTCTGTTTTGGGGCTTACACCAGGGATGGAATTGAACCTTTTGAAATTGTGCCGAATTGAAGAGTAAAACGTGCCTTTTTGAAGAAAATGTAGCTTAGTCTTTTTGTATTAAAAATTCTATTTTATTTTGACATATCACGCTCATTTCGTGCAAAACTATCTCAACTCAGAATTTGGCATTTTAAGATATAATAAGGGTATTCACAATTGTGTGATATCGTGGTTTTTTTACCATAGTTGCAAACCACAATTATGAGCACCCTTAAAATAAAATTTGTGGTCGGGAACCACTCGCTTTCGCTTTTTGTTACTATGCAAATAAATTATCTATTGAATTTGATATATTTTATTACTATAAAAGCTTGAGCTTATAAAGGCTTAAAAAGTTTAACAATTAAAAAATAACAGACAACTGCTCAGATTGTGGTTTAAGTGAAAACCAGTGTTTTTTTATTTTATTTGTTTTATTGGAATGAAAATTTACAACATTTGAATTGAAAATATTTTTTTAATTATAATTTTTCGTTTTTTGACAATTTCATTTAGAAAACAATACCACGCTAGACACGTAACTGTTACTGTGCGTTTAGACCGCCTGAACAAACGAAAGAAACCTCGTTCGTTCGCTCGGATTAAACACTTTGCCCGAACGAACAGTGTTCGCTATAAATTTATCGCGAACGATGTTTGCCCGGTGAACAAGCTTCGATCTTTTTGGGCGAATCCGGTGTTGCGCTGTGTTTAAAAACAGAAAAGTAGCAAAGAGGAGTAGCTTAAGAGAATAATTATAAAAAATTTAGTAATTTATGTTTTATGTTTTTTATAGTGTTCTGTTTACTTTCGCTGCAATATGATTGTGTTGTGTGAAGGGCCAATTAAAGTTTTTTAAGCGAAAAACCCTATATTTAAAGTTTTATTTTAAAGCGACTGTTTATTTGAGGTAATTTTTTTTAATAATAACTATATAACTTTTAATGCAAATTTTTAAGTTAATGGATAACAAATATTATTTAATATAGCAGGAGTCCACAAAAGAGCTTGTTCAAATAAAATAAAAGAATATTTTAGGTTCTGCTGAAACTTTTTGAGTTTTTATTCGAAGATTTTAGAAAAATGCGGATATTAACAAAAATGATAGTTGAAAAATCGATTTGTGACTAAAAGCGATTCCTTAAAGTTATAACATAAAAAGTATTTCTCTAAAAGAAAAATCGAACGACTATAAGTACCAATTGTTTACCAATTTCCTTAACAAGTGCATACAATTTGGTAGCAATTTTTATTTAATTGACTTAAAATTTACGAAATTTATTGACAAACGAAAATTAATTTTTGTTCGTTGAAAAACTTAAATGGGCCCTTAAGTTAAAGACACGTATTTTTTTATAATAACTAATACGAGTAATATACTTTTATGGAGTGGCAAACCATTTGTTGTTGAGAAAAGTAGTATAAGTTTTAGTACTAATATAAAAATAAGGAGTAATCAACCCTGCATTTATTGATGTTCGGCCAAATGCACAAATTGCTGTTTACACCGCCTGAACGTACAAGATAGCGGCCAATGTTTGTTCGCGATTGATGTTCGTGCGGTCTAAACAGTACTCCGAACGAAGAATTTATTGCAATAAATTGTTCGCGATAAATTTTTCGTTCGTTCAGGCGGTCTAAACCTACAGTTAGATAATGTGCTATTTAACACGACCCAGCTAGACATGTAACTGTTAGATAACGTGTTATTTAACACGAGCGCTAACACGTTTCGTGTTATTTCCCCTTAAAAAATCCAAACAAAACTTGTTACATTTGTTCTAGCGGTAGGTAAAAGTATACCACGGTTTGCATCTCTGATTCTCATACGTGTGATCTAGCATCTCTGTCTGCCACCCATGTTTTATCCATAAGAAAAAAGTATACTTGAACTGCTCACACCAACAAAGAATTTTATATGAAAATCAGCAACAAACATAAAAAAACAACAATGCAATTTTTCGCAACATAAGCACACATTTTTTTACAAGTTAATAGCTTTAATATTTTAATAATTACAAATTATGTGTACATTTCACTTAAAATCTTAACTCATATATGTTAAATATATCATTAAATAAGTATGAGTGTTTGCAACGCATTGAACTCATTGTGTTTGCAACGCCATGGCTTCAAAGGCTGTCAATAAATTGTTTTTAACCTGGTCCTGCAGAGCATTTCCCTCACCACTGAGACTATCGTCAGACGGTTAAAATGTGGCGCAAACTTGGAGACAGTTTCATGACTGTAGCAAACAGACTGGCATATCAGTGGTACCTTTGAAAATTATCGCAATATTATTGATGACAGAAACAATTGCTGACGTTTTTTTGATGGTTTTTATAGATGAGTTGCCGGTATTGTTAAAGAGCTGCGAAAATGAATAACAAAAATATAGCAAAATAAATTTTTAAAGAAGATTTTTACATACATTTTAAACCACCAACCCATCACCATCTAAACGATTATGTTGCGTGATTAACTACTGCTGCTGCTGCTGCGACCATTATTTTTTCCGTCTTTAAAAAATTTTAAATAAAAATGTTAAAATCTTATATATTATTTTATTTTAATAAACTTTCCTTCAATAATCTACACAGCTCACTTTGATATGTTCGTTTATATTTTTGCTTTTTCAGAATATTTTAGGCGAGTGCAAAAGGTGGATATACATACGTATATAACTTTCCTTGTTATAAAAGCATAGGAATGTATTAGTGAACACAAAATATTGTTTCATTGTGTTTGTAAACTTGTTAGAGCTGTCCAGCTGGGGAGTGCTAACACGTTTCGTGTTATTTCCCCTTAAAAAATTCATACAAAACTTATTACATTTGCTGTAGCTGTAGGTAAAAGTATAACAAGGTTTGCATCTCTGACTCTCATACGTGAGATCTGGCTTCTCTGTCTGCCACCTATGGTTTATCCATAAGAAAAAGTATACCCGAACTACTCACACCAATTACAAATTCAGCTTTACTCAATTCTCCCCCCAATCCGTTGCATCATGCACACCCCTTGACCAAAACTCTAGCCTGGAGTTGTTTAAATTTCAAAATATAGTTTTTGAATTAATTTCTTTTATATTTTTAATGAAAGAACTACCTTCAAATAATGACAGCATATAAATATAAATTACGCCTATAAAAACAAGAACACACACGATTCTAATCAGCAGCAGTTTAGTCGGTTTCTCGGTTTTCTTGATATTCTTGGTTTTCTTGATAATCTTTTTTTTTCAGACAACCGAAAATTATTCTCAGAAATCTTTTTGGTTTGCTGAAAAGAAAAAAATGTTGACTTTTTTAATTTGATAAATAAAATTTTAAACTTCCTTTCGATTGCACAGCTTACTTTTTGGTTTGTTTATTATTTTGCGCGTTCACTTTATATTTGGCAAGAGCAAGACATATGAATGTAATAGTAAACCAAATTATGTACCATTGTGCTAGTAAAGTTGTTAGAGCTGTCGAGCTGGGTAGATTCTTATTTTTTAAATATAAATTTTAACGAGTAAATATGAAAGTGAAACAAAATTTGCAACCAATGAGAGTGTAATATGAAAGCAAAAATTGACAAAAATACCAAAATGGCATTACAAGAAGACTATTGGTTATTTAACTAAAAAAAAACTGTTTTTCTAAACTGAAATTTCGTTTATCTCTTTATACAAAGTTTCAGTTTTACTAGAAACAGCCTCGGGAAGAAAGTAACCGAAACTCATGTATACGTGTGATCTGGCATCCCTTTCTCACACGTTGTTTTTTTATCAATACCTAATACCATCGAAATATAGCTTTCTAGTTAGGGTTAACATAAATACAGGTTATAGGTAAACAAATCTCACCAGATAGATATAACCGAAAACTCAGTTATATGTAACCGTTAGATGTAACGTAAAAATTGGTTTTATTTAACGAACTCCTTAAAAAATAAAAATGCATGTAAATCGTTGGTGTTTTAAAACAAAATATTTAGATTTATTATAAAACTAGCTGATATACCCGGTGTTACTCGGGGGGAAAACGTAAAATTTTGATGTTTAGGTTTTATTCGTTCAGAATATAACGATTTTTAGAAAGAAAAAAATAAGCTTTTGACGTAAAGCGTATGGAAATAAGTAAAATGGTTTTTGTCATTCTAAGAAAATGGCGTTATTAGAAAAAGACGTTGTACTAACAATTTGTGAAATCTTGATGATATGTGCATTTTTTTGGTGTCAGAATTAAACGAAGCTTTTCGCTAAAAAAAGTATGCTAGTTGGTTGATTTCCCTTACTTGTAAAAGGATGGAAGAGGCGTGGTCAAAACTAATTATGCCAAAGCATAATCTTAGATTCAAGTAAAATGTGATCCAAATTTGAGTTAAATCCGTCCAGCCGTTAAGATTTGTATTCTGGTCAAACAAACAAAAAATGATTTTTATTAATATGTATGCATATAAGTCTGAGGTCAGACGATGCTCGTTTGCTCGGCGAACACATGGCCGTGCAACATGTTTGTTGTTGTATTCTCCAAAATTTTTGACAGTTTCGCATTGGAAGCAACAACAAAATTATCTGCTCGCCGGGCAAACGAGCATCGTCTGACCTCAGCATAACAAACACGATTGGTTTGTGTCTAAGAAAAATATAGTATACTGCTGTCATTGTCATTTCACTTGTCATTTAATTTTATAGCAAATTCTATTAGGAAATTATTTTAGTACATTTCAACTTGAATAAATGTACTTTCAATAGCTCAGTCGGCTCAACCATCAGTTTTGAAGCCATGAGTTAGTGGGATCGATTCCCACAATGAGCGGAACAAATGATTTTTTGTAATTTTTTTTTATTTAAAATTTTTTTTATTTTAGGGAAAACGCAACAAAACCAGTTATACCAAAAAGCAATGAAGATAAAAATCTCTTTCAGTTGCAAAAGTTACGGCTTTAAAATTAAAAATGAAGAAATTGTTATTCGCTTAGAAGATTTGATTTTGATTATTATATGCCAGAAAAAAGTTAGTTTTTGCAGAAAAGTAGTATATTGAATTGAATTTAGCTTGTGTGTGCGAAGCCACGCCAAGTTGCCAATGCCCCGTGCCAGTTTTCCAGTAGAAATGCCTGACCAATAAGAAACTCAATACTGAATTTCCTTGTTATATGATATTTATTTCCAAAGCTATTCGATATCAAAAATTTGGCTTGTATGGGCGGAGCCACAACCCCTATTCCAAAGCCCATCTCAGTTTTCCAGTAGAAGGATATCACCAAGTGGCAACTCTATACTGAAAAATAATAATGAAAACACCATTTCATTATTATACGGCACTTAGTTCCAAAGCTATTCGATATCATAAATTTGAATTGTATGACTACAACAAATAAAAGATCATTAAAATCGGTCCAGCCGTTCTTGAGTTATAAATGGTGTAACAAATCCGACTTTGCTTTATATATATAGATTTGTTTTATAATTTTGCCACTTCTGTGGCGACGACTTTGGACGTGGAATTAGATGTGGCGAATTTGTAAATACTCACTGCATTATTAATATTGGTAAGTGGTTATTGGCGCATCCTTCTTTATAAGGGCAGCAGCGTTACAACAGTACGCAATTTCAAGATTTTTTTAAGTTTTTTGTTGCAGAACTTGCTTTTTTATTGTTAGTGAAACCAAGAATGGTAAAATGCAATGGCGGATATGCAAAAATTTGTTATGCTTCTTTAAAAAGTTCCCTTCTCTTTCTTTGCACTTGTTTCACAAATTTTGAGACTGAAATGGGTATGAGAATGTGGAAGTAAATAGAAACATTTATGTGATTGTGTTGGAGTTTCGGTTACCTATTTCTTATAGGGTCAGCCCTAACACTACCTTGTCTAGTTCTACTATGAGTTCTAGCACGCTCTGTGCACATTCTGTGCTCGAGGGAGCAATTTTAAGCTTGTTTTTCTTCTCCCATTTCTTACACAAAAATTACGGAAACAGAAAATAAAGGGGTATTCATGATTCAGTGCACTTGCCTGTGCAGTTGGGAACTTGAGGACTTCTGCAGGTGTGCAGTTAGGTTTTCGTGAACACACCACTATTGTCAAAATTTGTCAATGCACACAACTGCTCAAGTTCTCAAGTTTTAGGCTACAGCATGGTATAATTATTTGACGAGGTAGCCGTGACAGTTTTTTGGCGATTGGTAGTTGTCAAAAACAGCTAAAGGAGTTGTAGTTTGCTACTGTTGACTAGCTATGTGCTTATTTTTAATTTTTCTTTAATTCATAAAATTTGTTCGCGAAGTTTATTGGAATGTTTTTAGTTTGCTGCGATTGACTAGCTATGTTTAAGTCGTAGCCTATTCTTTCACATTTCTTTGATTAATTGCATGAACAGCTAATTTTGACAACAACCCATCGTGAGAAAAAAGCCAGTCTACGCTACTACCTTGTCAGTAATTGTGCCATGGGCTACAGTAGAAAAGCACTTGTGCAGATTTGTAACGTACGTGTATTTTTTTTTTTTTTGTAAAGTGCACAAGTCCTCAACTGCACTGGCAAGTGCACTGATTCGAGAATACCTCCAGTGACTCACAAGTCACACAGTGTGAGCATGATACAAAGAGCTACAGGTAAAGTATTCCCGGCGCAACAAACAAAATTTACTGCGCACCTCGTCATCGGTGCTCGTCAAATGTGACACTTGATGAATACATTCAAAAGAAAATGTAGAAAAGTGACGAAGATAGCAAAATGAAAACGAACAAACAGTCAAAATTCTGTCAAGCACATCAAGCAACGTAGCCGCTTTTTGTGTAAATCGGTAAAAAGGGGAAAAAGTACCCCTACAAAATATGCAAATCTTTCTTCACAAACAGTACTAAAAAATATATTTACTTTATTTTGGACATGTGTTTTATATAACAATATTTATTTCATTTCAGTAAAACAAGTTTTCATAAGAAAATGTAGGCATTTTAAAATCTTTATACCCTATGAATAAATTATGACTACGTTTTAACCAAGGAGCACCTTGCACGTCACAGCAAAGATGGCGGACATGCACAATACTTTATCTGTAGTTCTTTGTATCATGCAGTGTGAGTACGGATACAGACCTAGTAACTTATAGCATATTTGCTTTTACACATTTATTCGTAGATCTTGCATCAACAAATCTACATTTAAATTTTACCGTTATCTCTTTTAGTTAAAAAGATAGGGCAGTTTGAAACTAAAACGAGCACTGGTTCTAATCATGGTAGAAGGATAGAGGTATATGCAGCGCTGACTGTGCTCTCTTTCCATACTTCCATGTCTGTCAAATTTAGCTGTGTGGCGAATGGAAACAAAAGAAAATAAAGAAAAAGTTTTGCTTCGTTTTGACAATTCCGGCAGTATGCTCTCATCTGGTGCATATACCTGTATTCTTTTACCATGGTTCTAATAAGCTGTGAGCCACTGTATATAAATCCAGTCTCTTCCAAATGCTTAAGTATTTGCTGCTTCATACTGCTGCTGTTGGGCATGGTAGAAGAATACAGGTAGATGCACCATATGGGAGTATACTGCCGGAAATATCAAAACGAAGCAAAACTTTTTATTTATTTTCTTTTGTTTCCATTCGCCACACAGCTAAATTTGACAGACATGGCAGTAAAGAAAGAGAGCACAGTCAGCGCTGCAGCTACCTCTATCCTTATACTATGGTGCTGGGCAAGGTTCATTTATAAATGAGCCTTGGTACTGGGAAATTCGCAATCGGCCTGTAGTTTTGAGTTTTGGATTTCTCTCCCCCTTTATATATTGGTATTGCTTTTTGACTCTGGGATTCAGCAGGATAAGTACCAGTTTTTGAGTTGAGTTCAAACTTTCGAAAAATGTTTACCTCGGTGTCCGATAATTTCTATACTGACACTTTCTATACTGTAAGGCGTAGCAAAGCGCTACGGTAAATAGCTAGTTGCACATGATTTCATTTAAAGAATGCACTCAAGTTATTAAATTAATGAGCACGTCTAACTCCCATACAAAGAGACTGTATGAAAACGGTAAAATATCTAAAAATTTCATAAAAACTAATAGAATGTCAGGAAATTTTGCAATTAAGCATTCAATTCAAATACACACTTTTAAGTTGAAAATTTGTCAAAATTAGAACGCAATCATGTCTAACTCCCATACAAAGTGATCAAATCAAAATACCAAAAACTTTATAAATTTGACACAAATGAATGTATTGACTTGATACATATACTTAAAACGTACTAAGGGCTTGAAATTTTATGAATATCCGCATACAAAGTGACGTCATCAAACTTATAAATTAACCTCATATTTTTCGAAAAAGTATACTTATTAAAAATGGCTGTGAGGTTATTTTAACTTTGGATCTGTTGAAGATCATTCCTTACTAGTTCTAATATGCGTTGTGCATATATTTGTTTACAAGAATCACTTATTTTTTTGTAAAGAATATTGCTATTTAATTGAAAAATTTAATTAAGTAAATTTTAATTAAGTAACAATTTAAATAAGTAAATTTTTCAATTTTTATCATTTTTGTATACTTATTAATGTATGACTTATTTACTCTTTGTTGAAACATTTTTAGTATTTTCTACAAAAACAAATTATATTCAGCTCATACAAAAATTGTCCAAAAAATTTGTGTCGTCCGTCACTTTTGTTAAGATATGTTGAAACATCATTCTTTGGAAAATTTTCAGTAGAACAAAAATTAGTTTCAAATTTTCATCTAAGTTATTTTTAAAATGAAATATATTTAAAGCTGTAATTAAAGCACAAACAAATTATGGAAATAATATCATTGAAAAATCAATTTAAGAAATCTATGAAGATGCAACAAATATGCACAACAGCGACGATATACCTCTTAATCGAACTATTTTTCTAATTTCTCGCATTAAATTTGTTTGGATTGCTTTTTTACAACAAATAATAATAAATAAATCTAACATAAAATTTGGCAAAATAATACTTGTAAAGTCTATCAAAACCCACTTTTGAAATATTTTATTTCAATATTTTACTGATGATTTTGTGTTACCTCCCTCAATATTTTGCAGCATGTTAGAAAAATATATATTCGCCACCACCTCCAGCGTTCGTTTCGTTTTACATAAACATGCAGGAAGTTAATTATAGTTTTAAATATCTAATTAGACTTTTGCTTAATTAAAATCCTTTGATTTTTCGTAATTCCAAAACAATCAACAAAACCTTATTTACAATAACCATAACAAAATGCTTTAATGCTATTTGAAAAATAGTTTAATGCTACTTTGAAGATATTTTTAGGCTTAGGCAATTTTAATTATAAACCACTTTACCTTAAGCAGCGAGACATTTTTTAAGACAAAATTCTTAAAAAATTTGCTTTTCACCGCTACAGTAAAGCAACACGCAAAAGATTATTCAGAAATCAAAAATCTTAATAACGCTTAGATTAGTTTTATTTTTTTTTTAAATGTATGTGTAAATATAAGTAGGCATAATTGGAAACTTATTTATTTCTTCCTTTTAAAATGTGTTCCTGAATTTCTCCCAAGATAATGTGAAAAACTCAGCACATACAATATATAATCATAACTTAAGTAAACCAATTCCTCTCACTTTTCGTTAGCGTTATTAATAACTATGTAGTTGCAAATAAGTAAAATAGATTCTTGGCAAATTGCAAGATTTCAGTGCCGCCCAACTTTGAGGTACCATAAACACGATCAACAAACGTTATGGGCACCTCACCAATGGTATAACCATGCTGACGTGCACGCACCAGCATTTCCATTTGGAAGACATATCCCTTAGACACACAGCTTGCAATGCATTTTTCTAGAACATGTTTCTTATACAAACGGAAGGAGCCAGTCAAGTCGGTAGCATTGGGACGTAGCAGCAGTTGCGACATAAAGTTAGCACCACGTGATATTAGCTTGCGTTTGAAGTCCCAGCCGTAGACACCGCCGGAACCACGATAACGTGTTCCAGAAATAATATCGAAGTCCTTGGTGGCTTGTAGTTCAATAAACTCGGGAATGAATTTTGGCTAAATAAGTTACAAGTATTACGTTTAACATTATTAGTTGTTTTCAACATGCTACCTACATGATGACTCAAATCTGCATCCATGATTATGATGAAATCTCCTTTTGCATGTTTGATGCCGTGTATGTAGGCTGTGCCCAGTCCCAGCTTAGCACTGCGCGGCCGTAGTACAATTTTTTCTTCACCATATATTTTCTGTAGTTCCTTGGCTACATCCAGTGTGCCATCGGGGCTTCCATCGTCGATCACAATAACTTCATAGTCCAAGTCGCTAATTGGATGTAAAACAATTTAGCCAATTTGATATGATGTCGGCAATTTGCATGCACTCACCTTTCGCTCATGTATTTTACAATCAACCAAATAATAATTGGCAGATTTTCTTTTTCGTTATAGGTTGGCAGCAGGATGCTGTACTTGTGCCCATTTCCACGCATCCTTTTTTCTTTAAAATAAGACAACTAATTGGCGAATAAAAATTTCCGTCGGCCGTGTTTTCTATTTTCGTAGACGTGTTTTTGACAGCTGATAACAAGAAACAGTTTGAGCACCAATGCAATAGTTAAAATAATTTGCAGGGCTGCCAAGAGAACGCTTTATTTTGATAAAATTTTGTTATAGCAATATTACAATAGCACTGGCAATGATCAGCTGTTATTTTAGGGATAAAGTTATTTAAGGGCAACTCTCGCATAACAGCAGCGGCAAAACTGATGAGTTTAGCTCTATTTGTACATTTACTGCCACTGCTGCCAATACAATGAATAAAGAAGCAGACTGGCAACATGAAAAAATAAAACAAACATTAACATTTGAAGAAAAAATATAAAAACAAAAAATTTTGCATGTTTGACACCAAAATCAACTCTCTAGCTGCATTGGAGTAGATTCCCTACAAGGTCGCATTCCGTATATAAAAATCATATCTGGTCCGCTACGCTTTCCAGGAAATATCTACACATATGACACCTAAATAACCAAAAAGTGGATATTTTAAAAATGTTTTGGCACCAAAATGAAAAGTCTAGTTGCATTGGAACAGATTCCCCACGAGGTCGTCATCCGTTTAGATTACAATTGTCGCAAGGGCTCTCATGGACTCCAAACTAAAACGTGAAAAAGGTGGTGTAAGCCGTCGTGTTTTGAGATAAGACACAATAGCGATAAAAGTGCTTTAGTTTCGGTGTAAATGTATTATAATGCAATTCTGAAATGCACACTGAAAGCTGAAAAAGAAAAGCTAAAAAAAGAACTGATAGTATCGGTCCAGACTGGCCCCACACAACCGACACACCGAATGTCAAATAAAAATGAGTAGCAAAAATGCTAATATTTTAAATACTCTTGCATAAGGTTGCTAGTAATGTGCGAAAAATCCCAATCGTGGTAGTTTTTAATTGGTCTTGGAAATTTTTTTTGGGAATTCCTATGGTATTTTTAAATTGCATGGGGATTCGGAAATTATCTTAAACATTTTTTCACTTTTATTAAGCAAATAAAAGCTTACGCTGTACATTACGGCGTATCGAAAATTTAAATTGTCAAAACGAAATGCAACCGTGATTCGACAACCACCACCGCTCCAGTTCTGGACAGGTCCTCAGCATATTCCGCCGAGAGGACCGCCAACCGCTTTGGTTCTGTTCGCGTTCTGAGTGACGCCAGTCTGAACCGACACATATAGAAAATAAAGAAGGCCTTCAAGCTTTTCTCGACATTAAATTTGTTTAAGCACAATTCCCAATAAGATCATTTTGCTTTTTATCTATCAGCTGTGCATTTCAAGTTTTGCAAAAAGGGTTACAACATAGAAGTAAAATATAAGGAAGCGGTGTAGTTGAAGTGAAATGAAGTATTTTACAAACACAGTGAAGTTGACACAAACACAAAAACATTCAAACAGGGCTGCATTTAAATATGTAGTAAAGGCGTAAATTATTTTTTTTAGATGTATGCTTACTATGCAATTTTATATAATATGTTATATAATATGTTGCGTTACCAAAGCATTACAGAGAAAAGCATTGCTAAAATAAAGTAAAAGTAATGAGCTCAGAATAAGACTGAAACGACAAAAGTTACTTATAATGATTTTTTAATATTGTAATTCATTTCAAAAAACTATTTTCATAAACTATTTAATTGATAAATTATGTCAAGCTTGCCAAGATTGGTTTTCATTCCATTTTTCTATCTTGGGTGAGTTCATACCTCTCAAATAGGGTTTCTTATGTTGTCATTGACAATGCAAAATCTTCGCCATTTTTAGCAGTGTCTCGGGATCCACAAGGTAGATTCCTTGGACCATTACTTTTTGTTATCTTCATTAATGATGTTTCTAAATGCTTTCTTAATGCTCAATTTTGACTTTACGCGGATGATCTTAAGGTTTTCCTTAAAGTTAAAAGTGATTGCGACGCTTCTCGTCTTCAGTCTGATCTTGATAATGTCTTTTCCTGGTTTAAACAAAACAAATTATCTCTTAACCTCGGAAAATGTTATGTTGTCTCTTATTACAAGCTCCACTCACCAACTATTTTTGATTATAATTTTGATAACACTAAGTTAGCCAGATTATCAGAAATTCGTGACCTTGGTGTAATTTTTGATTCTAGCTTAACTTTTAGCTCTCACTTAAATAGCATTATCCCCAAAGCATATTCACTTTTAGTATTTCTTAGGCGAAACAGTGTTGGGTTTGTTTACCCTTACACACTAAAAACATTATATACTTCCCTTGTTAGATCTAGCCTTGAATACGCTTCATTTATTTTGAGTCCTTTTTACTCGATACATATTGTTAGACTGGAAAAAGTTCAAAAAAGATTCTTAAAATTTGCTTTGCGCTCTTTTATTTTTCCTGAACCTCTTCCCTCATATAGGACACGTCGGTTGCTTATTGGTCTATCATCTCTCGAAGATAGAAAACTACTGCATAGTATCATGTTTAATTATGATCTGATTAATGTAAATGTTATTTGTGAAAACTTACTTAAATTAATATCGTCTAATATTCCGCAAAAGTCGTTACGGAGCTCGAATTATTTTTACATTAGCTGTGATAGAACTAATTATGCCACTAATGAGCCAATTAATAGAGCTCTTATAGCTTTAAACAGTTTCTATAATAACAACTTACTCGATTTTTCTATGCACAAAGTTGCTTTTAAAACCACTATTACACTGTTGTTAAATAGAAAATAGTTTTAATCTTTATTTTTATTACTTATTAAATTATGTTTGCTTAGTCTGTAAGGATATTATCCATAGATGTTAACAAATAAATAAACTGTATCTATGAAGCCTAAAGATGCTTTTTAAAACCACTATTACACTATTGTTAAATATAAACTAACTAGTTTGTTATACTTTATATTTGTTTTTTATTAAATTACTATTGCTCAGTCTGTAAGGAAAACACTATGCGACAATTCAAGGGTCATGGTACTGATGACCCACCACCACAGATTGATGGTACTGATCTAGACCAACAAAATCCTAAAAGGGTTTTGCAAAGTTAGCTCGCTTTCAAAAGATATAGGCATTGAAAGTTTGCCTCTTGCAGAGTATTTTTTAAAAATGAAGTGCTCATAAGGGCGTATCGAATTAAAAATTCTTTTTTTAATTTCTCATTCTGAGAGGTCTCCAAAGTTCCATATGGTGGTCTCCCAAAAAAAGGATGTGTCCCTCTCCGGCAAGGACAAAGTTGTTTTTTGGGAAAAACAGTAAAAATTAACGATCAATTAATGCTTTGATTTTTGTAAGAAAAACTACGTATGTCTTAAAGCAAAAGTAAATACAGACTTTAACTAACAATATCTCCACAAACAAGATCCCACTCTTGATTTTTACTCACAGTGTCCTGTGTGAAGGATATTCGAATCTTAAGGTACACTCGAAATAGCACAGAACTTTTGTGTTTACGTTTTCCTTATATTTGGTGTATTTAAAATTTGCACATTTCTTGCCTATGCATTAACTGTTTTTTGAGAAAAGCATAGTTGAACGCAATTTTTAATTTTTTTGAAAAAAATTAATATAAGGCTTTATATCTCAGGCATCAGAAGTGGTAAAATAATTTTCGCTTTTTGAATTCTTCAGATATCTCCTTTAAGGTTATTATTATTTTTTTTAAACACATCTTAAAAGCAATTGTTAAATCAATTGAGACTCATCGAATGGCAGACTCAGAAATTCATAATTTTAGTTTAACATTTTGGTAAATGATGAGGTAAGGTGTTTTGACGAAATATTGTAATAAATTTCATGCTAAGCAGAAATTTTTTTTTAAAAAATCGAAATCAAAAAGGAATCGTGGTTTTAACCTGGAGTTTTAAAAAAATACTTTTAGACAGTGTTTCGTTCAGAAATATTTTAAGATTCCAAATTCACAAAATTATCTTCGGTACCACTTCTGATGCCAAAAAAATATAAAACCTTATCTTAACTTTTTTTGAAAAACTTATAAAATTGCATTCAAAATACATTTTTCGAAAACAAGAAAATGCATTTGCGAAAAATATGCAAATATTTAATTCGCCAAATTTAAAGAAAACGCCAATACTTCAATGAATAACACCAACATTTATACAATCAGATAACAATCAAAAGTTCTGTGCTATTTCGATTGTACCTTTGGATTCGAGCATCTTTCACACAGGACAATGATATTCTTAGTAAAAGTCTGTGTTTAAGTGTGCTTTAAGACATATGTAGTTTTTCTTACAAAAGTCAAAGTATTTATAGATCGTTATATTTTACAATTTTTCTCAAAAAACAACTTTGTCCTTGTGTAAGAGGAAGACATAATTTTTTTCTCTTTATTTTTTTTTGTAGCTCTTGACCACCAGCAACTTTTGAGACCTCTTAGAATGTGAAATTCGAAAAAATTGTAATTCGATATGCCTTAATGCGCACTATATTTTTAAAAAATACTCTGCAAGAGTCAAACTTTTAATGCCTACATCTTTTAAAAGCGAGCTAACTTTGCAAATTCCTTTTAGGGTTTTCTTACTATACACTAGTACTATCATCCTGTGTTATCAGCTTTTCCGTTAGAAAAATGTGTTGCGCAGTGTTATTATCCATAGACGTTAAAAAATAAATAAACAATTAAGTAAATAAATAAATAAATAAATAAATAAATAAATAAATAAATAAATAAAT